>CDLV01000009.1:1200000-1800000 GCA_001244265.2 Microbotryum lychnidis-dioicae p1A1 Lamole | reverse complement strand
GCCTTCTCCCAGGTCAAGAATGTTTCAGCCAGCAGGAACGAGAAGCACACGATGGGGAGGAACATTTTCGCCAAGGCAAGCACCCCCGCAAGAACCCCGACACCCGGAGGACGATCGCTCACCCAGGGTTGTCGAATACGTTGCGACGAGCGCCGATCACGGTTTTGCGGGGTTGGTCGACCTCGCAGAAAATTCGTCGCCGATGAGCAGCCCGAGGGGCAGGACCCCTTGACCGTCAGCTCCCTACACTCGGGCCGCCGAGGCGGCCGGGAGGTTCGACGGAGGACACACAAATCTGCGAAAGGAGCGGAAGAACGGTGTCCGATATAAAAGTATCTGAATGATAGAAAGAGAAACAAGAAATATGGTGCATGGATTGTCGTCTCGAGGGTGGACGAGCCTTCCGGCACACCGGATCACACTCTTGTGTCGACCGCACACGTGCTGACCATTCCGACCAGCTGATTTTGCTACTATTCGATTAGTCCTCGGTTGAAGTCGGTGTGAACCCCGCCTGAGCTACCGCACGTCACTCGATGAATACTCTGGCTCAGAAGGATTATCAAGTAATCCGATATTTTCCTGGAACGCCTGAGAGGGGCTGCCCAAGTATCAGATGGGCCGGCGGCGACGGAAACGCACGAACTAACGCGATGCCGAAGGGTCCTATGTCTGCTGATGCCTGCTCGCCCGGTTAGACTTCGCATACGTATACATAGCTCAAAACCTAGGCGTCTGACCTTTTTTTCTATATCTGTCTGAGGCTCGAGGCGCAGGGTTCCCTGATCAAGCTCCTGTCATGTTTGCTGCAGATGGGCGCTTGAGCGACGGCCATAGGGACGTGGAAGAGACCACAGGAGGCGTCAACTGTGATGAGCAATTGTCTGGAAGTATTTCATGCAGCCTGAGATACCATCCGGTTTCGAACGAGCATATGTCAAGACACAGATAACTAATTGCGGACAGTCCAAGGCAAACACCAGCACCCTGTCAAACTATGACCACATCGGGTATTATAAGATAAACACCCGTAATTCATCTCTTAGCTTATGGACCCTATTTCACAAAATGTAGATGAAGTTGGGGGTCGGTCATGTTGAGGAGTGCGTCCTCGAGACGGCCGCCGATTTTTATCAGAAGGGAAACGGAACTGAATAGTAGTGGGGTGCGTCGTGGGACTTGAAGATGAACCGAACGGTAATGTTGCCAATTTCAGCGGAGGCGTTGAATGAGGTGAAGCCGTACGAGTGAGAGCGAAAGGAGCCCGCCCTTGATGATGGAAAAAGAGCGGCATTGACGAGACGGTAGAGAGGGTTCGATCTTGTGGCCGCACCGAGAGAGAAAGCTCCCTTACTTCGCAGACGCCTTGGTTTCGTCTGCAGTGTTGGAGCTCACCCAGCTGTTGAGCAAGGCATTTCGTCAAAAACGAACGAGATGATGTGGTAGACAACATAGAGAGCAGATCGGTGCTCCCCGGTGTGAAGGAGCGGATATAGTGGCGTGCAGCTGATGAAGATTGGGACTATGAACCCAGCAACCATGACAGACTCGATCTCTGATTTTGAAGTGGAACGCTAACCACGAGGCAAGCAGGTGACACTCCTTACTCCTCCACTTCCTGCAAGACAGGGGTCGCGGACGGCGCGACTCCGTCGAGGCCGGTCATCTGATACTTTCGATTGGATACGTGATCAAGAGGTTCTCCCTAGACAGGGGGATTGTGCAGTGTCACGTGGTGTAAAGATGTTGCTAGCGGTGATGATGTTCCTTGAGATAAGCTGCATGACTCCAAGAAGAGGAGTCGTGGCCGGCGCGGCCCTCTCCCCGCTACGGCTAGCACGGCATCAGGGGCCGCTTTCGCTCGCCGTCTCGCATCAGCGGTTCCGCGAGTATGAATCGTCTGAATCTCATCTTCGCTCTTCTCTCTCTCCGTCCCACTGCATCTGTCAAGCACTTAATCCCGATCCATTCCTGCCTTGATGCACTTCAAGAACTTCGCCGTCCTCGCCGTCCTCGTCTCCTCTCTGGTCGCACTGGGTATGGCGGTACCTACCAGCCTTGGTGGAGATAGGGGAGTGGTGTCTCTCGACAGTTACAGATGACAACGTGGGCCTCTGAACTCTACATGTTGCTCTCACAGTCTGGCGGATCCCTTG
The DNA here is from genome assembly GCA_001244265.2 of Microbotryum lychnidis-dioicae p1A1 Lamole. NCBI lineage: Eukaryota > Fungi > Basidiomycota > Microbotryomycetes > Microbotryales > Microbotryaceae > Microbotryum > Microbotryum lychnidis-dioicae. The sequence continues at coordinate 1,797,844 of CDLV01000009.1, read as the reverse complement.
ACCAAACATGCTCACATTAAAGACAGCCATCGTCGAGTCAAGTGCCAGTCAGTCAGAACAAATCTCGATCGAGTCTGGTACGTTGTAGTGGAAGGAAGATACTGACGTACTATTGCTGGAGTACGTTTATCAGAACATGCCTCGTCAGATGTGATAAGAAGGGATGGGGGTGAGACAGCACGTCGAGTGCTACTCGCTACTTCACAAAAATAACGTTCGTTACACACTGCACAGACCCCTTGTCTGCAAAATTTACTGCCACCTCAAGCACTGCCGGAAGCATTGACGCGCAAGGCTCAAACCGATTCAATATTCTTGCGGTTCAAGTGGAAACCATGCCTGAATGCTTCCACACTCGAACCCAGCTTTGAGCGACGAGTAAACCTCTGGGGTCGTGTGGAGTAAGCGCCTGCTAGTCCCCACCCTTTCTAGAAATCATATAGTCGTCTTGATCAAGTTGAAAATCAGAAAGTTTGGTCATCAAGTCTATAGCACTCTAGCACTATTGGCGAAGTAAGACCCTCAGGAACTCCCGGTTTCCCGCTTAATTATGGTGACAGTCCTTCGGTTTCCCGCTCAATTATGGTAACGGTCCTTCATCTGTTAAATGAAGTGTTTGCAATTTGAGTTTATGTAATTGCTCCCAACGACCGGGTTCAATACGCAATCTACCACTTCGTTCTCCTGCAGATGTGCTCCACTAAGGTAGGAAACGTCAAGAAACCGGTTTGTGTAGTATTCAGGCTTCTCCCTAAGTACGTGCGGAAGAGTGCTGTGTGGCCACTGGCTTCGGCACAGCCTCCTGACGAAACTCGAACGGCATCAGCCTTCCACATATCAAGTTTATAAATCGTCTGCCCAAAGATCAGACACCTGGGATGAGCCAGAGGAGGCACCTTATTCAGAGAGCGCGAACTTTGCCGCCACTGCCAACGTTCAGGTGTCAGTTCGGGAGCGTTGAGTGTGCTCTGATCGATTCGATGCGCCACTGCCAACGTTCAGGTGTCAGTTTGGGAGCGTTGAGTGTGCTCTGATCGATTCGATGCGCCACTGCCAACGTTCAGGTGTCAGTTCGGGAGCGTTGAGTGTGCTCGGATCGATTCGATGAGGGGCAACGTCAAATGTCCCATTTGTATGGTACAGCGGCAGATAGCTAGCACCTCCTAAGAAGCCCAAGGTGAGGGAAGCGGGCAGAGTGATCGAAATGGCGGATAGACAGGGGGTGGAAGGAGAGAGCGCGGAAAAGGAGGCAGAAACGAGGGCACGAGACGACGAGACAGCGAATTCAGTACTAGAGAGCGATGCCGAACGAGACTTGAAACACGCAGAAAACCAGTCCCAGGTAAGATGCTATATTGGATCTCAGAAATCCTCTCCCTGACCACAAGAAGCACAAGCCCGGCGTCCATTTCCCACCATGGCTCCTTGTTCACCGACTCGCCGAAGCGCAACGTGACGGGCCCTTGCATAATGACCTCCTCTATCTCCCGGCCGGCCAGATCCTCCATGTGTATCACGGGCGTTTGATTTTGAGCTACGGTTGGCCTCGAGACACCGAAGTATTGGACTTACCCGGAAGCGCATTATCGATAGGCAATTTGCCGAACAATAATTGGCCTGATCGATCACTCGAGGTGACTTGGCACCTCAGCCCAGTCCGCAACTTGCTACTGCTGCGAATGCTGTTGGCCTTGACAATTTGAAATGTAGATTCTTATCGGATCACGAGTACCATTGTCGAGAGGGGAGTCCGCAATTCAGGAGTTAGCAGGCAATCACGCCATCAACGACTGGATCCGATCGTTCTTCTCATAAACCTGAAAGATCCCCTCTCTTTCTTCTTCTGCTTCTTATTAGAACCTAAAGCCGAGGCACGAGATACGTTTAGTACGAGAGCCGAGGATGATAGTAAAGACAGTTAGAGAAAGAAGAGAAGCGCAGAGTAGGAGCGCGCGAGGCAAGCAATAGCCGCGCGAGGCGACTAATATCAACAACTAGTAACTAATCATGATCGGTAATAGAAGTGGGATGAAACAGCAATATACACTCTGACACTTCTTACGTTCTCAAGAAGGAAAATACGAAAATGCGCTCGCACTACTTCGCTATCATCTTGTTGCACTGTGCTTGGTTCGGTCATGTCGCCCTGGATACTTTGGTCGCCTTTCAGAAGAACATACCCGAGCACCGGTGCGTTGCGGAACAACTTACAACCTAGCCCCTGGTGGGGGGGAATCCTTGCGTTCGCCCTGTGCTGACCGACGCTTCCAGTTTGTTCATTTATCAAGCATTGTGACTAGCTCCAAGATCAACGATACCACTAGCACAGTTTACAACATTGCAAACCAACTCGCAAGCTATGAAAATCCGACCTGCAAGTGCGTACTTTGGATAAGAATCAGGTTTTCCGCCGGACGGTCAAAGCTTGCGACGAACTGACATCTTGAACTCATATGTCCTACGTTTCTGCTACATGGAAAACACAACTTTTATAAATGAAGATCATGCATCAAAGACTGTAAAAGCCCGACATCGCACCCCTGGTTGCAGTGAGTACTTATTTTGCAAGCAGGAGTCCCCTTCTTGGCTCAGGAGTCTGACCCAGAGCCTTCTTCTTTCGACTTCGTACGTAAAACACCGCGCGAACCAAAGATCTCTCTGGTGTACGATGAAATGCGTTTTCGGAAAGTTCTGCCACTGAAGTGTTCAGGCGGAACGGCCTTCCCAGCCGTTGGGTAGCGGGGTGTGGTGCAATTGATGCAATGGATGGTCCTCAGATCGTTTTACCCCTTCCTCCGCACGGGGGTTCTTTGTCCCCTCAGAAAAGACGTCTAAGATCGAATGTCATTTGATATGTGTCTGTGCCTGTGGTAGTCGTATCTGCGCTGGTGCGGGTGCGTTCAGTCATTAGTCACTTTCAAGGTAGTGGAGTTTGATCTATTGAAGTTAGGGTCTGCGCGGGGCTTTCTTCCCGCGCGGCTGTTTACTCTCGGTAGCGGCTTTCTCCTCACTCGCTCTACATTGTGGTCCTGAGTTCTCGGCCTCGTTACCTATCCTATCGAAAGTCTATCTGACAGGCTCGTCCACTTTCTGCGATATCGATCGCTGACTGAACTGGGGAAGGGGGGCGCGACTTGATAAAGGACCATCGGTTAATCTGACAAACGGTCATGAGTTGCCGCCACATCGCCACATGCCGGCATATTGTTCTACCAAGCGCAAAACCTAACGAACAATTGGGCTTCCTATTCATGTGGGGTGCGCAGGCACCCAAGGTGAGAGAGGCGGACAGAGTGACCGGAACGGCAGAGAGAAAGGGGTTGGAAGGAGAGAGCGCGGAAAGGGGTAGAAACGAGGAACGAGGCCGCGCGTGGGAACGAGGCGGCGAGACTGCGCACGCGTTACTAGAGAACGACGCCCTGCGAGACTTGAAACACGCAGAAAGCGAGAGGCAGGTATTGGATCGCAGAAGTCCTTTCCGCGAAGAACAATAAGCAAATTCGGTCGAGACGTCCTAGATATTCCAGCCGTCTCACTACCTCAGTCAGCCCCTCTTCCTGGTTGTTGCTCGTCCGGCCCGGTCCTCCTTCTAAGTGCCGGCCTACTTTCCCACCATTGCTCCACGTTCTCCGAGTCGCCGAAGCACAAAAGTGAAGGGCCTCTTCATAATCACCTCCTCTTCCTCCCGTTCGGCCCAATCGTCCGTGTGCATTGCATGCATTTGCAGTTGGCCGCGAGACACCAAAGTACTAAATTCACACGGGAGCGCTTCATGAGGTACTTGCCGCAACCGGCGTAGTTGACCTGATTGACCGCTGGAGGGTGACCTGGTGCTTCGGCCAAGTCCGGAACTTGCTACCGAATCGTGTTGGCCTTGAAAGCTTCCGACTGGCTCCCGAGTACCACGGTTGGGAGTGGAGTGTCTGTTAGTCAGGTTTCAGAAGGCAATGACGCGATCAAACGGATGAAATGTCGGGACCGAACCCAGGTCCGGTCGTATTCTCTCACAAGACGGAATGATCCTCTCTCTTTCTTCCTCTGCTTCATACGTTTTTGAGAAGGAGAGAAGACGAAGATGCGCTCCCACTACTTCGCTATCATCTTCTTGCACTGTGCTTGGTTCGGTCAGGTCACCTTGGCTACTCCGGTCGCCGTTCAGACGGAGACCACCCCTGAGCACCGGTGCGTTGCGGCACAAGCCCCTGGTGGGGAATCGTTGCGTTCGCCTGCTGACCGCCGAACCTTCCATTGGCTGCATTGATCAAGCGTTACGACTGGCTACAATACCAACGATGCCGCTAGCCCAGCTTACAAGGTTTCACGCCGTTCAAGCGATGAACTCCTATCCTGCAAGTGCGCACTTTATATAAGATTCAGTTGCGTGCGTCGTCAGGCCTTGCGACTAACTGTCCCATTCAATCCTCTGTCCTACGTTTCTGCTGCTTCAAAAAACAACAACACCGCATTCATAACCAAAGAGAATGCACCAAGGAATGCGAAAACCAACCATCGCGACCGTCGTAAGTCCTTTTCTTCGAAGATGTCCCCCTCTTGGCTCAAAGTTTGACTCCCGAGCCTTCTCTTCGATTACTCTGTGAATCAAAGATCTTTTTCGTGTGCGTTGAGCTGCATCATAATCCGATCCTGTAAATGAAGTGATCAAGCGGAAGGTTCTCCCCAGCGGTTGGGGTAGCGAGATGTGGTGCGATTGATGCAATGGATGGTTCTCAAGTCGTTTTACTCCTTCATCCGCACAGAGGTTCTTCAGTCCCTGCAGAAAAGACGTTAGAGGATCGAACGCTGACTGGACTGAATAAGGGGGACGTGAATTGATAAAGAACTGTCCTCTGAGCACGGATAATCTGCAAAGTAGTGCCTGATATTGTCTCTCTTACTGCATCCTCCGCGGGGCATCATTGAGAAGGATCGAGCTATCGTCCCGATTCGAAACATGCATGATGGAAAGCAGAGGGGAGTCGTCGATGCTTTTTGCTTTCTATTTCGGTAGCTCTATTGCAGTTTCGACAATCCCGTCATCCCGTATAGGCTTCTTCGTCTTGGTCTGGCGCAGCGCGAGGTTTTCCCGTCGTCAACCATTCCAATTGACCCCACCTCGTCCATCCCGACCTCTTCGCGCCACCGCGTCACCCGGAGTTAAGGAGTTGTCGGTTGTATAACCGGGCAAGGGCATCGGTGCGGGTTGTTGAGGGTGATAAGGGCATCGCGAGAGGAAGAGGTCCAAGGAGCGTGCTCGTATGATGGCTTCGACGTTGGTCTCGGTGCGCAGTTGTCGTCGCTGTTCAAAATGGGGGAGCGGGAGCGAGTGAGCTCTTTATTCTCGCCTTTTAAAAAAGGAAATGTTCCGTACTACGAGCTCGGGCTTACTTCAACCTCTACTTCGGTCTCGCCTCTACCTTGGGTTGTTAATCGATCGCGATCCAACCCTTTCTCTATCCTGGTCGAATCCGCGGTCGGGATCGGTAAAGTGCGCGCCTGGTCCAAATGAACCTGATCACAAAAGGCCAATACGCGCGTTCGCTCGTTCCAACGCGTTGTGAGCTCGTTCCAAAAAGAATCGCAGCTGTCGCCGTCTGGATTCGCGAACGATCGGTGCAGGGCGCTGGCCCGATTGAGCCGGAGTGCGATCGAATCGTCGAGCGCTCGCGAGGAGCGGAGTAGCGCTTTAAACGCCGAGAGGTTCGAGCAGAGCGAGGGCGTGATTTGGGTGAGGTGCGTCTGCGAAGAGGTGGGCGTCGACTGTGCGAGGATATAAGGTGTGCCGAGCAGAGGTGAAGACGGCGACGACGACGACGACGACATGCCGCGCTCTACAACTGGATGATGGGAGCGAAGGGGTGAGGGGTGAGGGGTGAGGGTGGGGATGAGATGAGACAGAACACCTTGATTGTGGTACAGATTAGAACACTATTTTGCTGGGAGGTCGAGATGCGGGAGGGTTACAGTTGAGAATGTGGGGGAAAAGGAAACCAGAGCTAAGCCGAGGGTAGCCGGTATAAGCCGCCGCTGGTAATAGCTGGTACTAGCCGGTAATAGCCGCCGGTCTAATACGACGCGCACGCTCTCGGCTGCTGCGATCCCGGAGCGCGCTTGCCGGTCTTGTCTCTATAGATCCGTCCTTTAGACATGGCGACCATACGGACATAGTCAACCACGATCAGGCACGTTCTCTTCTCCGTCACCATGCTTGCACCACGGTACGGTGCTCCCCCACTGCTCCGCAACCGCCTCAGCGCTTCCTCATCCCGTCGTCACGGCTCGTCGACCTCGCACCGGCTACGTTCGATCGTACTCCTCCCTTCGAGAACGATCATCCTGCTCGTCGTCTTTTACGCCGAGTACGCCACCTTTCACCTCCACACCTCGTCCTGTGGATTCGATGATACACCTTCGAGCGAGGGCAAGGTCTGGAAACCGCTCGCGCCGCCGTTGAAGAGGGCCGACAGCGCGACCGAACCCGCGGCGAGCTCCCCGAGCTTTGGCGATTGGGAGGATGACCCTAGCTGGAAGGGGGACCAACCTTGGCATGTCTTGGTCGTTTCCGTAAGCGCTCGCAGAGCCGATAGTGAGCTAACTGGCCGACAGAAGCTCATCTACGCGAAAGTGTCCCGTGCCCACTCGCTCCCCTTGCCCTCACAGGATCCTCAGATTTTGGATATGAGATCCTACCCCGGTCGGTCGTGGATAGGACGCTACCTCGGCATCAAATTTACGGATGCGTACATCAGGAAAGCGTGGAGATTCGTCAGCAAAGCTTCGGGCCCACATGGCAAGATCGATTCCGTCGTTTGGCTCAGCGACTTGCTCGATTCAGGAGTCGAGAACGTCGATGTCGTCGAGTGAGTTTGGCAGGATGAGTGGCTGGTTCACGTGACTTGGTTCATCAGAGTTGACCTCAAAAAACCCGATTCCTTATTGTTCAGACACGCCAAGTACTCGTCCCGATTCTTTCGATTATTCCCTCCACCGCCGTCCACTCTTTCAAAATCGCCTTCCACCATCTACATACCTGGAAATCATGACCTGGGACTTCACAACCTTTCCTCGACGCTTTCGTCGAACGGAAGAAAGCGGTTCCGAGATACCTTTGGGCCGACGAACGGGATCGTCGAAACTGGCGGTTGGCAACTCGTTTGGGTCGATGCGATGGCGGTGTTGGAACCCGGCGTTGAAGGGAGGGAAGCGAGGAATTGGATCGCGAGATTGGGCGAGAGTGAGTGAAAACCCATGCTTCTTGAGAAACAGGCGGGAAAAAGACGCTGAGGGGATCAATTGCCCGGCAGAAAAATCGAACCTCCCTCGGGTCCTCTTCACCCACATCCCATTATATCGACCCGAGGGGACATTCTGTGGCGCCTCACGCGAGTCGCAGAACGCTCTACGTCAAGGCTCGGGACTCAACTACCAAAATCAGTTGGACGAAGAAACCACGCAGTGGCTCGTTAGGACCTTGAAGCCGAATCTGGTCTACAGCGGCGACGATCATGACTCGTGCATCGTCAGACATCCCTTCTTGATCGACGGCGAAACACCACTGATTGAGACGACGGTCAAAGCGTTCGTGAGTCGGGATCAATCTTTGTTTAGCCCGCAGTCGACACGATATCTCGTCGTACTGATGGCCTCTTCTCCTTGCTTTAGTCCATGGCGATGGGGATCCGTAAACCAGGATACCACCTCCTATCCCTCTACGCGCCCAAGGACAGCACAAACCCCTCAACCTCGGCGACCTTCACCCAAACGAACTGCGTCCTCCCCGACCAAATCTACCTCTGGACCCGAATCTACATGCCCTTGTACCTCCTCCTGATCTTGCTCTTCCTCGCACCAAAGTTGTGGAGAATGATCACGGGCTCATTGAAGCGATCGAATGCGAGCGCTCGGTCGAATGGATTACCGATCCACCGGCATCGATCATCACTTTCGAGACAATGGTTGGGAAGAGGATCCAAAGTCGATGCTGGATACGACGAGGCCGGTGATGATGACGACTCGCAGTTCCCATCGTTTTCGTTCCTCGCGACGCCAGGTGACGATTATGCGTATCATTCAGGCGTAGGCGCAGAGGAGTTGCCGACGAGTAGTTCGCCGAATCGAAGTCAGGGTCATTCGCGAAGATCGAGCTTGTTGGATGATGAAGATGAGGAGGAGGAGGAGCTCGAGTTGGGGAACAAGGTCCGGAGGTTGTCGAGGGTCTACATGTGGGAAAGTAAGGGAACTTTCATTGGGGGTGGCGGAGGTGCAGGAGGTGGGAGTGGAGGCGAGACGAGTCTACCCTCGCCGTTGTCCAGCTCGATGGGGAGGAGGCAGTTAACGAGTCGGCCGAGCAAGACGGCACAGGCGTTGGTGAAGATTGACGAGGCGCTGAACCGAGGGTTGGGGCCGATTTATCGGTACACTCTTAAGCCGGTATTGAGGGTCCTGAGAATAGCGCTCATCAGGGTATTGATGGCCCCGCTCCTTGTCGCAAGCAAGGTCGAAGAGATACTAGGGAGAACCAAATTCGGCGCGATTTGGGTGCAGACAATGAGGCAGGTGCACGCCGTCGTCTGGCCAGGCGTCGTCCTATGGACGTTGGTTTGGGCCTGGTACGCGATTTAGTGGAGCACCTAGCCAGAATACGACGAAGCAGTATATGCACATCAAGCAATGTAATAAGATGCAATGCAAGGCTCCTCGAGCAGAAGACCATTCGGCTACGACTGCGGAGTGCAGTTCAAGTTTTTGTAGGGCGGGGGCTCGGCCGAGGACTAACGTTTTTTCTCTTTCTCGCACTGTCGGCACAGAGACTAGGATTGCTATAACACCGATCTGCGCTAAAACGAATTATGGAGGGTGTGGGGTCTATACACGCGCCTCCTACAAAGATGAACCTGGCCGTCTACTTGGTCAACGAAGCCGAATGCTCCAAGTCGTGTTGACTCCCCTTCTTCCACCGGAACATGGACTCTTCCCTCTCGCGGCGCTTGACCTGATCTTCACTTTCTCCGCTTGCGGTGCTCGGGATCGCCGAAAGGCCGGCACTAGCGATGAGGACGGCGACTGCGAACGGAGGCGGAAACGGTGAGGTTGAGGTAATTCACCCACAGGTTGTTACTTCCAGAAGGAGCTTACCGGTCAATCCTTGAGCGACCATTCGAGCTTGGACAAGCCTATCGTTGCATTTTAAAACACTGGTCAGATTCGTTCGCACGGGAGTTTCGGGCTGCATGTCAAACTCACTTTTGCGCAAAGCTGAGGGGAGTCATGCTAATGTATCCAAAAGATCCAACCATCGAAGCCGCCCATCTGTCAAGATCAAGACCAGGCAGCAGGAAACGATTTCAAAAGTCGCAATGGAGTCAATATCCGCATCTAATGCGACGACGGAATACGTCGCACGGTCGACTCACGCTCCAAAGACGACACCGTAACGATGGGTCTTGCCGAATTCAATCAAAGCATCGCGCGTGCTGAGTGTTGGTCGATTCTGTTGCGTCTCGCCCGCAATACCCGCCTCTCGTTCCAATTGCATTCCTTGCCTCGCTTCCCTCGCGAGATCGCTGTCGGATCCGATCGAGTACTTGGCGAGCTCATACTCTCGTGATGCGCTGTCGGCTCCGATAATGAACGCTGCTGTCGTGACGGAACTGTTTGACACCAAAGTGTGTTCATTCAACGAAGAGGTCTTGATGGGCTAATAATGACGGAGCGAAGTGGGTGCCAACTCACGTGAGAGCGAACGCCTTGAGCGGCAGGGTGAGGCTCCTGTATGCCTTGACGCCACTGCGTTGTAGTGCGATGGAGCCCACAGCGCCGAGACCAAGTCCGATCGCGCCCGCTCGCAAACCTCCGTAGACCGTGGCACTGTTGAAAGGGCACAGCATAGCTTTGAATCAGAATTCGACCATGACGGCATCGACGGCTGACGTCGTCCGCTGCGAAAGTGGTGCCGATCTTCCGGGCGCGATCACGGCAGATCACCAAGGGGGGCACGCAAAATGGACTTACGATTGATGACTGACAGAAAAGGACAAGGCGTGGCCGTATCAGCGATCTGCGCCCGCTAGAGTTGACTAGCCTGGCGGAATGCACCGAGAGGGCGCAACTTACTTTCGCTCATCCTGGACGTCCTTGACAGCCTGCCGAGATCGACCATCGGATTAGCAGCGATCTCCACGAGGGGTGCGCTACTATAGGCGACTGACCTTGACCATGGTGAGATTAGTAGAGTAGGGCTGGGGATCGGGATCGGGGATCGGAGCTCGGGGGGGAAATGCGGTTTGGAAAACAGGTAAAAGTGTCTTGACGTGGAGGATGCAGCAAAGCCACAAGCACGAACTCTCGGTCTTTCGCTGGTCCATCTTTCGGTGGCTGAAATCGATGGCCGAGCCGAGCCTGGCCGAGCCGAGCCTGGCCGAGGGAAGCGTCGGCCTTTCTCTGTTCCGGCCGCTTCCGACGGGCAAAGTCGGGCCAGCATCGTTGGGTGAGGATTAGTAAGCAGCGCTCGCCGGTCTTGCACTTCGCAGGCTCAGTGGCAGCTGGCAGCTGAGCTCACACTGACCGGTCGCCAACCTCCGTCCGGGCCATTCGCGGACAAGGACATGTACATGTCGAGCGATTCTTCATCCGATACCCAGTCGGATCTGAGCGACCCGATAACACAGCCACCCTCGAGATCGATGCCCGTGGCTACGACCTCACGAGTCACGTTGGAACATGCTGCTTCAATCGAGGATGCCGCGACGAACAAGGCGACCACGGCGACCACGGCGACCACGGCCACCGTGACGGAGAAGCTTCCTTCGACGACGACCAAGACCCCGACCTCGTTTGCACAGCTGGGTGTAGAACGATTCTTGTGCAACGCCCTGCAAGCCATGTCGATTCGACAGCCGACCGAGGTACAGGCGGCGTGCATTCCTCCCATTTTAGCGGGTTCGTCGCAGCCACAACCCATCTCGTATCAGGCGCTATCCCGTCGAATGCTCATTTTAGTACTCCTGGTCTTTTCACAGGCAGCGACTGCATCGGAAGTGCGCAAACAGGTTCGGGCAAAACGATCGCTTTCGCCCTTCCCATCATGCAAGACTTCGCCAAAGATCCGCACGGCTTCTTTGCTCTCGTTCTCACTCCGACACGGTCAGTACCTGACTTGATTGCAGCGTAGGGGAAATCTCAGCTCACTTTGCCTTTTTTACCTACTCAGGGAACTCGCTTTTCAAATTTCGGAACAATTCAGGGTCATCGGCGCAGCCGTGAACCTTCATTCGGCCGTCATCGTCGGAGGCATGGACATGATGGCCCAAGCGATTGAACTCCGTAAAAGACCCCACGTCATCATCGCTACACCGGGCCGTTTGGTTGACTTGATCAGGAGCAACAAGGACGAATGGAGCCTAGGCAAGGTCAAGTATCTCGTAAGTCCGATGCTAGACTGTCGAAAATCGATTGACGAACAGACGAAACTGGAAAATTCGAACTCGGCCATGACCTTCTCTCGTCGATTGAACTCATACAGGTCCTTGATGAAGCCGACCGGCTGTTGACGCCGACATTCGCACCTGATTTGGCGTTCCTCGTCGATCAGTTGCCCTCTCAACGACAAAGTCTGCTCTTCACCGCCACTTTGACGGAACCCGTGATGGCTCTCCAAAAGCGCCAGACGGTCCCCGGTAAAACCCCGCCGTTCATCCACGTTTCTCGGAATGCGTGAGCACTCGAATCTCTCGAAATCTTACAACGCCCCGATGCGAACGTCCGAGCTGACAGCTCTTTCTGGAATGATCAGAATCACGACTCCGGCTGGGTTGGTGCAACGATATCTTTTCATTCCTTCCCAAGTACGCGAGGTGTACCTCGTCTACCTCCTGTTGAATCTCTGCGACCTCACCGGTGCTCAACCCGTGCAAGCCAGTATTGATGCTTCAACTTTGAATCACAAAAGTCGTGGAGGGGAACGACCATTGAAACGAACGAAACGTGCCAGTTCGCCTTCTGCCGAGGAAGCTTCGACCCCTCGATTACCCCAAACGATCCTCTTCGTGCCGCATTGCCGTACCGCCGCACTGTTCACCTCACTTCTCGGTCATTTACCGAATCCGATTCCTTGTACGGCCCTCCACTCCCATCTCTCCCAATCGGAGCGATTGCAGTCGCTGTCGTCGTTCCGAAGGCAACAGGTACCGCTGCTCATCGCGACTGACGTCGGCAGTCGAGGATTGGACATTCCCGAAGTCGAAGTCGTGCTGAATTGGGAAGTACCCAGGGTTCCGGATGATTATGTTCATCGGGTTGGTAGGACCGCGCGTGCGGGTCGCAAAGGTACGAGTATTACCGTCGTCACGGAAGGAGACGTCGAGTTGGTTCAGGCGCTTGAGGAACGTATTAGTACGTCTTTGAGCGGTTGGGTTTCGATTCGAGAAAGTGCGTTTTTGCGCGGGTCATTGACCACCCCTCAACGTCTTTGGGGTACGCAGATACCAAATTGCACGAACTTGAGCTACCGGAACAAGCTGTGCTGGAGTTGCTGAGCGCGGTTTCGATGGCCAAGAGAATGGGTAACATGGAACTCGCGGATGGGTTCGGTAAGAGACAAGAGACGAACAGAAAGAAGAACGCAATACTGCAGAGCAACGGAGGTGGCGCCAAAGCAACCGCGGGAAACAAGTCCTCAGTCGGCAAGCATAAACGTGGCAAGACGGTCAAAGCTGCGGTGGTGTAGGAACGATTCGCCGCTGTGTTGCCAAACCAAGACTGCTGGAATTTAGACTTTTTGGGGCACTTCTTTTGCTCTGGTCATGACGATCGTGCAAAGTACGGCATACCCGGACAGCCTCGAGCTGACTTGGCGGTGAAAGCCTTTCGACAAGAGTGAACAACCCCATATCTTTGTTTAGGCCTGCTAGGCTATGATTACAAACGCCGATGAAGGGCGCGAAACTTTGCTTCCCAAATCCTTGTTACAAGAGACCCAGCATTCTGGCTCGTTCCGGATTCAATCCACTGTGAACAGAGAATGAAATTCGAAACGGTTAGTGGGATGGCCAAGTATTGTGCGGGAACGGGATGATCTCGCACGCACTTGACAAGAGGGGCGGCTCCGCCATTGGGTGTCGGTAAAGGAGGTGTATCGAATGTTGTTGGGGCAGCGGACGCCGACGCACCCGAGGTCGGCGGGAAGAAGTTCGGCAGTGGTTGCATCCCCGGCGGCGGTTGGAACCCTGAGTGTAGGCCGGCTCGACCGAGCAATCAGCACATGACCGAGCAGTCGGATGCAGTGGTAATAGGTACATACCTGGTGGTGGCCCCGAGAGTTGGGGAGGGGGCGGGCCGCCCTGGTATCCCCCTTGATAGCCTATGCGAAGGCTGTCAGCACCTTGACGAGCTCGACTCGGGGCACAGGATGATATTCGCACACTCACCTTGTGGTGGTCCTTGATTCTGGTATCCACCAGGTCCACGCATCGGAGGCGGGGGAGCACCATAGCCTGGAGGTGGGCCGTTGCCGAATCGTAAAGGTGGTCCACCGGGTTGGAAGCCGGGTGGGGGTCCTCCGAAATTTCTCACTAGAGTCCGGGAATGAAGTCGGCGTGAGGGGCCGGTCGTGGGAAGGGCAGCAGAGAGAGAGACGAAGAAGTATCGAGGTGTGGTGCTTACTCTGTGGAGGCCCATTCATGTTGCCCATCATGCCGGGTCCCATGGGTAGCACTCGAGCAACACCACCGGGGCCGCCTTCGTACTTGCGAGCAATCTGATCGATCATGTCCTGAGCCTTATCCGACCCGAGAGCTGTGAGCACGTGCAAATCGTAGATTAGCCACCGAGAGCATCGAGTCAGCAATGAGTGCCCAACACTTGCACGCATAGTAGTCTCGAACGTTGGTAAGGTGGTTACGGCCCGAGTTGTGGGCCTTGCGCACTGCGATTCGTTCAGGGGGTGAGTCAATCGCGGTGATCACATGCCGTCAAGTTCCGCTATAACGCTGGATTTTACCAGAAGAACTGTCGTGAGTGAGAAACACGTCGCAGTAGTCGCAGTAATCTGTGTGCAAAGGGCAACACGGAAGGGGTTATGAGCACTCGAACGATCGTGGCTCCGTCTCCCGCAGTGAGCCTGGCCGGTGGGGCCTTTGTGGATCGTGAGCGTAAGATGCATGTGGTAGAGGCTGTAGTAATGGAGGACGGGGCTGTGCTGGAGGCGGTGAGGTCACGTACACTGCAGCGGACGAAGGAGCGACGCGCTCAAGTGGATCAGCTACCGCACGAGAAGCGACACAGTGAACCTGCATTGTGGACCAAGACGATCAGCAAACTCACTTTCCCCATGTTGTTAGTCCCGGACGGCTGCGAATGGGCTCGGTACAACAATGCAAACACAGAGGAGTGCCAGACAACGAAAGGGCGTTTCGGTCGAGCGCGGGAGAGACCAAGCATGGTTTGAGATGCTATTAAGTCATTAGCGCACCCAATTCCAAATAGGACTAGAGTTGTAGTCCCGGCTTGGAGCTGGGCTGGAGCGGCGGCGCGGGGACGGCTTGGCTCAGCGCTCAGCATCAACCCCCAAGTCCAGCCAACCTCTGCCAACCTCTGCCAACCTCGTACGCTCCAATACGCAGGCTCCCACCCGTGTGGCCGGCCAGTGACTTGACCTGACGAAACACGCTTTCTTCGCCTTCCCGTCTGTTTACACAGTGAAGCCCTTCCTTCGCGCTCTTTTCAATCCGCTTGGAGAAGGCGAGCAGCTCCCCCTGTTCGTTCTGACGTCCCAACCTGTGAACACGATGGCCGACACAATCGTCGAACCGTTCGACCTGATCCGCGTCTCATTGTCTGAGCGAGTCTTTGTCAAGCTGAGGGGCGATCGCGAGCTGAGGGGGGTCTTGCATGTCAGTCACGTCGAGTTCGAGCCAGCGGCATCAATCAGCTTCGTCAACGAGCAGCTGGAAACGAGCATCCCTTAGCTTATCCATATCAATATCACTAATGGCGTTGACGGCCTTGGCTCGCCTTTTTTTACAGGCTTACGACGGTCATATGAATATGGTCCTTTCGGATGTCGAGGAAACCATCTACGTCGTTGACCACGACGCACAGTCGGATCAAAGTCTCGTAAGAGTGAGTCACTCTCTCCTTCAACACCACATTCGATTTACACACACCCTCGGCTCTGACCTCAAAACTCTGTCGCGGTTGTACTGCAGACCGTCAAACGCAATTGTGACATGTTGTTCGTGCGAGGGGATGGCGTCGTCTTGGTGCGCTCCCTCTTTTGTCTTTCTTCGGGCTGGGCGTGATTTGGACTGACCGCGTTCCGATGCTCTTGCCCACAACAGGTCGCACCACCTGCACGGTAGGATAAGGTAGGATACATGTCGTTTCGGGGGAGATTGAAATGGGCCGCTGTAAAAGCATGTACGAACGAGGCACTCAGGAGAGAATACGTTGGCTCTTGCCATACCAGTCTCTCGGCCGGTGCCAGTGGCTCGGGCAAAGAGATATTGCTTTCATATCACATCGCTACCGCTCGCTACCTCCTTTTCGGTGCGCCATCTGGCACCTTTCAACCGATCCATTTTCATCTTTGGCCTCAAGTCTCCCAATTGTGCTCCGTCCTGTCCTGCATCCCCGGGTACGCCTGGCCATTCTGACCGGCCTCCCGCTCCACTGCAAACTTTGGGTAACGGGGTCTCCCCCCTTTTTCCCGTGTCTGTGTCTGTGTGCTTGATGTGATCCTGACCTGCTCTAACTTGGGACGATCCATTCGGTAGCGGATTCCCCGATATGGGGGCCACGTAGTCGACGGGGATGGTCCCGTCCATTTCCCTGAGAAGTGAGAGAAGATATGGCATAAGACTAAAGGTGAGCAAAGCTATGGAATAATTCGAACTTTGATTCTGACGGGTTACACCTACCAAGACCGATACAATAATGCCGTCTGCTCGTACAACGCGAGCGCGAGAGAGAGAATGAACAGAAACGGCCAGCGTTCAAACTCGGGAATCATTCGACGCCGACGGAATAAGATGCAAGACAACTTACAACCAAAGACAGAGGAAGCGGTTCTCTCAGAACTCTACCCTGCTTGAACGCCAGCAGAATGCCCTGGCAGAAATGGGATCATGATGACACCACCGTTTGCGAAGCGTCAACATCTGCAATATCGACACCGCACCGGACCCGCACAGGCCCCATCATGATAGGAGACCTACCTCATTCGCCTTCTTGAGCTCGTTGCGTCGTCCTGTGACCACTCCGATCACATCTCCTCCGTCAGGGGTCTCCCCGACCTCGACCGAACGATTCGGACTTTCAGCATCCTCGACGACGGCAGCTGTAGCAGCGGGCGCGTGAGACCTGGATCCCGTCGGTACGTTCGCACCATCTGAACCGCCCTCTTCCGTCCCCATTCCGTCCAATCGTAGCATTTGTTCCAGTTGGCGCAGTCTTTCCCGAAACACAGGGTCAAGCGGACGTCCTTTGCGGCCGCCGGTTCGGGCCGAGCTGTCGCTGCTGCCTCTAATCGATACTACTGATGAACAGGACGAGGAAGAAGACGGGAATGGAGCGGGCGGCGCAAGCCATTCAGACCGTATATGTGCTTCCCATCGGCTCGTGGCGTCTTCGGTCGTCGTCGGTGCAGCGGACGTCGGCGTAGATGTGTGGAGAGGAACAGGTTCGTTTGCGGAGTGTGGCGCCCCGGCTGGATTGCCGCGTGGTAGAGCAGCAGCAAGCGGTGGCATCACTGCATCGCTCAGCGCACTTCGTGGGGGCTGGCGGGAACACGGGCCGAAGAAGGGTTATGGGTGAAGCGGCGAAAGGCGGGGAGGTCGGCAGCGTGGGGTCGAAGACCCCCTCCGCCTTTCGAGAGAGCTTTCGATTTGGTCCGGATCATTATTAGGTGCGCACACAACGCCGGGGCGGAGAGGGGCGGAAAGATTTGAGAGCGTTCGAGGATGAGTGTATACAGAATAGCAAGATCTTTTCAATGTGCAATGTTTTCTTTGAGAACATTTTCTTGCCGACTGCCACGTTTTTCGCAATTCGACGAGCTCACTGTAATTTTTTATTTTTTATTTTTTATTTGTAGGTAGAGGGGATGCCTTACAGAACAGCCCTATAAGTAGCCTCTGAGTAGCTAGAACTGCCGAGTTCTAGTTACGACTTGCTTTTAGTCTAGTGGTCAAGAACGACAGATTGTATTTTATGCACATCAGAGGCGCATACCTTACACTCACCCAGGCGCGGATGTGGGCCCGCCCGGATAATCCATCACCACGTGCTCCCGACACCGAAGACAAGCTCGATATTGCATTACAAAAGTCAAAGAGTAGTGAAGCTCTGGGCTGCTAGAATTACGTGGCTGGAAATATATGTCGATGTGCGGATACGAACTCGAACCTAAGTAAAGACATGAAAGGCCATGATGTGCGAAAATAACAAGACAAAATCTGCCAAGCATCCCGATTCGCGGATCACCTGTGGTTCGTCTTGCCTGCCTTTCTCTTGCCCGAGAACAAATGCTGTGAGTGCCAAGGATAAAGGGGGTTCGGTCAGTTCTGTGACTACGGCAGCCAATGCGACAGGAAGGGGTGGTTTGCCTGACTTTGGGCATCTTTGTACGAATGTGACGATCTGATTCGGAGGCTTTGGCTAAACGATTCGGTTCGCGCTGGTACAGCTGGCGCAGGCGCACGGCCTTGGCCGCCTGTTCCGCATCGCGCAGACCTGCCACTTGTCGATCTTTGGTGGGCAGCCTCTTGCCACTGGGGACGATGGACTTGGTGCCCGTCTTGGATCGTTTCCGCGGGCCGTCATGGTCCATACTCTCGTCCGCTTCGACCCAGTCCCCCTCGCCATCATCTGCCCCCCCGTTGAACTCGTCAATGTCCATCTCACCGGCCTCTCGCTTGCGACCGATGAGGCCGCGGGCCTTGGCCAACATCTTGGCACGTTCTTCCAAGTTGGTCGCATCGTAACCCGCTTCGGATAGCTTGGACGTCATCTCGGAAAGCGTTCGTCGTTGTACGGTTCGAGGGATGATGGGCCGGTTTTGGAGCTTGTCTTTTTGCTGGTTGAGGAGACGGATATTCGCTTTCTTATCGCGAATTGTCGACGCCGCGGTGCGGATAGCCTCTTCGTCCGAATCCTGCGAATGAAGAAGATCAGTCCAGGGGTCAGTTCCATGGCCAATTCTTGCCCTTCGTTGCACCAACCCACCCACCTCGTCCGTATCCTCGTCGTAAAATCCAGCAGCTTCCAAGCGCTCCTCCTCGGCTTCAAGCTCCTCCAGTCGAGCCACGATATCAGCATCGATAAAGTCTGCGACGTTCTTGCCGTCTTGCAATTCGGGCATGACATCGTATTTCCAATCGTCGTTGGCCAAAAGGTAGTGCTCTGTATAAAAGGGGGCATGGTTGCGCACGTCAATTTAAATCGGCGGCTGGGGACGCGCGTGATGACTGACTCTTCAAGTCCATCATGTATGCGCCAGCGCCTCCGTTCTCCGCCTCCTCGTCACGCTCAAGTCGTCGACGCTCCGGGTCGTTCTTGTCGTAAGTCTTGCGCGTCTTAACGGCATCCGGAATGAAGGGCGTTCGGTCCACAGTGTCGCGCTTAACCGGAACAGCGACGCGAACACGGTTCGCCACGTTGTCGACTCGCTTCGTCTTTTCCTTGCTTTCCACTCGGTGTTGGAGAAGCGCATCACACGCAGCATTCCTCACGCCCATCACACCCTCTTCGGAGACGCAGGAGAGCTCGAGCAACTGGACGTTGCCTTCCGCGAGGATGGCGTCCAGCATTGCTCGTCGGGTCGGGTCCAGGTCCGAGGGGCGAGTGACGTCAATCTTGTTGACGACGATGAAAGTGGGCTTGTTGGTGAACAAGGGCTTGATCGATTGATATAGTTGACACTGGAGGAGACCCCAAAAAGTGGAATATCAGTACAAAAACTGTAATCTGCGGCGAGAGCTTCAGGCCGGAAGGGCGCGACGACCTACTTGGGCTTCGACGGTGTAGCCACACTGTTCACTGAGATCCATAAAGTACATGACACAGCTGCGTAGATGCGCGAGCGCGGTGATGCTCTGCATTTCAATCGTGTTCATCTCTTCCAGCGGATGGTCCAGCACCCCGGGGGTGTCAATCACCTGCCAGCGCAGGTACTTGTAGTCCATATGGCCGACAAACAAGCTCTTGGTGGTGAAGGCGTAAGGCTGCACATCGACGTCGGCCCGCGTGATTTTGTTGACGAAAGACGACTTTCCGACGTTGGGGTACCCGCACACCAGCAACGTGCGGGTTGTCGGATCGATGCTCGGTAGACGAGACATGTGCTGGCGAACTTGCTCGAGATAGGCGAGAGGGTCCTTTTGTCTTCGCATGATGGTGGCCATTCTGCACAGTGCAAGCAGACGGGTCAACTTCGGCTTCCCGGGTGGAACTGCGACTAAAGTTGTGTACTTACCGACCCAAGGCGGCCTTTTTGAGCTGCTTGCATCGGAACAAACTGTCACCGAACTTGAGGAGGCGGCAGTAGTCCTTGCCGACCGAAACGATGAGGTGGCGCGCGGTATTGAGCTGACCGAGCGCGAGTTTGTAATGATTTTTGTCGTAGAGAACATTGAGGAGCGAGGACAAGAAGGGGTGGAGGTTCTAAAGATGATGCGGCGCCAAACCGAATTGGTCAGGATGGCTCACGAACGCCCACTCGCAATCAGTCCAATTATTCACCTCCATGATCGGGAACTCGCTCAAAATCTGGTCCAAGCGCTCTTCAAACGACTGCTGCGTGAACTTGACCTGTGCGAGAGAGTTGATAAGATATAGTCCACCGTTAGCCACCCTCGGCGCCAGTCCGTCCGTCGAAAGTGGGGAGGCCGCTCACCTTGCGCATGTAGAAGGAGCGAATACGCGTGATCTTGAAACCACTACGGATGACGGTGGGCGTCTTGCGTTGCGTCTAATAGAATCAAGCATTTTTCGGGGAGAGGAACACAATCGTAAGTTGCTATTGTCCCTCGAAACGAGACTGGGCTCGGCGATCGGTGACGGCCGCGCGGGGCCCTATTCCCCCGTCCTTCGCAGCCGAGTGGGCCAAAGAGGTTCGCGCGTCCCAGGCTCGCCGGTGGCCACCAGGCCTTGGGAAATGACGTACCTTGGAAAGGATGACATCGAGGAACTCTTGTGCCGTCGGCACGGGCGCGATCGCCTTGTTGATGGTCGTCATATTGGTGCGTCGTCGAGCCTGTGCGAGCGCGTGGGAGTCCAGCGAGATTGCGACGGAGGGATCCGATCGTCAGTCAGCTGCCACTTTGTCCGAGGAAACACGCACGTTGTATTGCCGTAAGGTCTTTGGAACAACTACAGTGCGAGTCCTGTAATGAGACTGACGTTCTGGTACGATCGACGATGATGGCGACTTGGGAAACGCCTCAACGCGGGTGAGCGGGGGAGCGCGGATCCAGCTTCGCAGCAGCTCGCTCGAGAGCACGCTCGATCACAAAGCATTGACCCGACAGATCGGCAGGTCCATTAAGCCAGCCAAAAAAACTCGTGCGCGCACGCGCGATAAGGCAGCTTTTCTTTTTTTTGGCCCGGGGGAGCTTGGTAGAGGGATGGTGTACCATTGCTCCCCCTCCTCGCACACTCTGGCACGGTGCACCTCTCTGGGCGTCCCACGAGCCGTGAAGCGAAGCTTATTAGCTAATCATGGTTAGAGTTATTCTTTACCCTAACTAGTAAAAAAAAAGTGTCGATCCGCGACCATGTACCTAGAATCGCTGTTTTTGACTGTGTTGCGGCCCTCTGGGCCGCCTATAGTGAATGTTCCAGTACAGTATTGCGTCTGCCGCACCTGCCTGTGATATTGGCGTCCCGACCAGAAGTCATGTACGACCCTTTTCGCATTTTCTGCACCATAAAAGTCGAGCTACAGCCCGAGGAAAATTTTTGTTGATTTTTGGCGGGGTGCCCAACTATTGAGCAGTTTGTGTGGGATTTAATGTATAGCAAGCGCGTGGGTTTGCATGACACTTCTTCTACAGAGCTCAGGCCTGGTCTCGCTGTCGTTGACGCGCGGACGCGGGCGCCACTAATAAGCTGCGCGATGCCCCGTCGATCACGTGACGTATTTCTGGCATCCCGATACCGGTTTTAGGGGCTCAACAACAACATGAGGTTCCAGAAGCGCTACTCGCTCCAATTTTCGCCTTTTCCCTCCCACTCTCATCGAGTTTGCGTGACAACCGCGCCGAGTCTTTGGCGCGAGGGTACTCGCGCCGTACGCGCTTTTCCCCTCCGATGTCTCGATCGGATGCCAATGGGGTTCTCGAGCGCGGGAAGGGAATTGCGACCTTCCTTGTGTATCTTTCGGTGTGTTTGGTTGTGTTGGGATGAGGAAGATGATTAACCTTCCTGGACGAGACCCTGGGATGATGCGTACACCCCAATCCCCGAACCCCCGGTTCGGACAGGCGCCCTGGCGCCGGATACGTACCACGCCCCCCGCCTGGCGCTGGACGCGTACCATAGGTCACGCCCCCCACACTTACAACCAACAAAACGCAGCGAAAGAGGCCTACGTTACAACGCATTCAGACTCTACCTGAATCGAGTGCAAGCTTGCCAGCCTTGCTCAGCACTTGGATCGCAATCTCCTTGTGCTGCCGCCAATACCTGTCGAGGGCATTCGATGACCAACGGCCAAGGTTTCGGACGTGATCCGTGTGTACACCTTCTCGAAGGTAAAACATGGCCCCACCGGACCTAAAGGAGTGGTTGTTCAAGACCGCCCTCCCGCTCGCCTCGAGAATGTGTTTGATTTGTTGCAAGAACGCCGAGGAGGTCAGTTGTTGATGACCTCCTCGCGCGCCCGATATGAGAACAACCGCCCTGCATGGCGCATTTCTTTAGCCCCGACGCGAAGGCCCACAGCTCGGGCCGGCCTGTGAAGAAAATTATTATCGAACGCGCAATAGGATGGTGGAAATGGTAGTTCTCCAGCTTGAATCAGACTTCCGATCCGGCAAGAGCTGATAGAGTTGAACACCCGCTGCAGAGAGAAAGCAATATACATGAAGGCTCGTGAACAGCTGGGTGAAACCGGTCAAGGTCTCACGTCTCCCGCCGACCTCGAGACAATCAATGACCCCGCTGTCCGAGAGAGGTACAGTACGTTTTGCAATTAGATGGCTAGTTGGACAAGCTGGCCTTATCAACAGTTTTACAGCTACCACCATCGCTTCCTACGCTTCCTATTGGGACATGTTACAACTCTGTGGACAAGGCAACCCCCACTTGGGTGAAACTAAGATGTCGAACTCGGATTCCAATGGGTCATCCTCCGCGTTGCTCGCGCAAATGCTCGGAGTTTCGAAAAGGCAGGCGGCTAGGCTCCACGAGATTACAAGCCATCTCGAAAGGGCGACTGGTGATCACAATATGGAGCTCTCGGACAACGACTCAACCACTTTCCCGACCTCGGACTGGCCAGTCTCTGAGACCGGAGATCTCGTAACTGATGAGGCCAGGAGCTCTGAGGGGGAGGACATACCGGAGGACACGGAAGAAGAAGAAGAAGAAGACCACATCGTTAGTATCCACGCTCTAAGACCGCGATAGATGTGCCACTTAATGGCGGATACGGGCATCTGGGTCATTTTGCAGGCTGCCAATGACCCCTTGACTTTTAGGAACCTGAGGCCCGAGGCACAGTGTACGTAAGTACAAGAGCCAAAGAAGATAGTAAAGATAGTTCCTAGCATTGCAAGACTAACCCGAGGCCCAAGGCACGATGTACGTAAGTACGAGAGCCGAAGAAGATAGTAAAGATAGTTGGAGCAGAGAGAGAAGCGCTAAGGGCGCGCGCGCGGCTAATATCAACAACTAGATACTAAACTATTCTAAGTGGGATGAAACAGTAATACCCTTTTGACACCCCCCCGTGCTGTCATACCACTGCAACCCGCAAACCCAAGTTTTCCCAATGGAAGAGGAACAGTTTGGGACCCAAGGCCTTGGTGAAGATGTCGGCAAACATGTCCGCGGTGGCAATATAAACGACGTCGATCTCCTTCTCGGCTACGCGTTCGCGGACGTAATGCTCGGAGATGCGCACGTGACGAGACCCTTGGTGGTTGGTTGGGTGTTGAGCGAGGGCGAGAGATCCTTGGTTGTTGCTGTAGATGATGACAGGGCCCGGGACGGGATGACCGAGTTTGGCCAGAAGCTCGCTGAGGTGGATGGCGTCACCACTGGTATACAATAGGGAGAGGTACTTGGCATCGGTGGTAGACTTGGCGACTCTGTGCTCGCGCTTCGAGCACCAAGTGATGGCACCTCCTGAGTAGATGAACGCGTAACCCATGGTCAAACGCGAGGTGGTCAAACAGGCGCCCCAATTTGCGTCCGAGTAGCCATGGAGTGGTTGGCTGGTCTTGCGATAGGTGAGACCCAAGCCCAGCGTGCCTTTGATGTAATGGAGGACCTGCTTGATGGCTGTCCAATGCTCCGGGCCAGGCTGCTGGGAGAAGCGAGCGAGGTAGCTGACCACGAAGGCGAGGTCCGGACGAGTTCCTACTGCTGCGTACATCAATGAACCAATGGCCTGCAAGTAGCGTGTACAATCGTGAGGAGTGGCCGCCAAATCCTCGAAGTCAAGGACACCACCTGGCTGCATTGGGATACTTGCCGGCTTGGCATCGATGAATTGGAACCTGGCAAGGATGTCCCGAAGGTAGCGCTCTTGTGAGAGTGTGATAGAACCATCTTGTCCGCGTTTGACTTGGATGCCTAGAATATATTCAGCAGGTCCGAGACGTTTGATGCCGTATGCGAGTTCCAGCGCATCAAGCACCCGGTCAATTTCGGCGGTTGAGGGACCAACCAAAAGCAGGTCGTCAACGTACAAGGCAATATAGTGTAAGTGCCCATTGTGTTCGGGGCGGTAGATACAGATGTCCGACCTGGTGGGGACGTATCCAAGGGACCGCAGAGTAGAGTCAATCTTGGCGTTCCAGATGGTGCCGGCCTGGCAAAGGCCGTAGATGGATTTGGACAGCTTGAGGATCTTGCTGGGCAGGTTGATGCCCTGAGGGACGCGCATGTAGAGAGGCTTGTCAAGTTTGCCGTGTAAGTACGCCTTATTGACATCGGCTTGATGGACGTGATAGCCGTTGGCCACGGCGAGTGCAATGAGGGCTTGAATGGACGTGAATTTGACGTCAGGGGCGTAGGTCTTCTCAAAGTCAAGGCCAGGGCATTGGGCACATCCGTGAGCAACAAGTTGGGCCTTGTGATCGGTGATGTCACCATGCTGGTTGCGTTTAGTCCGGAACACCCAGAACGTCCTCTTGTCCCATTCGAATGACGTCGCCCCAATTTGCCGGATCGCAAACAACCAACAGGTCATGATCCACGAAGCCGGCTTTGGTTGATGAGAAGGCAAGGAGCAGACTCTTGAAAGAAGCGGAGGGTCCGTCGGGGTCTTCGACCGTCTGTTCCCGCGTGATCATGGTGGGAACGGGTTGGCGGCAAGTCCGGGGGCCATCAATGATGTTTTGAGTGTCGATTTCACCGTACTTCCCTGGATCGGGACCAACCTTGGCAACGTCGCCGTACTCCCAACCCGGCTTGACTGTGGCAAGTGGAGCTGGATCTGGGGGTGGTTGCGGCAGGTTCACGGCTGACTCCATTGTTGCGCTCGTGGTCAATGAGGTGTTGTTGTTGACGGCCGAGCTGGTCGATGCGGGCGACGCGGGTGCCTCGACAGGCGTTGGGGCCGGTGGCTGTGGGGGAGGCTCGACAGGTGTTGGAGCTTGGACAGGTGGAAGCAGGGGGCTGTAACCCGGGATGGACGGCTGCGTCACTCGGGCGGGCGCAATTGCGAAGGGGAACTCGGTTTCTATGAATGTCACATTGCGGCCCAGTCTCACACGCATTGAGGAAGGGTCAAGAAGACGGTAGGCTTTTGCGTGTCGATCGTGCCCAACAAAGACCAGAGGAATCCCTTTTGGATCGAGCTTGTCCTGTCTATGAGCCGGCACGGTGGTCCAAGCGCGACAACCAAATGCCCAAAGACCCCTAACACCTGGTGTGTGGCCCAACCATCAACGGTCTGGGACGTCTCCACCAAGAGCCGTGTGGGGCGATAGGTTTTTAACGTGGATGTAACACATAGCCGCCTCATCCCAGCACAATTGTGGGAGTCCCAAGTGGGACAGGAGAGAAAGGGTGCCCTCAACGATTGACCAGTTGGCTCGCTCAGCCCGTCCGTTTTGCTCAGGCATGTACGGTATGGTCAATTTGCGACGAATTCCGCGTGCCACGCAATAGCCGTTGAAAGCAGTAGAGACATACTTGCCACCGTTGTCCGAGCGAAGTGTTTTGACCCTGCGACCCGTGGCGTTTTCGATCTCCAAGAGCCAATCCTTGAATGTCTGAAAGACCTCGCTCTTGTGCCCGATGGGGTAAACCCAAGTCTTCCTCGAGAAGTCGTCAATGAACGCGACGAGGTATCGCTTATGGCTTAA
Source organism: Microbotryum lychnidis-dioicae p1A1 Lamole (assembly GCA_001244265.2). Lineage (NCBI taxonomy): Eukaryota > Fungi > Basidiomycota > Microbotryomycetes > Microbotryales > Microbotryaceae > Microbotryum > Microbotryum lychnidis-dioicae. Next base: position 1,772,315 of record CDLV01000009.1, on the reverse strand, counting down.
GGATTCCTTGGGGAAAGATAAGACGTCCGAGTGCACCAACGCAAGTGGTTCCACTGCATGCGACGACGAAGAGGGGAAAGGCAAACGATGGGCCTTGGAGGCAAGGCAGGCATTGCAAGAGAAGTCTACACACTCGAAGTCACTATAGGGCCAATCCAAACCCTCCACCTGGCCGGAGGCCGCCAGTTTTTTGAGTGTCTGGACAGAGCCGTGGCCGTAGCGGCGGTGAAGGGTAAGTAAAGGTAGCCTAGTGGACTTGATGGAGACGAGCGAGGGTAGCGCACCTTTGCTGCCAGCGCGGACTGAAGCATTGAGTTTGTAAACGCAGGACGCGATGGCTGATGCTGTAGCAAAGCAACCTTGCGGCGTGCGGAGCTCAACGTGCCCGCGTTCGAAGGTGATGCGAACACCTTTGCGGTCGAAGGCCCGGACCGAGATGAGGTTAGCCGGGCTTTCGGGAGCGTAGATCACGTCGTTGAGGGTGAACGTGGTACCCGTATCGGAGACGAGCTTGATCGAGCCGATTCCCGAGGCCCTCAACGTTCCCCCCAGACCCTGCAGGACTTGCTGGGTAGGTGAAAGGGGACCGTCAAAGAAGGACGCATTGTTGACAACATGGCACGCCGACGCCGAGTCCAGCAGAAGGATGTCAGGTTGTCCGACGTTGACAAACGTGGCAGAAGAAAAGAAGGGCATGTCTTGATCCTTGGACGTTTCCGCGGCGGCCATGAGAGAGGTTGTAGTCGATGATGACGCGCCTTGGAGTGCCTTCATGGCATTCCTAAGCTCGACGTATTTGGCTTGCTTGCGCGAGTCCGGACACTTGTCGAGCCAGTGTTTGCCTTGACCGCAAGCCGGGCAGTTGCTCGGGGCAGGACCAGACCGATCCCATTTCCCCTTTTTGCCAGGAGCAGCGCTTGTGGTCGGTGCGACCGCCTTTGCTACGAGGGCCGGGTTTGACTTGTTGCGCAAAGTCCGAGCAACAGTCTCCATCGACGCAAAGATTTGTTTGACGCGCCGGCAGCCTGTTGTCACAAATGTTCATCGCGTAGAACGTTGTGCGCCATCCATCAAAGACGTGCGGCAAGTCGTCAAGGGCCCCGGCCGCGATGGCCTGTTCAAGGTCTAGCTGGGCCATTTGAACATGGTTGACGAGAACCATGGCTCGATTCATCCATGCGTTGAAACCAGCCCAAGTGGGCGGGCATGGTGGCATGCTGAAATAGTCCTTGATGAGTGCCGAGTACGCTTGGGCACCGCTGGGAGCATAGCGTGCAGCGAGGGCGAGCCAGCATTGGTGCGCCGAGCCGCCCTTTTTTTTTTTTATCTAATAGATTTCATTAACAGCATATCTATATTAATGCCTAAAAATCCTCGGAAAAGACGGAGGGAATGCAGTTAAGCACACTGGCGAGGCCAGTAGTGTGGGACTCGTTGACCTTGGAACAAAATCAACCATACCCACTAAAACCCCCTTAGGCGGTTACAGCGAAACCAGTCGTCCCTTGGACTCCTGGATGGACGCGCGGAGCTCCTCAAATGCCGTTTCGGCGATCGGCTCCAGAGGATCCGACGAAAATCGACGGCGACGAGAGAGCTTCCAGATCGCGTGGAAGAAGAGTAGACGCAGCTCGACGGGTCGGCGTTCCGAGCGAGAAACGACCGGGCACACGAACTGAACAAAGTCGGGGTGTGGGATAGGAGTGAGCGCAGACCAGAGGCGGCGGGCAAACGGGCAACCGACCGCAAGGTGTGCCAGGGTCTCCGGAGCCTCCGACAGGCACATGACACATGCGGTAGATCGATTGTGGAGAGAACGGCTATTTGGAGAAGCGATTTGGCTACCTGGATGAAGTGAACCTAGGGAGAGGAGGTGGGCCGTGTCTTCGGCGTCCGAATGAACCCTGCGAATCTTGCGTAGCGCCTTCCACCAGGCATTCCAGCGTTGCTCGGGGAGACAGAAAACCCTCTGATGACCGAGAGGGAGGATAGGAGGGTAGAGGAAGGCTTGGTGGCGTTTGGACGCGTTCACAAACGAAGACGGAGTCATCACCTCGCCATCGGGTCCTCGGAAAAGCGTCGGGTTCACCGAGAGTCGGATTCCGTGGCCTGCTGGGAAGTAGAGGACGTGTGTTGCCCACCGCTCCAGATTCGGGCTCTTGGAAAGTTCGGGGGGTTCAGCGTTGTCACCAAATCCCAGGCTTCGAAAAAGCGGATCCATCGTGGAGGGAGCAGGGCCTTCGTCTTCCTCACTGCGCGTTCCCACTGTGGAGGAGGGTGGCAAAAGTAGGCCCACCAGATCCAGACCCACGAGCGACGATGTGGGTTGGGGCCTGATTTGGGCAAGGTAAAGGGGGTGCGTTCGTTCGCCGCCTGAAGGCGAGTGCGGATGTCGAAGAGGTGCCGAATGAAGCAGCCGTCCGGGTCCCGAAGATGAAAGACCCACTTGGCGTGATCGACCGCGAGGCGCCGAGGTAAGTCAATCAAGCCAAAGCCGCCGTGGTCGAGAGGGGTGCAGAGGCGCAGCCGAGAGACCTTCGGGGTTTCTGAGATCCGTCCGAGGCTCGACCGTGGATAGCGATCATGACCGCGTCCTCGATCTCCTTGACGACGCTCTTGGAAGCTGGGATGAAACGATTATGGTAGAGAATCTTCGTGTAGCAGTAGATATTGATTATCGAACATTTCGCTGCGTACGGAAGGTCGTACATTGGGATGGATCGTATCCGGGCGACGGTCGCGGACTTGACCTCCTCCCAGCCCGCATCCTCGGCGATGTCCACCCCAACCTGCACTCCCAGGTAACGAAACTGCGAGTCGCTGAGACGCCAGGACCCGAGGTGTGAAGGGATCGGACGGTCCCTGAATGACCCGAGGGGGTAGAGGAAAGATTTGGCGTTGCTGAGCTTGCTGGCACTTGCCCGCTCGTACAGCTCGATCGCCCGATTGAGGTGGTCGAGGTCCGAGGTGTCGTGGAGAGCACAGCAGGCATCGTCGGCAAAGAGAAGTTCTCGTATGGTTGGGAGTCCCGGGCTCGCGATGCCCTTGACTTGTGACCGCAACTGTACGGCGAAGCCCTCAATTGCGAGAACGAAGAGCGACGGAGCCAGCGGGTCGCCTTGTCGAACTCCCGAGAGGATATCGAACGCGGCCGAGAGCCATCCGTTGAGGTAGATTGAGGCGGATTGGTTTGTATAGGTCGCTCGGTACCATTGGCAGGCTTTCGGGCCAAGGCCAACGGCGCTGAGGACTGCATCGATGTAGGTGTGGGAAAGACGGTCGTAAGCCTTCTCGAAGTCCATCACTGCGAGCAGACCGGACACCGGCTCTGAACCCGGGAGCCCAGGATCCATGAGACACTGCACCTCGGCGATGTTCGTGCCAATCCAGCGGTTCGGAATGAAACCGCGCTGGGTCGAGCCGATCAGGGTCTCGAGCAGAGGGGCAAGGCGCTGGTTGTGGGCTTGGGAGATGATGCGTTCATCAGCGTTGATGAGTGATATGGGGCGTTTGTTCACCAGCCGATCCCTCTCGCCGCGCTTGTGGATGAGGTGGATGTGGGCAGTGTGGCGGGCCGACGTTCGAGAACTGGCGTCGTCGGTGGGGATCGAGTTGATGACGTCGCGGAGGATGGGGCCTGTGGCTGTCCACGTTGCGCGGTAAAACTCGACCGGGAGACCGTCGGGTCCAGGCGAGGAGTTCGACTTACACGCCTCTTGTGCCTTTGTTATCTCCTCTAGGGGTACACTCCTTCGAGCTTGTCCGAATCGGCAGGGGATAGGCGAGTCGAGGCGAGACCGTCGATAATCTTCTCCAAGGCGTCGTCATCGATAGCGCGATCCTCGTAGACCCCTTCGAAGTACTTGCTAGCGGCTCCAAGCATCGAGTCGGGGTCGGAGTGGACGACATTGTCGACCGAGAGGGAAGGGATGAGGTCGGATGCGCGCACTTTGCGTAGGCGGATGAAGATGGAAGATGGGCCCGCGAGGGAAGGATCAATGCGGGACCGCAGCGCCGCGCCGTAGCGCGAGTGATCTGCCTTCGCCTCCTCCGATCCTCCACGTCGGAAGCGGGCAAGTGTGCGAGCCAGAGCCTGAAGCTCGGGCAGCAAGTGTTGTTTGGTGGACGTCCAAGCTGCTGATGGGTCGTCGGGCGTCTGGAGGAGGGCTTCATTGTAGAGGGCCTGGACAGTGGAAGTGAGGTATTCGCAGGTCGCGTCGCCCTCGATCACGTGCAAACCCAACTTGAATTTACCCGGACCGATGTCGATTGCGCCCGGCACTTGGAACCGCGCCGCCACCATCGAGTGCGTCGATTTGAGGACAGGAGCCCAGATTTTGTGGTCGTGGAAGAGGTCGACCCAATCAGGCGAGACATAGATGCGGTCAAGGCGACGGCACGTGCCGGGCGCTGAGCGATTCGTCGTGGCTCGTCCTTTGGGATGGTGAAGCCGATAGACATCAAAGAGGTTGTTGGCCGTGGCAAGGTCGCGCATCTCCTGGCCCCCATAATTCGTCCCGTTTTGGTTCTCCGAATCGAGGGGTTGGGACTCAACACAATTCCAGTCCCCCCGACTAAGAGCGCAGGCGGCGAGGGCTCGTCGCGCACGACTTGTCGGAGGGCTGTGCTGAGATGTGAGAGGAAACGCTTTTTGTCTGGCTTGTCGGAGGAAGGCGCGTATATTGATACAACCCGGATTTTTGAGTCTCCCACGCGAAAGGTGGCGTCGGTGACTCGGTCGGGGAAAGCGAAAGAGGCACGAAGAGTGTTGGGAGGTGACTCGGGATCAATAGTGATGACCACGGAGTCGCTCTTCCAGAGTATAGCGGTGTTGTTGAGAGGAGTGAAAAGAGCGGAGAGCTTTAAGTCTTGGCACTCCTGAGTCCACTGGGCAACCCTTTCCGGGGAAGGTCGGCCCGTTTCGCTCAGGAGAAAGACATCGGCGTTATGGGAGCGGAGATTGGAGAAAAGAGAGGCACGCTTACGATCTTCATTGATTGACTGCACGTTGGCAGCAACAAAAGACACGTTTGGGATCTTAATTGTGCTCATCGTCTTGCTCCATAACGTCGTCCACGTCCTCGGGGGTGCTTCTTGGTCTTTGCCTTCTTCTTCGGCATCTTCGTCGGCGTCGGTGGCATCGGGTCGGGCTTTGATCGCTGAGGGCAACGGCGAGGAGGGCCGGGGGTTCGGCTCGGAGGCTTCGGGGGCAGGCGGAGTGGGCGGGTCTTCACGAGTGGCTGGTGTGGAGAGGGCAGCAATTGACTGGGAACGAGTGATGATCGTCTTTGGCGTTGGTGTGGCCGGAGCAGGGCTTGGGGGCGAAGGGGTCGTCTCCGAGCTGGGGGACTCGGAGGATTTTTCAACGAGGGGAGGGGCAGTTGACTGGTTGGAGGCGGGCAGGGGGGCGGAGTTGGGAGGGAAATTGAAGGAGAAACCGGGGCGAGGAGTCTCCGACAGGGGTTCAGGCTGAGCCCTGTTAGATGGATCTTGGGGCTGGGCAGCCAGGTCCTGATCTGGGTTCACTCGACGTTTTTTGGTCTTCAACGAGCGGTCGGGCGCGGGTGGCGCAGGGATCGACTTGGAGGCCGGGGGGCTTTGGTCATGGTGGAGGCTTGCGCGGCACGTGACTCGGGAGTGCCCTGGGGGCTCGACGCGAAGCGGCGGCCCGGGCAATGCTGGCTGGCGTGCGAGGTGCTTGCGCACGACTTGCACGCCGGGGCGACGGGGCAGTCCTTACGGACATGGGCCGCGGAACGGCAGAAAACACAGTGGCGCATGCCACCGGTGATCCTGAGCGGGATACGCTCGGTCACGCCGTCGCGTTCAATGGAGATGGATGCAGGAGGCAATTTGTTTGGGTCCCCGAGGGCAAGAACAAAGTCATACACCCCAGAGATGTGCCTAGTCTTGCCAATGTAATGAGTGCGGCGAAGGAGGACCTTGCCGTACTCGGCAATCTGCTCATCAAAGAGGCGGAGGCCCTCTACATCGGAGAAGAAGCCAGAAAGGGTGCATTGAATTAGACCAGTAGTGGCTGAGAATAGTTTCTCGACTTGGCACAAGGTCTTTCCAACGGTCAGACCATTCGCGACCAGGTCGGCGATGTCGGCGTCCTTAGGGAATCGGATGCCGTGTTGTCCCTTGATGACGCAGGGCATGGCGCCTGCAAGGGCCGGGTAGTGGTGATCGAGTGCTGAGAGCACTTTCTCGGAGGTGGTCGCGGGAGGGGTTTTGATGATTACACAGTTGGCGATGTTGTGAATCATCGGGTGGGAGGCAACAGTCGTGGCGGTGGCGGGGGTGGCGTTGGTCTTCGCATGGGAACGGGCGGAGACGGCCGCGGAGTACGACTTGGTTTGGGCGGTGACGGTGACGCCGGTGGGGTCGGGAGGGCGATTAGGTGCTATAGCACCGGGGGTGGCATTGCTGGTGTCGTTGTTGTTGTGGTTGTTCATGCGTGTCGCCCTCAGTTTTTCCCGTCTGAACAATTGGGCCAATGGTGGCCTTCGTGGTGACTGTGAGCAATCCCGCTAGCGCGCGGGCCGCGTAATCCTCCCAGCGCGAGCGTAAGGCGAGAGGCCACGAGGGGTCGTGCGTGCCCTTGCGCAGGTATGCGCAGACTTTGCGGGCAAAGGTGACCGATATGGTCAGGTCCCAGTCAACGTAGTTGTCCTCCGTGAGTTTCGAGTCATCGGGAAAGACCGGAGGGTTGGCTGGGGGTAGGAGCTGACGCATGGAGAATGCGTCGTCGTCCCGTGCGGGGCGCTGGTTCCTAATCAGCTCGTCGAATTGCTCTTGAGTGAGCGTGACGGAGGTAGTGGGGGCGACGTCGTTGATTGACGAAGGTGGTGGAGGCGTTGTTGCCATGTCACTCTGGACGTCGAGGTCGCCCGCCGCTGATGGGCTAGGTGGGCTCATAACCTTTTAGGAACCTGAGGCCCAAGGCACGATGTACGTAAGTACGAGAGCCGAAGAAGATAGTAAAGATAGTTCCTAGCATTGCAAGACTAACCTGAGGCCCGAGGCACGATGTACGTAAGTACGAGAGCCGAAGAAGATAGTAAAGATAGTTGAAGAAGAGAGAGAAGCGCTAAGGGCGCGCGCACTTGGAAGGCTAGAGGCGCGCGCGCGGCTAATATCAACAACTAGATACTAAACTATTCTAAGTGGGATAAAACAGTAATACCCTTTTGACCCCTTTTGACATTGACGACCGCCGACAGGTACGGCTCGGAACCGGCAGCGTCGTCGAGAGGCCGATCCTATACTTCATACTTCTCCGCCAAGTGTCGCAAGCGGAGCCGAGGAAACAACTTTCAATCAGGAAGAGAATGATGTGCCTTCAGATCAGACCCTTACCAGCAAACCTAGGTCAGTGCGCCGCCCATCGTTCCGCAGCCCTCAGTTCGAGCCGACGAGCAGGCTGACCGGTTGGCAGACCCGTGCTCCTTAGTCGCGGGAAAAAGCGTGCTCGAGATGGCAAATCGGACATGCGACCTCGCCGCTCAGGAGAATCACCTACGTCGCGACCGCGATCCCAGCCCAATGGTGACAACCGAGTCGAGAACGTCTTGGATGCGCACTCGCGCTTCCTCGCCAACAGCCAGGTCGATCTCATGCAAGCTTGCGACGCGACTTGGGCTCGCACCCAGGCAGTGAAGGACAATCTTGCCAACCGAAGAGCGCTTGACCAGTTGCAGATGGAACGAAGCAAGTTTTATTTCAAGGAAGTTTTGTCATGGCCCGCTGAAGTGCAGGCCCAGTACCGCTTAGTCACCGATGTTGACCGGTTCCTGCGCGGTGAGGAAAGCTATGCCATTGGAAGTGCCTCATGATGATGAGCAGATGGTATATATAGGTAGGAATTGTCATTTCACATCAGGCAAGACTCGTTGATTATCAAGATATGACTCAATTTGTAATCACAATGACATCACATCAGAGAACATGGCAAGCTCATGGTCTCCTCAAAGGATGATGTCTCAGTATTTCGCTGCGTCTACGATCTCGAATCGACTTGGCTATGCGGAGCTCAGCCCAACGCTGTACCGCTTTGGACTGATTCGCTGCCTGATCTAAGTCCAACTGCTGTGTTTCATCATTATCAGCCGGGGTGCTGGCTCCCGCTTCATTGCGCTGAACGCGTTCGTATTGCTCGCGTGTTGGTTCCTCAGGTTCGACTGGCCGATGGTAATCGAACTTGCCCACAAACCAGTCGACCTCGGTTGCGAATCGATGTGCAACGATGCATGCGCTAACCCACTGATTTGCAATTTCGAATTGGTCTTTAGAGTTGATGCGGAGCGCGAGCCGCTTCGAGGACTGAAACCGAGACTTGAGATAGCCGATGGTGTGCTCGGATCCACAGCGTGCACATGAGACATAGTAATTGAAACGCTTGTTTTGTCGAGTCTCGCTCCCCGCGGGAATAAGGAGCTGGTGTAGGCATTGCACAACAAGTTTGTCAGATATTGGGCGCCTGCAGGAAAAAAACAGACCATCTGCTTACTGAGCACCCAGCTTTCCAAAGGATAGCCCGAGTCCGCGAGAACGAAGTCTTCTGGATCCAAAAGTGTTTCTCGAAGATTGTGAGTCCTCGATTGTCTCCAAATGGTGACGTCGGTGGCCGACCCGGGCGAACCAGTAGTATAATCGATGATGCGTCCATCTGGTGTATTGACAATCTGGAAGCAAGAAGGTTGCGCGCGGTTGGTTCAGAGTGCCTAGATAGCGTGTAGAGAAGCAGGACTCACTTGAATATTGAGAGCGGCCCGGCATTTTCGACTGGTGAAGCTTGCGCCAAACCACTGTGGCGTGCGCGACAGCTCAATGAGAGAGCCGTCAACCATGCACCATCCGTTCCTCCATTCAGGGTATGTTTTGCTCTCCATCCACGCTTTCAACAGCTCGCGCTCCGCCTGATTGGGCCAACGTATGATTCGGCGACTAAAACTCGGTTCGTTCAGCGCTAGCAGAACTCTGTAGGTAAATTTGACCACTGATCTCATGCTGCAACCGGACCATTCAGCGGCCGCCTTTGCCGATGCCCTGTTGCCGTAGCCACCAAAGCGCCACAAAGCGACGGCGAGCTGGATTTTAGTCGGTGTCTGAGGTTTTCTTCCTCGGGATTTGAACACGGCGTGATCCTTTATCTGACAAAACATGGGCAAGATGTTCAGGCCACAGACTAAAACACCTGTGATATCACACGGTCATAAGGAACTCACAGCTTTGTGTAACTCGTCAAATGCCTTCTTGCTCATGCGAATATCCGTCAAGAAAAGGTCGTGGTCGCGATTGCGATCCACATCCAAACACCTCATCAGCCCGTGGCCGGGTCGTCTGCCGGCGTATTTCTTTGCCCGATTCGCGTAGCGTTGTCCCGCAAGTTCTAAACCAACATCTCTAGGTGGTCCTGAAGAGCCTGTATTAAGCGGTAGTTCATGCGAAAGTGATGGGTGCAAAACACCCTCAGCCTGTCAAGAAGGTCAGACCGGTCGTCGGACACTTCGGGCGATTCGGGCCAGAATTGGGAAACCCAAGTATCAACGAGTGGAGTTTCCAGAATGGAAGAGCGATTAGCTGTGCAGTTGGTAACATTGGCGGATCGCAGGTTTTCCGACGGTGAGAAAGAGGCTGGAGGCAACGACGCGTCGGAGTCGGTGTCCATCGCGTCCGACAACAAGTCGGACTTCATCTCCTTGTCAGTCTCCAGCAAAGGTCTCGGTGCGGTAACGTCCGGTCGCGTGGGCGAGGGCGGTGGCAAAGGTGTGGTACAGAACGATGATGGTGACGGGGACAAACATGATGGTCGCAAGTGACGGTGATGGTGTTGGCATCGTTGTATCGTTGTAGCAGCGTGAGCTCGGGCTCATAACCTGTAGACTCGTACTCCTCGAGGGAGACTGGATCGGCAACCAGTAAGTACACGAGACAGAGTACGGTTGTAAGGGAGTAGTTTGGAGCGTTAGGGGGAAGACTAAAGAGGCGTGAGTGTGCGAAATATCTCTAAGTCCAAGGAGAGGTCCAAGCGGCGCGGCCGGCTAGGCCCGGCGCGGATTGGAGATCGATCTAAGCAAGAGTGTATGGAATTTAACAGACTCCCAGGTGGAGAAGTCGCGAGGACAAACGCGCGCTGTTAATCAAATAACCGATAGCCGCCTTCCTGCTAATCCTCATTCACAACACGCCAACTCGCCCCTTCACGCGATGAATCTATAAGCCCCATTGTGTGTACAAACTGATAGTGCTTCTGTGTCCCGAGCCCCTTGATGAGGACATCCGCAGCCATGGTGCCCGTGGGCGCCCAGACCTCTTGATCGTGCCTTCCACAATGTGGTCCCGGATGAAGTGAAAGTGGATGCCAATATGTTTGGTACGAGCATGGAAAGCCGGGTGCTTGGCCAGAGTGATGGCGGACTGGTTGTCACCCTGCAAACGAGTCGGAGCGGTCTGCTCGAAGCCAAGATCCGCAAGCAAACGACGTAACCAAATCCCCTCGCGAGCGGCGTATGACATGGCCACATACTCGGCCTCGGTACTGGAGAGGGTGACGAGAGTCTGTCGCTTGGCGATCCAAGAGATAGCCCCACCAGCGCACATGAACACGTAGCCCGAGACACTCCGGCGAGTGACCGGGTCGGCGCCATGATCAGCATCGACAAATCCCTCCAAGATTGCCGACATAGGCTGGAAGGACTTCTGATAGCGGATGCCAAAATTGCGGGTACCGACAAGGTAGCGCAGGATGTGTTTGAGCACCTCCCAATGCTCCGCCGTGAAGTCATTGCAGAAATAAGCAGCCTTTGAAACGGCGAACGCGATGTCGGGTCGGGTGGTGCCAGAGAGGTATAAGAGCTTGCCTACAATGGCGCGATAGGGGATCGAGGCAGGATCAAAACCGGAGTCAGCGCGATTCCTCAGAGTCGACGGAGCCGCTAGAGGCGTGGGGCGGGGGGAGGCATTGGCCATGTGGTGTTCCTCGAGGATGGCATCGACGAAATGTCCCTGGTTGACAATCGCAGCACCCGTCTTGCCCTCACGACGGATGCTCTGGCCGAGGAAGAAGGAAGCCTCGTCGGTGCTGCGAGCTTCGAACCGAGCCTTGAGCTGACAGAGCACGCCGTCGAGATCCCCGTCACCGGTGAGCAGACCGTCGTCGACATGAATGGAGAGGAAAGACCGTCGATCCCCCTCTTTGCGAACGAAAACGGCATGGTCACTGTTGGTGCGGGTGAAGCCAATGGACAGGATCCATTCAGTGAAGACCTTGTACCACTTGCGGCCCGCCTGAACGAGGCCGTAGAGAGCGCGCTGCAAGCGCACAATATCACCTCCGGGTAGTCGCATGTAGATCTCGGTCCCGCCGAGGTTGCCGTTGAGCTATGCAGACGAGACGTCGAACTGGCGGGTCTCCCACTCGTTCTTGACGGCGAGGGCAAGTAACAGTCAATGAGAGGCGGCTCGACCTGTGGGCAAGAACCAATTGATATGCACCCCCGGACGTCTTTGCATGTCCCCGCGCGCAACAAGTCGAGCTTTGTACTTGACAATTTGACCCTCCGCATTGCGCTTGACGAGGAGCACCCACATGCTCCCGATGACAATGGCCCCGGGCGGGGGTCGAACCGGCTTGGAGAACGCATTCTTAGCGGCGAGAGCTCCCTCCTCCACCAACATGGCGGCCAGCCAGTAATCACGAAAGGGGCCAGCAAGGGTGGCCTAGACCGAAGGAGTGTCATCGCTGTCGATCTTGGCGAGGAGCGCAGAGACTTCCTCAAACGAGTACATCTGCGTGTCAGGGTCACCTTTGTCAAAGTCATCGAACTGGATGGCTGCGTGGTCAGCAAACTCCCAATGCTGTGCTGCGTGAGCAAATCCGAGGTAGTCAGGCGGACGGCGGGTCCGAGTGGAGTGATCACCATCGGGCGGTGCGTTTGCCGGGCCAGGGTCCGAAAATGCGAGGGCGGGCGGAACGGGTGGCGGAGCGGCGGCAGCGGGAGCCATGGCCGGCGCTTTGGCGACAGGGGGCGCAGCGGCGGAACCGATGCCGAGCGGCACGGGCGGGTAAGACAAACCGACCGCAACAGGGATGGCAGGCATGGCAGGGCTCACTGCAGCGGGAAAGAAACGGTCCTCAAAGAACCTGGCCTGAGACGACTCAAAGACCTTGTTGCGAACCGGATTGAAGAAGCGCCAGGCCTTGGATCGCGAGGAGTAGCCAACAAAGTAGCAGAGGCGGGATCACGGGGCCAGCTTGTTGGGACGTTGCTCGGGGGCGAGCGGCACATGAGCGGCACAGCCCCAGGTCTTGACACGGTCGAGGCGGGGGCGGCGGGTGTCCGTGACCGGGTCCGAGGGTTCGTGCAGCACAGAGTCTGGGGTGCGCTGCTGGAGCGGCGACGAGGGGAGCAGATTTATGGCGTAGATCGCGGCGTGCGTCGCTTCATCCCAAAGTGCGGGAGGCAGTCCCGAGCGATGGAGCCAGGCGCAAACGGAGTTGAAGATCGTTCGCCAGCTGCGTTCCTGAACACCCATCTGGCTGTGCTCGTACGCTGTGGAGAGCTCGTGGAAAATTCCCCGCGCAGCGAGCCAATCCCGGAGCCTGTGGTTCACAAACTTGCCCCCTCTGTCCGTGCGCAGCGTCGTGATGCCCTGGCCCGCGTACTGGGTCTTTGACATTGCAACAAAATCCTGAAGGATGGCTGCCAAGTCACTCTTGAGCCGGATGCTGCGAGCCCAGCGGAAGCGCGAAAACTCGTCCGTGATGCCGCAGAGGTAACAAGCACCCGAAAGTGCGGGCACAGGGGAAGGACCCCACACGTCGGCAAAGACACGGGAGAAAGGTGCGTCCGCGGGGTGGCTCGCGGGTTCCCGGTTCGGGGAAGAGACGGTTTTACCGGCGCAACAAGCATCGCACTGATCGAGGAGGCGACTCTGATCCGGAGTTACAGCTGCTACATTGAGTGGAATTTGACCCGACCTAACAAGCTCTACCAAACGACCCCAAGAAGGATGACCCAAGCGCTGATGCCAAAGCACTACGTCTGTAGGCAAGGTGGTGGCAGTCAGCGCCAGGTGATCCGCCCGAGGAGGTGGGTGAGAACTTGCCTGAAGCACGTAGTGGTTGCAATCGAGGGCGAAGGAAAGGCGGGAGGTTGCGCTCGAGATCGCGATCCCGGTATGTTTCCCAGCCGCGTCGCACTCGTTGGATAGCTCATACCCGTCCTTCATCAGGCCGGCGAGTGAGACGAGTTCAGCGGACAGACCGGGGACGAGGAGGACGTCGTGGAGCTCAATGGACGCTTTGTCGACACCGAACCGGAGAGTGCCCGTACCGGTCGCCATGGCACTGGAGTTGAAGGCGCCAACGACCCGGACGCGCTCCGTGGTGAAGGGCTTGAAGTTGATGAGGAGGTCCCGGCGAGTCGTCATGTGGCGGGTCGCACCCGAATCAAGCAAGTAGCGCGGGATGTTGCTCAGGTACAGCGCCGTGTCGTCGTCACCAATGGGTACGCCGATGACAAAGTATCCCTCGTAGGCCTTGTCCTCGAGCTGAGCCTCGGGTGCACGGTCAACGGCGACGAGCGCCATTACGTTGGCCGTGCCAATGGTGATGTTGTGTTTGGCAAGAACAGCGATGCGGCGGCGAGAGACCTCTGCCGACGGCACCGTGCAATCGTCGCCAAGATGTCCCTGCTTGTAGCACCTTCTGCACTGCATCCGACCCAGTTTCAGGCGACCAGCGTGTGAGATCCCATGAAGCCACCTCTCCTTGAGGCCGGGCACCCTCGAGGCCTGAAGGAAGGGGGGCGCCAAGGTACCGGAAGGACGGCCCGAGGGTTTTGAGCGAGGACGACCCGAGGCTGGCTGACTCCGAGACTGCACCCGTGCCGCTAATGCCTCCGCAATGGGCTCAATCTGCTGGCTCGAGGAAAGTGCGGCCCTACGTATCGCGCCCTCAACTTGCTCGAGCAATGGGAGCGTGCCGATGGAGTTGATGACCGTCACGAGGTTCCTCGGCATCCTAGCCTTCAAGAGGTCCATGCGAACGCCCTCGGACAGCGCGGGCGGTGGTACCCACTTGTCGAAATCGCTCTGGGTAAACAATGTGCCGTCGATCCTGGCGCGTTGATAGGCTTTGTCACGGGAGACGTGGGCGGCGACGAGGTCCTCAAACAACCGGTTGAAGTTCGCAAGCCATGGGTCAAGCACTTCGCCGTCGACAAATGGCTCACACAAGAAGAGGGCGTTGAGCTTCGCTGAGCGCATGAAATCGTCCGAAGCGCGACCAAGATCCTTATCGAGCTCGAGCGCGGCCCACAAGTCGTGCGTGGCGTTGGCTTTGACGCGGGCGAAGGTGGACTCCCCCAGGCATACGATTAGCGTGTTGCGCGCCTGCGCAAGGGCCTGATCGAGAGCGTCGACATCCCGATGGTACAATCGAAGTTGGTTGCAATAGGTGGCCACATCGTCTACCCGGTTGTTGCCCTCCAAGCGAGTGAACTCGGACTGTAAAGGCTCGGGGCCGACGTCTAGAACACCGGTGACATGCTTGAGGCGGCCCTCGCCTTTCAGGGCGTTCTGAAGTCGCTCCCTGGCAACACCCCAGTTGGTGGCGTCGACTTTGCCGTATAGGTCGCCCATCAGACTGACGTGGGTGTCGCCATCTTGGATATGCGCTGCGTCTTTTCTGCGTGCGAATCTGTGCCTTGCGGCAATACAGACGCTACCAAATAAGAGACTAACAAGTGTGTGATCCAACCGTCAGTTAATTGCATATGATAGTAGCCGTAATGCTAGATGTACTTACCTGACAAGCGTGTAATCCAACCATGGAGAGAAGACTACGGTTGGTGCTGTTGAGTGGATGCCGAAGAAGTTTCGGACTTGGAAGTAGCGACCGCTTGGGCTACTGGTGGAGCTACGACGAGGCTGTGTGCGACGTCGGCCGGGGGGGGGGAGAAGTCGTGTGGCGGCACAGGCACGGTCTGACGAGACGGACGCGGCGCGGCTGGACAATCTGTTCTCTACCAAAGATTAGCAGTCTGGTTAATAATGGGAAGCGGTAGAGAAGAGGAAGAAAGGCACAAGGGAGCACGGGATGGACACAGTTCTATCAGGCAGGCGCGCGGGTGAATTATAGCAAGCTGGCCAATCACATTGCAAAGCACATAAGGTCAAACTCTTAGTGGGCCATTGAGGCTGAGAGGTGTTGTGTTGGATGACAAACACTAGGGGAGGACTTATCCACAAGGTCTGGTATTGTTGGAGGTGGCAATCCGTTACGGTGAGTTTCAGGTGGTAGGCAACGTACTTCATGGAGGGGCAATGTTCTGTATTGCCTGTGGTCCATGAGGTCGGAGGCGGCAACCGGCTGTGGCGAGGTGGAGGCCTTGGCTCAGCAACGTGTGAGAGGCGCGGATATGACTAAGTCCCGGCGTGGAGGGAGCGGCGCGCGCACGTGAGTTGAACAGGCGGGCGCGGGGGAAGCAAACAAGGGGGCGGCTTGGTCGCGAGAGCAAGGGGGCGGATTGGGCAGCGCGGACAAGGGGGTGGCTTAGCTGCGAGGACGAAAGGCGCCCGAGGTGAAAGCGCCAAGGCAAAGGCGCCCAGGCAAAAGGTGGGCAAGTCCGTCAAACGGCGGCCCAAGTGGGAGTGTTAGAAGGATAGGCAGAATGCAATTCAACAGGTGCGCATTGCCAGGCTTCACTAAACAAACGCGCGCTTCTAATCAAATAACTGATAGCCGCCTTCCTGCTAATCCTCATTCACAACACGCCAACTGCGAGCATAGCCAAATGTGAGGTGGAGAGTCCCGCTGAGCGAAGTTGGACGCGAATGTGGTCCGTCAGCGTTGTGAGTTTGGGGAGGTTGCGTTGGTTGCATTGCTTGTCCGTGAACGTGAGGCTGTCGAGGCAAGATGGGACCATGGCGAGCATGTGAGTGGCAAGCACGTCATTGAGCAATGTTTTGGCGTTGCGGATTTCTTGTGCAATTGACATGGCGTAGCCAGGGGTCGTATGCCTTGACGGAGGCGGGCAAACAACTCGAGAGTGCGGGTGGCGTCGTCCGGTGTAAAACAAGCCTTGAGAGCGGTAAAGATGCGCGGTGCCAACAGGTTGTTGCTGGGGATGGCGTCGAGGGTGGCCAATACGTCGGCGGAATTGATAGAGCCAACGATGATTTCCCGGGTGGCGTCGTCACGGGCGGGCAGCTGCTCGGCCGTCCAGGTAGCGGGGACGACACCGTCGAGGACGTAACCACGAACTTGATTCGGGAGCGCAAGACGGAGTTGACGCAACCAGTTTGTAAACAACTTGGGGCCATCGAGGCGAGCGTGTTTGGGAAACACAACTTTGGATGCGGTGGCGGTGTTGGCCTGTGTGGCGGTGACGGCCGGGGGTGCGGAGGCAGCGGCGGCAGGGGGCTGCGAGGCCTGCAGGGCAGCAAGCTGTGCCTTTAGAGTGGCGATTTGTACGCTGATCGAAGATTCAGGGGGGCTGGGATCCCTGGGGGGCGAAGGCGGGGCGGGAGAGCTGTCCATGGTGCAATGGTGCGATGGATGTGTGCGTTCAAGTGGCTGAGCTCAAGAAAAAAAAAAACGCAAGTGGCAAAGCTGGTAGCTTGTGGGCTTACAACCTATTCGATCAACTCTACTATGTCAGCGATGTAGTTATAGCCAAGAATGATGAATAGGAAGCTAACAGTAAAAGAGCCGCACACCCCAATCCTCAGCCAGCAAACCTCGGGGCTGAGCCAATGGGCCAGGCTCGCTCTGCGCGCCTAAGTCCTGGGCCAATGCGCCAGGCTTGCTCCCCGCACCTAAGTCCTGAGCCAAGCGGAGAGTGGATTCCTCACATTCCCAAACACGCTCGCCTTGACGGACCTAAGTCTTTTACAAATTGGTTGCGTCAACTCCATCTGATGCTCCCAAACCAGGTTCAGAGCTATGTTCTCAACGGTGTCATCCCCGCTACCTGGACGGCCGAGCAGCTGCCCGCCCGTGACGACACTGACCGCAAGATTATCGTTGGCTCTATTGATTCCGCCAACGTATCGGCGGCCCTCGACGCCATCCCCAGCGACGAGCTGTCAGCCCCTCGCATTTTTGCGACTTTCAATGTAAGGATCACAGCATGTCCTGACAGCAATACTCGAAAGGTTTTTTCCTTTTTTTGACTGGGGCTCATAAATTGCTATCCTTTGGGTTGAGTGGGACCATTACAAAAAGAGCTAAAGGAGGTTATAAAGCAACGACGGCAAGCAGTTGGGTGAAAGTCAAACCCCTGCGCGCAAAGAGCGCTGCACAGATCAAAGCCCGCCGAGCACCTAACGCGGACTCCAATGGGCGGTGAGTACTGCTGCCGCTTCATGTCCCAAGAGCGGGAGCAAAGATACTCGAAAACCAGGCAAGAGCGCCTAGAGAAAGAAGGGGGAGAGTATACAGAAAGTCACGACTGGGGATACGGAGAACCAGGAATACTAAGACAGAGAGGAGGGGAACACACCCAAGGGACCAAGGGAGGGGGTCAAAGCCGGAGGTAGAGGTACCTCCCCAGGGACTAACAGGCCGCAGCCAAGCCCCAGCTACTCGTCACCCCGACAGCGCCTGATGTCCTCCCTTGGCTGAATCTTGAGTGCTGGCTGTTGAGCCGTCGGGGCCAAGAGAAAAGCGATCCAGTACAACGAAACGAGCCTCGCCTTGACACAAGGATATTGACCAGAAATGAGCGACCTTCCTTCCCGAGCCATGCCGTAGATCTTGACCAATGCAAACAAACGAACCATTTGACGGAATCCAACACACGGCTTAGGAGTAAAAGGAGAAGTGCCTGAAGCGTAGTCAACAACTGAGCAACAGGAACAAGAAGAGGAAGGGAAGGGAAAACGGGGGGAAAGGAGAGATAAAAATTTCACAAAGCCTCCAACGCAAAGACAATCGTACTGGCTTGCCAATCCATCCAAGAACGAAAACTGCTACTGCGCAAAGTAGAGAGAGAGAGAGAGAGAGGTGCGCAGCCTTCCACTGCGCAACAAGTTTCGAGACAGTCAGCTTCTGAAAGAGAAGTTGACCTCCAAAAAAGAAGGGAGGAAAATGGGAAGGAAGGACTTAACTCGGTCATCACACCTCCCAATCTCGAGCCCCAGGCACAAAGCCCGCTCGAGAGAGAAAATCTCGCTCGAACGCTCTGGGGGAGCGAGGGAGGGGCCACGACCTTGTCCAGCTCGAACCGCTGATGAACGCGCCAGCGGAGCAGGTGCAGCTGCTGGAAGCCAATCGCGCAAGGCAGCCGAACCCACATCCATTTTGAGGTCGTTCTCCCATGACCCCGCAAAAGGGGGAGCCCCATAGTCAGCTGCTCCGGAGTGAACGTTGACGGATTGACATCGGTATCCTTGATGCCAAGCTTGTCCAACAGAATGCAAAGCACCCCGCCCCAGAAGCTGGTCGAGTACGCGCACTCAAAAAAGTAGTGCAACACCATCTCAATGACCGCTGCATTGTTGTCGCAGAACAGGATTTTTTTTTTTGTAGAACTTGTTCATCATATTGCCCCCAATTCCTGTTCCCCCTGATTGGCCTACGGAAAAACTAGATGGAAGTCGACAATGATAACACAAACCGCCCGCAAGATGCGAGAAACGGGCCGGTGTCCACCAATCCAATACTTGGGATTCAAGTGCCCCAGCCAAGCGGTTGCTCCCCCTCAGGAGACGAATGAGAGAGAGAAAGAGAAAAGAGTAATAAAACAATTTACTAAGCAACAAGAGGCCCACCCCGCCGTCACTTCCCAACTCAGTCGAGACAAAGACAGGAGATTGACTGCGCAACTACCCTGACCTGCAAAGTCCTAAGTCTATGCTCGGTCACAACAAGACGCGGTGGAGGCCCCTCAAAACCTCCACCTCAGCAGTCCCTGGCCCCTCAAAGCCGACTTTCTGCCTGTGTCTGCTGATCCCTCCCTTGACTCAGAACCCCATAGACAAAGACCGCGAGCCACCATTGAGTCAATCCCAAATTGCAAGCCGGTCCATGAGCAACCAAGGCAGACCTGTAATAGATGAAAGATGAAAGCAAGATATTTAGTATACAGTTTTGAAAGAGGAAGTGTGATTTGGTGGGTGTGTTTGGGATGGTGGGGGGGAAGTTGAACCCAGCCTCTACTGCCCTCGCCCGCCCCTTGCTCCTCCCATCCTCAACTTCATCCTCTCCTCCAGTACCGCTCTCCTCCTCTCCACACTTTCCATCCTCGTCCCGTGCTTCTGCATCCTCCATCTCCCACTGCTGATCATCTCCAAAACCATCCACATGAAGATCTCAATCCTCCTGCCCGCCCCTTCCTGTTTGCTGAGCTTGGCCTCGAGCTTGGGGAGGTCAAAGAGCCGTTGCAGTGTTGTGTACTGGGCGTCCTCGATCGTGTTGCACCCGAGTGCGTTGCAGAGCACGCCCCTTGCCGCGATCCAGACGTTGCGCGAGTCAACGCAGCCAAAAAGTAGTGGTTGGTGTCGTCCACCGGCGCTTTGCAGACGAGGCACGCGGGAGAAGTGTTGTGGTTTTGTTGGTGTTGCAGCTTGCGCGTCGGGGTGAAGCGGAGAATCAGCTTGAACCAAACTTTCCTCTCCCTCGCCATCAGTTTAAATGTTTAAATTCATAAATTCCAGCTAGTCTTGTTCAAAGACAGAATCTAACAAACGCTAGATCCGCTGGACCACCATAGCATGTCATATCATACACCCATATTGCACACGGGCCATTGCCTCGCTGGGATTAGGACTGATGCCCCCATTTCTCAGGGTTTACACCAGTTTTCCCTCCTCCCCCTCAGCTCCCGGCTCCCGAGGGCAGATGGAGCAAGCTTGCCACCATCTCCTCCACCAGTGAGGTATACTACTCCATATTCTGTTGGAATATCCACCACTTTCGCATGCGGCCGCCCCTCCCAGCCCCTTTGATCAGCTCATGATGCCATGCCCGGTCCAGCCGTGTCTGCGATCGCTCGTCTAGAGTCCAGTAGATATCCGGTTTGGGTATCATTGGCGTCGCAAACCACCACAAATGTGCCCTCACCAGTTTGGCAGCAAAGGTACATAGCTCCTGTATCTGCAGGTCAGTCCATCCTTGTTGCCATGCCTCAAGTTCGCTTCGCGTAGCCCAATACAGTCCCTGACCAATTTTGTCGCAAAGTTCTTGTCCCGATGGGCACTCTCCAAACGTGTGTTTCTCTGTTTCTTCCTCTGCTCCACATATCACACACTCCGGTGAGGTCCCCAGTCTCAGCTCTCTGAACATCGCGAAGCAGTGGGCAGAACATGTGCCCGCATTTGGAGCTGTGTCTGCGCGGCATACATTGACACTGCGCAAAGATATGGGTACTGCCCCGCTGAATGTCCGACATTCAATAGGAGTCAAACACTGTTGCCTGTCTTCTTTGGCAACGACTTCAGCTGCCAGTCTTCTTGAAGGTCGTAAATCTTCTTGCTGATATTGAAGTAAAAGTGCACCACCTATAGAGGTGGCAGCAGTAGGACAATACACAGCAGTGTCAGAACCGATAGTTGAGGAACAAGTGATTAAAGAAAAGCTAAACAAGGCAGTCCGCATTGCGAAGGCATAGGCCCATGCGCAAGAATATAATCCACTCAGACACTAGGTTTTAATCCACTGCCTTAAAACCAATCAAGCTCTGGGTGCGCGCCGCACCTCGTTACCAATGGCCTACCACTCAGACAACAGATATGGCTTTCCAGCCATTTGATGTTGTTGGCGGTCATTCTAGTGATTGTCCACTGAGGGAGAGCAAAGTCGGGGAAAGGCACAATGAGGTCAGGCTGTGAATGTCCCTTCTTAGCCGCTTCATCCGCCCTTTCATTTGCACGCAATGCGTCGTCTTCACATGTTGGATTTCGATTGTGTGGTTCGTTGCAAGCAAACATTTGAGCCATGTGTATTGTGCAAACGCAGCCCTTGGCTTCTTCGGTGCAACATCACCCTGCCTGATCTTCTTGGCAAATCTGACCAATGTCAGATGATCTGCAAGAACCGGAATTGGTGTAGTAGCCCCAAAATTGTAAGATTGTATAGTCAGTGCAGGGCTGTCACTTCCGCTTGCATAATTGACGCGCCCGCGAACAAAGCTGCCCGGGCTTCCCAATTTGGTCCTACAACTGCTGCGGCTGCGGAAGCAAATCCCGTGGGCAGGACAATAAGTGAGCCACCTGTTGCCCAAATGTCTTGGACCTGCGCTTGTCTCATTTTAAGTATGGGAAGAACTACCCCAAAGCTGATCTTTGACTTCAGTTTTCCGCTTGGCTCTGCTTTGCAGGAGTTGGACTGGTCCCTCGGCCAAAGTCAGTTCGTCAAAGTGATCCGGCCACTGCCGCACCAATCTGGTATTGGGGTCTAGCCAATCGGTGAAAAGGTCCGGTAGATCTCTCCGCGGTCCTTTCTTGAGCTCCCGTATATCTGTAAGCCGAGCTGGAAGCGCCGCCACTGCCCGCCGTAACTGTGGTTTGTTCCGCCGAGCCCCTCCTGTCTGAAGGTATGCATGCTCCGCACTGACCATCAAGGTAAGACGGCTTGATTGGTTGGTCTCCAGCACTTGCAGCTTCCTGCATTGTTATAAAGCACTAAGAGCCGTGTTCCATGTCTGGGGGACCTTTTGTTGCAAGTACGGAAAGGACAGGGGCTTGGGGTCAATGAAAGGAGAAATGCAGCCATGATGTCGACATTGGAGATTGGCCAGCGTGATCTTGGCCATCGTTGAAAACACCAGAATGTGATGATTGAGGTCCCGTAATAATCCGTCAACCGCCAGTGCCCCGTTTAGTTGCCATAGGCTGGTAAGCTCAAATCCAAACTTGGTGACCAGCAAGGTAACCAACTTTGCCGTTGGTGTGAAGACCCATCCATAATACTCCTTTATCCGCTGTGTGACTATTTGATCAAGTCTGAGCACATCGTCCGGTCAAATTGGGCACAATGCTAGCCTTGGCGTCAACCTGCTAATTACTTGCTGTTCTATAAACCGTCGCAGTGCTGAGAGCGGAAGCCTCCTAGTTGATGTGCTAGGAAACCCAACCGAGCGCACAATACTCTCCAGCTGAGTGTATTGTTGATCTGGTGCTGCAAACGGCGTTTTGAGGAAGACATGTGCCAGGTCGACCGCAACCTGTTGTTCTCCATGAGGAGTGTTGACCGTCACCCTTTCTATTGGCGCAACCAGTGAGTCAGTTTCTCCCAAAATAATAGCTCGAGTTTTTGTACCCCAGTCCGTTTGGGCTCCATATGCCTCTTGGAATAGCTCCATGTAGAGCGTCATGGTAGCTAGCGTAGCTTCACTCTTTGCTGGCAGAATTGTGTTGTCCATTGCGGCTACCTGTGTGACTTTGAGGGTGAGCTTGTTGGCCTTTGTGTGCGCGCACCACCGTGCTCCATTCTGCATTGTGATGAGAAGAGGGTCATCGAAGACTTGCTCGTCCAACCAGTAGGAGCCCATGGCCATTGCAAGTGAAAACCTGAACGGGTTTGGTGGATTGTATGAGACAATCACCACTACTGTCAGGAGAGGTTGATTGTTGAACAGAATTGGTGAGAGGGAAGCTAAGAAACAGAAAGGGGGCCCGCACTGGGATAGGCCCAGCCGCAGGTGAAATTGCTAGGGCGCTGAGGCAGCTGCGCGCGTCTAAGTTGCCACCTCAAGGGGGCGGCCTAGCGGGCGCGCGCCCGAGTCCGCTGGCGCCTGCTCGCTGAGGCAGTTGCGCGCGCCTAAGTCCCCACCGCAAGGGGGCGGGCTAGCGGGTGCGCGCGACGATTGAGGCGCCTCTGTCGAGCTGAGAGTGGACTCTTCACACCTCGTACACAGCGATGTACTTTCCCTCCCGGAGCGTTCCTTGACTGGCAAACGATACCTGGTCACGTTCCTCGACGACTACTCGCGCAAACTATGGGCCTACGCAATCGGACATAAAAGCGAAGTCTTCAGCGTGTTCAAGACTTGGCTTGCCGAGGTCGAGCTCGAGACAGGTGCAACACTGAAGGTCCTCCAAACTGACAATGGTGGCGAGTATTGCTCGAGAGCATTCACGGAGTTCTGCAAGGTGCAAGGTACGCGTCAACAATACTCTATCCCTCGCACGCCTCAACAAAACGGTCGGGCGGAGCGGGTCAATTGTTCCATTGTTGAAGGTATTCTTGCCCTTCTGGCGGACGCCCATCTACCCAAGACATTCTGGGAGGAGGCTGCGGCTTACTTCGTTTACTGCAAGAACCTGGTTCAACACTCGGCTCTCGACAAGGCAACACCGAACTCGGTCTGGCAGGGCGGACGCACCACAGCCTCCGCGCTTCACCCGTTCGGCTGTGCGGCTTGGCTCACGGTCGCACCCGAACTTCGCTCTAAACTCGACCCGAAAGCGGTTCGCGTTCTGTTCACCGGCTACGACTTGGCTTCCAAAGCATTCCGCTTCTACGACACTACAACAAAGAAGGTCACCCTGGGCAGAAATGCCACCTTCCTCGACACCGAATTCCCCGGGTTATGTGGCGATTCCGCCGAGCCAGACGATGACACGCACTTTGCCAGCGCTCCCTTCGCCGACCCTCAAACCACCGTCAAGTCATGGACCCCACTAGTAAGGTCGGCGCACATGGACGTCTCATCCCCTCTTGATGATTCTTCCATGAGCGCCGTTGACGTGGCCCCAGGGTACACTGGCGGATCCTTACTTAATTCCACAGATGCCGAATCGCCCGCGTCACCGTCGCCTGCGCCGTCCTCGTCACTGTCTCCTGAGCTGGCCTCGTCCCCGTCGGCTGCACCATTGTCCGCGCCCTCACCGTCGTTGGCTGCATCGTCGTCACCTTCGGCCTTCCCCACTGAATCTGAGTACTCCGCCGATCCTCTTGACCTCATCGGCTCACAGCCCCAGGCTCCCCTCGACCCAATGGACACCCAACCCCCAGACTTCAGCACGTACGCGAGCCCGCATCGACTGAGGAGTCGCCCGGCAAACTCGATCTCATTGGACGCCACTCTCGCGACGAGTCCCCGGACGAAATCGATTTCCTCACTCGACATCACCGCGCGTTCATTGCGACTGACGACGACACCTCTGACACCGAGGCCATCGAACCCGTCAAATCCATTACGAGCGACCCACAGACCTGGCGAGAAGCGATGTCGGGCGACAAACGTGAGGTATGGGCCAAGGCCGCTGCTGATGAGTTCAATTCCATGCGCGACGACTTCAAGGTCTTCACCATTGATGACCGTTCTACAGTACCTGCGGGCGCGACCATCGTATCGTCCAAATTCGTCTGGAAAACTAAACGGAACGCACTCGGCGAGATCACTGGACACAAGGCACGGCTGGTCGCGCAAGGCAATCGCCAACGTGACGGCATCGACTTCACTGAAACCTTCGCACCGGTCGCACGCTTCTCTTTGATACGCTCCCTCCTTGCGCTGGCGGCCACCAATGGCCTCCATGTACACCAAGCGGACATCGACAAAGCCTACCTTCACGGCGACCTCGACCACGACATCTGGATGACGGCACCGCGAGGCTTCGATCTTCCTGGCGATAAGGTGCTCCGACTGCAACGCTCCATCTACGGGCTCAAACAGGCTGGCCGAATCTGGAATCGACACATCGACGCTTCGCTTTGCGACCTCGGTTACAGGCCGACAGGCACCGATCACTGCGTCTACTCTCGGCTCGACGATCGGCAACGCCCACACTACATCGCGCTGTACGTTGACGACCTTCTGATGATCAGCCTGGACCTCGCCGAAATTGAACGTGTCATCTCGGGCCTTGAACAACGCTACGGTGTCAAGCGACTCGGCCCGGCGGAGTACATCCTCGGCATCCAGGTTCGGCGACTCGACGATGGTTCAATTGCACTATCACAGGAACGGTACATCATGGACGTGCTTGCTCGGTTCCACTTCGACACTACGACTCGCGGAACTACATTCCCGATGACCCCGGCCTTTCGCTCACCGCCACCCCAGGTCAAGCCACCGAACGGATCAGGTCTTGGTATCTACAGGCAATCGGCTCCCTCCTCTACATCTCCCTTGGTACCCGCCCCGACATTGCCTTCGCTGTGTCCTACCTGGCCCGTTTTGCCAACAACCCGGACATCGCCACTGGATTGCCGTCAAGCACATCTTACGCTACCTCCGGGCCACGTATCGCGATGAACTGGTATATGCTCGCGGCGAGGCTCGGATCACAGGTGTGGTAGGCTACTCCGACGCGAACTGGGGGGCATGCGTTGATACGTCGATCTCCACAATGGGTTATGTCTTCTACATTGCCGGATCCGCCGTGTCCTGGTCGTCCAAACGCCAATCTCGAGTGGCCGACTCTACCACCGACGCCGAATACCTCGCTCTCTCGCATGCTGGCAAGGAGGGGATCTACCTCAGTCAGCTACTCGAAGAGCTTCATGTCCAACCTGTTGCACCGGCTCACATATTTACTGACAACAAAGCCGCTGCAGCAGTCACCCGCAACCCCGTCCGCGTCACCGGCACTCGACACATACGCTTGCGCGAGCACTTCGTTCGGGACATGGTGAATCGGGGCGACATCTCACTCTCGCACGTCGGAACCAGCGACATGGTGGCCAACATTTTCACTAAGGCTCTCGGACCTAAGGTATTTTCGACGCACTGCTACGCCCTTGGCCTTCGCACTCGACACCCATGGCTTGGGTCTGCCTCGCATTCGCGTGGGGGGGGGGGGGGGGGTGTGAAGAGTCCACTCTCAGCTCGACAGAGGCGCCTCGGTCGTCGCGCGCACCCGCTAGCCCGCCCCTTGCGGTGGGGACTTAGGCGCGCGCAACTGCCTCAGCGAGCAGGCGCCAGCGGACTCGGGCGCGCGCCCGCTAGGCCGCCCCCTTGAGGTGGCAACTTAGACGCGCGCAGCTGCCTCAGCGCCCTAGCAATTTCACCTGCGGCTGGGCCTATCCCAGTGCGGGCCCCCTTTCTGTTTCTTAGCTTCCCTCTCACCACTTCTGTTTGACAATCAACCTCTCCTGACAGTAGTGGTGATCGTCTCATAGTCGCCACCTCAAGGGGGCGGCCTAGCGGGCACACGCCCGAGTCCGCTGGCGCCTGCTCGCTGAGGCAGTTGCGCGCGCCTAAGTCCCCACCGCAAGGGGGCGGGCTAGCGGGTGCGCGCGACGACCGAAGCGCCTCTGTCGAGCTGAGAGTGGACTCTTCACACCCCCCCCCCCCCCCCACGCGAATGCGAGGCAGACCCAAGCCATGGGTGTCGAGTGCGAAGGCCAAGGGCGTAGCAGTGCGTCGAAAATACCTTAGGTCCGAGAGCCTTAGTGAAAATGTCGGCCACCATGTTGCTGGTTCCAACGTGCGAGAGTGAGATGTTGCCCCGATTCACCATGTCCCGAACGAAGTGCTCGCGCAAGCGTATGTGTCGAGTGCCGGTGATGCGGACGGGGTTGCGGGTGACTGCTGCAGCGGCTTTGTTGTCAGTAAATATGTGAGCCGGTGCAACAGGTTGGACATGAAGCTCTTCGAGTAGCTGACTGAGGTAGATCCCTTCCTTGCCAGCATGCGAGAGAGCGAGGTATTCGGCGTCGGTGGTAGAGTCGGCCACTCGAGATTGGCGTTTGGACGACCAGGACACGGCGGATCCGGCAATGTAGAAGACATAACCCATTGTGGAGATCGACATATCAACGCATGCCCCCCAGTTCGCGTCGGAGTAGCCTACCACACCTGTGATCCGAGCCTCGCCACAAGCATATACCAGTTCGTTGCGATACGTGGCTCGGAGATAGCGGAGGACGTGCTTGTGTAAGGCCCGTGCGCCTGGGCCTTAGGAAGAGGGGACGCGCGTTTGGGCACTCTTAGTCTCTCTCCAGCGACTGATACAAGTGTCCAGGTGAGCACAAGGTGGATCAGAAGGCATTGTCATACCAGCGACTGATACGAGTGTCCAGTGTCAATTCTACATACTTTGGTCCTGTGATCCTTGTCGTCGCCGCTCAGGTGTACACTCCAACGGGGTGTATTACACTTTTTTTTTCACACTGGTCAAAGACGCACACTGCCACGTGCGCCAGCGACACACCCGCGGAACGAACAAACTGTTGAGGTAGATTACTCTTGCCTTAAATCTGCCTAGCGCGCGTCTCTATTTGTATTAGCCGCGCGGTCCAATCGCGTCTTTCCTTCTTCTTCTCCACTTGATTACGAACTCATTGGCTTGCCACTGCCACCAACTCGTTCAGGTGTGTGAAGAACTCCTTTATTGCAATCTCACTTGATTACGAACTCATTGGCTTGCCACCAGCACCATCGCTGTTTGACTTCTACAGGTTACGAGCCCAACGTAGCGGCCCAGCCAACTCGAGTCATCAAGTCATCATGCCCGGTGATACCGACACTGTGGTATCAGGGGGAACAACCTCTATCGTCTATGTCAAACCCCGCGATATCGACCCGTCATGCCACCTGCGCAACGCGGGAGGCTGGTCGCAATGGATCAACGACGTCCGTGGAGCTCTCGGGGGCGACTATTGGAACTGCACGCTTGCGACGCCCATTCAGAAACCCAACGCGCGCACCGACCTGGAGCACGCCAACTTCCAAGCGATTGCGCTCTTGAGGCGCTCGGTCTCCCTCAACATCAAGAAGCAGATCAAAGATGGATTTGATCACACTCCCACCGACGTCTTGAAGATGATCAAGAAAGCGGTCGCAGCAGGCACAGTCACCGACATCTTCATCAAGCTCCAAGCCCTGCTCGATGCGGGTCCGCCTCCCTCCGGTGTCGACGCGTTCGAGAAGTACCAAGCCAACACCATTGAGCTGTTTAACACTCTTTCGGGATACAACCTTACCTTTGACCAGGTCATCTCGATACGCTTGATCCACTTTGGCAAGGACCTCTACAAGGAGTACTATACTCAAGCGCTCCGTCAAGACCTCGACAAGCTCCCTGATCCGATTGAAGCGCTTCAAACGCTTCAGACTCAAGCTGAATCCACGCCGGCACACAAGCCCGTGGCGATGGTAGCTAGCTTGACCGCGACGGACAGATCTTCATCGACTCCGTCAGCTCCGTGCCGACACTGTGGAGGTCCTCACTGGAATCGAAAATGCCCCGTCAAGGACAAGAAGTCCAAGGCCTCCTCCGCGCCGTCCGCATCACTCGCCGCTGCTCCCGACATCTCGACGTTGGTAGACGGCCCGGTCCGCGGATACCTCACCGCAGCGATGTCCACATTGGCCAAACCTTCCCTCATCCTCGACAGCGGCGCGACGCATCACATCGTCAACGATCGCGCTTGTTTCACCAACTTCCGCAAGTGCAAGCCTGCTCCGCTCGAGGGCATCACGGGCGAGGCGGTCAATTCGATCGAAGGCGTCGGTTCCGCTGTCGTTCGCTCCTTCGACGGCAGCATCGGTCAACTCCACCACGCGTTGTTCGTCCCCAGCGCGCCGGTCAGCCTCTTCTCCGCCAGTCGCGCCAACGCCGCGGGCTACGACATCAACCTTTCCCGAGGCAAAGCAACGGTCTCAGTCGACGGGTCGATTTGCCACACCGGGGAGATCACGAACGGCTTGTACCACATGCATGCTTCCCTAGTCGACGTCACTACTCTCATCGAGCAACCGGGTGCGTCCCACGTGCGTTCGCGGCCGTCCCCGTCTCCATCATGCACGGACGTTTCGCTCACCTTCACCCACGCGCTCTACGACAGCTGATCTCAACTGAGGCTGTGCTGGGAGTCAACATGGAGGTAGCATTGAACGCAGACTTGAAATGTGATACATGCCAGGCTGGGAAGATCACACATCACCCTTTCCCCACCGTCGCGTCGAATCGTTCAGCCCAGCCTCTTGATCGAGTCCACATGGACCTTCTTGCGTTCGACGGCGCCGTGTCGTTAGGCGGCGCATAATACGCCCTCGTCATTGTCGATGATTACACCCGATATCTCTGGGCAATTCCGATGTCGCACAAGTCCGATACCTTTGCGGCCTTCAAGTCGTGGCTTGCAAAGGTCGAGCGCTCCTCGTCAAGAAAACTCCTGGCAGTCCGCTCCGACAACGGTGGTGAATTCTTGTCGAACGAGTTCTCGAGCTTCCTGGAAGAACAAGGCATCACTTGTCAGCTTTCGATTCCCGATGCCCCTCAGCAAAACGGGGTTGCCGAACGCGCAAATCGCTCGATCACCGAGGGTGTCCGATCAATGCTCCACCAGTCGGGTCTATCTCACGCTTTGTGGGCCGAGGCATTGGCGACATATGTCTACGTCAAAAATCGCTCACCACACTCGGCAAATTCAGGCGTCACACCACACACGCGTTGGCACGGATCGAAGCCGTCAGCCGGCCATCTCCGCGTATTCGGCTGCAGAGCGTGGAAGGCAGCTACCACCGAAGCGCGCAGCAAACTCGATCCGCGGGGCATTCCACTCGTATTCGTCGGCTACGATCTCGAATCCAAGGGATACCGACTGTTTGACCCCGCTACCAGACAAGTTTTCAAATCGCGCAGCGTCACATTCTTCGAGGACGACGATGACGAAGTCGTTGTACTCCCTGACCAGCATGCCAATCAGGCACCCCCGACCAAGCGGAGCTTCCGGCTGCTTTACGTTTCGACGCACCGGGGCCCGCGTGGCAGCCACCCGTGGGTTCGCGCCCGCGCAACCCCCACCTCGTTACGGCGCCCTAGCATCTTTGCGCTCGACCCCTTCTGCCTTCGCATTCTCTCTAGGCAAGGAGGTAACCGAACTTGTTGCTGATCTCGACGCGGCGGGCATTGACACCTCGACGGCGAATCGACCGCTCTCGGAACCAGAGGACCCGTTCTCGCTCCCAAGCAGTGATCCCACCACGTGGAATGAGGCCATGCGCCATCCTCACGCCGCGGCATGGAAAGCGGGAGCCATTGAGGAATTCCGCTCGATGAAAGACGATCTCAAGGTGTTCAGCGTCGTCGGACTATCCTCCGTGCCCAAAGGAGCTACGATCTTACCAAGTCGTCACGTCTTTCGAACCAAACGCGACAAAGCCGGGAAGATGGTTTCACTGAAGAACCGCATTGTTGCACAGGGCTGCGCACAAGGCCCAAACAGCTTCAACAACACCTTCTCACCCACGGCTAAGTACACCTCCATCCGCACGCTCATCGCGCACTCGGCCTCGAAGGGCCACCACATCATTCAAGCCAACGTTGACAAGGCCTATCTTCACGGTGTGCTGGAGGAGGAGATCTACATGCGGGTTCCAACTGGCATCGAAGGCTACGAAGGCAAATGCCTCCGCCTTCATTGATCGATCTACGGTCTCAAGCAGGCAGGTCGAGTGTGGAACAACACGATCAACGCCACGCTCGCGAGTCTCGGCTATCGTCGCCTCGCCTGCAACGAATGCATCTATCGTCATGAGGACGCTGGGGTGATCACTACATTGCACTCTACGTCGACGATCTACTCTTCTTTGGGCCGGATCTCGGGGAAATCGATCGAGTCCTTGACCAACTCGACACCCTCTACGGAGTCAAACGCCTCGGCCCGGCCGAATGGGTACTCGGGGTTCAGGTCGTACGACACGACGATGGCGGGATCTCCCTTCTCCAGCGTCAATACCTCCTTGACGTCTTGGATCGCTTCAACATGTCCGACTGCAACCCCTGCAAGTCACCCATGGAAGCCAACCTACAGACTCCGCCGACAATGCCATCTACCGTTCCATGATCGGCTCACTCATGTACGCTGTTGTTGCCACTCGCCCTGATCTAGCCCACTCCGTCGGATATCTGTCACGTTTCGTCGGCAAGGCTGGCGACACTCACCTCGAGGCGGCCAAGCGCGTCCTTCGTTACATCAAAGGATTGCTCGATCTTGGCATACACTACACGCGCACCAGTGCGCCTCTGCTGGGGTACGAGGGGTACTCTGACTCGGACTGGGGATCGGACATACAGACGTCGAGGTCCACTATGGGTTACTTGTTCAAACTGGCGGGTGGGGCCATCTCATGGTCATCTTGTCTCCAACCTCGCGTAGCTTGTTCATCCACGGAAGCGGAGTACCTGGGCCTCTCGCATGCAGCCAAGGAGGCTGTCTTCCTTCGCTCGCTCCTCACCGAACTCGGTCTCGATACGTCGTCCCCTTTACATCTTCTCGGGGATAACCAGGGAGCTATAGCGCTCACCCAGAATCCGGTCTTCCATGCTCGCACCAAACATTTGCGCATGTTGGAGCATTTCGTTCGGGAACATGTTCGGAATGGAGAGATCTCGGTCACCTACATCTCAACCCACGATATGGTTGCCGACATTTTCACCAAGCCGCTGCCGCGAGTAGTCTTCCAGCGTCATTGTGACGCCATCGGTCTGCGCCGCATTTCAGGCCAAGAGCAAGGGGGGGTGTTGAGGTAGATTACTCTTGCCTTAAATCTGCCTAGCGCGCGTCTCTATTTGTATTAGCCGCGCGGTCCAATCACGTCTTTCCTTCTTCTTCTCCACTTGATTACGAACTCATTGGCTTGCCACTGCCGCCAACTCGTTCAGGTGTGTGAAGAACTCCTTTATTGCAATCTCACTTGATTACAAACTCATTGGCTCACTTGATTACGAACTCATTGGCTCACTTGATTACGAACTCATTGGCTTGCCACTGCCGCCAACTCGTTCAGCACATCGCTGTTCGACTTCTACACAAACAACAACGAACGGTAACGGACGAACATGGCGCGTGGCAAGAAATCCACCGCCCAACCAGTGCCATCATCCGCGCCAGAGGAAAAGGAGGACAGCTCGGACGATGAGCAGGAGGGTTGCTTTAACTGCAGACGCATCAACACGGATCACCGTGCGAGCGACTGTACAGCCAACTGGCAGCAGGCACCAGATGTCCCGGAGGGGTGGGCCGAATTTGAAAAGAAGACGGCGAAAGCGGCTAAGAACGACACCCTCCATCAAATTGCGGAAAACTCAGAAGGCGACATCTCAACGGACGAAGAAAATGTGAAGAGTCCACTCTCAGCTCGACAGAGGCGCCTCGGTCGTCGCGCGCACCCGCTAGCCCGCCCCCTTGCGGTGGGGACTTAGGCGCGCACGACTGCCTCAGCGAGCAGGCGCCAGCGGACTCGGGCGCGCGCCCGCTAGGCCGCCCCCTTGAGGTGGCGACTTAGACGCGCGCAGCTGCCTCAGCGCCCTAGCGATTTCACCCGCGGCTGGGCCTATCCCAGCGCGGGCCCCTCTTTTGTTTCTTAGCTTCCTTTTCATCACTGCTGTTCGACTCTCAACCTCTCCTGACAGTTGTGGTGATCGTCTTATAGGTATGCTGAAATACATCACTGCTGTTCGACTCTCAACCTCTCCTGACAGTTGTGGTGATCGTCTTATAGGTTATAAGCCCAACGAGCTACCGCTGGCATGGACGACACGTCGCCACCCCTAGCGACGGGTGTCCACCCGACATTTCCCGCCGACCAGCTTGCCGCCCTTACATCGCTGCTGTCGGGTCTCACCGCTGCAGCGTCCGGCACTGTCACAACCACCACGTCGTCTAGTACCACCCGCCCCGCCTTTCCCAAGCACGCACGCTTGGATGGGCCAAAGACATTTGCAAATTGGACACGCCAACTTCGCCTGTGCCTAGCGGACGACATCCGCTCGTACGTCCTCGACGGCATCGTGCCCGTCGACTGGACTCCTTCACAACGCTCCGCCCGCGATGTCGTGGCCCGCGAGCTTCTTGCGAACTCGATCGACTCGGCCGAAGTCTCGGCAGTCCTCGACGCAATCCCTACCGCTGACCTCACAGCGCCCAAAATGTACTCGACGCTGAAATCGCGGTATGCTCCTGACGACGCCACTCGCACGCTCGAGCTCTTCTCCCGACTATGGAGTTTCCGGCCCATGCCTGGCACCGTTGGCGAATTCGACGGCTGGATCATGGAGTTCAAAGCTATTGCGCAAGAAATCATCGATACGAAGACGACTATCAATGATGTTCTTGCCACACTCCTCGCCATCGCTCACCCGTCCCTCGAGAGTTTCAAGGCGTCATTCACCGATGAACAGCGCACTCAACGAGCTCTTCCTGCCATCGATTCGCTCGCCGACCGCATGCGTGTTCAACTCCGGTCCACCAACGTCCCCGGCACCCAATCGGCCCTTCTTGCCTCGTCGTCGTCACGTCCTACCCGTCCCAAGTGTCTCGCCTGTCGCAGCCCTTCGCACCGTGTGGCGGAGTGCCCTGTGAGAGCAAAACACCCGCCGCCAGGACCCTGTCGCTCCTGCAAGCAGAATCACTGGTCTTTCGACTGCAAAAAGGCTCTCGGAACGGCAAAAAGGCCGACACGGCGAACTCGATCGCCAACTCGCAACACCATGTCGGATGTATCGCCACCGGTCTTCTCGCTCGTCGCCGCCAGCTTCGCACCAACTCTTTCGTCGTTGACTCGGGGCCACCTCGCACATGGTCTCGGACAAGTCGCTGTTCACGACCTATCGCCACATCGCTCGCACAAAGATTGGAGGCATTGCAGGGGCATCAACGCCATCGGAACGGGAAACATCGCCTTCGTTGCCGCTTCGGGCCATCCGATCACGCTCACTGGCGTGCTGCACACCTCGCACAAAGATTGGAGGCATTGCAGGGGCATCAACGCCATCGGAACGGGAAACATCGCCTTCGTTGCCGCTTCGGGCCATCCGATCACGCTCACTGGCGTGCTGCACACTCCCGGCCTGTTCGTCAATCTCCTCTCGGTCTCTCGACTTTGCGACACCGACGACGTCCGTGTTGCCTTCACGAAACACGGCATTGACATCACCAAAGACGGCAACAACATCGCTGAAGGCACGAGGCTCGACGAGGGACTCTACTTGCTCGACGCTGATCATTCCAAATGTCAGCACCTTGCTCTCCTCTCTCGTTCACAGTCTTCCGTGCCCCTGCTGACTCTCCACCGCTGCCTCGGCCATCTCGCACCGTCGTCCATACAGAAGATGGTTGCCGCTGGTTTGCTGGAGGGTCTCGGGCCGGATATAGTGACGAAGAGGTAGAGAAGTTTGTCTGCAATGCTTGCCTCAGCGCAAAGGGTCACCGCCTTCCTTTCCCCGATTCGGATTCGCACTCATCCGAGAGACTCGGCCTGGTACACAGCGATGTGCTTTCCCTCCCGGAGCAGTCCTTGACTGGCAAACGATACCTGGTCACGTTCCTCGACGACTACTCGCGCAAACTATGGGCCTACGCGATTGGACATAAAAGCGAAGTCTTCAGCGTGTTCAAGACTTGGCTTGCCGAGGTCGAGCTCGAGACAGGTACAACACTGAAGGTCCTCCGAACTGACAATGGTGGCGAGTATTGCTCGAGAGCTTTCACGGAGTTCTGCAAGGCGCGAGGTACGCGTCGACAGTACTCTATCCCTCGCACGCCTCAACAAAACGGTCGGGCGGAGCGGGTCAATCGTTCCATCGTCGAAGGTATCCTTGCCCTTCTAGCGGACGCCCATCTACCCAAGACATTCTGGGAGGAGGCTGCGGCTTACTTCGTTTACTGCAAGAACCTGGTTCAACACTCGGCTCTCGACAAGGCAACACCGAACTCGGTCTGGCAGGGCGGACGCACTACAGCCTCCGCGCTTCACCCGTTCGGCTGTGCGGCTTGGCTCACGGTCGCGCCCGAACTTCGCTCTAAACTCGACCCGAAAGCGGTTCGCGTCCTGTTCACCGGCTACGACCTGGGTTCCAAAGCCTTCCGCTTCTACGACACTACAACAAAGAAGGTCACCCTGGGCAGAAATGCTTCCTTCCTCGACACCGAATTCCCGGGTTACATTGCGACTCCGCCGAGCAAGACAATGACACGCACTTCGCCAGCGCTCCCTTCGCCGACCCTCCAACCACCGTCAAGTCATGGACCCCACTAGTAAGGTCGGCGCACATGGACGTCTCATCCCCTCTTGATGATTCTTCCATGAGCGCCGTTGACGTGGCCCCAGGGTACACTGGCGGATCCTTACTTAATTCCACAGATGCCGAATCGCCCTCGTCACCGTCGCCTGCGCCGTCCTCGTCACCGTCCCCTGAGCCGGCCTCGTCCCCGTCGCATGCGCCATCGCCCGCGTCCTCGCCATCGTCTGCTGCATCGTCGTCACCTTCGGTCTCACCGGTTGACTCTGAATACTCCGCCGATCCTCTTGACCTCATCGGCTCACAGCCCCAGGCTCCCCCGACCCGCTGGATGCACAACCCCAGACTTCAGCACGTACCGCGAGCCCGCATCGGCTGAGGAGTCGCCCGACGAGCTCGATTTCATTGGGCGCCACTCTCGCGACGAGTCACCGGACGAAATTGATTTCCTCACTCGCCATCACCGCGCGTTCATTGCGACTGACGACGACACCTCTGACACCGAGGCCATCGAACCCGTCAAATCCATTACGAGCGACCCACAAACCTGGCGAGAAGCGATGTCGGGCAACAAACGTGAGGTATGGGCTAAGGCCGCTGCCGATGAGTTCAATTCCATGCGCGACGACTTCAAGGTCTTCACCATTGATGATCGTTCTACAGTACCTGCGGGCGCGACTGTCGTAACATCCAAGTTCGTCTGGAAAACAAAAAGGAATGCACTCGGCGAGATCACTGGACACAAGGCACGGCTGGTAGCGCAGGGCAATCGGCAACGGGACGGCATTGACTTCAACGAAACCTTCGCACCGGTCGCACGCTTCTCTTCGATACGCTCCCTCCTTGCGCTGGCGGCCACCAACGGCCTCCATGTACACCAAGCGGACATCGACAAAGCCTACCTCCACGGCGACCTCGACCACGACATCTGGATGACGGCACCGCGAGGCTTCGGTCTTCCTGGCGACAAGGTGCTCCGACTGCGACGCTCCATCTACGGGCTCAAGCAGGCTGGCCGAATCTGGAATCGACACATCGACGCGTCGCTTCGCGACCTTGGTTACACGGCGACGGGCACCGATCACTGCGTATACTCTCGGCTCGACGATCGGCAACGCCCACACTACATCGCGCTATACGTCGACGATCTTCTGATGATCAGCCCGGACCTCGCCGAAATCGAACGTGTCATCTCGGGCCTTGAACAACGCTACGGTGTAAAGCGACTAGGCCCGGCAGAGTACATCCTCGGCATCCAGATCAGGCGGCTTGATGACGGATCTGTCGCCCTGTCTCAGGAACGGTATATCATGGACGTGCTTGCTCGATTCCATTTCGACACTACGACTCGCGGAACTACAGTCCCAATGACCCCGGCCTTTCGCTCACCGCCATCCCGGGTCAAGCCACCGAACGGATCAGATCTTGGTATCTACAGGCAATCGGCTCCCTCCTCTACATTTCACTTGGTACCCGCCCCGACATCGCCTTCGCTGTATCCTACCTGGCCCGTTTCGCCAACAACCCCGGACATCGCCACTGGATTGCCGTCAAGCACATCTTCCGCTACCTCCGGGCCACGTATCGCGATGAACTGGTATATACTCGCGGCCAGGCTCGGATCACGGGTGTAGTGGGCTACTCCGACGCGAACTGGGGGGCATGCGTTGATACGTCGATCTCCACCATGGGCTACGTCTTCTACATCACAGGTTCCGCCGTGTCCTGGTCGTCCAAGCGCCAATCTCGAGTGGCCGACTCTACCACCGACGCCGAGTACCTCGCTCTCTCGCATGCTGGCAAGGAAGGGATCTACCTCAGTCAGCTACTCGAAGAGCTTCATGTCCAACCTGTTGCACCGGCTCACATCTTTACTGACAACGAAGCCGCTGCAGCAGTCGCCCACGACCCTGTCCGTGTCTCCGGCACGCGACACATACGCTTGCGCGAGCACTTTGTTCGGGACATGGTGAATCGGGGCGACATCTCACTCTCGCATGTTGGAACCAGCGACATGGTGGCCGACATCTTCACCAAGGCTCTCGGCCCTAAGGTGTTCTCGACGCACTGCTACGCCCTCGGTCTTCGCACTCGACACCCGCGCCTCGGGTCTGCCTCGCATTCGCGTGGGGGGGGGTGTGAAGAGTCCACTCTCAGCTCGACAGAGGCGCCTCGGTCGTCGCGCGCACCCGCTAGCCCGCCCCCTTGCGGTGGGGACTTAGGCGCGCGCGACTGCCTCAGCGAGCAGGCGCCAGCGGACTCGGGCGCGCGCCCGCTAGGCCGCCCCTTGAGGGGTCGTCGCGCGCACCGCTAGCCCGCCCCTTGCGGTGGGGACTTAGGCGCGCGGACTGCCTCAGCGAGCAGGCGCCAGCGGACTCGGGCGCGCGCCCGCTAGGCCGCCCCTTGAGGTGGCGACTTAGACGCGCGCAGCTGCCTCAGCGCCCTAGCGATTTCACCCGCGGCTGGGCCTATCCCAGCGCGGGCCCCTCTTTTGTTTCTTAGCTTCCTTTTCATCACTGCTGTTCGACTCTCAACCTCTCCTGACAGTTGTGGTGATCGTCTTATAGTTTGAGGGTCGGCGAAGGGAGCGCTGGCGAAGTGCGTGTCATCGTCTGGATCGGCGGAGTCGCCACATAACCCGGGGAATTCGGTGTCGAGGAAGGTGGCATTTCTGCCCAGGGTGACCTTCTTTGTTGTAGTGTCGTAGAAGCGGAAGGCTTTGGAAGCCAAGTCGTAGCCGGTGAACAGAACGCGAACCGCTTTCGGGTCGAGTTTAGAGCGAAGTTCGGGTGCGACCGTGAGCCAAGCCGCACAGCCGAACGGGTGAAGCGCGGAGGCTGTAGTGCGTCCGCCCTGCCAGACCGAGTTCGGTGTTGCCTTGTCGAGAGCCGAGTGTTGAACCAGGTTCTTGCAGTAAACGAAGTAAGCCGCAGCCTCCTCCCAGAATGTCTTGGGTAGATGGGCGTCCGCCAGAAGGGCAAGAATACCTTCAACAATGGAACGATTGACCCGCTCCGCCCGACCGTTTTGTTGAGGCGTGCGAGGGATAGAGTATTGTCGACGCGTACCTCGCACCTTGCAGAACTCCGTGAATGCTCTCGAGCAGTACTCGCCACCATTGTCAGTTCGGAGGACCTTCAGTGTTGCACCTGTCTCGAGCTCGACCTCGGCAAGCCAAGTCTTGAACACGCTGAAGACTTCGCTTTTATGTCCGATTGCGTAGGCCCACAGTTTGCGCCAGTAGTCGTCGAGGAACGTGACCAGGTATCGTTTGCCAGTCAAGGAACGCTCCGGGAGGGAAAGCACATTGCTGTGTACCAGGCCGAGTCTCTCGGATGAGTGCGAATCCGAATCGGGGAAAGGAAGACGATGGCCCTTGGCGCTGAGGCAAGCATTGCAGACAAACTTCTCTACCTCTTCGTCACTATATCCGGCCCCGAGACCCTCCAGCAAACCAGCGGCAACCATCTTCTGTATGGACGACGGTGCGAGATGGCCGAGGCAGCGGTGGAGAGTCAGCAGGGGCACGGAAGACTGTGAA
Organism: Microbotryum lychnidis-dioicae p1A1 Lamole; assembly: GCA_001244265.2. Lineage (NCBI taxonomy): Eukaryota > Fungi > Basidiomycota > Microbotryomycetes > Microbotryales > Microbotryaceae > Microbotryum > Microbotryum lychnidis-dioicae. The sequence goes on along the minus strand of CDLV01000009.1, from coordinate 1,733,845 downwards.
CGAGAGAGGAGAGCAAGATGCTGACATTTGGAATGATCAGCGTCCAGCAAGTAGAGTCCCTCGTCGAGCCTCGTGCCTTCAGCGATGTTGTTGCCGTCTTTGGTGATGTCAATGCCGTGTTTCGTGAAGGCAACACGGACGTCGTCGGTGTCGCAAAGTCGAGAGACCGAGAGGAGATTGACGAACAGGCCGGGAGTGTGCAGCACGCCAGTGAGCGTGATCGGATGGCCCGAGGCGGCAACGAAGGCGATGTTTCCCGTTCCGATGGCGTTGATGCCCCCTGCAATGCCTCCAATCTTTGTGGGAGCGATGTGGCGATAGGTCGTGAACAGCGACTTGTCCGAGACCATGTGCGAGGTGGCCCCCGAGTCAACGACGAAAGAGTTGGTGCGAAGCTGGCGGCGACGAGCGAGAAGACCGGTGGCGATACATCCGACATGGTGTTGCGGGTCGGCGGTCGAGTTCGCCGTGTCGGCCTTTTTGCTGTTCCGAGAGCCTTTTTGCAGTCAAAAGACCAGTGATTCTGCTTGCAGGAGCGACAGGGTCCTGGCGGCGGGTGTGTCGCTCTCACAGGGCACTCCGCCACACGGTGCGAAGGGCTGCGACAGGCGAGACACTTGGGACGGGTAGGACGTGACGACGACGAGGCAAGAAGGGCCGATTGGGTGCTGGGGACGTTGGTGGACCGGAGTTGAACATGCATGCGGTCGGCGAGCGAATCGATGGCAGGGAGAGATCGTTGAGTGCGCTGTTCATCGGTGAACGACGCCTTGAAACTCTCGAGGGACGTGTGAGCGATGGCGAGGAGGAGTGTGGCGAGAACATCGTTGATCGTGGTCTTCGTATCGATGATTTCTTGCGCAATAGCTTTGAACTCCATGATCCAGCCGTCGAATTCGCCAACGGTGCCAGGCATGGGCCGGAAGCTCCACAGTCGGGAGAAGAGCTCGAGCGTGCGAGTGGCGTCGTCAGGAGCATACCGCGATTTCAGCGTCGAGTACATTTTGGGCGCTGTGAGGTCGGCGGTAGGGATTTGGTCGAGGACTGCCGAGACGTCGGCTGAGTCGATCGAGTTCGCTAGGAGCTCACGTGCCACGACATCGCGCGGCAGAGCGGTGCGAAGGTGTCCAGTCGGCGGGCACAATCCCGTCGAGGACGTATGAGCGGATGTCGTCCGCGAGGCAGAGGCGAAGCTGGCGTGTCCAGCTCGCAAACGTCTTGGGCCCATCCAAGCGTGCGTGCTTGGGAAAGGCGGGGCGAGAGGTGCCGGACGACGTGGCGGATGTGGCAGTGGTGAGACCCGACAGCAGCGACGTAAGTGCGGCGAGCTGTTCGGCGGGGATTGTTGGGTGGGCACCCGTCGTTAGGGGCAACGACGTGTCCATGCCAGCGGTAGGTCGATGGGCGAATAACCTATGAGACAATCACCACTACTGTCAGGAGAGGTCGATTGTTGAACAGAAGTGGTCTATTTCAGCATACCTATGAGACAATCACCACTACTGTCAGGAGAGGTCGATTGTTGAACAGAAGTGGTCTATTTCAGCATACCTATGAGACAATCACCACTACTGTCAGGAGAGGTTGATTGTTGAACAGAAGTGGTGAGAGGAAGCTAAGAAATAGAAAGGGGACCCGCGCTGGGATAGGCCCAGTCGCGGGTGAAGTTGCTAGCGCGCTAAGGCAGTCGCGCGCGCCTAAGTCCCCACCGCAAGGGGGCGGCCTAGTGGGCACGCGCACGGATCCACCCGGCGCTGGCGCGCTGAGTCAGTCGCGCGCGTCTAAGTCCCCAGCGCAGGGGGCGGGCTAGCGGGTGCGCGCACCGACCGAGGCGCCTCTGCCGAGCTGAGAGTGGACTTGTCACAAGCTGTGCAGCCAAACGGGTGAAGCGCCAATGCGTTAGCGCGCTTGCCCTGCCAGACGGAGTTTGGTGTTTCCTTGTCGAGGGCCGAGTGTTGACACAGATTCTTGCAGTATACGAAATAAGCTGCGGCCTCCTCCCAGAATGTCTTGGGTAAGTGTGCGTCCGCAAGAAGCGCAAGCACGCCTTCGACGATGGAACGATTGACCCGCTCTGCACGACCGTTCTGTTGAGGTGTTCGAGGGATTGAGTATTGTCGGCGTGTGCCGCGTGCCTTGCAGAAATCCGTGAACGTTTTCGAACGGTATTCGCCACCGTTGTCGGTTCGGAGGACCTTCAATGTTGCACCCGTCTCGAGTTCGACTTCGGCAAGCCAAGTCTTGAACACGCCAAACACTTCGCTTTTGTGTCCGATTGCGTAGGCCCAGAGTTTGCGGGAGTAATCGTCGAGGAACGTGACAAGGTACTGTTTGCCAGTCAAGGACCACTCGGGGAGGGAAAGCACATCACTGTGCACAAGGCCGAGTCTCTCGGAGGAGTGCGAATCCGAATCGAGAAAAGGAAGACGATGGCCCTTGGCACTGAGGCAAGCATTTCAGACAAACTTCTCTACCTCTTTGTCACTATATCCGGCCCCGAGACCTCCAGCAAACCAGTGGCAACCATCTTCTGTATGGATGACGGTGCGAGATGGCCAAGGCAGCGGTGGAGAGTCAGCAAGGGCACGGAAGACTGTGAACGAGAGAGGAGAGCAAGCTGCTGACATTTGGAATGATCAGCGTCCAGCAAGTAGAGCCCTTCGTCGAGCCTTGCGCCTTCAGCAATGTTGTTGCCATCTTTGTCAATGTGTATGCCGTATTTTGTGAAGGCGACGCGGACGTTGTTGGTGTCGCAGAGACGTGAGACCAAGAGAAGGTTGACAGGCAGGCCTGGAGTGTGCAGCACACCAGTGAGCGTGATCGGATGACCCAAGGCGGCAACGAAGGCAATGTTTCCCGTCCCGATGGCGTTAATACCCCCGGCAATACCACCAATCTTCGTAGGAGCGACGTGTCGATAGTTCGTGAACAGTGACTTGTCCGAGACCATGTGCAAAGTGGCGCCTGAGTCAATGACGAAGGAGTTGGCGCAAAGCTGGCGACGATGAGCGAGAAGGCCGGTAGCGAGACATCCGACATGGTGTTGCGAGTCGGCGGTCGAGTTCGCCGTGTCGGCCTTTTTGCCGTTCTCGAGAGCCTTTTTGCAGTCGAAAGACCAGTGATTCTGCTTGTAGGAGCGACAGGGTCCTGGCGGCGGGTGTTTCGCTCTCACAGGGCACTCCGCCACATGGTGGGAAGGGCTGTGACAGGCGAGACACTTGGGACGGGTAGGACGTGACGACGATGAGGCAAGGAGGGCCGATTGAGTGCTGGGGACGTTGGTGGACCGAAGTTGGACACGCATGCGGTCGGCGAGCGAATCGATGACAGGGAGAGCTCTATTCGATCAACTCTACTACGTCAGCGATGTAGTTATAGCCAAGAGTGATGAATAGGAAGCTAACAACAAGAGAGCCGCGCGCCTCAAGTCCTCAGGCTGCGAACCTTGGGGCTGAGCCAATGGCCCAGGCTCGCCCTGCGCGCCTAATGTGAAGAGTCCACTCTCAGCTCGACAGAGGCGCCTCGGTCGTCGCGCGCACCGCTAGCCCGCCCCCTTGTGGTGGGGACTTAGGCGCGCACGACTGCCTCAGCGAGCAGGCGCCAGCGGACTTGGGCGCGCGCCCGCTAGGCCGCCCCTTGAGGTGGCGACTTAGACGCGCGCAGCTGCCTCAGCACCCTAGCGATTTCACCCGCGGCTGGGCCTATCCCAGCGCGGGCCCCCCTTTTGTTTCTTAGCTTCCTTTTCATCACTGCTGTTCGACTCTCAACCTCTCCTGACAGTTGTGGTGATCGTCTTATACCTAAGTCCTGGGCTGGTGCGCCAGGCTCGCTCTGCGCGCCTAAGTCCTGAGCCGAGCGGAGAGTGGATTCCTCACACCCCCCCCACGCGAACGCGAGGTAGACTTGAGCCGTGGGTGTCGCGTCCGGAGGCCCAGAGCATAGCAATGCGTACCAAAAATCTTGGGACCTAGCGCTTTGGTGAACAGGTCCGCAACCATGTTTGCTGTGCCAACGTGGGAGAGGGATATATCGCCTTGGTTGACCATGTCGCGGACGAAGTGCTCGCAGAGACGGATGTGCCGAGTGCCGGAGGTGCGAACGGGGTCGTGAGCGACGGCGGCCGCGGCCTCGTTGTCGGTGAAGATGTGGGCTGCATCGATCGGGCGACATGAAGCTCGGAGAGGAGTTGTGTGAGGTAAATTGCCTCCTTACCAGCGTGCGACAAAGCCAGGTAATCGGCATCAGTGGTGGAATCCGCGACCCGAGTCTGACGCTTGGACAACCAAGAGACGGCGCGCGCCAGCCAAGTAGAAAACGTAGCCCATTGTGGAGATGGATGTGTCGACACAGGCACCCCAGTTCGCATCAGAATAACCAACTACACCTGTGACTTTCGTTGGACCGTGGGCATATAGAAGCTCGTCCCGGTACGTGGCGCGAAGATAGCGAAGGACATGTTTGACGGCAATCCAATGGCGTTGGCTGGGGTTGTTGGCGAACCGGGACAGGTACGAGACGGCGAAGGCAATATCGGGTCGAGTGCCAAGGGAAATGTACAGGAGGGAGCCATTGGCTTGTAGGTACCACGATCGAATGCGCTCCGTCCCCTGACCTGGGATTGCCGTGAGTGAGAGGCCGGGGGTCATTGGCACCGTAGCCCCGCGAGTAGTGGTGTCGAAATGAAATTGAGTAAGTACGTCCATGATGTAGCGCTCCTGAGACAGGGCAATGGAGCCGTCATCCAGGCGGCGGATTTGGATGCCGAGGATGTACTCCGCGGGGCCGAGTCGTTTGACGCCGTATCGCCGTTCAAGGCCGCGAGATAACTCGTTCGATCTCGTCGAGGACAGGGCTGACAATGAGGAGGTCATCAACATACAGGGCGATTTAGTGAGGTTGCTGCTGATCATCAATGCGAGAGTAAATGCAGTGATCAGTGCCCGTTGCCTTGTAGCCAAGACTCCTGAGCGATGTGTCAATGTGGCGATTCCAGATGCGACCGGCCTGCTTGAGACCGTAGATTGAGCGCCGCAACCGCAGCACCTTATCGCTCGGGAAGTCGAAACCTCGTGGCGCCGTCATCCAAATGTTGTGATCGAGCTCGCCGTGGAGGTAAGCTTTGTCAATGTCGGCCTGGTGAACGTGATAACCATTGGCTGCGGCGAGGGCGAGGAGGCAGCGGATGGAGGAGAAACGGGCGACGGGTGCGAAGGTCTCCGAGAAGTCAATGCCGTCGCGCTGGCGGTTACCTTGCGCTACGAGACGTGCCTTTCGCCCGGTGACATTACACTGTGCGTCACGCTTGGTCTTCCAGACGAACTTGGAGGTGACGACAGTGGCGCCCGGGGGTACGGCTGAGCAAGGTTCGATGGTGAAGACCTTGAAGTCATTGCGCATGGCGGTGAAATCGGCGGCGGCAGCCTGAGCCCACATGTCGTGTTCGTCGCTGGACATTGCTTCGCGCCAGGTCTGGGGGTCGCCGGTGATCGATTTGACGGGTTCAATCGCTTCAAGGGTGGGGTCGTCGTCGTCTGTGGCGATGAATGCGCGGTGGTGGCGAGAGAGGAAATCGATCTCATCAGGAGAGTCGTCATCAGAGGGCGGGTCAACAGGGTCAACGGCTGGTGCCTGGCCGTCCAGTGTATCGTCGTCGGACTGATGCACGTCCATCAGGTTGAGACGGACCGCGGTGTTGGAGCTGAAGAGGTCGAGCGGGTCATCCGAGTCGTTGGGGGACGGTCCCCCGGTCGAGGACATGGTGGGCGACGAGAGCGGGGCAAGCGACGGCGACGGCGAGGGACTAGTATCTGTAGAATTAAGTAAGGATCCGCCAGTGTACCCTGGGGCCACGTCAACGGCGCTCATGACAGAATCATCAAGGGAGGATGAGACGTCCATGTGCGCCAACCTTACTAGTGGGGTCCTCATCTTGACGGCGGTGGGTGTGTCGGCGGGCACAATAAACTGGCGGTCGGTGTCATCCACATCGACGGGCGTGTTGATGGGTAGGCCAGGGAAATCGTTGTCGAGGAAGGTGGCGTTGCGACGCGAGCACAATCTTGTTGGCGGAATGGTCGAAGAAGCGGAAGGCCTTGGAGGCGAGGTCGTAACCGGTGAAGATCACGCACGCGCGCTTGGGGTCCAGCTTGCTGCGAAGATCCGGGGCGACCGTGAGCCAGGCCGCGCAGCCAAACGGGTGAAGGGCGGTGGTGGTGGTGCGTTGGCCGTTCCAAACGAATTCCGGAGTCTGTTTGGCCAAAGCGGAGTGTGAGCACTGTTTTTGCAATAAACGAAGTACGCGGCCGCTTCGTCCCAAAAGGTGGCTGGCAGACGGGAGTCAGCGAGGAGAGCAAGGACACCCTCGACGATGGAGAGGTTGACACGCTCGGCGCGACCGTTTTGCTGAGGCGTGTAAGGATAGAGTATTGACGACGAATGCCGTTGGATTCGCAGAACTCCGTGAATGCGTTGGACCGATACTCTCCACCATTGTCGGAGCGGAGGATCTTCAATCGCGCGTTTGTCTCTAATTCTACCTTGGCGAGCCAAGTCTTGAAGATTGGGAAGACATCGCTTTTGTGATCGATCACGTATGCCCAGAGTTTACGTGAGTGGTCGTCAAGAAATGTGACAAGGTAGCGCTTCCCAGTCAAGGACGGAGTGGGGAAGGACAAGACGTCGCTGTGCACGAGACCAAGTCTCTCAGGGAATGCGACTCAGAGTCGGGAAAAGGAAGACGGTGGCCTTTGGAACCAAGGCAAGCATTGCAAACAAACTCGTCTACGTCTTTGTCACTGTACCCGGCCCCGAAACCGTCCAGCAAACCTGCAGCAATCATCTTCTGTATGGAGGATGGGGCAAGATGGCCGAGGCAGCGGTGAAGGGTAAGCAGGGGCACGGGAGACTCAGAACGTGAGAGCAAGGCAAGCTGCTGGCATTGGTGTGGTCCGCATCCAAAAGGTAGAGACCGTCGTTGACGCGAGTCCCGTGAGCGATGGCCTGGCCGTCCTTGCAATGTCGATCCATTGCTGGTGAAGGCGAGTCGAACGCGGTCGGTGTCGCAGAGGCGAGAGACAGAGAGAAGGTTGACGTGAAGGCCAGGCGTGTGAAGAACGCCAGCAACGTGATCGGGTGTCCGGTCTTGGTAATGAACGCCACATCCCCGATGCCAATGGCCGTGATGCCGCCTGCAATACCGCCGACCCTGGTGTGCGCCGTCTGACGATAAGTCGTGAACAGCGAGCGATCGGCAACCATGTGTGTCGTGGCGCCCGAGTCGACGACGAAGGTGTTGGTCGGGAGATGGCGAGCGAGACGGCAGGAGGCGAAATAGCCGACATTCGGTTGTTGAGCGCGCCGATGAGGGTGTGTTGTCCTGGTTGTCGTTGCCGGTTTGTTTTTGGTCGCTCGCGGTTTGCAGTCGAGGGCCCAGTGACCCTTCTTGTGGCAGCGACGGCAGGGGCGCGGTGGGGGGTGTTGAGCGCGTGAGGTGCAGTCACGAAGGCGGTGACCGGCGGCGCGGCAGGCGGGGCATGGGGAGGCGGTAGCGAGCATGGCCGAGTGTGAGGTGGAGAGTCCCGCCAAACGAAGTTGGACGCGAATGCGGTCGGTCAGCGTCGTCAGCTCGGGAAGGTCGCATTGGTTGCGTTGCTCGTCCGTGAACGTGAGTCGGAAGCTGTCGAGGCACGATGGGACCATGGCAAGCACGTGAGTGGCGAGTACGTCGTTGAGCGAAGTTTTGGTGTCGCGAATTTCTTGTACGATGGACATGTACTTGCGCAGCCAGGTGTCGTATGCCTTGACGGAGGCAGGCATCTTCCTGAAATCCAAAGGCGGGCGAACAACTCGAGGGTGCGGGTAGCATCGTCCGGTGCAAAGCGAGCCTTGAGAGCGGTGAAGATGCGCGGTGCTGAGAGATCGTCACTGGGAATGGCGTCGAGCGTGGCCGAGATGTCCGCGGAGTTGATAGAGCCAACAATGAGTTCCCGGGCGGCGTCGTCACGGGGGCAAGCCGTTGGCCGTCCAAGTAGCGGGAACGACACCTTCGAGGACGTAAGCACGGACTTGATTCGGGAGCGCAAGACGGAGTTGACGCAACCAGTTGGTGAACGATTTGGGACCGGTCGAGGCGAGCGTGTTTGGGAAACATGACTTTGGCTGAGGTAACGGCGTTGGTCTGCGTGGCGGGGCGGCCGGGAGTGCAGGGGCAGCGGTGGCGGGAGACTGCGAGGCCTGCAGGGCAGCGAGCTGTGCCTGTAGAGTTGCAATTTGTGCGGCGCATCGAGGATTCAGGGGGGCTGGGAGAATCCTTGGGGGCGAGGGCGGTGCGGGAGCGGGAGAGTCGCCCATGGTGCGAATGGATGTGTGCGGTCGAGTGGCTAAGCTCGAGGAAAAACGCAAGGCGGCGAGGCTGGTAGCTCGTGGGTGATAACCTATTCGATCAACTCTACTACGTCAGCAATGTAGTTATAGCCAAGAGTGATGAATCATTACAACATACCTATTCGATCAACTCTCCTACGTCAGCAATGTAGTTATAGCCAAGAGTGATGAATAGGAAGCTAACAACAAGAGAGCCGCGCGCCTCAAGTCCTCAGGCTGCAAACCTTGGGGCTGAGCCAATGGCCCAGGCTCGCCCTGCGCGCCTAAGTCCTGGGGCTGTGTGCGAGGCTCATTTCGCGTGCCTAAGTCCCAGGCTCACTCCTCGCGCCTAAGTCCTGAGCCGGTGCGCCTGGCTTGTTCCGCGCGCGCTAAGTCCTGAGCCAAGCGGAGAGTGGATTCCTCACACCCCCCCACCGTGTGAGATCAAATATCTCCTTCATGTCCTTCTTGTATCTTGCATACTCTACCATCAACATCCTCGTCTCTTCATTTTGATCACTTTTGGCCTACTTTTCACCACTCTAGCTCTCCCACTCTGGGCCAGGTCCGTGCGCCTGACTCTGGCTGGGCACTTAGGCCAGCCAGCTGGCTCCTCTCTGGTTTCTCTCCTGCTCAAGCAACTTCTTGGTCTGGTCTCCCTTGGTCCTTTGATCAGAGACTTACCACCGCTTGAGCAGGTGTGTAACAAGCAACTTCTTGGTCTGGTCTCCCTTGGTCCTTTGATCAGAGACTTACCACCGCTTGAGCAGGCGTGACATCATCACAGGTTATTAGCCCAACCAAGCTACCAGTGCGGCCACCTCCGTGCCCGCCCTTCGCTCTACTTTTTCACCCTTCGCAACATGTCCGCCGCCGGCGCCTCCGCGCTTGAAGCCAAGCTCCGCGAGCCCACGCCCAATGTGCCGCCCTTGCGCCCGCCCACCCACTCTGCGGCCTTCGCAACGACCGAGCTGCTTTGCAACTCGTCCGGCTACCGAGACTGGGTCCTCGCCATCCGTTCACGCCTGCCCTCCGGCGTCGTCCGTTACCTCAACACGGGTGTACTACTCGAGTCTTGGCCTGCTTCGTATGTCCCTCTCTGGGACCACTACGCCTGCTCCTCCATTTGCGCCTCCGTCGATTCGCAAACCGTCCTCCTGGGCCTGTCACCTTACCTCGACAAACGGCTCGCAGCACCCAAGGTCTGGCAGGCACTTCGCGAACGCTACGGCACCGTCTCTGCTGTCGATCTGCTACCGGTCATCCAACGCCTCTTCAGCTCTGACCCTGTGCCCGTCACTCCCGACCTGTTCCTGCAATTCCGCGACAGCTTTGAGAACGACGCCCCGCTGCTGCAGGACTCGCAGGTCACTGTGAACGCTCTTCTCGCCTCGCACTTGCTTGCTCGCATTCCTTCGTCCTTCGATGCCTGGCGCACCACCTTTGTCGTGTTGAACCTCCCTCCATCTCACTTCTAGGACAATATGCGCTCCCTGAAGAAGAGGTGCCTCTCCTTTTGGTGCAGTGGTATATTGCTCCTAATATGTCGCTGCCCAGGGTGACTCCACTGCAATGCCCTCTGCCACCAAGATCTTCACGCGCCTTTACCGTGATGTCAAAGCCCGCCCCGTCGACACTCCCATTGCCGCCGTCGCCACGCCGCAGGCCCGCCACGGTTGCTCAAGACCGTGCCCAAATCCGTCTTGTCGCAAGATGCACTGGCTCAGGGAATGCCCGACACCGTCTGGGCCGCCGCCTACCGAGCTCGCCGCACCGCCGAGAAGAAGGCCTCCCAACCAGTTGCTTCACCCGCCGCAGTTGACACACCCAACTCTGTTTTGTTCACGGCCTGTCTCCTTGCAACACCTTCGCCATTTCGCAAATCGGCTTGGCTTCTTGAATCGGGCGCTAATCGCCACATGACAAACAACAGGGGCCTCTTTTCCGAGCTTCGCACGGTTGCTGGCCCACGAGTTGGAGGCGTCGCCGGCTCCCTCCCTTCCACCGGCTGCGGCACCATTTGCATCCAGACTTCAAAAGGTCCCATCACCGTGTCCAATGTCCTCCTGGTGCCGGATCTCCCATGCAACCTGCTGTCCGTCTTCCAGTTGGATCAACTTGGTTACCGCGTCTCCTTCGCATCTCGTTGTGCCAGCATCGCCCGTCCCTCGGGTGCCGTTGTTGCTACTGCTCAAGCCATTGGGAACAACCTGTACGCCTTGGCACTTGGACCTACACCCTGTACGCCAAAGCCCTCCTCGCCATCCCTACCAAAGTGTCCTTGCTGACTCTGCACGTTGCCTTGCGCACTTGCCCGTTGCGCAAATCAAAAACATTGTGCAGAGAGGCTTGGTTACTGGGGTGGATTGGGTGTATAAGGATCAGGAGCTCCGGGATTTTTACTGCAATGCTTGTCTCGCTTCCAAAGCGCATGCCCTCCCCTTTGTGAGGAATCCACTCTCCGCTCGGCTCAGGACTTAGGCGCGCGGAGCGAACCGGGCGGGACTTAGGCGCGCGGAGCGAGCTGGGCGCCCCGGCCCAGGACTTAGGCGCACAGAGCAAGGCTGGGACTTAGGCGCGCGGAGCGAGCCTGGGCCATTGGCTCAGCCCCGAGGCTCCCTGGCTGTGGACTTGGCGCGCGCGGCTCTTTTGTTGTTAGCTTCCTATTCATCACTCTTGGCTATAACTACACCGCTGACGTAGTAGAGTTGATCGAATAGGTTATAAGCCCACGAGCTACCAGCCCCGCCGCTTGCGTTTTTTTTTGCTCGAGCCCAGCCACTCGAGCCGCACACGTCCATCGCACCATCACATCATGGACAGCTCTCCCGCCTCGCCTTTGGCCCCCAGGGATCCCAGCTCCCCTGAATCTTCGATCGGCGAACAAATTGCCACTCTACAGGCCCAGCTTGCCGCTCTGCAGGCCTCGCAACCGCCGCGCGCACCGCCACCCCGGCCGTCACCGCCGTGCCGGGGAACGCCGCCACCGCATCCAAGGTCGTGTTTCCCAAGCACGCTCGTCTGGACGGCCCCAAGTCGTTCACCAACTGGTTGCGTCAACTCCGTCTTGCGCTCCCCAACCAGGTTCGCGGTTACGTTCTCAACGGTGTCATGCCCCCGACCTGGACCGCCGACCAGCTTGCCGCCCGTGACGACGCCGCCCGGGAAATCATCGTTGGCTCGATCGACTCCGCCGACGTATCGGCCACCCTCGACGCCATCCCAGCGACGACCTGTCGGCACCGCGCATCTTTGCCGCTCTCAAGGCTCGTTTTGCACCGGACGACGCTACACGCACTCTCGAGTTGTTCGCTCGCCTTTGGGACTTCAGGAAGATGCCTGCCTCCGTCGAGGCCTACGACACTTGGCTACGCGAGTACATGTCGATTGCTCAGGAAATACGCGACGCCAAAACATTGCTCAACGACGTGCTCGCCACCCACGTGCTCACCATGGTCCCGTCTTGCCTCGACAGCTTCCGACTCACGTTCACGGACGAGCAGCGAAACCGACGCGACCTTCCCGAACTCACGACGCTTACGGACCGCATTCGCATCCAGCTTCGTTCGGCAGGACTCTCGACTTCGCATTCGGCCATGCTTGCCACCAGCTCCCCCTGCCCGCCTGCCGTGCTCCGGTCACCGCCTGCGCGACTGCACTTCACGTGCGAAGCACCCGCCCACCGGCCCCTGCCGCCGATGCCACAAGAAAGGTCACTGGGCACTTGACTGCGAGAACCGGGGTGAACAGGCACGTTGCAGCGACGACACCCAGGACGACACGTCTTCCTCCGCGGCTTTGCAACCGAACGTTGGCTATTTCGCCTCCTGCCTGTTTGCTCGTCGCCAACTCCCAACTGACGCCTTTGTAGTCGATTCGGGCGCCACGACACACATGGTCGCCGACCGATCTCTGTTCACGACTTATCGTCAGACGGCACACACCAAGATCGGCGGCATCGCGGGTGGCATCACGGCTATCGGCATGGGGGACGTGGCATTCGTCGCCAAGACTGGACACCCGATCACACTCCATGGCGTTCTCCACACGCCTGGCCTCCACGTCAACCTCCTCTCTGTCGCTCGCCTCTGCGACACCGACCGGGTTCGCCTCGCCTTCACCAGCGACGGCATCGACATCACCAAGGACGGCCAGGCCATCGCTCACGGTACCAGGGTCAACGATGGTCTTTACCTTTTGGACGCGAATCACACCAAGTGTCAGCATCTTGCCTTTCTCTCATGCTCTGAGTCCCCCGTGCCCTGCTTACCCTACACCGCTGCCTCGGCCATCTTGCCCCATCCTCTATACAGAAGATGATTGCTGCAGGTTTGCTGGACGGGTTTGGGGCCGGGTACAGTGACAAAGACGTGGAAGAGTTTGTTTGCAATGCTTGCCTTGGTTCCAAAGGCCACCGTCTCCCTTTTCCTGACTCTGAGTCGCATTCCCCGAGAGACTTGGCCTCGTGCACAGCAATGTCCTGTCGTTTCCCACTCCGTCCTTGACCGGGAAGCGCTACCTTGTCACATTCCTCGACGACCACTCTCGCAAACTCTGGGCATATGCGATCAATCACAAGAGCGACGTCTTCCCGATCTTCCAGACTTGGCTCGCCGAAGTGGAGTTAGCGACGAACGTGCGTTTGAGAATCCTTCGAACCGACAATGGCGGGGAGTATTGATCAAACGCATTTACGGAGTTCTGCAAGTCCAAGGGCATACGTCGCCAATATTCTATCCCTTACACGCCTCAGCAAAACGGTCGCGCCAAACGTGTCAACCTCTCCATCGTCGAGGGCGTCCTCGCTCTCCTTGCGGACGCCCGTCTGCCGGCCACCTTTTGGGATGAAGCGGCTGCGTATTTCGTTTATTGCAAAAACAGATGCTCACACTCAGCTTTGGCCAAACAGACTCCAGAAGTCGTTTGGAACGGCCACCGCACCACGGCCACCGCCCTCCACCCGTTCGGCTGCACAGCCTGGCTCACGGTCGCCCCGGACCGTCGCAGCAAGCTCGACCCCAAGGCCGCGCGCGTGATCTTCACAGGTTACGACCTCGCCTCCAAAGCTTTCCGTTTCTTTGACCATTCCATCAATAAGATTGTGCTTGGTCGCAATGCCACCTTCCTCGACAACAACTTCCCCGGCCTGCCAGTCACCACGCCCGTCGATGCGGACGACACCGACCGTCAGTTCGTCGTTCCGCCGACACGCCCGCCCCTGCCGTCAAGACGAGGACCCCACTAGTAAGGTCGGCGCACATGGACGTCTCATCCTCCCTTGATGATTCTGCCATGAGCGCCGTTGACGTGGCCCCAGGGTACACTGGCGGATCCTTACTTAATTCTACAGACACTCGCTCTTCGTCGTCTCCATCGCTTTCCCCATTTTCGTCGCCGGCCACGTCCTCGGCCAGGGATCCGTCCCTCAACGACTCGGATGACCCGCTTGATCTCCTCAGCTCCAACACCGCGGTTCGCCTCAACCTGATGGACGTGCATCGATCCGACGACGACACACCAGAGACGCAGGCACCAGCCGTTGACCCCGTTGGGCAGCCCTCCGATGACGACTCCCCGATGAGATCGATTTCCTCTCTCATCACCACCGCGCTTTCATCGCCACAGACGACGACGACCCCACCCTCGACGCCATCAAGCCCGTCAAATCGATCACTAGCGACCCCCAAACCTGGCGCGAAGCAATGTCCAGCGACGAGCACAACATCTGGGCTGAGGCTGCCGCCACCGAGTTCACCGCCATGCGCGACGACTTCAAGGTGTTCACCATCGAGCCTCGCTCATCCGTACCGCCGGGCGCCACCATCGTCACCTCCAAATTCGTCTGGAAGACCAAGCGCAACGCCAGCGGTGAAGTCACGGGGCGGAAGGCACGTCTTGTAGCGCAGGGTAACCGACAGCGCAACGGCATCGACTTCTCAGAAACCTTCGCACCCGTCGCCCGCTTCTCCTCCATTCGCTGCCTCTTGGCTCTTGCCGCTGCCAACGGCTACCACGTTCATCAGGCCGACATCGACAAGGCTTACCTCCACGGCGAGCTCGATCATGATATCTGGATGACAACACCACGAGGTTTCGACTTCCCGAGCGATAAGGTTCTCCGGCTGCGACGTTCAATCTACGGTCTCAAGCAGGCCGGTCGCATCTGGAATCGTCACATTGACACATCACTCAGGAATCTCGGGTACAAGGCAACAGGCACTGATCACTGCATTTACTCTCGCATTGACGATCAGCAGCGGCCTCACTATATCGCCTTGTATGTCGACGACCTCCTCATTGTCAGTCCCCACCTCGACGAGATCGAACGTGTCATCTGCGGCCTTGAACAGCGATACGGCGTTAAACGACTCGGCCCGGCGGAGTACATCCTCGGAATCCAAATCCGCCGCCTGGACGACGGCTCCATTGCTCTATCCCAGGAGCGCTACATCATGGACGTGCTAGCCCGTTTCCACTTTGACACCACGACACGCGGCACTACGGTGCCGATGACGCCCGTGTGACAAGTCCACTCTCAGCTCGGCAGAGGCGCCTCGGTCGTTGCGCGCACCCGCTAGCCCGCCCCCTGCGCTGGGGACTTAGACGCGCGCGACTGACTCAGCGCGCCAGCGCCGGGTGGATCCGTGCGGGTGCCCACTAGGCCGCCCCTTGCGGTGGGGACTTAGGCGCGCGCGACTGCCTTAGCGCCGCGCGCCTGCCTTAGAGTGCTAGCAACTTCACCCGCAACTGGGCCTATCTCAGCGCGGGTCCCCTTTCTGTTTCTTAGCTTCCCTCTCACCACTTCTGTTCAACATTCAACCTCTCCTGACAGTAGTGGTGATCGTCTCATAGCCCGGCCTCTCGCTCACGGCAATTCCGGGTCAGGGAACGGAGCGCATTTGTTCGTGGTACCTACAGGCCATCGGCTCCCTCCTTTACATCTCCCTTGGCACTCGACCCGACATTGCCTTCGCCGTCTCGTACCTGTCCCGGTTCGCCAACAACCCCGGCCGCCGCCATTGGATTGCCGTCAAACACGTCCTTCGCTACCTTCGCGCCACGTACCGCGATGAGCTTCTCTATGCCCGCGCCCAGCAAAAGTCACGGGTGTGGTTGGTTATTCTGATGCAAACTGGGGCGCCTGCGTCGACACATCCATCTCAACGATGGGCTACGTATTTTACTTGGCAGGCGCCGCCGTCTCTTGGTCGTCGAAGCGTCAGACTCGGGTAGCGGATTCCACCACTGATGCCGAGTACCTGGCCTTGTCGCACGCGGGTAAGGAAGCGATCTACCTTACCCAACTCCTCTCCGAGCTCCACGTTTCACCAATCGCTGCAGCTCACATCTTCACCGACAACGAGGCCGCGCCGCCGTCGCTCACGACCCCGTTCGCACCTCCGGCACCCGGCACATTCGCCTCCGCGAGCATTTTGTCCGTGACATGGTCAATCGAGGTGATATCTCTCTCTCACATGTTGGCACAGCAGACATGGTTGCGGACGTATTCACCAAAGCGCTAGGCCCCAAGATTTTTGGTACACATTGCTTTGCTCTAGGCCTCCGGACGCGACATCCACGGCTCAAGTCTACCTCGCGTTCGCGTGGGGGGGGGTGTGAGGAATCCACTCTCCGCTCGGCTCAGGACTTAGGCGCGCGGAGCGAGCCGGGCGCCCCGGCCCAGGACTTAGGCGCACAGAGCGAGGCTGGGACTTAGGCGCGCGGAGCGAGCCTGGGCCATTGGCTCAGCCCCGAGGCTCGCTGGCTGTGGACTTGGCGCGCGCGGCTCTTTTGTTGTTAGCTTCCTATTCATCACTCTTGGCTATAACTACACCGCTGACGTAGTAGAGTTGATTGAATAGGTATGTTGAAATGGATTGATCACTCTTGGCTATAACTACACCGCTGACGTAGTAGAGTTGATCGAATACCCTTTGCCCGGTCCAAGTCCATCGCCTCTGGCCGCCTGGATCTCCTCCATGTCGATGTAGCGCAAATGCCTCGCCCTACATTTGGTGGACATCGGTACATGCTGGTCATCATTGATCACTTCTCTCGCAAGCACTGGTGTATCCTCCTGGCACTCAAAAGTGATGTCTTCCCTCGCCTTCGCGACTGGATCCTTGAAGTTGAGAATGCCACCGGCAACAAGGTGAAGACCATCCGCTCTGACAATGGAGGCGAGTTTACTCTGGGCAACTTCGTTGACTTCTGTGCAAGCAAAGGCATTCGTCGGGAACTCACCATCCCCTACACACCCCAGCAAAATGGGCGTGTTGAGCACAGCAATCGCACCATCAAGGAGGGTATCCTTGCTCTGCTCTACTCCTCTGGCGCTGATTCACGCCTCTGGGGTGAGGCTGCTTTGTACTATGTGCACTGCAAAAACCTGATGCCTCACGCCGGCATTGGTGGTGAGATCCCCGACACTCGTTGGCATGGCTTTGCGCCTGACATCTCCACCCTTCGCGCATTTGGCTGCCGCGCTTGGCACCACCTTCCTCGGCCAAGCGCATGGACCTCGACCCCAAGGCTGTACCCCTCCTGTTCGTTGGTTTTGACCAACATGCCAAGGCTTTCCGACTCTTTGAGCCGTCCACACGCAGGATACAACTCAGCCGCAATGTCGTCTTCCGTGAATCTGAGTTCCCTGCACTCTGGCCAGCCACCGACGTTCGCGCTGAACCAATCCCACTCCCCGTCATCATTGACGCATACCCTGACCAGGTAGACCCCCTTGCGCCTTTGCTCGTTGCTTCCCCTCGCTCACTCGCGCCTTGCGCTGAGCCACCTCGACCTGTGCCGGCAGCCCTGACCAGGGCCCGCACCGTCCCTCCCCTGCCCGCGAGGTCCCTGACCAGGACTCGCTCGCACCCCCTGCCCCTGACCAAGGCTCCCCTGCTTGTGAGCTCCCTGACCCGGAATCTCCTGCATCAAGCGCCTCTGACCAAGGCAGCTCCAACTCGGCCATCTCCACGCCTTGTCCTTCCCCGCGCCCCGTGGCCTCCCGTGTATTGCCAGCACCATCCTCACCCGCTCGGTCCGATTCCCCGGACCCAATCGATCTCCTGCCACGCCCACACAATGTTGCTTTGCTATGCCAGGCGCAGGAGTTTTTCGACGATGTGGATGACGCACTCCACTCACCCTCTGCCGTGGCCTACCTTGCCTCTGGCGCTGCCGCCGTCATTGAGACCTCGCCCACCGACCCTGCGGAACTGATTGCCCCCGCTCGCTGTGAAGAGTCCACTCTCAGCTCGACAGAGGCGCCTCGGTCGTTGCGCGCACCCACTAGCCCGCCCCTTGCGATGAGGACTTAGGCGCGCGCGGCTGCCTCAGCGAGCAGGCGCCAGCGGACTCGGGCGCGCGCCGCTAGGCCGCCCCCTTGAGGGGGCGACTTAGACGCGCGCAGCTGCCTCAGCGCCCTAGCGATTTCACCCGCGGCTTGGCCTATCCCAGCGCGTATGAGACGATCACCACTAATGTCAGGAGAGGTTGGTTGTCGAACAGAAGTGGTATATTTCAGCATACCTATGAGACGATCACCACTAATGTCAGGAGAGGTTGGTTGTCGAACAGAAGTGGTGAGAGGGAAGCTAAGAAACAGAAAGGGGGCCCGCACTGGGATAGGCCCAGCCGCGGGTGAACTTGCTAGGGCGCCGAGGCAGCTGCGCGCGTCTAAGTCGCCGCCTCAAGGGGGCGGCCTAGCGGGCGCGCGCCCGAGTCCGCTGGCGCCTGCTCGCTGAGGCAGTCGCGCGCGCCTAAGTCCCCACCGCAAGGGCGGGCTAGCGGGTGCGCGCGACGACCGAGGCGCCTCTGTCGAGCTGAGAGTGGACTCTTCACACCCCCCCCCCACGCGAATGCGAGGCAGACCCAAGCCGTGGGTGTCGAGTGCGAAGGCCAAGGGCGTAGCAGTGCGTCGAAAATACCTTAGGTCCAAGAGCCTTAATGAAAATATTGGCCACCATGTTGCTGGTTCCGACGTGCGAGAGTGAGATGTCGCCCCAATTCACCATGCCCCGAACAAAGTGCTCGTGCAAGCGTATGTGTCGAGTGCCAGAGACGCGGACAGGGTCGCGGGCGACTGCTGCAGCGGCTTCGTTGTCAGTAAATATGTGAGCCGGTGCCACAGGTTTGACATGAAGCTCTTCGAGCAGCTGACTGAGGTAGATCCCTTCCTTGCCAGCATGCGAGAGAGCGAGGTACTCGGCGTTGGTGGTAGAGTCGGCCACTCGAGATTGGCGCTTGGACGACCAGGACACGGCGGAACCTGCGATGTAGAAGACGTAGCCCATGGTGGAGATCGACGTATCAACGCATGCCCCCCAGTTCGCGTCGGAGTAGCCCACTACACCCGTGATCCGAGCCTGGCCGCGAGTATACACCAGTTCATCGCGATACGTGGCCCGGAGGTAGCGTAAGATGTGCTTGACGGCAATCCAATGGCGCTGACCCGGGTTGTTGGCGAAGCGGGCCAGGTAAGATACGGCGAAGGCGACGTCGGGGCGAGTGCCAAGCGAGATGTAGAGGAGCGAGCCGATTGCCTGTAGATACCACGACCTGATCTGTTCCGTGGCTTGACCCGGGACGGCGGTGAGCGAAAGGCCAGGGGTCATTGGGACTGTAGTTCCACGAGTCGTAATGTCGAAATGGAATCGAGCCGCCTGATCTGGATGCCGAGGATGTACTCTGCCGGGCCTAGTCGCTTGACACCGTAGCGTTGTTCAAGGCCCGAGATGACACATTCGATTTCGGCGAGGTCCGGGCTGATCATCAGAAGGTCGTCGACGTATAGCGCGATGTAGTGTGGGTGTTGCCGATCGTCGAGCCGAGAGTATACGCAGTGATCGGTGCCCGTCGCCGTGTAACCGAGGTCGCGAAGCGACGCGTCAATGTGTTGATTCCAGATTCGGCCAGCCTGCTTGAGCCCGTAGATGGAGCGTCGCAGTCGGAGCACCTTGTCGCCAGGAAGATCGAAGCCTTGCGGTGCCGTCATCCATGTGAAGAGTCAGTCCACTCTCAGCTCGACAGAGGCGCCTCGGTCGTCGCGCGCACCCGCTAGCCTGTGACAAGTCCACTCTCAGCTCGGCAGAGGCGCCTCGGTCGGTGCGCGCACCCGCTAGCCCGCCCCCCTGCGCTGGGGACTTAGACGCGCGCGACTGACTCAGCGCGCCAGCGCCGGGTGGATCCGTGCGCGTGCCCACTAGGCCGCCCCTTGCGGTGGGGACTTAGGCGCGCGCGACTGCCTTAGCGCGCTAGCAACTTCACCCGCGACTGGGCCTATCCCAGCGCGGGTCCCCTTTCTATTTCTTAGCTTCCCTCTCACCACTTCTGTTCAACAATCAACCTCTCCTGACAGTAGTGGTGATTGTCTCATAGGTATGCTGAAATAGACCACTTCTGCTCAACAATCGACCTCTCCTGACAGTAGTGGTGATTGTCTCATAGGTTATTCGCCCATTGACCTACCGCTGGCATGGACACGTCGTCGCCCCTAACGACGGGTGCCCACCCAACAATCCCCGCCGAACAGCTCGCCGCACTTACGTCGCTGCTGTCGGGTCTCACCACTGCCACATCCGCCACGTCGTCCGGCACCTCTCGCCCCGCCTTTCCCAAGCACGCACGCTTGGATGGGCCCAAGACGTTTGCGAGCTGGACACGCCAGCTTCGCCTCTGCCTCGCGGACGACATCCGCTCATATGTCCTCGACGGGATTGTGCCCGCCGACTGGACACCTTCGCACCGCTCTGCCCGCGATGTCGTGGCACGTGAGCTCCTAGCGAACTCGATCGACTCAGCCGACGTCTCGGCAGTCCTCGACCAAATCCCTACCGCCGACCTCACAGCGCCCAAAATGTACTCGACGCTGAAATCGCGGTATGCTCCTGACGACGCCACTCGCACGCTCGAGCTCTTCTCCCGACTGTGGAGTTTCCGGCCCATGCCCGGCACCGTTGGCGAATTCGACGGCTGGATCATGGAGTTCAAAGCTATCGCGCAAGAAATCATCGATACGAAGACCACGATCAACGATGTTCTCGCCACACTCCTCCTCGCCATCGCTCACCCGTCCCTCGAGAGTTTCAAGGCGTTGTTCACCGATGAACAGCGCACTCAACGAGCTCTCCCTGTCATCGATTCGCTCGCCGACCGCATGCGTGTTCAACTCCGGTCCACCAACGTTCCCAGCACCCAATCGGCCCTTCTTGCCTCGTCGTCGTCACGTCCTACCCGTCCCAAGTGTCTCGCCTGTCGCAGCCCTTCGCACCGTGTGGCGGAGTGCCCTGTGAGAGCGACACACCCGCCGCCAGGACCCTGTCGCTCCTGCAAGCAGAATCACTGGTCTTTCGACTGCAAAAAGGCTCTCGAGAACGGCAAAAAGGCCAACACGGCGAACTCAACCGCGGACTCGCAACACCATGTCGGATGTATCGCCACCGGTCTTCTCGCTCGTCGCCGCCAGCTTCGAACCAACTCTTTCGTCGTTGACTCGGGGCCACCTCGCACATGGTCTCGGACAAGTCGCTGTTCACGACCTATCGCCACATCGCTCCCACAAAGATTGGAGGCATTGCAGGGGGCATCAACGCCATCGGAACGGGAAACATCGCCTTCGTTGCCGCCTCGGGCCATCCGATCACGCTCACTGGCGTGCTGCACACTCCCGGCCTGTTCGTCAATCTCCTCTCGGTCTCTCGACTTTGCGACACCGACGACGTCCGTGTTGCCTTCACGAAACACGGCATTGACATCACCAAAGACGGCAACAACATCGCTGAAGGCACGAGGCTCGACGAGGGACTCTACTTGCTGGACGCTGATCATTCCAAATGTCAGCACCTTGCTCTCCTCTCTCGTTCACAGTCTTCCGTGCCCCTGCTGACTCTCCACCGCTGCCTCGGCCATCTCGCACCGTCGTCCATACAGAAGATGGTTGCCGCTGGTTTGCTGGAGGGTCTCGGGGCCGGATATAGTGACGAAGAGGTAGAGAAGTTTGTCTGCAATGCTTGCCTCAGCGCCAAGGGCCATCATCTTCCTTTCCCCGATTCGGATTCGCACTCATCCGAGAGACTCGGCCTGGTACACAGCGATGTGCTTTCCCTCCCGGAGCGTTCCTTGACTGGCAAACGATACCTGGTCACGTTCCTCGACGACTACTCGCGCAAACTGTGTGCCTACGCAATCGGACATAAAAGCGAAGTCTTCAGCGTGTTCAAGACTTGGCTTGCCGAGGTCGAGCTCGAGACAGGTGCAACACTGAAGGTCCTCCGAACTGACAATGGTGGCGAGTACTGCTCGAGAGCATTCACGGAGTTCTGCAAGGTGCGAGGTACGCGTCGACAATACTCTATCCCTCGCACGCCTCAACAAAACGGTCGGGCGGAGCGGGTCAATCGTTCCATTGTTGAAGGTATTCTTGCCCTTCTGGCGGACGCCCATCTACCCAAGACATTCTGGGAGGAGGCTGCGGCTTACTTCGTTTACTGCAAGAACCTGGTTCAACACTCGGCTCTCGACAAGGCAACACCGAACTCGGTCTGGCAGGGCGGACGCACTACAGCCTCCGCGCTTCACCCGTTCGGCTGTGCGGCTTGGCTCACGGTCGCGCCCGAACTTCGCTCTAAACT
Organism: Microbotryum lychnidis-dioicae p1A1 Lamole; assembly: GCA_001244265.2. NCBI lineage: Eukaryota > Fungi > Basidiomycota > Microbotryomycetes > Microbotryales > Microbotryaceae > Microbotryum > Microbotryum lychnidis-dioicae. The sequence continues at coordinate 1,711,853 of CDLV01000009.1, read as the reverse complement.
CGACCCGAAAGCGGTTCGCGTTCTGTTCACCGGCTACGACTTGGCTTCCAAAGCCTTCCGCTTCTACGACACTACAACAAAGAAGGTCACCCTGGGCAGAAATGCCACCTTCCTCGACACCGAATTCCCCGGGTTATGTGGCGACTCTGCCGATCCAGACGATGACACGCACTTCGCCAGCGCTCCCTTCGCCGACCCTCAAACCACCGTCAAGTCATGGACCCCACTAGTAAGGTCGGCGCACATGGACGTCTCATCCCCTCTTGATGATTCTTCCATGAGCGCCGTTGACGTGGCCCCAGGGTACACTGGCGGATCCTTACTTAATCCCACAGATGCCGAATCGTCCGTGTCACCGTCGCCTGCGCCGTCCTCATCACTGTCTCCTGAACCGGCCTCGTCCCCGCCGGCTGCACCATCGTCCGCGCCCTCACCGTCGTTGGCTGCATTGTCGTCATCTTCGGCCTTACCCACTGAATCTGAGTACTCCGCCGATCCTCTTGACCTCATCGGCTCACAGCCCCAGGCTCCCCTCGACCCAATGGACACCCAACCCCCAGACTTCAGCACGTACCGCGAGCCCGCATCGGCTGAAGAGTCGCCCGACGAACTCGATCTCATTGGACGCCACTCTCGCGACGAGTCCCCGGACGAAATCGATTTCCTCACTCGCCATCACCGCGCGTTCATTGCGACTGACGACGACACCTCTGACACCGAGGCCATCGAACCCGTCAAATCCATTACGAGCGACCCACAGACCTGGCGAGAAGCGATGTCGGGCGACAAACGTGAGGTATGGGCCAAGGCCGCTGCCGATGAGTTCAATTCCATGCGCGACGACTTCAAGGTCTTCACCATTGATGACCGTTCTACAGTACCTGCGGGCGCGACCATCGTATCGTCCAAATTCGTCTGGAAAACAAAACGGAACGCACTCGGCGAGATCACTGGACACAAGGCACGGCTGGTCGCGCAAGGCAATCGCCAACGTGACGGCATCGACTTCACTGAAACCTTCGCACCGGTCGCACGCTTCTCTTCGATACGCTCACTCCTCGCGCTCGCGGCTGCCAACGGCCTGCATGTACACCAAGCGGACATCGACAAAGCCTATCTTCACGGCGACCTCGATCACGACATCTGGATGACGGCACCACGCGGCTTCGATCTTCCCAGCGACAAGGTGCTTCGACTGCGCCGTTCCATCTACGGGCTCAAACAGGCCGGCCGAATCTGGAATCGACACATCGACGCTTCGCTTCGCGACCTCGGTTACACGGCGACAGGCACCGATCACTGCATATACTCTCGGCTCGATGATCGTCAACGCTCACACTACATCGCGCTGTACGTCGACGACCTTCTGATGATCAGCCCGGACCTGGCCGAAATCGAACGCGTCATCTCGGGCCTGGAACAACGTTACGGTGTCAAACGCCTTGGACCGGCCGAGTACATCCTCGGCATCCAGATCAGGCGTCTCAACGACGGCTCTATCGCCCTATGCCAGGAACGGTACATCATGGACGTGCTCGCTCGGTTCCACTTCGACACTACGACTCGCGGCGCTACCATCCCCATGACCCCCGGTCTTTCGCTCACCGCCATTCCGGGCCAAGGCACGGAACAGATCAGGTCGTGGTATCTACAGGCAATCGGCTCGCTCCTCTACATCTCGCTTGGCACTCCCCCGACATCGCCTTCGCCGTATCTTACCTGGCCCGTTTTGCCAACAACCCGGGCCAGCGCCATTGGATTGCCGTCAAGCACGTCCTACGCTACCTCCGAGCCACTTATCGCGACGAGCTTCTCTACACTCGTGGTAAGACGGACATCAAGGGCGTGGTAGGTTACTCCAATGCCAACTGGGGTGCCTGCGTCGACACATCGGTCTCCACCATGGGTTTTGTCTTCTACATTGCCGGCTCCGCTGTGTCCTGGTCCTCCAAGCGTCAATCGCGGGTCGCCGACTCTACCACCGACGCGGAATACCTCGCTCTCTCGCATGCTGGCAAGGAAGGGATCTACCTCAGTCAGCTGCTTGAGGAGCTCCATGTCCAGTCCGGTATCCCCACTCACATCTACACTGACAACGAAGCTGCTGCCGCCGTCGCACGAGACCCTGTCCGCGCATCCGGGACTCGGCATATCCGTCTGCGTGAGCACTTCGTTCGGGACATGGTGAATCGGGGTGAGATTTCTCTTTCGCACGTGGGGACAAGCAACATGGTGGCCGACATTTTTACCAAGGCACTTGGCCCGAAGATTTTTTCCATGCATTGCTATGCTCTCGGCTTGCGCACTCGACATCCACGGCTTGGGTCTGCCTCGCATTTGCGTGGGGGGGGTGTGACAAGTCCACTCTCAGCTCGGCAGAGGCGCCTCGGTCGGTGCGCGCACACCGCTAGCCCGCCCCCTGCGCTGGGGACTTAGACGCGCGCGACTGACTCAGCGCGCCAGCGCCGGGTGGATCCGTGCGCGTGCCCACTAGGCCGCCCCCTTGCGGTGGGGACTTAGGCGCGTGCGACTGCCTTAGCGCGCTAGCAACTTCACCCGCGACTGGGCCTATCCCAGCGCGGGTCCCCTTTCTATTTCTTAGCTTCCCTCTCACCACTTCTGTTCAACAATCAACCTCTCCTGACAGTAGTGGTGATTGTCTCATATAGCCCGCCCCCTTGCAGTGGGGACTTAGGCGCGCGCGACGGCCTCAGCGAGCAGGCGCCAGCGGACTCGGGCGCGCGCCGCTAGGCCGCCCCTTGAGGTGGCGACTTAGACGCGCGCAGCTGCCTCAGCGCCCTAGCGATTTCACCCGCGGCTGGGCCTATCCCAGTGCGGGCCCCCTTTCTGTTTCTTAGCTTCCCTCTCACCACTTCTGTTCAACAATCAACCTCTCCTGACAGTAGTGGTGATTGTCTCATAGGTTATTCGCCCATCGACCTACCGCTGGCATGGACGACCCGTCGCCACCCTAGCGACGGGTGTCCACCCGACATTTCCCGCCGACCAGCTTGCCGCCCTTACGTCGCTGCTGTCGGGTCTCACCGCTGCCGCGTCCGGCACTGTCACAACCACCACGTCGTCTAGCACCACCCGCCCCTCCTTTCCTAAGCACGCATGCTTGGATGGGCCAAAGACATTTGCAAATTGGACACGCCAACTTCGCTTGTGCCTAGCGGACGACATCCGCTCGTACGTCCTCGACGGCATCGTGCCCGTCGACTGGACCCCTTTGCAACGCTCCGCCCGCGATGTCGTGGCCCGCGAGCTTCTTGCGAACTCGATCGACTCGGCCGAAGTCTCGGCAGTCCTCGACGCAATCCCTACCGCTGCCCTCACAGCGCCCAAAATGTACTCGACGCTGAAATCGCGGTATGCTCCTGACGACGCCACTCGCACGCTCGAGCTCTTCTCCCGACTGTGGAGTTTCCGGCCCATGCCCGGCACCGTTGGCGAATTCGACGGCTGGATCATGGAGTTCAAAGCTATCGCGCAAGAAATCATCGATACGAAGACCACGATCAACGATGTTCTCGCCACACTCCTCCTCGCCATCGCTCACCCGTCCCTCGAGAGTTTCAAGGCGTTGTTCACCGATGAACAGCGCACTCAACGAGCTCTCCCTGTCATCGATTCGCTCGCCGACCGCATGCGTGTTCAACTCCGGTCCACCAACGTTCCCAGCACCCAATCGGCCCTTCTTGCCTCGTCGTCGTCACGTCCTACCCGTCCCAAGTGTCTCGCCTGTCGCAGCCCTTCGCACCGTGTGGCGGAGTGCCCTGTGAGAGCCAAACACCCGCCGCCAGGACCCTGTCGCTCCTGCAAGCAGAATCACTGGTCTTTTGACTGCAAAAAGGCTCTCGAGAACGGCAAAAAGGCCAACACGGCGAACTCAACCGCGGACTCGCAACACCATGTCGGATGTATCGCCACCGGTCTTCTCGCTCGTCGCCGCCAGCTTCGAACCAACTCTTTCGTCGTTGACTCGGGGGCCACCTCGCACATGGTCTCGGACAAGTCGCTGTTCACGACCTATCGCCACATCGCTCCCACAAAGATTGGAGGCATTGCAGGGGGCATCAACGCCATCGGAACGGGAAACATCGCATTCGTTGCCGCCTCGGGCCATCCGATCACGCTCACTGGCGTGCTGCACACTCCCGGCCTGTTCGTCAATCTCCTCTTGGTCTCTCGACTTTGCGACACCGACGACGTCCGTGTTGCCTTCACGAAACACGGCATTGACATCACCAAAGACGGCAACAACATCGCTGAAGGCACGAGGCTCGACGAGGGACTCTACTTGCTCGACGCTGATCATTCCAAATGTCAGCACCTTGCTCTCCTCTCTCGTTCACAGTCTTCCGTGCCCCTGCTGACTCTCCACCGCTGCCTCGGCCATCTCGCACCGTCGTCCATACAGAAGATGGTTGCCGCTGGTTTGCTGGAGGGTCTCAGGGCCGGATATAGTGACGAAGAGGTAGAGAAGTTTGTCTGCAATGCTTGCCTCAGCGCCAAGGGCCATCGTCTTCCTTTCCCCGATTCGGATTCGCACTCATCCGAGAGACTCGGCCTGGTACACAGCAATGTGCTTTCCCTCCCGGAGCGTTCCTTGACTGGCAAACGATACCTGGTCACGTTCCTCGACGACTACTGGCGCAAACTGTGGGCCTACGCAATCGGACATAAAAGCGAAGTCTTCAGCGTGTTCAAGACTTGGCTTGCCGAGGTCGAGCTCGAGACAGGTGCAACACTGAAGGTCCTCCGAACTGACAATGGTGGCGAGTACTGCTCGAGAGCATTCACGGAGTTCTGCAAGGTGCGAGGTACGCGTCGACAATACTCTATCCCTCGCACGCCTCAACAAAACGGTCGGGCGGAGCGGGTCAATCGTTCCATTGTTGAAGGCATTCTTGCCCTTCTGGCGGACGCCCATCTACCCAAGACATTCTGGGAGGAGGCTGCGGCTTACTTCGTTTACTGCAAGAACCTGGTTCAACACTCGGCTCTCGACAAGGCAACACCAAACTCGGTCTGGCAGGGCGGACGCACCACAGCCTCCGCGCTTCACCCGTTCGGCTGTGCGGCTTGGCTCACGGTCGCGCCCGAACTTCGCTCTAAACTCGACCCGAAAGCGGTTCGCGTTCTGTTCACCGGCTACGACTTGGCTTCCAAAGCCTTCCGCTTCTACGACACTACAACAAAGAAGGTCACCCTGGGCAGAAATGCCACCTTCCTCGACACCGAATTCCCTGGGTTATGTGTATTCGATCAACTCTACTACGTCAGCAATGTAGTTATAGCCAAGAGTGATGAATCATTTCAACATACCTATTCGATCAACTCTACTACGTCAGCAATGTAGTTATAGCCAAGAGTGATGAATAGGAAGCTAACAGTGAATGAGCCGCGCGCGCCCAATTTCTCAGCCAGTGAGCCTCAGGGCTGACCCAATAGGCCAGGCTCGTTCCGCGCGCCTAAGTCCTGAGCCATTTCGCCCGGCTCGCTCCGCGCGCCTAAGTCCCGACCTGATGCGCCCGGCTCGCTCCGCGCGCCTAAGTCCCGAGCCGAGGCGCCAGGCTCGCTCCGCGCGCCTAAGTCCTGGACCGAGCGGAGAGTGGATTCCTCACACCCCCCCCACGCGAATGCGAGGTAGACTTGATCCGTGGGTGTCGCGTCCGGAGTGTAAGAGTTACAACTCTTTGTATTTCCTTCTCACACCGTCTCACCCTTTCTCTGCCTTATTCTTTCTGTGATTTTTGGCCTTTCCCTTCACCCTGCTCTCCCATCTCTGGGCTGGGTCTGTGCACCTGCATCAAGCGCACGGACCAAGCCATGCTCTGCCTGGCTCCCTCTATCTTCAGGCTGGGTCCGTGCGCTTAACACTGGGGCACGGACCTGGTTGCGCACTACCCCAGCCAACTGGCTCCGCGCTTCTCTCTCTCCTGCTCAAGCAACTTCATTGGTCTGGTCTCCTTGGTCCGTTGATCAGAGACTCACCACCGCTTGAGCAGGTGAGCACTACACTTCCTAGTACCTCTCTCACTTTGATAGCCAGGGTAACTTACTGTAGCATCTGAGCAGGTGTGTGCAAGCAACTTCATTGGTCTGGTCTCCTTGGTCCGTTGATCAGAGACTCACCACCGCTTGAGCAGGTGTGTGCAAGCAACTTCATTGGTCTGGTCTCCTTGGTCCGTTGATCAGAGACTCACCACCGCTTGAGCAGGTGTGTGCAAGCAACTTCATTGGTCTGGTCTCCTTGGTCCGTTGATCAGAGACTCACCACCGCTTGAGCAGTTGTGCGCTTCATACGGAGGCCTAGAGCATAGCAATGTGTACCGAAAATCTTGGGGCCAAGCGCTTTGGTGAATACGTCTGCAACCATGTTTGCTGTGCCAACGTGTGAGAGGGAGATATCACCCCGATTTACCATGTCGCGGACAAAGTGTTCGCGGAGGCGTATGTGTCGAGTGCCAGAAGTGCGAACGGGGTCGTGAGCGACGGCGGCCGCGGCCTCGTTGTCGGTGAAAATGTGAGCTGCCTCGATTGGACGAACATGGAGCTCGGAGAGGAGTTGTGTAAGGTAAATCGCTTCCTTACCAGCGTGCGACAAGGCGAGGTATTCGGCATCGGTGGTGGAGTCTGCTACCCGAGTCTGACGCTTCGATGACCAAGAGACGGCGTGTGACAAGTCCACTCTCAGCTCGGCAGAGGCGCCTCGGTCGTTGCGCGCACCCGCTAGCCCGCCCCCTGCGCTGGGGACTTAGACGCGCGCGACTGCCTCAGCGAGCAGGCGCCAGCGGACTCGGGCGCGCGCCGCTAGGCCGCCCCTTGAGGTGGCGACTTAGACGCGCGCAGCTGCCTCAGCGCCCTAGCGATTTCACCCGCGGCTGGGCCTATCCCAGTGCGGGCCCCCTTTCTGTTTCTTAGCTTCCCTCTCACCACTTCTGTTCAACAATCAACCTCTCCTGACAGTAGTGGTGATTGTCTCATAGGTATGCTGAAATAGACCACTTCTGTTCAACAATCAACCTCTCCTGACAGTAGTGGTGATTGTCTCATAGGTTATTCGCCCATCGACCTACCGCTGGCATGGACACGTCGTCGCCCCTAATGACGGGTGCCCACCCAACAATCCCCGCCGAACAGCTCGCCGCACTTACGTCGCTGCTGTCGGGTCTCACCACTGCCACATCCGCCACGTCGTCCGGCACCTCTCGCCCCGCCTTTCCCAAGCACGCACGCTTGGATGGGCCCAAGACGTTTGCGAGCTGGACACGCCAGCTTCGCCTCTGCCTCGCGGACGACATCCGCTCATACGTCCTCGACGGGATCGTGCCCGCCGACTGGACACCTTCGCACCGCTCTGCCCGCGATGTCGTGGCACGTGAGCTTCTTGCGAACTCGATCGACTCGGCCGAAGTCTCGGCAGTCCTCGATGCAATCCCTACCGCTGACCTCACAGCGCCCAAAATGTACTCGACGCTGAAATCGCGGTATGCTCCTGACGACGCCACTCGCACGCTCGAGCTCTTCTCCCGACTGTGGAGCTTCCGGCCCATGCCTGGCACCGTTGGCGAATTCGACGGCTGGATCATGGAGTTCAAAGCTATTGCGCAAGAAATCATCGATACGAAGACCACGATCAACGATGTTCTCGCCACACTCCTCCTCGCCATCGCTCACCCGTCCCTCGAGAGTTTCAAGGCGTCGTTCACCGATGAACAGCGCACTCAACGATCTCTCCCTGCCATCGATTCGCTCGCCGACCGCATGCGTGTTCAACTCCGGTCCACCAACGTTCCCAGCACCCAATCGGCCCTTCTTGCCTCGTCGTCGTCACGTCCTACCCGTCCCAAGTGTCTCGCCTGTCGCAGCCCTTCGCACCGTGTGGCGGAGTGCCCTGTGCGAGCCAAACACCCGCCGCCAGGACCCTGTCGCTCCTGCAAGCAGAATCACTGGTCTTTTGACTGCAAAAAGGCTCTCGAGAACAGCAAAAAGGCCGACACGGCGAACTCGACCGCCGACTCTCAACACCATGTCGGATGTATTGCCACCGGTTTTCTCGCTCGTCGCCGCCAGCTCCGCACCAACTCTTTCGTCGTTGACTCGGGGGCCACCTCGCACATGGTCTCGGACAAGTCGCTGTTCACGACCTATCGCCACATCGCTCCCACAAAGATTGGAGGCATTGCAGGGGGCATCAACGCCATCGGAACGGGAAACATCGCCTTCGTTGCCGCCTCGGGCCATCCGATCACGCTCACTGGCGTGCTGCACACTCCCGGCCTGTTCGTCAATCTCCTCTCGGTCTCTCGACTTTGCGAAACCGACGACGTCCGTGTTGCCTTCACAAAACACGGCATTGACATCACCAAAGACGGCAACAACATCGCTGAAGGCACAAGGCTCGACGAGGGACTCTACTTGCTGGACGCTGATCATTCCAAATGTCAGCATCTTGCTCTCCTCTCTCGTTCACAGTCTTCCGTGCCCCTGCTGACTCTCCACCGCTGCCTCGGCCATCTCGCACCGTCGTCCATACAGAAGATGGTTGCCGCTGGTTTGCTGGAGGGTCTCGGGCCGGATATAGTGACGAAGAGGTAGAGAAGTTTGTCTGCAATGCTTGCCTCAGCGCCAAGGGCCATCGTCTTCCTTTCCCCGATTCGGATTCGCACTCATCCGAGAGACTCGGCCTGGTACACAGCGATGTGCTTTCCCTCCCGGAGCGTTCCTTGACTGGCAAACGATACCTGGTCACGTTCCTCGACGACTACTCGCGCAAACTGTGGGCCTACGCAATCGGACATAAAAGCGAAGTCTTCAGCGTGTTCAAGACTTGGCTTGCCGAGGTCGAGCTCGAGACAGGTGCAACACTGAAGGTCCTCCGAACTGACAATGGTGGCGAGTATTGCTCAAGAGCATTCACGGAGTTCTGCAAGGTGCGAGGTACGCGTCGACAATACTCTATCCCTCGCACGCCTCAACAAAACGGTCGGGCGGAGCGGGTCAATCGTTCCATTGTTGAAGGTATTCTTGCCCTTCTGGCGGACGCCCATCTACCCAAGACATTCTGGGAGGAGGCTGCGGCTTACTTCGTTTACTGCAAGAACCTGGTTCAACACTCGGCTCTCGACAAGGCAACACCAAACTCGGTCTGGCAGGGCGGACGCACCACAGCCTCCGCGCTTCACCCGTTCGGCTGTGCGGCTTGGCTCACGGTCGCGCCCGAACTTCGCTCTAAACTCGACCGAAAGCGGTTCGCGTTCTGTTCACCGGCTACGACTTGGCTTCCAAAGCCTTCCGCTTCTACGACACTACAACAACGAAGGTCACCCTGGGCAGAAATGCCACCTTCCTCGACACCAAATTCCCCGGGTTACGTGGCGACTCCGCCGAGCCAGACGATGACACGCACTTCGCCAGCGCTCCCTTCGCCGACCCTCAAACCACCGTCAAGTCATGGACCCCACTAGTAAGGTCGGCGCACATGGACGTCTCATCCCCTCTTGATGATTCTTCCATGAGCGCCGTTGACGTGGCCCCAGGGTACACTGGCGGATCCTTACTTAATCCCACAGATGCCGAATCGCCCGCGTCACCGTCGCCTGCGCCGTCCTCATCACTGTCTCCTGAACCGGCCTCGTCCCCGTCGGCTGCACCATCGTCCGCGCCTTCACCGTCGTTGGCTGCATCGTCGTCACCTTCGGCCTTACCCACTGAATCTGAGTACTCCGCCGATCCTCTTGACCTCATCGGCTCACAGCCCCAGGCTCCCCTCGACCCATGGACACCCAACCCCCGACTTCAGCACGTACCGCGAGCCCGCATCGGCTGAGGAGTCGCCCAACGAACTCGATCTCATTGGACGCCACTCTCACGACGAGTCCCCGGACGAAATCGATTTCCTCACTCGCCATCACCGCGCGTTCATTGCGACTGACGACGACAACTCTGACACCGAGGCCATCGAACCTGTCAAATCCATTACGAGCGACCACAGACCTGGCGGGAAGCGATGTCGGGCGACAAACGTGAGGTATGGGCCAAGGCCGCTGCCGATGAGTTCAATTCCATGCGCGACGACTTCAAGGTCTTCACCATTGATGACCGTTCTACAGTACCTGCGGGCGCGACTGTCGTAACATCCAAGTTCGTCTAGAAAACAAAACGGAATGCACTCGGCGAGATCACCGGACACAAGGCACGGCTGGTAGCGCAGGGCAATCGGCAACGGGACGGCATTGACTTCAACGAGACGTTCGCACCCGTTGCCCGCTTCTCTTCGATACGCTCACTCCTCGCGCTCGCGGCTGCCAACGGCCTGCATGTGCACCAAGCGGACATCGACAAAGCCTATCTTCACGGCGACCTCGATCACGACATCTGGATGACGGCACCACGCGGCTTCGACCTTCCCAGCGACAAGGTGCTTCGACTGCGCCGTTCCATCTACGGGCTCAAACAGGCCGGCCGCATCTGGAATCGACACATCGATGCTTCGCTTCATGCTCTCGGGTACACGGCGACGGGCACCGATCACTGCGTCTACTCTCGGCTCGACAATAGTCAAAGCCCACACTACATCGCACTGTACGTCGACGACCTTCTGATGATCAGCCCGGACCTGGCCGAAATCGAACGCGTCATCTCGGGCCTCGAACAACGTTACGGTGTCAAACGCCTTGGACCGGCCGAGTACATCCTCGGCATCCAGATCAGGCGTCTCAACGACGGCTCTATCGCCTATGCCAGGAACGGTACATCATGGACGTGCTCGCTCGGTTCCACTTTGACACTACGACTCGCGGCGCTACCATCCCCATGACCCCGGTCTTTCGCTCACCGCCATTCCGGGCCAAGGCACGGAACAGATCAGGTCGTGGTATCTACAGGCAATCGGCTCGCTCCTCTACATCTCGCTTGACACTCGCCCCGACATCGCCTTCGCCGTATCTTACCTGGCTCGCTTCGCCAACAACCCGGGCCAGCGCCATTGGATTGCCGTCAAGCACGTCCTACGCTACCTCCGAGCCACTTATCGCGACGAGCTTCTCTACACTCGTGGTAAGACGGACATCACGGGCGTGGTAGGTTACTCCGATGCAAACTGGGGTGCCTGCGTCGACACATCGGTCTCCACCATGGGTTTCGTCTTCTACATTGCCGGCTCTGCTGTGTCCTGGTCCTCCAAGCGTCAATCGCGGGTCGCCAACTCTACCACCGACGCGGAATACCTCGCCCTCTCGCATGCTGGTAAGGAAGGGATCTACCTCAGTCAACTGCTTGAGGAGCTCCATGTCCAGTCCGGTATCCCCACTCACATCTACACTGACAACGAAGCTGCTGCCGCCGTCGCACGAGACCCTGTCCGCGCATCCGGGACTCGACATATCCGTCTGCGTGAGCACTTCGTTCGGGACATGGTGAATCGGGGTGAGATTTCTCTTTCGCACGTGGGGACAAGCAACATGGTGGCCGACATCTTTACCAAGGCACTTGGCCCGAAGATTTTTTCCACGCATTGCTATGCTCTCGGCTTGCGTAGTCGACATCCACGGCTTGGGTCTGCCTCGCATTCGCGTGGGGGGGGTGTGACAAGTCCACTCTCAGCTCGGCAGAGGCGCCTCGGTCGTTGCGCGCACCCGCTAGCCCGCCCCCTGCGCTGGGGACTTAGACGCGCGCGACTGCCTCAGCAAGCAGGCGCCAGCGGACTCGGGCGCGCGCCCGCTAGGCCGCCCCTTGAGGTGGCGACTTAGACGCGCGCAGCTGCCTCAGCGCCCTAGCGATTTCACCCGCGGCTGGGCCTATCCCAGTGCGGGCCCCTTTCTGTTTCTTAGCTTCCCTCTCACCACTTCTGTTCAACAATCAACCTCTCCTGACAGTAGTGGTGATTGTCTCATAGGTATGCTGAAATAGACCACTTCTGTTCAACAATCAACCTCTCCTGACAGTAGTGGTGATTGTCTCATACGTGATAGCCATAGGCAGCGGCAAGAGCGAGGAGGCAGCGAATGGACGAGAACCGAGCGACGGGTGCGAAAGTCTCCGAGAAGTCGATGCCATCGCGCTGACGGTTACCCTGTGCTACAAGGCGTGCCTTCCGCCCTGTGATATCACCGCGTGCATTTCGCTTGGTCTTCCAGACGAATTTGGAGGTGACAATGGTGGCGCCCGGCGGCACCGAGGAGCGAGGCTCGATGGTGAACACCTTGAAATCGTCGCGCATGGCTGTGAACTCGTCGGCAGCAGCTTGAGCCCAGAGGTCGTGCTCGTCGCTGGACATCGCTTCGCGCCAGGTCTGAGGATCGCTAGTGATTGATTTTACGGGTTCAATGGCTTCGAGGGCGTGATCGTCGTCGTCTGTGGCGATAAAGGCGCGGTGATGGCGAGAGAGGAAGTCGATCTCGTCAGGTGAGTCGTCATCAGAGGGCTGCCCAGCGGAGGCAACGGCGGGTGTGGTTGTCACCAGGGTGTCGTCGTCGGACCGATGTACGTCCATCAGGTTGAGGCAAACCGCGGTGTTGGAGTTGAGAAGGTCAAGCGGGTCATCCGAGTCATCGATGGACGGTCCCCCGCCGAGGACGTGGCGGGAGACGAAAACGGGGGAGCGACGGAGACGACGAAAGACTGGTGTCTGTAGAATTAAGTAAGGATCCGCCAGTGTACCCTGGGCCACGTCAACGGCGCTCATGGTAGAATTATCAATAGAGGATGAGACGTCCATGTGCGCCGACCTTACTAGTGGGGTCCTGGTCTTGACGGCGGGGCGGGCGTGCTGGCGGGGGCGGGCGTGCTGGTGGGGACGCACGTGTTGGCGGGGATGGTGAACTCGCGTTCGGTGTTGTCCGCATCGACTGGCGTGTTGGCTGGGAGGCCGGGGAAATCGTCGTCGAGGAAGGTGGCATTTCGGCCAAGTACAATCTTGTTGGCGGAATGGTCGAAGAAACGGAAGGCCTTGGAGGCTAGGTCGTAACCGGTGAAAATCACGCGCGTGGCCTTGGGGTCGAGCTTGCTGCGAAGGTCCGGCGCGACCGTGAGCCAGGCCGCGCAGCCGAACGGGTGGAGGGCGGTGGCCGTGGTGCGTTGGCCGTCCCAAGCTAATTCGGGGGTCTGTTTGGCCAAAGCTGAGTGTGAGCACCTGTTTTTGCAATAAACGAAGTACGCAGCCGCTTCATCCCAGAAGGTGGCCGGCAGATGAGAGTCAGCAAGGAGGGCGAGGACGCCCTCGACGATGGAGAGGTTGACACGTTCGGCACGACCGTTTTGCTGAGGTGTGTAGGGAATAGAGTATTGGCGACGAATGCCCCTGGACTTGCAGAACTCCGTAAATGCGTTGGATCGGTACTCGCCGCCGTTGTCGGTGCAAAGGATCCTTAAACGTGCGTCCGTCTGTAACTCCACTTCAGCGAGCCAAGTCTGGAAGGTCGGGAAGACGTCGCTTTTGTGATCGATCGCGTATGCCCAGAGTTTGCGAGAGTGATCGTCAAGGAATGTCACAAGGTAGCGCCTTCCGGTCAAGGACGGAGTGGGGAACGACAGGACATCGCTGTGCACAAGACCAAGTCTCTCGGGGAATGCGACTCCGAGTCGGGAAAAGGGAGACGGTGACCTTTGGAACCAAGGCAAGCATTGCAAACAAACTCCTCTACGTCTTTGTCACTGTACCCGGCCCCAAACCCGTGTAGCAAACCTGCGGCAATCATCTTCTGTATAGAGGATGGGGCAAGATGGCCGAGGCAGCGGTGGAGGGTAAGCAGGGGCACGGGGGACTTGGAACGTGAGAGCAAGGCAAGCTGCTGACATCTGGAGTGATCCGCATCCAAAAGGTAGAGCCCGTCGTTAACCCTGGTACCATGAGCGATGGCCTGGCCGTCCTTGGCGATGTCGATACCGTCGCTGGTGAAGGCGAGTCGAACGCGGTCGGTGTCGCAGAGGCGAGAGACGGAGAGGAGGTTGACGTGAAGGCCCGGCGTGTGCAGAACTCCACGCAGCGTGATCGGATGTCCGGTCTTGGCAACGAACGCGACGTCTCCCATACCAATGGCTGTGATCCCGCCGGCTATGCCTCCAATCTTGGTGTGTGCCGTTTGGCGATAAGCCGTGAAGAGAGAGCGATCGGCTACCATGTGTGTCGTGGCACCCGAGTCGACGACGAAGGCGTCAGTCGGCAGTTGCCGGCGAGCGAAGAGGCCGGAGGCGAAATAACCGACATTCGGTTGGTGAACTGCAGATGAGGGCATGCCGGACTGGTTGTCGTCGCCGGTTCGTTGTTGGCCGCCTCGTGGTTTGCAGTCGAGGGCCCAGTGACCCTTCTTGTTGCAGCGACGGCAGGGGCCGGCAGGGGGGTACTGAGCGCGTGAGGTGCAGTCGCGCAGGCGGTGGCCGGGGGCGTGGCAGGCGGGGCAAGGGGAGGTGGTGGCAATCATGGCCGAATGTGAGGTGGAGAGCCCCGCCGAACGAAGTTGTATGCGAATGCGGTCCGTCAGCGTCGTCAGCTCGGGAAGGTCGCGTTGGTTGCGTTGCTCGTCCGTGAACGTGAGGCGGAAGCTGTCGAGACACGACGGAACCATGGCGAGCACGTGGGTGGCGAGTACGTCGTTGAGCGATGTTTTGGCGTCGCGAATTTCTTGTGCAATGGACATGTATTCGCGTAGCCAGGTGTCGTATGCGTCGACGGAGGCGGGCATCTTTCTGAAGTCCCAAAGGCGGGCAAACAACTCAAGAGTGCGGGTAGCGTCGTCCGGTGCGAAACGAGCCTTGAGGGCGGCGAAGATGCGTGGGGCCGAGAGATCGTCGCTCGGAATGGCGTCGAGCGTCGCCGAGACATCGGCGGAGTCGATGGAGCCAACGATGATTTCCCGGGCGGTGTCGTCGCGGGCGGCAAGCTGATCGGCCGTCCACGTAGCGGGGCGACGCCGTCAAGAACGTACGCACGAAGTTGGTTGGGAAGCGCGAGACGAAGTTGTCGTAACCAGTTCGTAAACGACTTGGGTCCATCGAGACGAGCGTGTTTGGGAAACACGACTTTGGACGCGGTGGCGACCGTGGCCGGGTTGGCGACGACGGCGGCGGCAGTGGGCTGGGAGGCGGCGGCGGCAGGGGGCTGTGAAGCCTGCAGAGCGGCGAGCTGGGCCTGTAGAGTGGCAATTTGATCGCTGATCGAAGATGCGAGGGGGCTGGAGTCCCTGTGGGGCGAGGGCGTGTTGGGGGAGCTGTCCATCGTGCGATGTGTGATGGACGTGTGCGGCTCGAGTGGCTGAGGCTCGAGGAAAAAAACGCGAGTGGCGGGCTGGTAGCTCGTGGGCTGATAACCTATTCGATCAACTCTACTACGTCAGCAATGTAGTTATAGCCAAGAGTGATGAATCATTTCAACATACCTATTCGATCAACTCTACTACGTCAGCAATGTAGTTATAGCCAAGAGTGATGAATAGGAAGCTAACAGTGAATGAGCCGCGCGCCCCAATTTCTCAGCCAGTGAGCCTCAGGGCTGACCCAATAGGTGTGAAGAATCCACTCTCCGCTCGGCTCAGGACTTAGGCGCGCGGAGCGAGCCTGGGACTTAAGCGCAGGGAACGTATGAACCTCACAACTGCTCAAGCGGTGGTGAGTCTCTGATCGACGGACCAGGGAGACCAGACCAATGAAGTTGCTTGAGCTTACACACCTGCTCAAGCGGTGGTGAGTCTCTGATCGACGGACCAGGGAGACCAGACCAATGAAGTTGCTTGAGCTTACACACCTGCTCAAGTGCTACAGTAAGTTACCATGGCTATGGAAGGGAGAGAGGAACTAGAAAGTGTAGTGCTCACCTGCTCAAGCGGTGGTGAGTCTCTGATCGACGGACCAGGGAGACCAGACCAATGAAGTTGCTTGAGCAGGAGAGTGAGAAGCGCGGAACCAGTTGGCTGGGGCAAGTGCGCAACCAGGTCCGTGCCCCAGTGCCAAGCGCACGGACCCAGCCAAGAGGCAAGGGGAGCCAGGCAGAGAGTAACTAGGTCCGTGCACTTGATGCAAGTGCACAGACCAAGCCCAGTGATGATAGAGCAGGGTGAAGGACAGGCCAAAAATCACAGAGAGGACAAGACAGAAAGAGGGAGATGATGTGAGAAGGAAGTACAGAGAGTTGTAACTCTCACACCCCCCTACTTCGAACATCAGGGAGCACAGACACCAAGTCGGCCGCGGTGCCGAGCAAAGAGGTCACGAGACAAGGCCTTGGTGAAGATATCCGCCGTCATCTCGCTGGTGGCAATGTATTGGACGACGATGTCGCCCATGGAGACCATATCCCGGACAAAGTGTTCGCGAAGCCGAATGTGTCGAATGCGAGCATGGAAGACCGGGTTTCTGGTGAGAGCATTGGCACCCTGATTGTCGCCGTAGATGAGGACGGGCTGTGAAGAAGGGAGACCAAGCTCACCAAAGAGTTGACGTAGGAAAATGGCCTCCTTGCCGGCGTGGGACAGAGCAAGGTACTCGGCGTCGCAAGTGGAGTCGGCAACGCGTGACTGTAGACGGGAGGACCAGGAGACGGCGGCACCTGCGTAGGTAAAGTTGTAGCCCATAGTCGATCTGGAGGATAAGAGGCATGCACCCCAATTGCAGTCCGAGTAGCCGACCAAGGGAGCCGGATCACCACGGGTGTAGCGTAAGCCGTGAGATAGGGTGCCGGCAACGTAGCGGAAGGCGTGCTTGATCGCACCCCAGGCAGCAGCAGACGGTGAACGAGAGAAGCGAGCCAGATATCCGACGGTGTAGGCGAGGTCGGGACGTGTACCGGTAGAAGCATACATAAGAGAGCCGATCGCTTGCAGGTACCGAGTTCGATCCGGGAATGGGGTGGGTTGGAGTTCGACTTCGAGGCGGAGATTGGGCTGCATGGGTGTGGCGACAGAGTGAGCATCGGACATACCGAAGCGAGCAAGAACGTCCTTGAGGTACTGCTCCTGACTGAGAGTGATGGAGCCGTCGTTGGAGCGCCGAATTTGGATGCCGAGGATGTATTCTGCCTGACCAAGTCGTTTGACGCCGTAACGCTGCTCGAGACCATGGAGGGTACGCTCGATCTCTGGGAGAGAAGGGCTGATCATGAGCAAGTCGTCAACGTAGAGCGCAATATAGTGACGCTCATCACCGGCCGCCCGAACGTAAACGCAGTGGTCCGACTCCGTGGCGGTGTAGCCGAGAGCCGACAAGGCAGAGTCGATCTCGTCGTTCCAAATACGTCCAGCCTGGCGCAAGCCGTAGAGAGAGCGGTGCAGCTGGAGAACCTTGCCCGGCATGTAGACTCCATCGGGTACGCGAATGTAGAGTGGCTTGTCCAATTTACCGTGGAGGTAGGCCTTGTCAATGTCGGCCTGATGAATGTGGTAACCATGGACGGCTGCGAGGGCGAGGAGTGCGCGAATGGATGTGAACTTAGCGACGGGTGCGAAGGTCTCGTCAAAATCGATGCCCGAGCGCTGAGAGTCGCCACGGGCAACAAGTCGGCCTTTGTAAGACTTGACCTGACCGTGCTGGTCGCGTTTTGTACGGAAGACGAATCGAGAGCCGAGAATCCTGGCATCTGCAGGCACGAGGGACTCATCAATTGGTGTGAAAGCGGAGAAATCGCGAGAAAGTGAGTCGAATTCGGCCTGGGCAGCTAGACGCCACTCGTCAGCTTGAGGGGTTGCCATGGCAGCACGCCAGTGAGGGGGATCCCGGGCGGGCGCGATCAGTTCCGTCGAGTCCGTAGGCGCGGTGTTGAGCAAGGCGACGACACCGGAGGCAAGGTGGGCGACAGGTGGAGGCGAGTGGAGGGCGTCGTCCAGGTCGTCGGGGAATTCAGGTGCGAGACAGACGGAAGCGATATCGCCCGGGCGTGGCAAGAGGTCGATAGGGTCGGGGGACTCGGATCGAGCGGGCGAGGACGGCGCGGGCAACGGACGTGGCACCACCGGTCGAGGGATGGACAAGGCGTGGAGATTGCCAAGTCGGAGCTGCCCTGGTCAGAGGCGTGGGTGTCGGGGAGTCCTGGTCAGGGAGGCCACCCGTACGGTTGATGAGGGAGCCTTGGTCAGAGGCAGGAAGAGAGCCTTGGTCAGAGGCAGGGCGCGCGCGTGAGTCCTGGTCAGGGAGGACGCGGGCGGGAGTGGACGGCGCGGGCCTTGGTCAAAGGCAGCGGGCGCGGGTCCTGGGGGCTCGGCACGAGGCGCAAGAGAGAGAGGGGAAGCAACGAGCGACGGCTCAGAGTGGTCTACCTGGTCGGGGTGAATGTCGGCGGCCACAGGAAGTGGAGTGGTGCCAGTGTGGGTGTCGACCACGCTCTGCAAGGCAGGGAACTCGGATTCACGAAAGACGACGTTGCGACTGAGGAGGATTTTGCGTGTAGCCGGGTTGAATAGGCGATACGCCTTCGCGTGGTCGTCGAGCCCTACGAACATGAGCGGCACAGCCTTGGGATCGAGGGCGGTGCGCTTAACCGAGGGAAGGTAGTGCCACGCACGACAACCGAAGGCACGTAATGAGGATACATCCGGTGCAATGCCATACCAACGAGTGTCAGGGATATCACCGCGAATGCCTGCGTGCGGCATCAAGTTCTTGCAGTGTACGAAGTACGTGGCGGCCTCAGCCCAGAGGCGCGTGTCAGCACCTGCCGAGTAGAGTAAAGCAAGGATACCCTCTTTGATGGTGCGGTTGGTGCGTTCAACACGTCCGTTTTGTTGAGGGGTGTACGGAATAGTGAGCTCGCGACGTATACCCTTGGCCACACAGAAATCGACAAAGTTCCGAAGAGTGAACTCGCCACCATTGTCGGAGCGAATAGTCTTTACCCGGTCACCCGTGACGTTCTCTACCTCAAGAATCCAGGCGCGGAGACGGTGAAAGACGTCACTTTTGTGAGTGAGGAGGATGCACCAATGTTTGCGGGTGTAGTCGTCGACAATCACAAGCATGTAGCGATGACCGCCGAAGCTGGCCCGAGGCATTTGGGCGACGTCGACGTGGACGAGGTCCAGGCGACCGGATGCAATGGACTTGGAACGAGCAAAAGGGAGGGCATGCGCTTTGGAAGCGAGACAAGCATTGCAATTGAAAGACCTAACCTCTTCCTCTGAATATACCCAATCCACCCCAGTGACCAAACCTTTCTGCACGACGCTCTTGAGTTGCGCGACGGGTAAATGCGCGAAGCGACGGTGCATAGTCAGTAAGGAAACTCTGTGGGGGTGGCTAGGAGGGCATTGGGCATACAGGGTGAGGGTGCGACGGTTAACGCGTATAGGTCATTTGCGATTGCTTGTGCCGTGGCAACGACGGTGCCTGAGGAGTTGCGGATCGTGGCGCGGCCGGAACCGAAGGAGGTGGTGAAACCGAGTCGATCCAGACGGCGGACCGATAATAAGTTGCACGGGAGCGAAGGTACCAAGAGGACGTCGGTCGCTACAACGGGGCCAGCTGACGTCGAGAGGCAGACGGAGCCACAACCGGTGGACGGAAGAGAACCGGCAACTCCAGCAACGTGCGGGCCAGCAAACGGCCGGAGGGTGGAGAAGAGCTGGCTGTCGTTGGCCATGTGGCGATTAGCGCCGGAGTCGAGGAGCCAAGCCGACTTAGGAAAGGAAGACGGGGTGGCGAGGAGGCACGCGGTGAAGGTGGCGGGTTCTGACTTCTCGTCGACGGCAGGGGAGGTGACGGCAGGAGAGGCGACGGCGCGGGAACTCTTCTTGTGATTTCGCGAAGTCGCTCCGGCGGCAGCCTTGCGGGCGCGGAAGGCGGCGGCCCAGGCGGTGTCGGGACAGTCCCGAAGCCAGTGCATCTTTCGGCAAGAGGGGTTGGGGCAAGGGCTATGGGGAACGCGTTGCTGAGAGGTGGTAGTGGCGGCAACGGGGAAGTCGACCGGACGAGCCTTGATCTCGCGGTAGATACGGTCGAGGATCTCGGCGGCAGGGGGCAGTGTACGGGATGTGCCCTGAGAATTGACAAACGTAGTGCGCCAGGCGGAGAGGGAGGAGGGCATCCGGGCGAGCAAGTGTGACGCTAGTAGGGAGTCCGTCGTCACCTTTGAGTCGTCGAGGAGGCGGGAGTCGTTCTCGAATCGGTCGCGAAACTGAAGGAACTCGTCGACGGTGTCGGGCATAGGGTCGGGACTGAAGAGTCGAGAGATGACAGGGAGAAGATCGACCGCCGAAACAGCGCCATATCGCATGCGCAGAGCTACCCAAATCTTGTGACCGCTGCGAGGGTCGCCGAAGTATTGCGAGAGGCCGGGAAGAACCATCCGAGGGTCGACGGCGGCGCAGATCGAGGCGCGGGCGTAGTGATCCCATAATGAAACGTAAGATGGCGGCCAGGACGACGAAGGGACGCCAGACTGAAGGTAGTCGATAACGTCGGAGGGCAGACGGGAGCATAGCGTCAGGACCCAGTCTTGATAGCCGTTGGTGTCGCGCAGAAGGTCGGAAACAGCGAAGGCTGCGACCTGTGTGGGAGGGCGCGGTGGGGGGACCGCGAGCGTTAAGGACTTGGCGTCGTCGGACATGCCAGGCGTTAAGGACTTGGCGTCGTCGGACTTGCCAGGCGTTAAGGACTTGGCGTCGTCGGACATGCCAGGCGTGCAGGGTGCAGGGCGAGGCTGAGTCGTGCGAAGCGCGAGAAAAAAAAACGACGACGAGGGCGGGCACGGAGGTGACCGCGCTGGTAGCTTGTTGTGGCTTATAACCTATGAACCTCACAACTGCTCAAGCGGTGGTGAGTCTCTGATCGACGGACCAGGGAGACCAGACCAATGAAGTTGCTTGAGCTTACACACCTGCTCAAGCGGTGGTGAGTCTCTGATCGACGGACCAGGGAGACCAGACCAATGAAGTTGCTTGAGCAGGAGAGTGAGAAGCGCGGAACCAGTTGGCTGGGGCAAGTGCGCAACCAGGTCCGTGCCCCAGTGCCAAGCGCACGGACCCAGCCAAGAGGCAAGGGGAGCCAGGCAGAGAGTAACTGTGACAAGTCCACTCTCAGCTCGGCAGAGGCGCCTCGGTCGGTGCGCGCACCCGCTAGCCCGCCCCCCTGCGCTGGGGACTTAGACGCGCGCGACTGACTCAGCGCGCCAGCGCCGGGTGGATCCGTGCGCGTGCCCACTAGGCCGCCCCCTTGCGGTGGGGACTTAGGCGCGCGCGACTGCGTTAGCGCGCTAGCAACTTCACCCGCGACTGGGCCTATCCCAGCGCGGGTCCCCTTTCTATTTCTTAGCTTCCCTCTCACCACTTCTGTTCAACAATCGACCTCTCCTGACAGTAGTGGTGATTGTCTCATAGGTATGCTGAAATAGACCACTTCTGTTCAACAATCGACCTCTCCTGACAGTAGTGGTGATTGTCTCATAGTAACTAGGTCCGTGCACTTGATGCAAGTGCACAGACCAAGCCCAGTGATGATAGAGCAGGGTGAAGGACAGGCCAAAAATCACAGAGAGGACAAGACAGAAAGAGGGAGATGATGTGAGAAGGAAGTACAGAGAGTTGTAACTCTCACAGAACGAGCCTGGCCCAAGGGTTAAGCCCAAGGGTCCCAGGCTGAGGACTTGAGGTGCGCGGCTCCCATACTGTTAGCTTCCTATTCATCACTCTTGGCTATAACTACATCGCTGACGTAGTAGAGTTGATCGAATATAACCTATGAGACGCCGCGCGGGAAATTATCGTCGGCTCGATCGACTCCGCCGAGGTCTCAGCAACCCTCGATGCCATCCCAAGCGACGACCTGTCGGCGCCACGCGTCTTCAACGCACTCAAGGCTCGTTTCGCACCGAACGACGCCACTTCGAATTATTCGCCCGCCTTTGGGACTTTCGGAAGATGCCCGCCTCGGTCGAGGCCTATGACACCTGGCTGCGAGAATACATGGCCATTGCTCAAGAGATTCGCGACGCCAAGACATCACTGAACGACGTCCTCGCCACGCACATTCTCGCCATGGTACCGTCCTGTCTAGACAGCTTCCGTCTAACGTTCACGGACGAGCAGCGCGCCCAGCGCGAACTCCCGGAGCTCACGACTTTAACGGACCGTATCCGCGTTCAGCTCCGATCCGCCGGCCTCTCGACCTCGCATTCGGCCATGCTCGCCGACGCCCCCTCTTGCCCCGCCTGCCGCGCCCCCGGCCACCGCCTACGAGACTGCACTTCACGTGCAAAGCATCCGCCCACCGGCCCTTGCCGCCGCTGCCAAAAGCGAGGTCACTGGGCCCTCGACTGCAAGAACCGGGGTCAACAGACACGTACCAGCGACGACACCCGGGACGACTTGTCTTCTTCCACGGCTCACCGACCGAACGTCGGCTATTTCGCCTCCTGCCTGTTTGCCCGCCGCCAACTCCCGACCGACGCCTTCGTCGTCGACTCGGGCGCGACGACTCACATGGTCGCCGACCGCTCCCTGTTCACGACTTATCGTCAAACGGCACACACCAAGATTGGCGGCATTGCCGGCGGTATCACGGCCATTGGTATGGGGGATAACCCCAGCCTGGTCAGGGCGTGACGCAACAACATCTGGGAGAGGGTTGGCCGGAGAGAACAAGGCGGGAGTCGGTGTCGAGGCGGGGAACTCGGATTCACGGAAAAGGACGTTCCGACTGAGGAGCACCTTGCGAGTAGTCGGATGGAACAGGCGGTAGGCCTTTGAATGGTCGTCGAGACCAACGAAGATGAGCGGTATGGCCTTAGGGTCGAGGGCAGAGCGGGACGTCGAAGGAAGGCAATGCCAGGCACGGCAGCCGAAGGTGCGAAGGGAGGAAATATCCGGCGCGTAACCATACCAACGAGCGTCGGGAATGTCGCCATTGATGCCGGCATGGGGTGTCATGTTCTTGCATCGGACAAAGTACATAGCAGCTTCACCCCAGAGTCGCGAGTCGACTATGAGACAATCACCACTACTGTCAGGAGAGGTCGATTGTTGAACAGAAGTGGTGAGAGGGAAGCTAAGAAATAGAAAGGGGACCCGCGCTGGGATAGGCCCAGTCGCGGGTGAAGTTGCTAGCGCGCTAACGCAGTCGCGCGCGCCTAAGTCCCCACCGCAAGGGGGCGGCCTAGTGGGCACGCGCACAGATCCACCCGGCGCTGGCGCGCTGAGTCAGTCGCGCGCGTCTAAGTCCCAGCGCAGGGGGCGGGCTAGCGGGTGCGCGCACCGACCGAGGCGCCTCTGCCGAGCTGAGAGTGGACTTGTCACACCCCCCCCCACGCGAATGCGAGGCAGACCCAAGCCGTGGATGTCGAGTGCGCAAGCCGAGAGCATAGCAATGCATGGAAAAAATCTTCGGGCCAAGTGCCTTGGTAAAAATGTCAGCCACCATGTTGCTTGTCCCCACGTGCGAAAGAGAAATCTCACCCCGATTCACCATGTCCCAAACGAAGTGCTCACGCAGACGGATATGTCGAGTCCCGGATGCGCGGACAGGGTCCCGTGCGACGGCGGCAGCAGCTTCGTTGTCAGTGTAGATGTGAGTGGGGATACCGGACTGGACATGGAGCTCCTCAAGCAGCTGACTGAGGTAGATCCCTTCCTTGCCAGCATGCGAGAGAGCGAGGTATTCCGCGTCGGTGGTAGAGTCGGCGACCCGCGATTGACGCTTGGAGGACCAGGACACAGCGGAGCCGGCAATGTAGAAGACAAAACCCATGGTGGAGACCGATGTGTTGACGCAGGCACCCCAGTTGGCATCGGAGTAACCTACCACGCCCTTGATGTCCGTCTTACCACGAGTGTAGAGAAGCTCGTCGCGATAAGTGGCTCGGAGGTAGCGTAGGACGTGCTTGACGGCAATCCAATGGCGCTGGCCCGGGTTGTTGGCGAAGCGGGCCAGGTAAGATACGGCGAAGGCGATGTCGGGGCGAGTGCCAAGCGAGATGTAGAGGAGCGAGCCGATTGCCTGTAGATACCACGACCTGATCTGTTCCGTGCCTTGGCCCGGAATGGCGGTGAGCGAAAGACCGGGGGTCATGGGGATGGTAGCGCCGCGAGTCGTAGTGTCGAAGTGGAACCGAGCGAGCACGTCCATGATGTACCGTTCCTGGCATAGGGCGATAGAGCCGTCGTTGAGACGCCTGATCTGGATGCCGAGGATGTACTCGGCCGGTCCAAGGCGTTTGACACCGTAACGTTGTTCCAGGCCCGAGATGACGCGTTCGATTTCGGCCAGGTCCGGGCTGATCATCAGAAGGTCGTCGACGTACAGGGCGATGTAGTGTGGGCGTTGCCGATCGTCGAGCCGAGAGTAGACGCAGTGATCGGTGCCTGTTGCCGTGTAACCGAGGTCGCGAAGCGAAGCGTCGATGTGTCGATTCCAGATTCGGCCGGCCTGTTTGAGCCCGTAGATGGAGCGTCGCAGCCGAAGCACCTTGTCGCTGGGAAGGTCGAAGCCGCGCGGTGCCGTCATCCAGATGTCGTGATCGAGGTCGCCGTGAAGATAGGCTTTGTCGATGTCCGCTTGGTGTACATGCAGGCCGTTGGCAGCCGCGAGCGCGAGGAGTGAGCGTATCGAAGAGAAGCGTGCGACCGGTGCGAAGGTTTCAGTGAAGTCGATGCCGTCACGTTGGCGATTGCCTTGCGCGACCAGCCGTGCCTTGTGTCCAGTGATCTCGCCGAGTGCGTTCCGTTTTGTTTTCCAGACGAATTTGGACGATACGATGGTCGCGCCCGCAGGTACTGTAGAACGGTCATCAATGGTGAAGACCTTGAAGTCGTCGCGCATGGAATTGAACTCATCGGCAGCGGCCTTGGCCCATACCTCACGTTTGTCGCCCGACATCGCTTCTCGCCAGGTCTGTGGGTCGCTCGTAATGGATTTGACAGGTTCGATGGCCTCGGTGTCAGAGTTGTCGTCGTCAGTCGCAATGAACGCGCGGTGATGGCGAGTGAGGAAATCGATTTCGTCCGGGGACTCGTCGCGAGAGTGGCGTCCAATGAGGTCGAGTTCGTCGGGCGACTCCTCAGCCGATGCGGGCTCGCGGTACGTGCTGAAGTCTGGGAGTGGGGTGTCCATTGGGTCGAGGGGAGCCTGGGGCTGTGATCCGATGAGGTCAAGAGGATCGGCGGAGTATTCAGATTCAGTGGGTAAGGCCGAAGGTGACGACGATGCAGCCAACGACGGTGAGGGCGCGAACGATGGTGCAGCCGAAGGGACGAGGCCGGCTCAGGAGACAGTGACGAGGACGGCGCAGGCGACGGTGACGCGGGCGATTCGGCATCTGTGGAATTAAGTAAGGATCCGCCAGTGTACCCTGGGCCACGTCAACGGCGCTCATGGAAGAATCATCAAGAGGGGATGAGACGTCCATGTGCGCCGACCTTACTAGTGGGGTCCATGACTTGACGGTGGTTTGAGGGTCGGCGAAGGGAGCGCTGGCGAAGTGCGTGTCATCGTCTGGATCGGCAGAGTCGCCACATAACCCGGGGAATTCGGTGTCGAGGAAGGTGGCATTTCTGCCCAGGGTGACCTTCTTTGTTGTAGTGTCGTAGAAGCGGAAGGCTTTGGAAGCCAAGTCGTAGCCGGTGAACAGAACGCGAACCGCTTTCGGGTCGAGTTTAGAGCGAAGTTCGGGTGCGACCGTGAGCCAAGCCGCACAGCCGAACGGGTGAAGCGCGGAGGCTGTAGTGCGTCCGCCCTGCCAGACCGAGTTCGGTGTTGCCTTGTCGAGAGCCGAGTGTTGAACCAGGTTCTTGCAGTAAACGAAGTAAGCCGCAGCCTCCTCCCAGAATGTCTTGGGTAGATGGGCGTCCGCCAGAAGGGCAAGAATACCTTCAACAATGGAACGATTGACCCGCTCCGCCCGACCGTTTTGTTGAGGCGTGCGAGGGATAGAGTATTGTCGACGCGTACCTCGCACCTTGCAGAACTCCGTGAATGCTCTCGAGCAATACTCGCCACCATTGTCAGTTCGGAGGACCTTCAGTGTTGCACCTGTCTCGAGCTCGACCTCGGCAAGCCAAGTCTTGAACACACTGAAGACTTCGCTTTTATGTCCGATTGCGTAGGCCCACAGTTTGCGCGAGTAGTCGTCGAGGAACGTGACCAGGTATCGTTTGCCAGTCAAGGAACGCTCCGGGAGGGAAAGCACATCGCTGTGTACCAGGCCGAGTCTCTCGGATGAGTGCGAATCCGAATCGGGGAAAGGAAGACGATGGCCCTTGGCACTAAGGCAAGCATTGCAGACAAACTTCTCTACCTCTTCGTCACTATATCCGGCCCCGAGACCCTCCAGCAAACCAGCGGCAACCATCTTCTGTATGGACGACGGTGCGAGATGGCCGAGGCAGCGGTGGAGAGTCAGCAGGGGCACGGAAGACTGTGAACGAGAGAGGAGAGCAAGATGCTGACATTTGGAATGATCAGCGTCCAGCAAGTAGAGTCCCTCGTCGAGCCTCGTGCCTTCAGCGATGTTGTTGCCGTCTTTGGTGATGTCAATGCCGTGTTTCGTGAAGGCAACACGGACGTCGTCGGTGTCGCAAAGTCGAGAGACCGAGAGGAGATTGACGAACAGGCCGGGAGTGTGCAGCACGCCAGTGAGCGTGATCGGATGGCCCGAGGCGGCAACGAAGGCAATGTTTCCCGTTCCGATGGCGTTGATGCCCCCTGCAATGCCTCCAATCTTTGTGGGAGCGATGTGGCGATAGGTCGTGAACAGCGACTTGTCCGAGACCATGTGCGAGGTGGCCCCCGAGTCAACAACGAAAGAGTTGGTGCAAAGCTGGCGGCGACGAGCGAGAAGACCGGTGGCGATACATCCGACATGGTGTTGCGAGTCGGCGGTCGAGTTCGCCGTGTCGGCCTTTTTGCTGTTCCCGAGAGCCTTTTTGCAGTCGAAAGACCAGTGATTCTGCTTGCAGGAGCGACAGGGTCCTGGCGGCGGGTGTGTCGCTCTCACAGGGCACTCCGCCACACGGTGCGAAGGGCTGCGACAGGCGAGACACTTGGGACGTGTAGGACGTGACGACGACGAGGCAAGAAGTGTGACAAGTCCACTCTCAGCTCGGCAGAGGCGCCTCGGTCGGTGCGCGCACCGCTAGCCCGCCCCCTGCGCTGGGGACTTAGACACGCGCGACTGACTCAGCGCGCCAGCGCCGGGTGGATCCGTGCGCGTGCCCACTAGGCCGCCCCTTGCGGTGGGGACTTAGGCGCGCGCGACTGCCTTAGCGCGCTAGCAACTTCACCCGCGACTGGGCCTATCCCAGCGCGGGTCCACTTTCTATTTCTTAGCTTCCCTCTCACCACTTCTGTTCAACAATCGACCTCTCCTGACAGTAGTGGTGATTGTCTCATAGGTATGCTGAAATACACCACTTCTGTTCAACAATCGACCTCTCCTGACAGTAGTGGTGATTGTCTCATAAGAAGGGCCGATTGGGTGCTGGGACGTTGGTGGACCGGAGTTGAACACGCATGCGGTCGGCGAGCGAATCGATAGCAGGGAGAGATCGTTGAGTGCGCTGTTCATCGGTGAACGACGCCTTGAAACTCTCGAGGGACGGGTGAGCGATGGCGAGGAGGAGTGTGGCGAGAACATCGTTGATCGTGGTCTTCGTATCGATGATTTCTTGCGCAATAGCTTTGAACTCCATGATCCAGCCGTCGAATTCGCCAACGGTGCCAGGCATGGGCCGGAAGCTCCACAGTCGGGAGAAGAGCTCGAGCGTGCGAGTGGCGTCGTCAGGAGCATACCGCGATTTCAGCGTCGAGTACATTTTGGGCGCTGTGAGGTCGGCGGTAGGGATTTGGTCGAGGACTGCCGAGACGTCGGCTGAGTCGATCGAGTTCGCTAGGAGCTCACGTGCCACGACATCGCGGGCAGAGCGGTGCGAAGGTGTCCAGTCGGCGGGCACAATCCCGTCGAGGACGTATGAGCGGATGTCGTCCGCGAGGCAGAGGCGAAGCTGGCGTGTCCAGCTCGCAAACGTCTTGGGCCCATCCAAGCGTGCGTGCTTGGGAAAGGCGGGGCGAGAGGTGCCGGACGACGTGGCGGATGTGGCAGTGGTGAGACCCGACAGCAGCGACGTAAGTGCGGCGAGCTGTTCGGCGGGGATTGTTGGGTGGGCACCCGTCGTTAGGGGCGACGACGTGTCCATGCCAGCGGTAGGTCGATGGCGAATAACCTATGAGACAATCACCACTACTGTCAGGAGAGGTCGATTGTTGAACAGAAGTGGTGAGAGGGAAGCTAAGAAATAGAAAGGGGACCCGCGCTGGGATAGGCCCAGTCGCGGGTGAAGTTGCTAGCGCGCTAAGGCAGTCGCGCGCGCCTAAGTCCCCACCGCAAGGGGGCGGCCTAGTGGGCACGCGCACGGATCCACCCGGCGCTGGCGCGCTGAGTCAGTCGCGCGCGTCTAAGTCCCCAGCGCAGGGGGCGGGCTAGCGGGTGCGCGCACCGACCGAGGCGCCTCTGCCGAGCTGAGAGTGGACTTGTCACATCGACACCGGCCGAGTAGGCAAGGGCAAGGATGCCCTCCTTGATGGTGCGGTTGGGGCGCTCAACCCGGCCGTTCTGCTGGGGCGTGTAGGGTATTGTGAGTTCCCGACGAATACCCTTGCTGCAGCAGAAATCGACGAAACTGCGCAGCGTGAATTCACCGCCATTGTCGGAGCGAATGGTCTTTACGCTGTCGCCGGTCGCTCGCTCAACCTCAAGGATCCAATCACGAAGACGCGGGAAGGTGTCGCTCTTGCGTGCAAGGAGGATACACCAGTGCTTGCGGGTGTGGTCGTCAACAATCACAAGCATGTAACGATGGCCGCCGAAGCTAACATGTGGCATCTGGGCAAGGTCGACATGGATCAGGCCGAGGCGCTGGGAGGCAATCGACGTGGAGCGGGCGAATGGAAGGGCATGCTCTTTGGAAGCGAGACATGCATTGCAATGGAAGGTCCTACACTCCTCGTCCGAGTAATCCCACGCCACACCAGTAACCATCCCTTTTTGAACGATTTTCTTGAGAAGGAGGACGGGGAGGTGCGCAAGGCGGTTGTGTAGGGTAAGCAAGGACACGTGGGAGGGCGAAGCGAGCAGAGCGTGGGGCCTACAAGGTGCAGGAGTGAGGTCCAGAGTGTAGAGGTCATTGGCGATGGCCCGAGCGGTGGCGACAGCGGTACCAGCGGCGTTGCGGATGGTGGTGAATTCACGCTGCGCAGTTTCGTCAGCCGTGCCTTGTGTCCAGTGATCTCGCCGAGTGCGTTCCGTTTTGTTTTCCAGACAAATTTGGACGATACGATGGTTGCGCCCGCAGGTACTGTAGAACGGTCATCAATGGTGAAGACCTTGAAGTCGTCGCGCATGGAATTGAACTCATCGGCAGCGGCCTTAGCCCATACCTCGCGTTTGTCGCCCGACATCGCTTCTCGCCAGGTCTGTGGGTCGCTCGTAATGGATTTGACGGGTTCGATGGCCTCGGTGTCAGAGGTGTCGTCGTCAGTCGCAATGAACGCGCGGTGATGGCGAGTGAGGAAATCGATTTCGTCCGGGGACTCGTCGCGAGAGTGGCGTCCAATGAGGTCGAGTTCGTCGGGCGACTCCTCAGCCGATGCGGGCTCGCGGTACGTGCTGAAGTCTGGGAGTGGGGTGTCCATTGGGTCGAGGGGAGCCTGGGGCTGTGATCCGATGAGGTCAAGAGGATCGGCGGAGTACTCAGATTCAGTGGGTAAGGCCGAAGGTGACGACGATGCAGCCAACGACGGTGAGGGCGCGGACGATGGTGCAGCCGAAGGGGACGAGGCCGGCTCAGGAGACAGTGACGAGGACGGCGCAGGCGACGGTGACGCGGGCGATTCGGCATCTGTGGAATTAAGTAAGGATCCGCCAGTGTACCCTGGGGCCACGTCAACGGCGCTCATGGAAGAATCATCAAGAGGGGATGAGACGTCCATGTGCGCCGACCTTACTAGTGGGGTCCATGAATCAACGGTGGTTTGAGGGTCGGCAAAGGGAGCGCTGGCGAAGTGCGTGTCATCGTCTGGCTCGGCGGAGTCGCCACGTAACCCGGGGAATTCGGTGTCGAGGAAGGTGGCATTTCTGCCCAGGGTGACCTTCTTTGTTGTAGGGTCGTAGAAGCGGAAGGCTTTGGAAGCCAAGTCGTAGCCGGTGAACAGAACGCGAACCGCTTTCGGGTCGAGTTTAGAGCGAAGTTCGGGCGCGACCGTGAGCCAAGCCGCACAGCCGAACGGTGAAGCGCGGAGGCTGTGGTGCGTCCGCCCTGCCAGACCGAGTTCGGTGTTGCCTTGTCGAGAGCCGAGTGTTGAACCAGGTTCTTGCAGTAAACGAAGTAAGCCGCAGCCTCCTCCCAGAATGGCTTGGGTAGATGGGCGTCCGCCAGAAGGGCAAGAATGCCTTCAACAATGGACCGATTGACCCGCTCCGCCCGACCGTTTTGTTGAGGCGTGCGAGGGATAGAGTATTGTCGACGCGTACCTCGCACCTTGCAGAACTCCGTGAATGCTCTCGAGCAATACTCGCCACCATTGTCAGTTCGGAGGACCTTCAGTGTTGCACCTGTCTCGAGCTCGACCTCGGCAAGCCAAGTCTTGAATACGCTGAAGACTTCGCTTTTATGTCCGATTGCGTAGGCCCATAGTTTGCGCGAGTAGTCGTCGAGGAACGTGACGAGGTATCGTTTGCCAGTCAAGGAACGCTCCGGGAGGGAAAGTACATCGCTGTGTACGAGGCCGAGTCTCTCGGAGGAGTGCGAATCCGAATCGGGAAAAGGAAGACGATGGCCCTTGGCGCTGAGGCAAGCATTGCAGACAAACTTCTCTACCTCTTTGTCACTATATCCGGCCCCGAGACCCTCCAGCAAACCAGCGGCAACCATCTTCTGTATGGACGACGGTGCGAGATGGCCGAGGCAGCGGTGGAGAGTCAGCAGGGGCACGGAAGACTGTGAACGAGAGAGGAGAGCTGTGACAAGTCCACTCTCAGCTCGGCAGAGGCGCCTCGGTCGGTGCGCGCACGCCGCTAGCCCGCCCCCTGCGCTGGGACTTAGACGCGCGCGACTGACTCAGCGCGCCAGCGCCGGGTGGATCCGTGCGCGTGCCCACTAGGCCGCCCCCTTGTGGTGGGGACTTAGGCGCGCGCGACTGCCTTAGCGCGCTAGCAACTTCACCCGCGACTGGGCCTATCCCAGCGCGGGTCCCCTTTCTATTTCTTAGCTTCCCTCTCACCACTTCTGTTCAACAATCGACCTCTCCTGACAGTAGTGGTGATTGTCTCATAGGTTATTCGCCCATCGACCTACCGCTGGCATGGACACGTCATCGCCCCTAACGACGGGTGCCCACCCAACAATCCCGCCGAACAGCTCGCCGCACTTACGTCGCTGCTGTCGGGTCTCACCACTGCCACATCCGCCACGTCGTCCGGCACCTCTCGCCCCGCCTTTCCCAAGCACGCACGCTTGGATGGGCCCAAGACGTTTGCGAGCTGGACACGCCAGCTTCGCCTCTGCCTCGCGGACGACATCCGCTCATACGTCCTCGACGGGATTGTGCCCGCCGACTGGACACCTTCGCACCGCTCTGCCCGCGATGTCGTGGCACGTGAGCTCCTAGCGAACTCGATCGACTCAGCCGACGTCTCGGCAGTCCTCGACCAAATCCCTACCGCCGACCTCACAGCGCCCAAAATGTACTCGACGCTGAAATCGCGGTATGCTCCTGACGACGCCACTCGCACGCTCGAGCTCTTCTCCGACTGTGGAGCTTCCGGCCCATGCCTGGCACCGTTGGCGAATTCGACGGCTGGATCATGGAGTTCAAAGCTATTGCGCAAGAAATCATCGATACGAAGACCACGATCAACGATGTTCTCGCCACACTCCTCCTCGCCATCGCTCACCCGTCCCTCGAGAGTTTCAAGGCGTCGTTCACCGATGAACAGCGCACTCAACGATCTCTCCCTGCCATCGATTCGCTCGCCGACCGCATGCGTGTTCAACTCCGGTCCACCAACGTCCCCAGCACCCAATCGGCCCTTCTTGTGATGTTGTCACGCCTGCTCAAGCGGTGGTAAGTCTCTGATCGAAGGACCGAGGGAGACCAGACCAAGAAGTTGCTTGTTACACACCTGCTCAAGCACTACAGTAAGTTACCACATCTAGAGGGGTGAAAGATGATAGGAAGAGTAGTGCTCACCTGCTCAAGCGGTGGTAAGTCTCTGATCGAAGGACCGAGGGAGACCAGACCAAGAAGTTGCTTGAGCAGGAGAGAAACCAGAGTGGGGCCATTTGGCTGGGCCCAAGTCAGCCCAGCCAAAGTCAGGCGCACGGACCTGGCCCAGGTGCAGAGACCAGGCCCAGAGTGGGAGAGCTAAGGTGGTGAAAAGTAGGCCAAAAGTGATCAAAACGAAGAGAGGAGGATTTTGAGGTAGGTACAAGATACAAGAAGGACATGAAGGAGATATTTGATCTCACACCCCCCTACTTCGAGTATCAGGGAGCACAGATACCGAGTCGACCGCGGTGCCGAGCAAAGAGGTCGCGTGACAATGCTTTGGTGAAGATGTCCGCTGTCATCTCACCAGTGTTGATGTACTGGACGACAATGTCGCCCATGGAAACCATATCCGGACAAAGTGTTCGCGCAGGCGGATGTGCCGAGTCCGAGCATGAAATACCGGATTCTTGGTGAGGGCATTGGCGCCTTGGTTGTCGCCGTAGATGAGGACGGGCTTTGAAGACGAAAGGCCAAGCTCACCAAAGAGCTGACGCAGAAAGATTGCCTCCTTACCAGCGTGTGACAGTGCGAGGTACTCGGCGTCACAAGTGGAGTCGGCAACGCGCGATTGAAGCCGGGAGGACCATGAGACGGCAGCACCTGCATAGACGAAAGTGTAACCCATGGTCGACTTGGAAGAGAGGACGCATGCACCCCAGTTGCAGTCGGAGTAGCCCAAGAGCGGTGCCGGATTCCCACGAGCGTAGCGTAAGCCGTGAGAAAGAGTGCCAGCGAGGTAACGGAAGGCGTGTTTGACAGCTCCCAAGCAGCAGCGGAAGGCGAGTGAGAGAAGCGAGCCAAGTAACCGACGGTGTAAGCCAGGTCGGGCCGAGTACCAGTGGACGCGTACATAAGGGAACCAATGGCCTGCAGGTACCGAGTGCGATCCGGGAATGGGGTGGGCTGCAGCTCGACTTCGAGGCGGAGATCGGGCTGCATGGGCGTGGCAACGGGATGGGCATCGGACATTCCAAATCGGGCAAGGACGTCCTTGAGGTATTGTTCCTGACTCAGAGAGATGGAACCGTCTGGAGAGCGCCGGATCTGGATGCCGAGGACGTATTCTGCCTCACCGAGCCGTTTGACACCATAGCGCTGCTCAAGACCCTGAAGGGTACGCTCAATTTCAGGGAGAGAGGGGCTGATCATGAGCAGGTCGTCGACATAGAGCGCAATGTAGTGGTGCACATCACCCGTTGTCCTGACGTAGACGCAGTGGTCGGATTCGGTGGCGACGTAGCCGAGTGCGGACAAGGCAGAGTCAATCTCGTCGTTCCAGATGCGACCGGCCTGGCGCAAACCATAGAGGGACCGATGCAGTTGGAGGACCTTGCCTGGCATGTAGATGCCATCAGGCACACGAATGTACAGGGGTGCGTCGAGTTTGCCGTGCAGGTAGGCTTTGTCGATGTCGGCCTGGTGGACGTGGTACCCATGAGCAGCAGCAAGAGCCAGGAGTGCGCGGATGGAGGTGAATTTGGCCACGGGTGCAAAGGTCTCGTCAAAGTCAATGCCAGAGCGTTGGGAGTCACCACGAGCAACGAGACGGCCCTTGTAGGACTTGACTTGGCCATGCTGGTCGCGTTTGGTGCGGAAGACAAAGCGGGAGCCCAGGACCTTGGCGTCTGCTGGGACAAGGGACTCGTCAATTGGTGTGAACGCCGAAAAATCTCGCAAGAGTGAGTCAAACTCGTCGCGGGCCGCAAGACGCCAGTCATCCGCTTGAGGAGTGGCCATGGCCGCTCGCCAGTGAGGTGGGTCGCGAGCGGGGCAATCAGTTCCGCAGGGTCGGCGGGCGAGGTCTCAAAGAGGGCGGCAGCGCCAGAGGCAAGGTAGGCCACGGCAGAGGGTGAATGGAGTGCGTCATCCACGTCGTCGGGAAACTCCTGCGCCTGGCATAGCGAAGCAACATCGCGTGGGCGTGGCAGGAGATTGATCGGGTCCGGGGAGTCGGACCGAGCGGGTGAGGGTGGTGCTGGCAACGCATGGGAGGCCACGGGCGCGCGGGAAGGACAAGGCGTGGAGATGGCCGAGTCAGAGCTACCTTGGTCAGAGGCGCTTGATGCAGGTGATTCCGGGTCAGGGAGCTCACGAGCAGGGGAGCCTTGGTCAGGGGCAGGGGGTGCGAGCGAGTCCTGGTCAGGGACCTCGCAGGCAGGGGCGGGACGGTGCGGGCCCTGGTCAGGGGCGGCCGGCACGGGTCGAGGTGGCTCAGCGCGAGGCGCGAGTGAGCGAGGGGAAGCAACGAGCGAAGGCTCAAGGGGTCTACCTGGTCAGGGTATGCGTCAACAGGGACGGGGAGTGGGATTGGTTCAGCGCGAACGTCGGTGGCTGGCCGGAGTGCAGGGAACTCGGATTCACGGAAGACAACATTGCGGCTGAGTTGTATCCTGCGCGTGGACGGCTCGAAGAGTCGGAAAGCCTTGGCATGGTGGTCAAAACCAACGAACAGGAGGGGTACAGCCTTGGGGTCGAGGTCCGTGCGCTTGGCGGAGGGAAGGTGGTGCCAAGCGCGGCAGCCAAATGCGCGAAGGGTGGAGATATCAGGCGCAAAGCCGTGCCAACGGGTGTCGGGGATCTCACCACTATGAGACAATCACCACTACTGTCAGGAGAGGTCGATTGTTGAACAGAAGTGGTCTATTTCAGCATACCTATGAGACAATCACCACTACTGTCAGGAGAGGTCGATTGTTGAACAGAAGTGGTGAGAGGGAAGCTAAGAAATAGAAAGGGGACCCGCGCTGGATAGGCCCAGTCGCGGGTGAAGTTGCTAGCGCGCTAACGCAGTCGCGCGCGCCTAAGTCCCCACCGCAAGGGGGCGGCCTAGTGGGCACGCGCACGGATCCACCCGGCGCTGGCGCGCTGAGTCAGTCGCGCGCGTCTAAGTCCCCAGCGCAGGGGGCGGGCTAGCGGGTGCGCGCACCGACCGAGGCGCCTCTGCCGAGCTGAGAGTGGACTTGTCACAACCACCAATGCCGGCGTGAGGCATCAGGTTTTTGCAGTGCACGTAGTACAAGGCAGCCTCACCCAGAGGCGTGAATCAGCGCCGGAGGAGTAGAGCAGAGCAAGGATGCCCTCCTTGATGGTGCGATTGCTGCGCTCGACACGCCCATTTTGTTGGGGAGTGTAAGGGATGGTGAGTTCCCGACGAATGCCTTTGCTTGCACAGAAGTCGACAAAGTTGCGCAGAGTGAACTCGCCTCCATTGTCAGAGCGGATGGTCTTCACCTTGGTGCCGGTGGCATTCTCGACTTCAAGGATCCAGTCGCGAAGGCGAGGGAAGACGTCACTTTTGAGTGCCAGGAGGAGACACCAGTGCTTGCGTGAGAAGTCATCAATGATGACCAGCATGTACCGATGTCCACCAAATGTAGGGCGAGGCATTTGCGCTACATCGACATGGAGGAGATCCAGGCGGCCAGAGGCAATGGACTTGGACGCGGCAAAGGGGAGGGCATGCGCTTTGGAAGCGAGACAAGCATTGCAGTAAAAATCCCGGAGCTCCTGATCCTTATACACCCAATCCACCCAGTAACCAAGCCTTTCTGCACAACGTTTTTGATTTGCGCAACGGGCAAGTGCGCAAGGCGACGGTGCAGAGTCAGCAAGGACACTTTGGTAGGGATGGCGAGGAGGGCTGTGGGCGTACAGGGTGTAGGTCCAAGTGCCAAGGCGTACAGGTTGTTCCCGATGGCTTGAGCGGTAGCGACGACGGCACCCGAGGGACGGGCGATGCTTGCACAACGAGATGCGAAGGAGACGCGGTAGCCAAGTTGATCCAACTGGAAGACGGACAGCAGGTTGCATGGGAGATCCGGTACCAGGAGGACATTGGACACAGTGATGGGACCCGTTGAAGTCTGGATGCAAATGGTGCCACAGCCGGTGGAAGGGAGGGAGCCGGCGACGCCTCCAACTCGTGGGCCTGCGACCGTGCGAAGCTCGGAAAAAGGCCCCTGTCGTTCGTCATATGGCGATTAGCGCCCGAGTCAAGAAGCCAAGCCGATTTGCGAAATGGCGAAGGTGTTGCGAGGAGACAGGCCGTGAACGACACAGAGTTGGGTGTGTCCACTGCGGCTGGTGACGCGACTGGCTGGGAGGCCTTCTTCTCGGCGGTGCGACGAGCTCGGTAGGCGGTGGCCCAGGCGGTGTCGGGGCATTCCCGGAGCCAGTGCAACTTGCGACAAGACGGATTTGGGCACGGCCTGGAACAGCCGCGGCGGGCCTGCGGGGTGGCGACGGCGGCAACAGGAGTATCGACGGGGCGGGCTTTGACATCGCGGTAAAGGCGCGTGAAGATCTCGGTGGCGGAGGGCATCGCAGTGGAATCGCCCTGGTCAGCAACGAAGGTGGTGCGCCAGGCGTCGAAGGACGAAGGAAGGCGAGCAAGCAAGTGCGAGGCGAGAAGGGCGTTCACGGTGACCTGCGAGTCCTGCAGCAGCCGGGCGTCGTTTTCGAAACTGTCGCGGAATTGCAGGAACAGGTCGGGAGTGACGGGCACAGGGTCGGAGCTGAAGAGGCGTTGGATGACCGGTAGCAGATCGACAGCAGAGACGGTGCCGTAGCGTTCGCAAAGTGCCTGCCAGACCTTGGGTGCTGCGAGCGATTCGTCGAGGTAAGGTGACAGGCCCGGGAGGACAGTTTGCGAATCGACGGAGGCGCAAATGGAGGAGCAGGCGTAGTGGTCCCAGAGAGGGACATACGAAGCAGGCCAAGACTCGAGTGGTACGCCCGTGTTGAGGTAACGGACGACGCCGGAGGGCAGGCGTGAACGGATGGCGAGGACCCAGTCTCGGTAGCCGGACGAGTTGCGAAGCAGCTCGGTCGTTGCGAAGGCCGCAGAGTGGGTGGGGGCGCAAGGGCGGCGCATCGGGCGTGGGCTCGCGGAGCTTGGCTTCAGGCGCGGAGGCGCCGGCGTCGGACATGTTGCGAAGGGTGAAAAAGTAGAGCAAAGGGCGGGCACGGAGGTGGCCGCACTGGTAGCTCGGTTGGGCTAATAACCTGTGATGTTGTCACGCTTGCTCAAGCGGTGGTAAGTCTCTGATCGAAGGACCGAGGGAGACCAGACCAAGAAGTTGCTTGCTACACACCTGCTCAAGCGGTGGTAAGTCTCTGATCGAAGGACCGAGGGAGACCAGACCAAGAAGTTGCTTGCTACACACCTGCTCAAGCACTACAGTAAGTTACCACATCTAGAGGGGTGAAAGATGATAGGAAGAGTAGTGCTCACCTGCTCAAGCGGTGGTAAGTCTCTGATCGAAGGACCGAGGGAGACCAGACCAAGAAGTTGCTTGAGCAGGAGAGAAACCAGAGTGGGGCCATTTGGCTGGGCCCAAGTCAGCCCAGCCAAAGTCAGGCGCACGGACCTGGCCCAGGTGCAGAGACCAGGCCCAGAGTGGGAGAGCTAAGGTGGTGAAAAGTAGGCCAAAAGTGATCAAAACGAAGAGAGGAGGATGTTGAGGTAGGTACAAGATACAAGAAGGACATGAAGGAGATATTTGATCTCACACTTCTGATGATCAGCCCGGACCTCGCCGAAATCGAACGTGTCATCTCGGGCCTTGAACAACGCTACGGTGTCAAGCGACTCGGCCCGGCGGAGTACATCCTCGGCATCCAGATCAGGCGTCTCAACGACGGCTCTATCGCCCTATGCCAGGAACGGTACATCATGGACGTGCTCGCTCGGTTCCACTTCGACACTACGACTCGCGGCGCTACCATCCCCATGACCCCGGTCTTTCGCTCACCGCCATTCCGGGCCAAGGCACGGAACAGATCAGGTCGTGGTATCTACAGGCAATCGGCTCGCTCCTCTACATCTCGCTTGGCACTCGCCCGACATCGCCTTCGCCGTATCTTACCTGGCCCGCTTCGCCAACAACCCGGGTCAGCGCCATTGGATTGCCGTCAAGCACGTCCTACGCTACCTCCGAGCCACTTATCGCGACGAGCTTCTCTACACTCGTGGTAAGACGGACATCAAGGGCGTGGTAGGTTACTCCGATGCCAACTGGGGTGCCTGCGTCGACACATCGGTCTCCACCATGGGTTTCGTCTTCTACATTGCCGGCTCCGCTGTGTCCTGGTCCTCCAAGCGTCAATCGCGGGTCGCCGACTCTACCACCGACGCGGAATACCTCGCTCTCTCGCATGCTGGCAAGGAAGGGATCTACCTCAGTCAGCTGCTTGAGGAGCTCCATGTCCAGTCCGGTATCCCCACTCACATCTACACTGACAACGAAGCTGCTGCCGCCGTCGCACGAGACCCTGTCCGCGCATCCGGGACTCGACATATCCGTCTGCGTGAGCACTTCGTTCGGGACATGGTGAATCGGGGTGAGATTTCTCTTTCGCACGTGGGGACAAGCAACATGGTGGCCGACATCTTTACCAAGGCACTTGGCCCGAAGATTTTTTCCATGCATTGCTATGCTCTCGGCTTGCGCACTCGACATCCACGGCTTGGGTCTGCCTCGCATTCGCGTGGGGGGGGGTGTGACAAGTCCACTCTCAGCTCGGCAGAGGCGCCTCGGTCGGTGCGCGTACCCGCTAGCCCGCCCCCTGCGCTGGGGACTTAGACGCGCGCGACTGCCTCAGCGAGCAGGCGCCAGCGGACTCGGGCGCGCGCCCGCTAGGCCGCCCCTTGAGGTGGCGACTTAGACGTGCGCAGCTGCCTCAGCGCCCTAGCGATTTCACCCGCGACTGGGCCTATCCCAGCGCGGGTCCACTTTCTATTTCTTAGCTTCCCTCTCACCACTTCTGTTCAACAATCGACCTCTCCTGACAGTAGTGGTGATTGTCTCATAGGTATGCTGAAATAGACCACTTCTGTTCAACAATCGACCTCTCCTGACAGTAGTGGTGATTGTCTCATAAAATAGACCACTTCTGTTCAACAATCGACCTCTCCTGACAGTAGTGGTGATTGTCTCATAGAGTCAGTCGCGCGCGTCTAAGTCCCCAGCGCAGGGGGCGGGCTAGCGGGTGCGCGCACCGACCGAGGCGCCTCTGCCGAGCTGAGAGTGGACTTGTCACACCCCCCCCACGCGAATGCGAGGCAGACCCAAGCCGTGGATGTCGAGTGCGCAAGCCGAGAGCATAGCAATGCATGGAAAAAATCTTCGGGCCAAGTGCCTTGGTAAAGATGTCGGCCACCATGTTGCTTGTCCCACGTGCGAAAGAGAAATCTCACCCCGATTCACCATGTCCGAACGAAGTGCTCACGCAGACGGATATGTCGAGTCCCGGATGCGCGGACAGGGTCTCGTGCGACGGCGGCAGCAGCTTCGTTGTCAGTGTAGATGTGAGTGGGGATACCGGACTGGACATGGAGCTCCTCAAGCAGCTGACTGAGGTAGATCCCTTCCTTGCCAGCATGCGAGAGAGCGAGGTATTCCGCGTCGGTGGTAGAGTCGGCGACCCGCGATTGACGCTTGGAGGACCAGGACACAGCGGAGCCGGCAATGTAGAAGACGAAACCCATGGTGGAGACCGATGTGTCGACGCAGGCACCCCAGTTGGCATCGGAGTAACCTACCACGCCCTTGATGTCCGTCTTACCACGAGTGTAGAGAAGCTCGTCGCGATACGTGGCTCGGAGGTAGCGTAGGACGTGCTTGACGGCAATCCAATGGCGCTGACCCGGGTTGTTGGCGAAGCGGGCCAGGTAAGATACGGCGAAGGCGATGTCGGGGCGAGTGCCAAGCGAGATGTAGAGGAGCGAGCCGATTGCCTGTAGATACCACGACCTGATCTGTTCCGTGCCTTGGCCCGGAATGGCGGTGAGCGAAAGACCGGGGTCATCGGGATGGTAGCGCCGCGAGTCGTAGTGTCGAAGTGGAACCGAGCGAGCACGTCCATGATGTACCGTTCCTGGCATAGGGCGATAGAGCCGTCGTTGAGACGCCTGATCTGGATGCGAGGATGTACTCCGCCGGGCCGAGTCGCTTGACACCGTAGCGTTGTTCAAGGCCCGAGATGACACGTTCGATTTCGGCGAGGTCCGGGCTGATCATCAGAAGATCGTCAACGTACAGCGCGATGTAGTGTGGGCGTTGTCGATCGTCGAGCCGAGAGTAGACGCAGTGATCGGTGCCTGTCGCCGTGTAACCGAGGTTGCGAAGCGAAGCGTCGATGTGTCGATTCCAGATTCTGCCAGCTTGTTTGAGCCCGTAGATGGAGCGTCGCAGTCGGAGCACCTTATCGCCAGGAAGATCGAATCCTCGCGGTGCCGTCATCCAGATGTCGTGGTCGAGGTCGCCGTGAAGGTAGGCTTTGTCGATGTCCGCTTGGTGTACATGCAGGCCATTGGCGGCCGCCAGCGCAAGGAGGGAGCGTATCGAAGAGAAGCGTGCGACCGGTGCGAAGGTTTCAGTGAAGTCGATGCCGTCACGTTGGCGATTGCCTTGTGCGACCAGCCGTGCCTTGTGTCCAGTGATCTCGCCGAGTGCGTTCCGTTTTGTTTTCCAGACAAATTTGGACGATACGATGGTCGCGCCGCAGGTACTGTAGAACGGTCATCAATGGTGAAGACCTTGAAGTCGTCGCGCATGGAATTGAACTCATCGGCAGCGGCCTTAGCCCATACCTCGCGTTTGTCGCCCGACATCGCTTCTCGCCAGGTCTGTGGGTCGCTCGTAATGGATTTGACGGGTTCGATGGCCTCGGTGTCAGAGGTGTCGTCGTCAGTCGCAATGAACGCGCGGTGATGGCGAGTGAGGAAATCGATTTTGTCCGGGGACTCGTTGCGAGAGTGGCGTCCAATGAGGTCGAGTTCGTCGGGCGACTCCTCAGCCGATGCGGGCTCGCGGTACGTGCTGAAGTCTGGGAGTGGAGTGTCCATTGGGTCGAGGGGAGCCTGGGGCTGTGATCCGATGAGGTCAAGAGGATCGGCGGAGTACTCAGATTCAGTGGGTAAGGCCGAAGGTGACGACGATGCAGCCAACGACGGTGAGGGCGCGGACGATGGTGCAGCCGAAGGGGACGAGGCCGGCTCAGGAGACAGTGACGAGGACGGCGCAGGCGACGGTGACGCGGGCGATTCGGCATCTGTGGAATTAAGTAAGGATCCGCCAGTGTACCCTGGGGCCACGTCAACGGCGCTCATGGAAGAATCATCAAGAGGGGATGAGACGTCCATGTGCGCCGACCTTACTAGTGGGGTCCATGAATCAACGGTGGTTTGAGGGTCGGCAAAGGGAGCGCTGGCGAAGTGCGTGTCATCGTCTGGCTCGGCGGAGTCGCCACGTAACCCGGGGAATTCGTGTCGAGGAAGGTGGCATTTCTGCCCAGGGTGACCTTCTTTGTTGTAGGGTCGTAGAAGCGGAAGGCTTTGGAAGCCAAGTCGTAGCCGGTGAACAGAACGCGAACCGCTTTCGGGTCGAGTTTAGAGTGAAGTTCGGGCGCGACCGTGAGCCAAGCCGCACAGCCGAACGGGTGAAGCGCGGAGGCTGTGGTGCGTCCGCCCTGCCAGACCGAGTTCGGTGTTGCCTTGTCGAGAGCCGAGTGTTGAACCAGGTTCTTGCAGTAAACGAAGTAAGCCGCAGCCTCCTCCCAGAATGGCTTGGGTAGATGGGCGTCCGCCAGAAGGGCAAGAATGCCTTCAACAATGGACCGATTGACCCGCTCCGCCCGACCGTTTTGTTGAGGCGTGCGAGGGATAGAGTATTGTCGACGCGTACCTCGCACCTTGCAGAACTCCGTGAATGCTCTCGAGCAATACTCGCCACCATTGTCAGTTCGGAGGACCTTCAGTGTTGCACCTGTCTCGAGCTCGACCTCGGCAAGCCAAGTCTTGAATACGCTGAAGACTTCGCTTTTATGTCCGATTGCGTAGGCCCATAGTTTGCGCGAGTAGTCGTCGAGGAACGTGACGAGGTATCGTTTGCCAGTCAAGGAACGCTCCGGGAGGGAAAGTACATCACTGTGTACGAGGCCGAGTCTCTCGGAGGAGTGCGAATCCGAATCGGGAAAAGGAAGACGATGGCCCTTGGCGCTGAGGCAAGCATTGCAGACAAACTTCTCTACCTCTTCGTCACTATATCCGGCCCCGAGACCCTCCAGCAAACCAGCGGCAACCATCTTCTGTATGGACGACGGTGCGAGATGGCCGAGGCAGCGGTGGAGAGTCAGCAGGGGCACGGAAGACTGTGAACGAGAGAGGAGAGCAAGGTGCTGACATTTGGAATGATCAGCGTCGAGCAAATAGAGTCCCTCGTCGAGCCTCGTGCCTTCAGCGATGTTGGTGCCCTCTTTGTCGATGTCAATGCCGTGTTTCGTGAAGGCAACACGGACGTCGTCGGTGTCGCAAAGTCGAGAGACCGAGAGGAGATTTACGAACAGGCCGGGAGTGTGCAGCACGCCAGTGAGCGTGATCGGATGGCCCGAGGCGGCAACAAAGGCGATGTTTCCCGTTCCGATGGCGTTGATGCCCCTGCAATGCCTCCAATCTTTGTGGGAGCGATGTGGCGATAGGTCGTGAACAGCGACTTGTCCGAGACCATGTGCGAGGTGGCCCCCGAGTCAACGACGAAAGAGTTGGTGCGGAGCTGGCGGCGACGAGCGAGAAAACCGGTGGCAATACATCCGACATGGTGTTGACAGTCGGCGGTCGAGTTCGCCGTGTCGGCCTTTTTGCCGTTCTCGAGAGCCTTTTTGCAGTCGAAAGACCAGTGATTCTGCTTGCAGGAGCGACAGGGTCCTGGCGGCGGGTGTTGCGCTCTCACAGGGCACTCCGCCACACGGTGCGAAGGGCTGCGACAGGCGAGACACTTGGGACGGGTAGGACGTGACAACGACGAGGCAAGGAGGGCCGATTGAGTGCTGGGGACGTTGGTGGACCGAAGTTGGACACGCATGCGATCGGCAAGCGAATCGATGGCAGGGAGAGATCTTTGGGTGCGCTGTTCATCGGTGAACGACGCCTTGAAGCTCTCGAGGGACGGATGTGCAATGGCGAGGAGGAGTGTGGCGAGAACATCATTGATAGTCGTCTTCGTATCGATGATTTCTTGCGCAATGGCTTTGAACTCCATGATCCAACCGTCGAATTCGTCAACGGTGCCGGGCATGGGCCGGAAACTCCATAGTCGTGAGAAGAGCTCGAGCGTGCGAGTGGCGTCATCCGGAGCATACCGCGATTTCAGCGTCGAATAGATTTTGGGCGCTGTGAGTTCGGCGGTAGGGATTTGGTCGAGGACGGCCGAGACGTCGGCTGAGTCGATCGAGTTCGCTAGGAGCTCACGTGCCACGACATCGCGGGCAGAGCGGTGCGAAGGTGTCCAGTCGGCGGGTACGATCCCGTCGAGGACGTATGAGCGGATGTCGTCCGCGAGGCAGAGGCGAAGCTGGCGTGTCCAGCTCGCAAACATCTTGGGCCCATCCAAGCGTGCGTGCTTGGGAAAGGCGGGGCGAGAGGTGCCGGACAACGTGGCGGATGTGGCAGTGGTGAGACCCGACAGCAGCGACGTAAGTGCGGCGAGCTGTTCGGCGGGGATTGTTGGGTGGGCACCCGTCGTTAGGGGCGACGACGTGTCCATGCCAGCGGTAGGTCGATGGGCGAATAACCTATGAGACAATCACCACTACTGTCAGGAGAGGTCGATTGTTGAACAGAAGTGGTCTATTTCAGCATACCTATGAGACAATCACCACTACTGTCAGGAGAGGTCGATTGTTGAACAGAAGTGGTGAGAGGGAAGCTAAGAAATAGAAAGTGGACCCGCGCTGGGATATATGAGACAATCACCACTACTGTCAGGAGAGGTCGATTGTTGAACAGAAGTGGTCTATTTCAGCATACCTATGAGACAATCACCACTACTGTCAGGAGAGGTCGATTGTTGAACAGAAGTGGTGAGAGGGAAGCTAAGAAATAGAAAGGGGACCCGCGCTGGGATAGGCCCAGTCGCGGGTGAAGTTGCTAGCGCGCTAAGGCAGTCGCGTGCGCCTAAGTCCCCACCGCAAGGGGGCGGCCTAGTGGGCACGCGCACGGATCCACCCGGCGCTGGCGCGCTGAGTCAGTCGCGCGCGTCTAAGTCCCCAGCGCAGGGGGCGGGCTAGCGGCGTGCGCGCACCGACCGAGGCGCCTCTGCCGAGCTGAGAGTGGACTTGTCACACGCCCTTCACCCATTCGGCTGCGCGGCCTGGCTCACAGTCGCGCCGGACCTTCGCGGCAAGCTCGACCCCAAGGCCGCGCGCGTGATTTTCACCGGTTACGACCTCGCCTCCAAGGCTTTCCGTTTCTTCGACCATTCCACCAACAAGGTTGTGCTTGGCCGAAATGCCACCTTCCTCGACGACGACTTCCCCGGCCTAGTCAGCACGCCCGTCGATGCGGACGACGCCGAACGCC
This sequence comes from Microbotryum lychnidis-dioicae p1A1 Lamole, assembly GCA_001244265.2. Lineage (NCBI taxonomy): Eukaryota > Fungi > Basidiomycota > Microbotryomycetes > Microbotryales > Microbotryaceae > Microbotryum > Microbotryum lychnidis-dioicae. Next base: position 1,667,251 of record CDLV01000009.1, on the reverse strand, counting down.
AGTTCGTCATTCCCGCCGACACGCACGCCCCCGCCGACACGCCCGCCCCCGCCGTCAAGACGAGGACCCCACTAGTAAGGTCGGCGCACATGGACGTCTCATCCCCCTTGATGATTCTGCCATGAGCGCCGTTGACGTGGCCCAGGGTACACTGGCGGATCCTTACTTAATTCTACAGATACCAGCCCCTCGTCGTCTCCGTCGTTCGGCCCGTTTTCGTCTCCCGCCACCTCCTCGGCCGGGGGACCGTCCATCGATGACTCGGATGATCCGCTTGACCTCCTGAACTCCGACACCGCGGTTCGCCTCAACCTGATGGACGTACATCGATCCGACGACGACACCTCGGTGACACCCACGCCCGCCGCTGCCGCCTGGCAGCCCCCGATGACGACTCTCCTGATGAGATCGATTTCCTCTCTCGCCATCATCGCGCTTTCATCGCCACGGACGACGACGACCCCGCCCTCGAAGCCATTGAACCCGTCAAATCGATCACTAGCGATCCCCAGACCTGGCGTGAAGCGATGTCCAGCGACGAGCACGACCTCTGGGCTCAAGCTGCCTCAGACGAGTTCACCGCCATGCGTGACGATTTCAAGGTGTTCACCATCGAGCCTCGCTCCTCAGTACCGCCGGGCGCCACCATCGTCACCTCCAAATTTGTCTGGAAGACCAAGCGCGATGCACAGGGTGATATCACAGGGCGGAAGGCACGCCTTGTTGCACAGGGAAATCGCCAGCGCGACGGCATCGACTTCTCGAGACGTTCGCACCCGTCGCCCGTTTCTCCTCCATTCGCTGCCTTCTCGCCCTTGCCGCTGCCAATGGCTACCACGTTCATCAGGCCGACATCGACAAGGCTTACCTTCACGGCGAGCTCGATCACGATATCTGGATGACGACGCCACGAGGCTTCGACTTCCCGGGCGACAAGGTTCTCCGGCTGCGACGCTCGATCTACGGTCTTAAGCAGGCCGGTCGCATCTGGAATCGCCACATCGACACATCACTTCGAAGTCTTGGGTACAAGGCAACGGGCACTGATCACTGCATTTACTCTCGCATTGATGATCAGAAGCAGCCCCATTATATCGCATTGTATGTCGACGATCTCCTCATTGTCAGCCCCGCCCTCGACGAGATCGAGCGTGTCATCTCCGGCCTCGAACAACAATACGGCGTCAAACGGCTCAGCCCCGCAGAATACATCCTCGGCATCCAAATTCGACGCCTGGAAGACGGCTCCATTGCTCTATCCCAGGAGCGCTACATCATGGACGTGCTCGCCCGCTTCCACTTCGACACCACAACGCGCGGCGCTACGGTGCCAATGACGCCCGGCCTCTCGCTCACGGCTGTACCGGGTCAGGGAACGGAACGCATTCGGTCGTGGTACCTGCAAGCCATCGGCTCCCTCCTATACATTTCACTTGGCACTCGGCCCGACATTGCCTTCGCCGTCTCGTACCTGTCCCGGTTCGCCAACAACCCCGGCCGCCGCCATTGGATTGCCGTCAAACACGTCCTTCGCTACCTTCGCGCTACGTACCGCGATGAGCTACTCTACGCCTGTGGCCCCGCCAAAATTACGGGTGTGGTTGGCTATTCTGATGCGAACTGGGGTGCCTGCGTCGACACGTCCATCTCCACAATGGGCTTCGTCTTTTACTTGGCCGGCTCCGCCGTCTCTTGGTCATCGAAGCGTCAGACTCGGGTAGCAGATTCCACCACTGATGCCGAATACCTCGCCTTGTCGCATGCTGGTAAGGAAGCGATTTACCTTACGCAACTCCTCTCCGAGCTCCACGTTCGCCCGGTCGATGCAGCCCACATTTTCACCGACAACGAGGCCGCCGCCGCCGTCGCTCACGACCCCGTTCGCACTTCGGGCACTCGACACATACGCCTCCGCGAGCACTTTGTCCGCGACATGGTCAACCAAGGCGAGATCTCTCTCTCACACGTCGGCACAGCGAACATGGTTGCAGACATATTCACCAAGGCGCTAGGTCCCAAGATTTTCGGTGCACATTGCTATACTCTAGGTCTCCGGACGCGTCACCCACGGCTCAAGTCTACCTCGCGTTCGCGTGGGGGGGGGTGTGAAGAATCCACTCTCCGCTCGGCTCAGGACTTAGGCGCGCGGATCAAGCCGGGCACATCGGCACAGGTCTTAGGCGCGCTGAGCGAGCCGGGCGCATCGGCAGAGGACTTAGGCGCGCGGAACGAACCAGGCGCACCGGCTCAGGACTGAGGCGCGGGGCGCAGGACTTAGGCGCGCGGAGCGAGCCTGGGACTTAGGCGCGCCGGCTCAGGTCTTAGGCGCGCGGAGCGAGCCTGGGACTTAAGCGCAGGGAACGAGCCTGGTCCAAGGGTTAAGCCCAAGGGTCCCAGGCTGAGGACTTGAGGTGCGCGGCTCCCATACTGTTAGCTTCCTATTCATCACTCTTGGCTATAACTACATCGCTGACGTAGTAGAGTTGATCGAATAGGTATGTTGTAATAATTATCACTCTTGGCTATAACTACATCGCTGACGTAGTAGAGTTGATCGAATAATAGGCCAGGCTCGTTCCGCGCGCCTAAGTCCCGAGCCATTTCGCCCGGCACGCTCCGCGCGCCTAAGTCCCGACCTGATGCGCCCGGCTCGCTCCGCGCGCCTAAGTCCCGAGCCGAGGCGCCAGGCTCGCTCCGCGCGCATAGGTCCGTGCGCGATGCGCCCGGCTCGCTCCGCGCGCCTAAGTCCTGGACCGAGCGGAGAGTGGATTCCTCACAATGTGGCGACTCCGCCGATCCAGACGATGACACGCACTTCGCCAGCGCTCCCTTCGCCGACCCTCAAACCGCCGTCAAGTCATGGACCCCACTAGTAAGGTCGGCGCACATGGACGTCTCATCCCCTCTTGATGATTCTTCCATGAGCGCCGTTGACGTGGCCCCAGGGTACACTGGCGGATCCTTACTTAATTCCACAGATGCCGAATCGCCCTCGTCACCGTCGCCTGCGCCGTCCTCGTCACCGTCCCCTGAGCCGGCCTCGTCACCGTCGCAGGCGCCATCGCCCGCGTCCTCGCCATCGTCTGCTGCATCGTCGTCACCTTCGGTCTCACCGGTTGACTCTGAATACTCCGCCAATCCTCTTGACCTCATCGGCTCACAGCCCCAGGCTCCCCTCGACCCATGGACACCCAACCCCCGACTTCAGCACGTACGCGAGCCCGCATCGGCTGAGGAGTCGCCCGACGAACTCGATCTCATTGGACGCCACTCTCGCGACAAGTCCCCGGACGAAATCGATTTCCTCACTCGCCATCACCGCGCGTTCATTGCAACTGACGACGATACCTCTGACACCGAGGCCATCGAACCCGTCAAATCCATTACGAGCGACCCACAGACCTGGCGAGAAGCGATGTCGGGCGACAAACGCGAGGTATGGGCTAAGGCCGCTGCCGATGAGTTCAATTCCATGCGCGACGACTTCAAGGTCTTCACCATTGATGACCGTTCTACAGTACCTGCGGGCGCGACCATCGTAACGTCCAAATTCGTCTGGAAAACAAAACGGAACGCACTCGGCGAGATCACTGGACACAAGGCACGGCTGGTCGCGCAAGGCAATCGCCAACGTGACGGCATCGACTTCACTGAAACCTTCGCACCGGTCGCACGCTTCTCTTCGATACGCTCCCTCCTTGCGCTGGCGGCCACCAATGGCCTCCATGTACACCAAGCGGACATCGACAAAGCCTACCTTCACGGCGACCTCGACCACGACATCTGGATGACGGCTCCGCGAGGCTTCGATCTTCCTGGCGATAAGGTGGTCCGACTGCGACGCTCCATCTACGGGCTCAAACAGGCTGGCAGAATCTGGAATCGACACATCGACGCTTCGCTTCGCAACCTCGGTTACACGGCGACAGGCACCGATCACTGCGTCTACTCTCGGCTCGACGATCGGCAACGCCCACACTACATCGCGCTGTACGTTGACGACCTTCTGATGATCAGCCCGGACCTCGCCGAAATCGAACGTGTCATCTCGGGCCTTGAACAACACTACGGTGTCAAGCGACTCGGCCCGGCGGAGTACATCCTCGGCATCCAGATTCGGCGACTCGTCGATGGTTCAATCGCACTATCACAGGAACGGTACATCATGGACGTGCTTGCTCGGTTTCACTTCGACACTACGACTCGCGGAACTACAGTCCCGATGACCCCGGCCTTTCGCTCACCGCCATCCCAGGTCAAGCCACCGAACGGATCAGGTCTTGGTATCTACAGGCAATCGGTTCTCTCCTCTACATCTCCCTTGGTACCCGCCCCGACATCGCCTTCGCTGTGTCCTACCTGGCCCGTTTTGCCAACAACCCCGGACGTCGCCACTGGATTGCCGTCAAGCACATCTTACGCTACCTTCGGGCCACGTATCGCGATGAACTAGTATATGCTCGCGGCGAGGCTCGGATCACAGGTGTGGTAGGCTACTCCGACGCGAACTGGGGGGCATGCGTTGATACGTCGATCTCCACAATGGGTTATGTCTTCTACATCGCCGGATCCGCCGTGTCCTGGTCGTCTAAACGCCAATCTCGAGTGGCCGACTCCACACCGACGCCGAATACCTTGCTCTCTCGCATGCTGGCAAGGAGGGGATCTACCTCAGTCAGCTACTCGAAGAGCTTCATGTCCAACCTGTTGCACCGGCTCACATATTTACTGACAACGAAGCCGCTGCAGCAGTTGCCCGCGACCCTGTCCGCGTCACCGGCACTCGACACATACGCTTGCGCGAGCACTTCGTTCGGGACATGGTGAATCGGGGCGACATCTCACTCTCGCACGTCGGAACCAGCGACATGGTGGCCGACATTTTCACTAAGGCTCTCGGACCTAAGGTATTTTCGACGCACTGCTACGCCCTTGGCCTTCGCACTCGACACCCACGGCTTGGGTCTGCCTCGCATTCGCGTGGGGGGGGTGTGAAGAGTCAGTTGGCGTGTTGTGAATGAGGATTAGCAGGAAGGCGGCTTTCGGTTATTTGATTAGAAGCGCGCGTTTGTTTAGTGAAGCCTGGCGATGCGCACCAACCGTTGTCTTCTCTCCACGGTTGGATTACACGCTCGTCAGGTACGTACATCTAGCACTACGGTACTATCATATGCAATTAACTGACGGTTGGATTACACGCTCGTCAGTCTATTATTTGGTAGCGTCTGTATTGCCGCAAGGCACAGATCCGCACGCAGAAAAGACGCAGCGCATATCCAAGATGGCGACTCCCACGGCTGACCACGTCAGTCTGATGGGCGACCTATACGGCAAAGTCGACGCCACCAACTGGGTGTTGCCAGGGAGCGACTTCAGAACGTCCTGAAAGGCGAGGGCCGCCTCAAGCACGTCACCGGTGTTCTAGACGTCGGCCCCGAGCCTTTGCAGTCCGAGTTCACTCGCTTGGAGGGCGACAACCGGGTAGACGATGTGGCCACCTATCGCAACCAACTTCGATTGTACCGTCAGGATGTCGACGCTCTCAATCAGGCCCTTGCGCAGGCGCGCAACACGCTAATCGTATGTTTGGGGGAGTCCACCTTCGCCCGCGTCAAAGCCAACGCCACGCACGACTTGTGGGCCGCGCTCGATAAGGATCTCGGTCGCGCTTCGGACGATTTCATGCGCTCAGCGAAGCTCGACGCCCTCTTCTTGTGTGAGCCATTTGTCGACGGCGAAGCGCTAGACCCATGGCTTGCGAACTTCAACGGTTGTTTGAGGACCTCGTCGCCGCCCACGTCTCCCGTGACAAAGCCTATCAACGCGCCAGGATCGACGGCACATCGTTTACCCAGAGCGATTTCGACAAGTGGGTACCAGCGCCAGCGCTGTCCGAGGGCGTTCGCATGGACCTCTTGAAGGCTAGGATGCCGAGGAACCTCGTGACGGTCATCGACTCCATCGGCACGCTCCCATCGCTCGAGCAAGTTGAGGGCGCGATACGTAGGGCCGCACTTTCCTCGAGCCGGCAGATCGAGCCCATCGCGGAGGCATTAGCGGCACGGGTGCAGTCTCGGAGTCAGCCAGCCTCGGGTCGTCCTCGCTCGAAACCCTCGGCCGTCCTTCCGGTCCCTCGGCGCCCCCCTTCCTTCAGGCCTCGAGGGTGCCCGGCCTCAAGGAGAGGTGGCCTCACGGGATCTCGCACGCTGGTCGCCTGAAACTGGGTCGGATGCAGTGCAGAAGGTGCTACGAGCAGGGACATCTTGGCGACGAATGCACGGTGCCGTCGGCAGAGGTCTCTCGCCGCCGCATCGCTGTTCTCGCCAAGCACAACATCACCATTGGCGCGGCCGACGTAATGGCGCTCGTCGCCGTCGACCGTGCACCGAGGCTCAGCTCGAGGACGAGGCCTACGAGGGATACTTGGTCGTCGGCGTACCCATTGGTGACGACGACACGGCGCTGTACCTGAGCGACATCCCGCGCTACTTGCTTGATTCGGGTGCGACCCGCCACATGACGACTCGCCGGGACCTCCTCATCGACTTCAAGCCCTTCACCACGGAGCGCGTCCGGGTCGTCGGCGCCTTCAACTCCAGTGCCATGGCGACCGGTACGGGCACTCTCCGGTTCGGTGTCGACGAAGCGTCCATCGAGCTCCATGACGTCCTCCTCGTCCCCGGTCTGTCCGCTGAACTCGTCTCACTCGCCGGCCTGATGAAGGACGGGTATGAGCTATCCAACGAGTGCGACGCGGCTGGGAAACACACCGGGATCGCGATCTCGAGCGCGACCTCCCGCCTTTCCTTCGCCCTCGATCGCAACCACTACGTGCTTCAGGCAAGTTCTCACCCACCTCCTCGGGCGGATCACCTGGCGCTGACTGCCACCACCTTGCCTACAGACGTAGTGCTTTGGCATCAGCGCTTGGGTCATCCTTCTTGGGGTCGTTTGGTAGAGCTTGTTAGGTCGGGTCAAATTCCACTCGATGTAGCAGCTGTAACTCCGGATCAGATTCGCCTCCTCGATCAGTGCGATGCTTGTTGCGCCGGCAAAACCGTCTCTTCCCCGAACCGGGAACCCGCGAGCCACCCGCGGACGCACCTTTCTCCCGTGTCTTTGCCGACGTGTGGGGTCCTTCCCCTGTGCCCGCACTTTCGGGTGCTCGTTACCTCTGCGGCATCACGGACGAGTTTTCGCGCTTCCGCTGGGCTAGCAGCATCCGGCTCAAGAGTGACTCGTCAGCCGTCCTTCAGGATTTTGTTGCGATGTCGAAGACCCAGTATGGGGGCCAGGGCGTCACGACGCTGCGCACGGACAGAGGGGGCGAGTTTGTGAACCACAGGCTCCGGGATTGGCTCGCCGCGCGCGGGCATTTTCCACGAGCTCTCCACAGCGTACGAGCACGGCCAGATGGGCGTTCAGGAACGCAGCTGGCGAACGATCTTCAACTCCGTTCGCGCCTGGCTCCATCGCTCGGGACTGCCTCCCGCACTTTGGATGAAGCGGCGCACGCCGCAATCTACGTCATAAATCTGCTCCCCTCGTCGCCGCTCCAGCAGCGCACCCCAGACTCTGTGCTGCACGAACCCTCGGACCCGGTCACGGACACCCGCCGCCCCCGCCTCGACCGTGTCAAGACCTGGGGCTGTGCCGCTCACGTGCCGCTCGCCCCGAGCAACGTCCCAACAAGCTGGCCCCGCGATCCCGCCTCTGCTACTTTGTTGGCTACTCCTCGCGATCCAAGGCCTGGCGCTTCTTCAATCCGGTTCGCAACAAGGTCTTTGAGTCGTCTCAGGCCAGGTTCTTTGAGGACCGTTTCTTCCCCCTGCGGTGAGCCCTGCCATGCCTGCCATCCCTGTTGCGGTCGGTTTGTCTTACCGCCCGCGCCGCTCGGCATCGGTTCCGCCGCTGCGCCCCCTGTCGCCGAAGCGCCGGCCGTGGCTCCCGCTGCCGCCGCTCCGCCACCCGTTCCGCCCGCCCTCGCATTTTCGAACCCTGGCCCGGCAAACGCACCGCCCGATGGTGATCGCTCCACCCGGACCCGCCGTCCGCCTGACTACTCGGATTTGCTCACGCGGCACAGCATTGGGAGTTTGCCGACCACGCAGCCATCCAGTTCGATGACTTCGACGAAGGTGACCCTGACACGCAGATGTACTCGTTTGAGGAAGTCTCTGCGCTCCTCGCCAAGATCGACAGCGATGACACTCCTTCGGTCCAGGCCGCCCTCGCTGGCCCCTTTCGTGATTACTGGCTGGCCGCCATGTCGGTGGAGGAGGGAGCTCTCGCCGCTAAGAACGCGTTCTCCAAGCCGGTTCGACCCCCCCGGGGCCATTGTCATCGGGAGCATGTGGGTGCTCCTCGTCAAGCGCAATGCGGAGGGTCAAATTGTCAAGTACAAAGCTCGACTTGTTGCGCGCGGGACATGCAAAGACGTCGGGGGTGCACATCAATTCGTTCTCGCCACAGGTCGAGCCGCCTCTCATCGACTGTTACTCGCCCTCGCCGTCGAGAACGAGTGGAGACCCGCCAGTTCGACGTCTCGTCTGCGTACCTCAACGGTAACCTCGGCGGGACCGAGATCTACATGCGACTACCCGGAGGCGATATCGTGCGCTTGCAGCGCGCTCTCTACGGCCTCGTTCAGGCGGGCCGCGAGTGGTACAAGGTCTTCACTGAATGGATCCTGTCCATTGGCTTCACCCGCACCGACAGTGACCATGCCGTTTTCGTTCGCAAAGAGGGGGATCGACGGTCTTTCCTCTCCATTCATGTCGACGACGGTCTGCTCACGGGTGACGGGGATCTCGACGGCGTGCTCTGTCAGCTCAAGGCTCGGTTCGAAGCTCGCAGCACCGACGAGGCTTCCTTCTTCCTCGGCCAGAGCATCCGTCGTGAGGGCAAGACGGGTGCTGCGATTGTCAACCAGGGCCATTTCGTCGATGCCATCCTCGAGGAACACCACATGGCCAATGCCTCCCCCGCCCCACGCCTCTCGCGGCTCCGTCAACTCTGAGGAATCGCGCTGACTCCGGTTTTGATCCTGCCTCGATCCCCTATCGCGCCATTGTAGGCAAGCTCTTATACCTCTCTGGCACCACCCGACCCGACATCGCGTTCGCCGTTTCAAAGGCTGCTCGTTTCTGCAACGACTTCACGGCGGAGCATTGGGAGGCGCTCAAACACATCCTGCGCTACCTTGTCGGTACCCGCAATTTTGGCATCCGCTATCAGAAGTCCTTCCAGCCTATGTCGGCAATCTTGGAGGGATTCGTCGATGCTGATCATGGCGCCGACCCGGTCACTCGCCGGAGCGTCTCGGGCTACGTGTTCATGTGCGCTGGTGGGGCTATTTCTTGGGTCGCCAAGCGACAGACTCTCGTCACCCTCTCCAGTACCGAGGCCGAGTATGTGGCCATGTCATACGCCGCTCGCGAGGGATTTGGTTACGTCGTTTGCTTGCGGATCTTGGCTTCGAGCAGACCGCTCCGACTCGTTTGCGCGGGTGACAACCAGTCCGCCATCACTCTGGCCAAGCACCCGGCTTTCCATGCTCGTACCAAACATATTGGCATCCACTTTCACTTCATCCGGGACCACATCGCGGAAGGCACGATCGAGATGGTCTGGGTGCCCACGGGCACCATGGCTGCGGACGTCCTCACCAAGGGGCTCGGGACACAGAAGCACTATCAGTTTGTACACGCGATGGGGCTTATAGATTCATCGCGTGAAGGGGCGAGTTGGCGTGTTGTGAATGAGGATTAGCAGGAAGGCGGCTTTCGGTTATTTGATTAGAAGCGCGCGTTTGTTTAGTGAAGCCTGGCGATGCGCACCAACCGTTGTCTTCTCTCCACGGTTGGATTACACGCTCGTCAGGTACGTACATCTAGCACTACGGTACTATCATATGCAATTAACTGACGGTTGGATTACACGCTCGTCAGTCTCTTATTGAGTCAGTCCACTCTCAGCTCGACAGAGGCGCCTCGGTCGTCGCGCGCACCCACTAGCCCGCCCCTTGCAGTGGGGACTTAGGCGCACGCGACGGCCTCAGCGAGCAGGCGCCAGCGGACTCGGGCGCGCGCCCGCTAGGCCGCCCCTTGAGGTGGCGACTTAGACGCGCGCAGCTGCCTCAGCACCCTAGCGATTTCACCCGCGGCTGGGCCTATCCCAGTGCGGGCCCCCTTTCTGTTTCTTAGCTTCCCTCTCACCACTTCTGTTCAACAATCAACCTCTCCTGACAGTAGTGGTGATTGTCTCATAGGTATGCTGAAATAGACCACTTCTGTTCAACAATCAACCTCTCCTGACAGTAGTGGTGATTGTCTCATAATCCAGATGTCGTGGTCGAGGTCGCCGTGGAGGTAGGCTTTGTCGATGTCCGCCTGGTGTACATGGAGGCCGTTGGTGGCCGCCAGCGCAAGGAGGGAGCGTATCGAGGAGAAGCGTGCGACCGGTGTGAAGGTGTTGGTGAAGTCGATGCCGTCACGTTGGCGATTTCCTTGCGCGACCAGCCGTGCCTTGTGTCCGGTGATCTCGCCAAGTGCATTCCGTTTTGTTTTCCAGACGAACTTGGATGTTACGACAGTCGCGCCCACAGGTACTGTAGAACGGTCATCAATGGTGAAGACCTTGAAGTCGTCGCGCATGGAATTGAACTCAGCGGTGGCGGCCTTGGCCCATACTTCACGTTTGTTATGAGACGATCACCACTACTGTCAGGAGAGGTTGATTGTTGAACAGAAGTGGTGAGAGGTGTGATGTTGTCACGCCTGCTCAAGCGGTGGTAAGTCTCTGATCGAAGGACCAAGGGAGACCAGACCAAGAAGTTGCTTGTTACACACCTGCTCAAGCGGTGGTAAGTCTCTGATCGAAGGACCAAGGGAGACCAGACCAAGAAGTTGCTTGAGCAGGAGAGAAACCAGGGAGGGGCCAGCTGGCTGGGCCTAAGTGCCCAGCCAGAGTCAGGCGCACGGACCTGGCCCAGAGTGGGAGAGCTAGAGTGGTGAAAAGTAGGCCAAAAGTGATCAAAAATGAAGAGAGGAGGATGTTGAGGTAGATGCAAGATACAAGAAGGACATGAAGGAGATATTTGATCTCACACCCCCCTACTTCGAGTATCAGGGAGCACAGATACCGAGTCGACCGCGGTGCCGAGCAAAGAGGTCGCGTGACAATGCTTTGGTGAAGATGTCCGCTGTCATCTCACCAGTGTTGATGTACTGGACGACAATATTGCCCATGGAAACCATATCCCGGACGAAGTGTTTGCGCAGGCGGATGTGCCGAGTCCGAGCATGAAATACCGGATTCTTGGTGAGAGCATTGGCACCTTGGTTGTCGCCGTAGATGAGGACGGGCTTTGAAGACAAAAGGCCAAGCTCACCAAAGAGCTGACGCAGAAAGATTGCCTCCTTACCAGCGTGTGACAGTGCGAGGTACTTGGCGTCACAAGTGGAGTCAGCGACGCGCGATTGAAGCCGGGAGGACCATGAGATGGCAGCACCTGCATAGACAAAAGTGTAACCCATGGTCGACTTGGAAGAGATGACGCATGCACCCCAGTTGCAGTCGGAGTAGCCCAAGAGCGGTGCCGGATCCCCACGAGTGTAGCGTAAGCCGTGAGGAAGAGTGCCAGCGATGTAATGGAAGGCCTGCTTGACAGCTCCCCAGGCAGCAGCAGAAGGCGAGTGAGAGAAGCGAGCCAAGTAACCGACGGTGTAAGCCAGGTCGGGTCTGTGGAGAGTCCACTCTCAGCTCGACAGAGGCGCCTCGGTCGTCGCGCGCACCGCTAGCCCGCCCCCTTGCGGTGGGGACTTAGGCGCGCGCGACTGCCTCAGCGAGCAGGCGCCAGCGGACTCGGGCGCGCGCCGCTAGGCCGCCCCCTTGAGGTGGCGACTTAGACGCGCGCAGCTGCCTCAGCGCCCTAGCAATTTCACCCGCGGCTGGGCCTATCCCAGCGCGGGCCCCTCTTTTGTTTCTTAGCTTCCTTTTCATCACTGCTGTTCGACTCTCAACCTCTCCTGACAGTTGTGGTGATCGTCTTATAGGTATGCTGAAATAAATCACTGCTGTTCGACTCTCAACCTCTCCTGACAGTTGTGGTGATCGTCTTATAGGGTTGAGTACCAGTGGATGCATACATGAGGGAGCCAATGGCTTGCAGGTACCGAGTGCGATCCGGAAAAGGGGTGGGCTGGAGCTCGACTTCAAGGCGGAGATCAGACTGCATGGGAGTTGCGACCGGATGGGCGTCGGACATGCCAAATTGAGCAAGGACGTCCTTGAGGTACTGCTCCTGACTCAGGGAGATGGAGCCGTCTGGAGAACGCCGGATCTGAATGCCGAGGACGTATTCCGCCTCACCAAGCCGTTTGACACCATAGCGCTGCTCAAGACCCTGAAGGGTACGCTCAATCTCGGGGAGAGAGGGGCTGATCATGAGCAGGTCGTCGACATAGAGCGCAATGTAGTGGCGCACATCGCCCGTTGTCCTGACGTAGACGCAGTGGTCGGATTCGGTGGCAACATAGCCAAGTGCGGACAAGGCAGAGTCAATCTCGTCGTTCCAGATGCGACCGGCCTGGCGCAAGCCGTAGAGGGACCGATGCAGTTGGAGGACCTTGCCTGGCATGTAGATGCCATCGGGTACACGAATGTACAGGGGTGCATCGAGTTTGCCGTGCAGGTAGGCTTTGTCAATGTCGGCCTGGTGGACATGGTACCCATGAGCAGCAGCAAGAGCCAGGAGTGCGCGGATGGAGGTGAATTTGGCCACGGGTGCGAAGGTCTCGTCAAAGTCGATGCCAGAGCGTTGGGAGTCACCACGAGCAACGAGACGGCCCTTGTAGGACTTGACTTGGCCATGCTGGTTGCGTTTGGTGCGGAAGACGAAGCGGGAGCCCAGGACCTTGGCGTCTGCTGGGACAAGGGACTCGTCAATTGGTGTGAACACCGAAAAATCTCGCAAGAGTGAGTCAAACTCGTCGCGGGCCGCAAGACGCCATTCATCCGCTTGAGGGGTGGCCATGGCCGCTCGCCAGTGAGGTGGGTCGCGAGCGGGGCAATCAGTTCCGCAGGGTCGGCGGGCGAGGTCTCAATGAGGGCGGCAGCGCCAGAGGCAAGGTAGGCCACGGCAGAGGGTGAGTGGAGTGCGTCATCCACATCGTCGGGAAACTCCTGCGCCTGGCATAGCAAAGCAACATTGCGTGGGCGTGGCAGGAGATCGATCGGGTCCGGGGAGTCGGACCGAGCAGGTGAGGATGGTGCTGGTAATACACGGGAGGCCACGGGGCGCGGGGAAGGACAAGGCGTGGAGATGGCCGAGTTGGAGCTGCCTTGGTCAGAGGCGCTTGATGCAGGAGATTCTGGGTCGGGGAGCTCACGAGCAGGGGAGCCTTGGTCAGGGGCAGGGGGTGCGAGCGAGTCCTGGTCAGGGTATGAGACAATCACCACTACTGTCAGGAGAGGTCGATTGTTGAACAGAAGTGGTCTATTTCAGCATACCTATGAGACAATCACCACTACTGTCAGGAGAGGTCGATTGTTGAATAGAAGTGGTGAGAGGGAAGCTAAGAAATAGAAAGGGGACCCGCGCTGGGATAGGCCCAGTCGCGGGTGAAGTTGCTAGCGCGCTAAGGCAGTCGCACGCGCCTAAGTCCCCACCGCAAGGGGGCGGCCTAGTGGGCACGCGCACGGATCCACCCGGCGCTGGCGCGCTGAGTCAGTTGCGCGCGTCTAAGTCCCCAGCGCAGGGGGCGGGCTAGCAGGTGCGCGCACCGACCGAGGCGCCTCTGCCGAGCTGAGAGTGGACTTGTCACACCCCCCCCCACGCGAATGCAAGGCAGACCCTATGAGACGATCACCACTACTGTCAGGAGAGGTTGAATGTTGAACAGAAGTGGTGAGAGGGAAGCTAAGAAATAGAAAGGGGACCCGCGCTGGGATAGGCCCAGTCGCGGGTGAAGTTGCTAGCGCGCTAAGGCAGTCGCGCGCGCCTAAGTCCCCACCGCAAGGGGGCGGCCTAGTGGGCACGCGCACGGATCCACCCGGCGCTGGCGCGCTGAGTCAGTCGCGCGCGTCTAAGTCCCCAGCGCAGGGGGGCGGGCTAGCGGGTGCGCGCAACGACCGAGGCGCCTCTGCCGAGCTGAGAGTGGACTTGTCACAGACCCAAGCCGTGGATGTCGAGTGCGCAAGCCGAGAGCATAGCAATGCATGGAAAAAATCTTCGGGCCAAGTGCCTTGGTAAAAATGTCGGCCACCATGTTGCTTGTCCCCACGTGCGAAAGAGAAATCTCACCCCGATTCACCATGTCCCGAACGAAGTGCTCACGCAGACGGATATGCCGAGTCCCGGATGCGCGGACAGGGTCTCGTGCGACGGCGGCAGCAGCTTCGTTGTCAGTGTAGATGTGAGTGGGGATACCGGACTGGACATGGAGCTCCTCAAGCAGCTGACTGAGGTAGATCCCTTCCTTGCCAGCATGCGAGAGAGCGAGGTATTCCGCGTCGGTGGTAGAGTCGGCGACCCGCGATTGACGCTTGGAGGACCAGGACACAGCGGAGCCGGCAATGTAGAAGACAAAACCCATGGTGGAGAGCGATGTGTCGACGCAGGCACCCCAGTTGGCATCGGAGTAACCTACCACGCCCTTGATGTCCGTCTTACCACAAGTGTAGAGAAGCTCGTCGCGATAAGTGGCTCGGAGGTAGCGTAGGACGTGCTTGACGGCAATCCAATGGCGCTGACCCGGGTTGTTGGCAAAGCGGGCCAGGTAAGATACGGCGAAGGCGATGTCGGGGCGAGTGCCAAGCGAGATGTAGAGGAGCGAGCCGATTGCCTGTAGATACCACGACCTGATCTGTTCCGTGCCTTGGCCCGGAATGGCGGTGAGCGAAAGACCGGGGGTCATCGGGATGGTAGCGCCGCGAGTCGTAGTGTCGAAGTGGAACCGAGCGAGCACGTCCATGATGTACCGTTCCTGGCATAGGGCGATAGAGCCGTCGTTGAGACGCCTGATCTGGATGCCGAGGATGTACTCGGCCGGTCCAAGGCGTTTGACACTGTAACGTTGTTCCAGGCCCGAGATGACGCGTTCGATTTCGGCCAGGTCCGGGCTGATCATCAGAAGGTCGTCGACGTACAGCGCGATGTAGTGTGAGCGTTGACGATCATCGAGCCGAGAGTATATGCAGTGATCGGTGCCTGTTGCCGTGTAACCGAGGTCGCGAAGCGAAGCGTCGATGTGTCGATTCCAGATTCGGCCGGCCTGTTTGAGCCCGTAGATGGAACGGCGCAGTCGAAGCACCTTGTCGCTGGGAAGATCGAAGCCGCGTGGTGCCGTCTATGAAGCACACAACTGCTCAAGCGGTGGTGAGTCTCTGATCAACGGACCAAGGAGACCAGACCAATGAAGTTGCTTTGCACACACCTGCTCAGATGCTACAGTAAGTTACCCTGGCTATCAAAGTGAGAGAGGTACTAGGAAGTGTAGTGCTCACCTGCTCAAGCGGTGGTGAGTCTCTGATCAACGGACCAAGGAGACCAGACCAATGAAGTTGCTTGAGCAGGAGAGAGAGAAGCGCGGAGCCAGTTGGCTGGGGTAGTGCGCAACCAGGTCCGTGCCCCAGTGTTAAGCGCACGGACCCAGCCTGAAGATAGAGGGAGCCAGGCAG
This sequence comes from Microbotryum lychnidis-dioicae p1A1 Lamole, assembly GCA_001244265.2. NCBI lineage: Eukaryota > Fungi > Basidiomycota > Microbotryomycetes > Microbotryales > Microbotryaceae > Microbotryum > Microbotryum lychnidis-dioicae. The sequence continues at coordinate 1,651,570 of CDLV01000009.1, read as the reverse complement.
AGCATGGCTTGGTCCGTGCGCTTGATGCAGGTGCACAGACCCAGCCCAGAGATGGGAGAGCAGGGTGAAGGGAAAGGCCAAAAATCACAGAAAGAATAAAGCAGAGAAAGGGTGAGACGGTGTGAGAAGGAAATACAAAGAGTTGTAACTCTTACACCCCCCTACTTCGAGCATCAGGGAGCACAGACACCAAGTCGGCCACGGTGTCGAGCAAAGAGGTCGCGAGATAAGGCCTTGGTGAAGATATTGGCCGTCATCTCACTGGTGGTGATGTATTGGATGACAATGTCACCCAGGGAGACCATATCCCGAACGAAGTGTTCCCGAAGTCAAATGTGCCGAGTGCGAGCATGGAAGACGGGATTCTTGGTGAGAGCATTGGCACCCTGATTATCACCGTAAATGAGGACAGGCTCTGAAGAGGAGAGCCCAAGCTCACCAAAGAGTTGACGCAGAAAGATGGCCTCCTTGCCGGCATGGGACAGACCTAGGTACTCAGCGTCGCAAGTAGAATCGGCAACCCGTGACTGCAGGCGAGAGGACCAAGAGACGGCGGCGCCTGCATAGATAAAATTGTAACCCATGGTCGATTTGGAGGAGGAGAGGCATGCACCCCAGTTGCAGTCCGAGTAGCCGACCAAGGGAGGCGAGGCGCCATGAGCGAAGCGTAAGCCATGAGAGAGAGTACCGGCGACGTAGCGGAAGGCGTGCTTGATGGCGCCCCAGGCAGCGGTGGATGGTGCCCGAGAGAAGCGAGCCAGATAGCCGACGGTGTAGGCCAGGTCGGGACGTGTGCCGGTAGAAGCGTACATGAGGGAGCCAATCGCCTGCAAGTACCGAGTGCGATCCGGGAAAGGGGTGGGCTGGAGCTCGACTTCGAGGCGGAGATCGGGCTGCATGGGTGTGGCGACAGGGTGGGCATCAGACATACCGAAGCGGGCGAGGACGTCCTTGAGGTACTGCTCCTGGCTGAGGGTGATGGAGCCATCGTCGGAGCGCCGAATTTGGATACCCAGGATGTACTCTGCCTCACCGAGTCGTTTGACACCGTACCGCTGCTCGAGACCCTGGAGAGTACGCTCGATCTCTGGGAGGGAAGGGCTGATCATGAGCAAGTCATCGACGTAAAGTGCGATGTAGTGGCGCTCATCACCGGCCGTCCGAACGTAAACGCAGTGGTCAGACTCGGTGGCAGCATAGCCGAGAGCCGACAGGGCCGAGTCGATCTCGTCGTTCCAAATGCGTCCAGCTTGGCGCAAGCCGTAGAGCGAGCGGTGCAGCTGGAGAACCTTGCCTGGCATATAGATACCATCGGGCACCCGAATGTAGAGTGGTCTGTCCAATTTGCCATGGAGGTAGGCTTTGTCAATGTCTGCCTGATGGACATGGTACCCGTGCGCGGCTGCGAGGGCCAGGAGTGCGCGAATAGACGTGAACTTGGCGACGGGTGCGAAGGTCTCGTCGAAATCGATGCCCGAGCGCTGGGAGTCACCACGAGCAACCAGTCGGCCTTTGTAAGACTTGACCTGGCCGTGCTGGTCGCGTTTCGTGCGGAAGACAAATCGCGAGCCGAGGATCTTGGCATCTGCAGGCACGAGGGACTCAACAATTGGTGTGAAGGCAGAGAAATCGCGGGAGAGTGAGTCGAATTCGGCCTGGGCGGCGAGACGCCACTCGTCAGCTTGCGGGGTTGCCATCGCAGCACGCCAGTGAGGGGGATCGCGGGCGGGTGCGATCAGCTCTGTCGAGTCCGGAGGCGCGTTGTTGAGCAGAGCGGCAGCGCCGGAGGCGAGGTAGGCGACGGGTGGAGGGGAGTGGAGAGCGTCATCCAGATCGTCAGGGAATTCGGGTGCGAGACAGAAGGAAGCGAGATCACTCGAGCGCGGCAAGAGGTCGATAGGGTCCGGGGACTCGGATCGAGCGGGCGAGGGTGGCGCTGGCAACGGACGTGGCACCACTGGTCGAGGGGATGGACAAGGCGTGGAGACGGCCGAGTCGGAGCTGCCTTGGTCAGAGGCGGTGGGAGAGCCTTGGTCAGAGGCAGGAGAAGGGCCTTGGTCAGAGGCAGGGGGCGCGTGCGAGTCCTGGTCAGGGACGGCACGGCCTGGGGAGGGGCGGCGCAGGCCTTGGTCAGAGGCAACGGGCGCGGGTCCAGGGGCGCGGCGCGAGGCGCGGGGAGCGAGGGGAAGCAACGAGCAATGGCTCAGAGTGGTCTACCTGGTCAGGGTAAACCTCGGCGGCCACGGGCAGGGGAGTCGCGCCAGTGGTGGTGTTGGCCGCAGGTTGCAATGCAGGGAACTCGGATTCATGAAAGACAACGTTCCGGCTGAGGAGGATTTTGCGCGTGGCCGGGTCAAAGAGGCGATACGCCTTTGCGTGGTCATCGAGCCCGACAAAGATGAGTGGCACGGCCTTTGGATCGAGATCGGTGCGCTTGACCGAGGGGAGGCAGTGCCAAGCACGGCAACCAAAGGTACGTAACGAGGAGACGTCCGGTGCCATGCCATACCAACGAGTGTCAGGTACTTCGCCGTGGATGCCCGCATGCGGCAACAAGTTCTTGCAGTGCACGAAGTACTTGGCGGCCTCGGCCCAGAGGCGCGTGTCAGCACCGGCCGAATAGAGTAACGCAAGTATACCCTCTTTGATGGTGCGGTTGGTGCGTTCAACACGTCCGTTTTGTTGAGGGGTGTACGGGATCGTGAGCTCGCGACGTATACCCTTAGCCACACAGAAATCGACAAAGGTCCGCAGAGTGAACTCGCCGCCATTGTCAGATCGGATGGTCTTTACCCGGTCACCTGTGGCATTCTCTACCTCGAGGATCCAGTCGCGTAGCCGGTGGAAGACATCACTTTTGTAAGTGAGGAGGAGGCACCACTGTTTACGGCGGTAGTCATCAACGATCACCAGCATGTAGCGATGGCCGCCGAAGCTGGCCCGGGGCATTTGGGCAACATCCACATGAATGAGGGCAAGCCGGCCAGGGGCAATGGACTTGGAACGTGCGAAAGGAAGGGCATGCGCTTTAGAAGCGAGACAAGCATTGCAATGAAAACTCCTGAACTCCTCCTCTGAATATACCCAATCCACCCCAGTAACCAAGCCCTTCTGCATGACGTTCTTGAGTTGCGCGACGGGTAGATGCGCGAGACGACGGTGCAGAGTTAGCAAGGAAACTCTGTGAGGGGTGGCAAGCAGAGCATTGGGCATACAGGTTGAGGGTGCGACGTTTAACGCGTACAGATCATTTGCAATGGCTCGTGCCGTGGCAACGACTGTGCCGGAAGAGTTGCGGATCGTGGCGTGACCTGAGCCGAAGGAGACGGTGAAGCCGAGGCGATCCAAGCGACGGACGGACAGGAGGTTGCACGGCAGCGAAGGCACCAAGAGGACGTCGGTCGCGACAACTGGGCCGGCTGAAGTCGAGAGGCGGACGGAGCCGCAACCGGTAGACGGGAGGGAACCGGCGACTCCAGCGACGTGTGGGCCGGTGAACGGCCGGAGGCTGGAGAACAACGTGCTGTCATTTGCCATGTGACGATTGGCGCCAGAGTCGAGTAGCCAAGCCGACTTGGGAAAGGCAGACGGAGTGGCGAGAAGACAAGCAGTGAAAGTAGTGGGCTCCGGCCTCTCGGTGTCGGTAGGGGAGGTGACGGCAGGGGAGGCGATGGTGCGGGAACCCTTTTTGTGAGCAGGCGATGTCGTGCCAGAGGCAGCCTTGCGGGCGCGAAAGGCGGCAGCCCAGGTGGTGTCGGGACAGTCCCGGAGCCAGTGCATCTTGCGGCAAGTCGGGTTGGGACAGGGGCTGGGAGGGGTGCGTTGCGGCGAGGTGGCGGTGACGGTGGCGGCAGCGAGCGGGTCAATGGGGCGAGCTTTGATCTCGCGGTAGATGCGGTCGAGAATCTCGGCTGCGTGGGGCAGTGTGCGGGATGTACCCTGAGAATTGACAAAAGTCGTTCGCCAGGCAGACAGGGAGGGAGGCATCCGAGCAAGTAAGTGCGACGCTAGGAGGGAGTCGGTTGTCACGTCGGAGTCGTTGAGAAGTCGGGAGTCGTTCTCGAAACGGTCGCGGAACTGAAGGAATGCGTCGGCGGTATCGGGCATAAGGTCGGGACTGAAGAGTCGAGAGATGACGGGAAGAAGGTCGACAGCCGAGACAGCGCCATATCGCGTGCGCAGAGCTGCCCAAATCTTGTGACCGCTGTGAGGGTCGCCAAAGTACTGGGAGAGACCGGGAGGACCAACCGGGGGTCGACGGCAGCGCAGATTGAGGCTCGAGCGTAATGGTCCCACAAAGGTACATAAGCGGGTGGCCAGGACGTAGGAGGGACGCCGGACTTTAGATAATCGATTACGTCGGATGGCATGCGGGAGCATAGGGTAAGAACCCAGTCCTGATAGCCATCTGCGTCGCGCAGAAGGTCCGAAGCAGCAAAGGCTGTAATTTGTGTAGGCGGGCGCGGTGGGGAACTGTGAGCGTTGTGGGCTTGGGGACGTCGGAGTCAGACATGCCGGGCGTGCGAAGTGTGGGAGGGGCTGAGCCGTGCGAAGTGCGGGAGGGGCTGAGCCGTGCGAAGCGCGAAAAAAAAAAATGACGAGGGCGGGCACGGAGGTGACCGCGCTGGTAGCTTGTTGGGGCTTATAACCTATGAAGCACACAACTGCTCAAGCGGTGGTGAGTCTCTGATCAACGGACCAAGGAGACCAGACCAATGAAGTTGCTTTGCACACACCTGCTCAGATGCTACAGTAAGTTACCCTGGCTATCAAAGTGAGAGAGGTACTAGGAAGTGTAGTGCTCACCTGCTCAAGCGGTGGTGAGTCTCTGATCAACGGACCAAGGAGACCAGACCAATGAAGTTGCTTGAGCAGGAGAGAGAGAAGCGCGGAGCCAGTTGGCTGGGGTAGTGCGCAACCAGGTCCGTGCCCCAGTGTTAAGCGCACGGACCCAGCCTGAAGATAGAGGGAGCCAGGCAGAGCATGGCTTGGTCCGTGCGCTTGATGCAGGTGCACAGACCCAGCCCAGAGATGGGAGAGCAGGGTGAAGGGAAAGGCCAAAAATCACAGAAAGAATAAAGCAGAGAAAGGGTGAGACGGTGTGAGAAGGAAATACAAAGAGTTGTAACTCTTACACCGTCATCCAGATGTCGTGATCGAGGTCGCCGTGAAGATAGGCTTTGTCAATGTCCGCTTGGTGTACATGCAGGCCGTTGGCAGCCGCGAGCGCGAGGAGTGAGCGTATCGAAGAGAAGCGTGCGACCGGTGCGAAGGTTTCAGTGAAGTCGATGCCGTCACGTTGGCGATTGCCTTGCGCGACCAGCCGTGCCTTGTGTCCAGTGATCTCGCCGAGTGCGTTCCGTTTTGTTTTCCAGACGAATTTGGACGATACGATGGTCGCGCCCGCAGGTACTGTAGAACGGTCATCAATGGTGAAGACCTTGAAGTCGTCGCGCATGGAATTGAACTCATCGGCAGCGGCCTTGGCCCATACCTCACGTTTGTTGCCCGACATCGCTTCTCGCCAGGTCTGTGGGTCGCTCGTAATGGATTTGACGGGTTCGATGGCCTCGGTGTCAGAGTTGTCGTCGTCAGTCGCAATGAACGCGCGGTGATGGCGAGTGAGGAAATCGATTTCGTCCGGGGACTCGTCGCGAGAGTGGCGTCCAATGAGATCGAGTTCGTCGGGCGACTCTTCAGCCGATGCGGGCTCGCGGTACGTGCTGAAGTCTGGGGGTTGGGTGTCCATTGGGTCGAGGGAGCCTGGGGCTGTGAGCCGATGAGGTCAAGAGGATCGGCGGAGTACTCAGATTCAGTGGGTAAGGCCGAAGATGACGACAATGCAGCCAACGACGGTGAGGGCGCGGACGATGGTGCAGCCGGCGGGACGAGGCCGGTTCAGGAGACAGTGACGAGAACGGCGCAGGCGACGGTGACGCGGACGATTCGGCATCTGTGGGATTAAGTAAGGATCCGCCAGTGTACCCTGGGGCCACGTCAACGGCGCTCATGGAAGAATCATCAAGAGGGGATGAGACGTCCATGTGCGCCGACCTTACTAGTGGGGTCCATGACTTGACGGCGGTTTGAGGGTCGGCGAAGGGAGCGCTGGCGAAGTGCGTGTCATCGTCTGGATCGGCGGAGTCGCCACATAACCCGGGGAATTCGGTGTCAAGGAAGGTGGCATTTCTGCCCAGGGTGACCTTCTTTGTTGTAGTGTCGTAGAAGCGGAAGGCTTTGGAAGCCAAGTCGTAGCCGGTGAACAGAACGCAAACCGCTTTCGGGTCGAGTTTAGAGCGAAGTTCGGGCGCGACCGTGAGCCAAGCCGCACAGCCGAACGGGTGAAGCGCGGAGGCTGTAGTGCGTCCGCCCTGCCAGACCGAGTTCGGTGTTGCCTTGTCGAGAGCCGAGTGTTGAACCAGGTTCTTGCAGTAAACGAAGTAAGCCGCAGCCTCCTCCCAGAATGTCTTGGGTAGATGGGCGTCCGCCAGAAGGGCAAGAATACCTTCAACAATGGAACGATTGACCCGCTCCGCCCGACCGTTTTGTTGAGGCGTGCGAGGGATAGAGTATTGTCGACGCGTACCTCGCACCTTGCAGAACTCCGTGAATGCTCTCGAGCAGTACTCGCCACCATTGTCAGTTCGGAGGACCTTCAGTGTTGCACCTCTCTCGAGCTCGACCTCGGCAAGCCAAGTCTTGAACACGCTGAAGACTTCGCTTTTATGTCCAATCGCGTAGGCCCATAGTTTGCGCGAGTAGTCGTCGAGGAACGTGACCAGGTATTGTTTGCCAGTCAAGGAACGCTCCGGGAGGGAAAGTACATCGCTGTGTACGAGGCCGAGTCTCTCGGAGGCGTGCAAATCCGAATCGGGAAAAGGAAGACGATGGCCCTTGGCGCTGAGGCAAGCATTGCAGACAAACTTCTCTACCTCTTCGTCACTATATCCGGCCCGAGACCCTCCAGCAAACCAGCGGCAACCATCTTCTGTATGGACGACGGTGCGAGATGGCCGAGGCAGCGGTGGAGAGTCAGCAGGGGCACGGAAGGCTGTGAACGAGAGAGGAGAGCAAGATGCTGACATTTGGAATGATCAGCGTCCAGCAAGTAGAGTCCCTCCTCGAGCCTTGTGCCTTCAGCGATGTTGTTGCCATCTTTGTCAATGTCAATGCCGTGTTTCGTGAAGGCAACGCGGACGTCGTCGGTGTCGCAAAGTCGAGAGACCGAGAGGAGATTGACGAACAGGCCGGGAGTGTGCAGCACGCCAGTGAGCGTGATCGGATGACCCGAGGCGGCAACGAAGGCGATGTTTCCCGTTCCGATGGCGTGGATGCCGCCTGCAATACCTCCAATCTTCGTGGGAGCGATGTGACGATAGGTCGTGAACAGCGACTTGTCCGAGACCATGTGCGAGGTGGCCCCCGAGTCAACGACGAAAGAGTTGGTGCGAAGTTGGCGGCGACGAGCGAGAAGACCGGTGGCGATACATCCGACATGGTGTTGCGAGTCGGCGATCGAGTTCGCCGTGTCGGCCTTTTTGCCGTTCTCGAGAGCCTTTTTGCAGTCGAAAGACCAGTGATTCTGCTTGCAGGAGCGACAGGGTCCTGGCGGCGGGTGTTTTGCTCTCACAGGGCACTCCGCCACACGGTGCGAAGGGCTGCGACAGGCGAGACACTTGGGACGGGTAGGACGTGATGACAACGAGGCAAGAAGGGCCGATTGGGTGCTGGGAACGTTGGTGGACCGGAGTTGAACACGCTTGCGGTCGGCGAGCGAATCGATGACAGGGAGAGCTCGTTGAGTGCGCTGTTCATCGGTGAACGACGCCTTGAAACTCTCGAGGGACGGGTGTGCAATGGCGAGGAGGAGTGTGGCAAGAACATCGTTGATAGTCGTCTTCGTATCGATGATTTCTTGCGCAATGGCTTTGAACTCCATGATCCAGCCGTCGAATTCGCCAACGGTGCCGGGCATGGGCCGGAAACTCCATAGTTGGGAGAAGAGCTCGAGCGTGCGAGTGGCGTCGTCAGGAGCATACCGCAATTTCAGCGAAGAGTACATTTTGGGCGCTGTGAGGTCAGCGGTAGGGATTGCGTCGAGGACTGCCGAGACTTCGGCCGAGTCGATCGAGTTCGCAAGAAGCTCGCGGGCCACGACATCGCGGGCGGAGCGTTGCGAAGGGGTCCAGTCGACGGGCACGATGCCGTCGAGGACGTACGAGCGGATGTCGTCCGCTAGGCACAGGCGAAGTTGGCGTGTCCAATTGGCAAATGTCTTTGGCCCATTCAAGCGTGCGTGCTTGGGAAAGGCGGGGCGGGTGGTACTAGACGATGTGGTGGTTGTGACAGTGCCGGACGCGGCAGCGGTGAGACCCGACAGCAGCGACGTAAGGGCGGCAAGCTGGTCGGCGGGAAATGTCGGGTGGACACCCGTCGCTAGGGGTGGCGACGTGTCGTCCATGCCAGCGGTATGTCGTTGGGCAAATAACCTGTGAAGAATCCACTCTCCGCTCGGCTCAGGACTTAGGCGCGCGGATCAAGCCGGGCGCATCGGCACAGGTCTTAGGCGCGCTGAGTGAGCCGGGCGCATCGGCTCAGGTCTTAGGCGCGCGGAGCGAGCCGGGCGCATCGGCAGAGGACTTAGGCGCGCGGAACGAGCCAGGCGCACCGGCTCAGGACTTAGGCGCGCGGGCGCAGGACTTAGGCGCGCGGAGCGAGCCTGGGACTTAGGCGCGCCGGCTCAGGTCTTAGGCACGCGGAGCGAGCCTGGGACTTAAGCGCAGGGAATGAGCCTGGCCCAAGGGTTAAGCCCAAGGGTCCCAGGCTGAGGACTTGAGGCGCGCGGCTCCCATACTGTTAGCTTCCTATTCATCACTCTTGGCTATAACTACATCGCTGACGTAGTAGAGTTGATCGAATAGGTATGTTGTAATATTCATCACTCTTGGCTATAACTACATCGCTGACGTAGTAGAGTTGATCGAATATAACCTATGAGACGATCACCACTAATGTCAGGAGAGGTTGATTGTCGAACAGAAGTGGTGAGAGGGAAGCTAAGAAACAGAAAGGGGGCCCGCACTGGGATAGGCCCAGCCGCGGGTGAAATCGCTAGGGCGCTGAGGCAGCTGCGCGCGTCTCCAAGGGCGTAGCAGTGCGTCGAAAATACCTTAGGTCCGAGAGCCTTAGTAAAAATGTCGGCCACCATGTCGCTGGTTCCGACGTGCGAGAGTGAGATGTCGCCCCGATTCACCATGTCCCGAACGAAGTGCTCACGCAAGCGTATGTGTCGAGTGCCGGTGACGCGGACAGGGTCGCGGGCAACTGCTGCAGCGGCTTCGTTGTCAGTAAAGATGTGAGCCGGTGCAACGGGTTGGACATGAAGCTCTTCGAGTAGCTGACTGAGGTAAATCCCTTCCTTGCCAGCATGCGAGAGGGCGAGATACTCAGCGTTGGTGGTGGAATCAGCAACTCAAGATTGACGTTTGGATGACCAGGACACGGCGGAGCTGGCGATGTAGAAGACGTAGCCCATGGTGGACACCGATGTATCGACACAGGCCCCCCAATTCGCGTCGGAGTAGCCTACCACACCCGTGATACTATTCGATCAACTCTACTACGTCAGCAATGTAGTTATAGCCAAGAGTGATGAATCATTTCAACATACCTATTCGATCAACTCTACTATGTCAGCAATGTAGTTATAGCCAAGAGTGATGAATAGGAAGCTAACAGTGAATGAGCCGCGCGCCCAATTTCTCAGCCAGTGAGCCTCAGGGCTGACCCAATAGGCCAGGCTCGTTCCGCGCGCCTAAGTCCCGAGCCATTTCGCCCGGCTCGCTCCGCGCGCCTAAGTCCCGACCTGATGCACCCGGCTCGCTCCGCGCGCCTAAGTCCCGAGCCGAGGCGCCAGGCTCGCTCCGCGCGCATAGGTCCGTGCGCGATGCGCCCGGCTCGCTCCGCGCGCCTAAGTCCTGGACCGAGCGGAGAGTGGATTCCTCACAGATACGTGTCTCGTCACGAGCATAGAGCAGTTCGTTGCGATACGTGGCTTGGAGATAGCGGAGGACGTGCTTGACCGCAATCCAATGACAACTGCCGGGGTTGTTGGCGAAGCGGGCCAGGTAGGAGATGGCGAAGGCGATGTCGGGGCGGGTGCCAAGTGAGATGTAGAGAAGCGAGCCGATAGCCTGCAGATACCATGACTTGATCTGTTCGGTGCCCTGACCCGGGATGGCGGTGAGCGAAAGGCCGGGAGTCATGGGGACTGTAGTGCCGCGAGTCGTGGTGTCGAAATGGAACCGAGCGAGCACGTCCATGATGTACCGTTCCTGGGACAGGGCGATAGAACCGTCTGCGAGCCGCCTGATCTGAATGCCGAGGATGTATTCTGCCGGGCCAAGGCGCTTGACTCCGTAACGTCGTTCGAGGCCCGAGATGACACATTCGATTTCGGCCAGGTCCGGGCTGATCATGAGGAGGTCGTCGACGTACAGCGCGATGTAGTGTGAGCGTTGACGATCATCGAGCCGAGAGTATATGCAGTGATTGGTGCCTGTCGCCGTGTAACCGAGGTCGCGAAGCAAAGCGTCGATGTGTCGATTCCAGATTCGGCCGGCCTGTTTGAGCCCGTAGATGGAGCGTCGCAGCCGAAGCACCTTGTCGCTGGGAAGGTCGAAGCCGCGCGGTGCCGTCATCCAGATGTCGTGATCAAGGTCGCCGTGAAGGTAGGCTTTGTCGATGTCCGCTTGGTGTACGTGCAGGCCGTTGGCGGCCGCCAGCGCAAGGAGTGAGCGTATCGAGGAGAATCGGGCGACCAGGGCGAAGGTTTCGTTGAAGTCAATGCCGTCCCGTTGCCGATTTCCTTGCGCTACCAACCGTGCCTTGTGTCCAGTGATTTCGCCGAGTGCGTTCCGTTTCGTTTTCCAGACGAACTTGGACGTGACGACGGTCGCGCCGGTGGGTACCGTAGAGCGGTCCTCGATGGTGAAAACCTTGAAGTCGTCGCGCATGGAATTGAACTCGTCATCGGCGGCCCTGGCCCACACTTCACTTTTGTCACTCGACATCGCCTCGCGCCAGGTCTGTGGGTCGCTTGTGATGGACTTGACTGGCTGGATGGCCTCAGCGTCAGAGGTGTCGTCGTCGGTCGCGATGAAAGCGCGGTGGTGTCGGGTGAGGAAATCGATTTCGTCCGGCGATTCGTCACGAGAGTGGCGCCCAATGAGGTCGAGTTTGTCGGGTGACTCCTCAGCCGATGCGGGCTCGCGGTACGTGCTGAAGTCGGGGCGATGCACGTCCGGTGGGTCGAGGCGAACCTGGGGCTGTGAGCTGATGAGGTCGAGAGGATCGGCGGAGTATTCAGAGTCGTTTGGCAAGGCCGAGGGTGACGGTGACGCAGGGAATGACGGTGAGGGCGCAGTCAAGAGCGCAGGCGACGGCGACGAGGGCGGCTCAGGAGACGGTGACGAGGACGGCGCAGGCGACGGTGACGAGGACGATTTGGCATCTGTAGAATTAAGCAAGGTTCCGCCAGTGTACCCTGGGCCACGTCAACGGCGCTCATGGTAGAATCATCAAGAGGGCATGAGACGTCCATGTGCGCCGACCTTACTAGTGGCGTCCATGTCTTGACAGGGTCTTGAGGTTCGGCAATGGTAGCGCTGGCAAAGTGCGTGTCGCTGTCTTCCTCGGTGGAGTCGCCGAGTAAACCGGGGAAATCAGTGTCGAGGAAGCTGGCATTTCTGCCCAAAATGATCTTCTTAGTCGTTGTCTCGTAGAAACGGAAGGCTTTGGAAGCCAGGTCGTAGCCGGTGAAGAGAACACGAACCGCCTTGGGGTCGAGTTTCAAGCGAAGTTCGGGCGCGACCGTGAGCCAAGCTGTGCAGCCGAACGGGTGAAGCGCCAAGGCGTGGGCACGCTCGCCCTGCCAGACGGAGTTCGGTGTTTCCTTGTTGAGGGCCGAGTGTGGACACAGATTCTTGCAGTATACGAAATAAGCTGCGGCCTCCTCCCAGAATGTCTTGGGTAAGTGTGCGTCCGCAAGAAGTGCAAGCACACCTTCGACAATGGAACGATTGACCCGCTCTGCACGACCGTTCTGTTGAGGTGTTCGAGGGATAGAGTATTGTCGGCGTGTGCCGCGTGCCTTGCAGAAATCCGTGAACGCTTTCAAACGGTATTCGCCACCGTTGTCGGTTCGGAGGACCTTCAGTGTTGCACCCGTCTCGAGTTCGACTTCGGCAAGCCAGGTCTTGAACACGCCGAACACTTCGCTTTTGTGTCCGATTGCGTAGGCCCAGAGTTTGCGGGAGTAATCGTCGAGGAACGTGACAAGGTACTGTTTGCCAGTCAATGACCGCTCGGGAGGGAAAGCACATCACTGTGCACAAGGCCGAGTCTCTCGGAGGAGTGCGAATCCGAATCGGGAAAAGGAAGACGATGGCCCTTGGCACTGAGGCAAGCATTGCAGACAAACTTCTCTACCTCTTCGTCACTATATCCGGCCCCGAGACCCTCCAGCAAACCAGTGGCAACCATCTTCTGTATGGATGACGGTGCGAGATGGCCAAGGCAGCGGTGGAGAGTCAGCAGGGGCACGGAAGATGGTGAGCGAGAGAGGAGAGCAAGCTGCTGACATTTGGAATGATCAGCGTCCAGCAAGTAGAGCCCGTCGTCGAGTCTTGCGCCTTCAGCAATGTTGTTGCCGTCTTTGTCAATGTGTATGCCGTATTTTGTGAAGGCGACGCGGACGTCGTCGGTGTCGCAGAGACGTGAGACCAAGAGAAGGTTGACAGGCAGGCCTGGAGTGTGCAGCACACCAGTGAGCGTGATTGGATGACCCGAGGCGGCAACGAAGGCGATGTTTCCCGTCCCAATTGCGTTATGCCCAATACCACCAATCTTCGTAGGAGCGACGTGTCGATAGTTCGTGAACAGTGACTTGTCCGAGACCATGTGCGAAGTGGCGCCCGAGTCAATGACAAAGGAGTTGGCGCGAAGCTGGCGACGATGAGTGAAAAGGCCAGTAGCGAGACATCCGACATGGTGTTGCGAGTCGGCGGTCGAGTCGGCCGTGTCGGGCCTGTTGCTGTTCTCGAGAGCTTTCTTGCAGTCGAATGACCAGTGATTCTTCTTGCAGGAGCAACAAGGACCTGGCGGCGGGTGTTTCGCTCTCACAGTGCACTGCGCCACACGGTGCGAAGGGCTGCAACAGGCAAGACACGTGGGACGGGTAGGACGTGACGGCGAGGCAAGGAGGGCTGATTGAGTGCTGGGGACGTTGGTGGACCGAAGTTGGACACGCATGCGATCGGCAAGCGAATCGATGGCAGGGAGAGATCTTTGGGTGCGCTGTTCATCGGTGAACGACGCCTTGAAGCTCTCGAGGGACGGGTGTGCAATGGCGAGAAGGAGTGTGGCGAGAACATCATTGATAGTCGTCTTCGTATCGATGATTTCTTGCGCAATGGCTTTGAACTCCATGATCCAACCGTCGAATTCGCTAACGGTGCCGGGCATGGGCCGGAAACTCCATAGTCGTGAGAAGAGCTCGAGCGTGCGAGTGGCGTCATCCGGAGCATACCTCGATTTCAGCGTCGAGTAGATTTTGGGCGCGGTGAGGTCGGCGGTAGGGATTTGGTCAAGGACGGCCGAGACGTCGGCTGAGTCGATCGAGTTCACTAGGAGCTCGCGGCCACGACATCGCGGCGGAGCGGCGCGAAGGCGTCCAGTCGGCGGGCACAATCCCGTCGAGGACGTATGAGCGGATGTCGTCCGCGAGGCAGAGGCGAAGCTGGCGTGTCCAGCTCGCAAACGTCTTGGGCCCATCCAAGCGTGCATGTTTGGGAAAGGCGGTGCGAGAGGTGCCAGATGACGTGGTGGATGTGGCAGTGTTGAGACCCGACAGTAGTGACGTAAGTGCGGCAAGCTGTTCGGCGGGGAATGTTGGGTTGGCACCCGTCGTTAGGGGCGACGACGTGTCCATGCCAGCGGTAGGTCGATGGGCAAATAACCTATGAGACGATCACCACTACTGTCAGGAGAGGTTGATTGTTGAACAGAAGTGGTGAGAGGGAAGCTAAGAAACAGAAAGGGGACCCGCGCTGAGATAGGCCCAGTCGCGGGTGAAGTTGCTAGCGCGCTAAGGCAGTCGCGCGCGCCTAAGTCCCCACCGCAAGGGGCGGCCTAGTGGGCACGCGCACGGATCCACCCGGCGCTGGCGCGCTGAGTCAGTCGCGCGCGTCTAAGTCCCCAGCGCAGGGGGGCGGGCTAGCGGGTGCGCGCAACAACCGAGGCGCCTCTGCCGAGCTGAGAGTGGACTTGTCACAATGTTGCCACCCCTAGCGACGGGTGTCCACCTGACATTTCCCGCCGACCAGCTTGCCGCCCTTACATCGCTGCTGTCGGGTCTCACCGCTGCCGCGTCCGGCACTGTCACAACCACCACGTCGTCTAGCACCACCCGCCCCGCCTTTCCCAAGCACGCACGCTTGGATGGGCCAAAGACATTTGCAAATTGGACACGCCAACTTCGCCTGTGCCTAGCGGACGACATCCGCTCGTACGTCCTCGACGGCATCGTGCCCGTTGACTGGACCCCTTCGCAACGCTCCGCCCGCGATGTCGTGGCCCGCGAGCTTCTTGCGAACTCGATCGACTCGGCCGAAGTCTCAACAGTCCTCGACGCAATCCCTACCGCTGACCTCACAGCGCCCAAAATGTACTCTTCGCTGAAATTGCGGTATGCTCCTGACGACGCCACTCGCACGCTCGAGCTCTTCTCCCAACTATGGAGTTTCCGGCCCATGCCCGGCACCGTTGGCGAATTCGACGGCTGGATCATGGAGTTGAAAGCCATTGCGCAAGAAATCATCGATACGAAGACGACTATCAACAATGTTCTTGCCACACTCCTCCTCGCCATTGCACACCCGTCCCTCGAGAGTTTCAAGGCGTCGTTCACCGATGAACAGCGCACTCAACGAGCTCTCCCTGTCATCGATTCGCTCGCCGACCGCAAGCGTGTTCAACTCCGGTCCACCAACGTTCCCAGCACCCAATCGGCCCTTCTTGCCTCGTTGTCGTCACGTCCTACCCGTCCCAAGTGTCTCGCCTGTCGCAGCCCTTCGCACCGTGTGGCGGAGTGCCCTGTGAGAGCAAAACACCCGCCGCCAGGACCCTGTCGCTCCTGCAAGCAGAATCATTGGTCTTTCGACTGCAAAAAGGCTCTCGAGAACGGCAAAAAGGCCGACACGGCGAACTCGACCGCCGACTCGCAACACCATGTCGGATGTCTCGCTACCGGCCTTCTCACTCATCGTCGCCAGCTTTGCGCCAACTCCTTTGTCATTGACTCAGGCGCCACTTCGCACATGGTCTCGGACAAGTCACTGTTCACGAACTATCGACACGTCGCTCCTACGAAGATTGGTGGTATTGCAGGGGTATTAACGCCATCGGGACGGGAAACATCGCCTTCGTTGCCGCCTCGGGTCATCCGATCACGCTCACTGGTGTGCTGCACACTCCAGGCCTGCCTGTCAACCTTCTCTCGGTCTCACGTCTCTGCGACACCGACAACGTCCGCGTCGCCTTCACAAAATACGGCATACACATTGACAAAGATGGCAACAACATTGCTGAAGGCGCAAGGCTCGACGAAGGGCTCTACTTGCTGGACGCTGATCATTCCAAATGTCAGCAGCTTGCTCTCCTCTCTCGCTCACAGTCTTCTGTGCCCCTGCTGACTCTCCACCGCTGCCTTGGCCATCTCGCACCGTCATCCATACAGAAGATGGTCGCCACTGGTTTGCTGGAGGGTCTCGGGGCCGGATATAGTGACGAAGAGGTAGAGAAGTTTGTCTGCAATGCTTGCCTCAGTGCCAAGGGCCATCGTCTTCCTTTTCCCGATTCGGATTCGCACTCCTCCGAGAGACTCGGCCTCGTACACAGCGATGTACTTTCCCTTCCGGAGCGTTCCTTGACTGGCAAACGATACCTGGTCACGTTCCTTGATGACTACTCGCGCAAACTATGGGCCTACGCAATCGGACATAAAAGCGAAGTCTTCAGCGTGTTCAAGACTTAGCTTGCCGAGGTCGAGCTCGAGACAGGTGCAACACTGAAGGTCCTCCGAACTGACAATGGTGGCGAGTATTGCTCAAGAGCATTCACGGATTTCTGCAAGGTGCGAGGTACGCGTCGACAATACTCTATCCCTCGCACGCCTCAACAAAACGGTCGGGCGGAGCGGGTCAATCGGTCCATTGTTGAAGGCATTCTTGCCCTTCTGGCGGACGCCCATCTACCCAAGCCATTCTGGGAGGAGGCTGCGGCTTACTTCGTTTACTGCAAGAACCTGGTTCAACACTCGGCTCTCGACAAGGCAACACCGAACTCGGTCTGGCAGGGCGGACGCACCACAGCCTCCGCGCTTCACCCGTTCGGCTGTGCGGCTTGGCTCACGGTCGCGCCCGAACTTCGCTCTAAACTCGACCCGAAAGCGGTTCGCGTTCTGTTCACCGGCTACGACTTGGCTTCCAAAGCCTTCCGCTTCTACGACACTACAACAAAGAAGGTCACCCTGGGCAGAAATGCCACCTTCCTTGACACTGAATTCCCCGGGTTATGTGGTGACTCCGCCGAGCCAGACGATGACACGCACTTCGCCAGCGCTCCCTTCGCCGACCCTCAAACCACCGTCAAGTCATGGACCCCACTAGTAAGGTCGGCGCACATGGACGTCTCATCCCCTCTTGATGATTCTTCCATGAGCGCCGTTGACGTGGCCCCAGGGTACACTGGCGGATCCTTACTTAATCCCACAGATGCCGAATCGCCCGCGTCACCGTCGCCTGCGCCGTCCTCATCACTGTCTCCTGAGCCGGCCTCGTCCCCGTCGGCTGCACCATCGTCCGCGCCCTCACCGTCGTTGGCTGCATCGTTGTCACCTTCGGCCTTACCCACTGAATCTGAGTACTCCGCCGATCCTCTTGACCTCATCGGCTCACAGCCCAGGCTCCCCTCGACCCATGGACACCCAACCCCCCGACTTCAGCACGTACCGCGAGCCCGCATCGGCTGAGGAGTCGCCCAACGAACTCGATCTCATTGGACGCCACTCTCGCGACGCGTCACCGGACGAAATCGATTTCCTCACTCGCCATCACCACGCGTTCATTGCGACTGACGACGACACCTCTGACACCGAGGCCATCGAACCCGTCAAATCTATTACTAGCGACCCACAGACCTGGCGAGAAGCGATGTCGAGTGACAAACGTGAAGTATGGGCCAAGGCCGCCACCGCTGAGTTCAATTCCATGCGAGACGACTTCAAGGTCTTCACCATTGATGACCGTTCTACAGTACCTGCGGGCGCGACCATCGTATCGTCCAAATTCGTCTGGAAAACTAAACGGAACGCACTCGGCGAGATCACTGGACACAAGGCACGGCTGGTCGCGCAAGGCAATCGCCAACGTGACGGCATCGACTTCACTGAAACCTTCGCACCGGTTGCACGCTTCTCTTCGATACGCTCCCTCCTTGCGCTGGCGGCCACCAATGGCCTCCATGTACACCAAGCGGACATCGACAAAGCCTACCTTCACGGCGACCTCGACCACGACATCTGGATGACGGCACCGAGAGGCTTCGATCTTCCTGGCGATAAGGTGCTCCGACTGCGACGCTCCATCTACGGGCTCAAACAGGCTGGCCGAATCTGGAATCGACACATCGACGCTTCGCTTCGCGACCTCGGTTACAGGCCGACAGGCACCGATCACTGCGTCTACTCTCGGCTCGACGATCGGCAACGCCCACACTACATCGCGCTGTACGTTGACGACCTTCTGATGATCAGCCCGGACCTCGCCGAAATTGAACGTGTCATCTCGGGCCTTGAACAACGCTACGGTGTCAAGCGACTTGGCCCGGCGGAGTACATCCTCGGCATCCAGGTTCGGCAACTCGACGATGGTTCAATTGCACTATCACAGGAACGGTACATCATGGACGTGCTTGCTCGGTTCCACTTCGACACTACGACTCGCGGAACTACAGTCCCGATGACCCCCGGCCTTTCGCTCACCGCCATCCCAGGTCAAGCCACCGAACGGATCAGGTCTTGGTATCTACAGGCAATCGGCTCCCTCCTCTACATCTCCCTTGGTACCCGCCCCGACATCGCCTTCGCTGTGTCCTACCTGGCCCGTTTTGCCAACAACCCCGGACGTCGCCACTGGATTGCCGTCAAGCACATCTTACGCTACCTCCGGGCCACGTATCGCAATGAACTGGTATATGCTCGCGGCGAGGCTCGGATCACAGGTGTGGTAGGCTACTCCGACGCGAACTGGGGGCATGCGTTGATACGTCGATCTCCACAATGGGTTATGTCATCTACATCGCCGGATCCGCCGTGTCCTGGTCGTCCAAACGCCAATCTCGAGTGGCCGACTCCACCACCAACGCCGAATACCTTGCTCTCTCGCATGCTGGCAAGGAGGGGATCTACCTCAGTCAGCTACTCGAAGAGCTTCATGTCCAACCTGTTGCACCGGCTCACATATTTACTGACAACGAAGCCGCTGCAGCAGTTGCCCACGACCCTGTCCGTGTGAGATCAAATATCTCCTTCATGTCCTTCTTGTATCTTGTACCTACCTCAACATCCTCCTCTCTTCGTTTTGATCACTTTTGGCCTACTTTTCACCACCTTAGCTCTCCCACTCTGGGCCTGGTCTCTGCACCTGGGCCAGGTCCGTGCGCCTGACTTTGGCTGGGCTGACTTGGGCCCAGCCAAATGGCCCCACTCTGGTTTCTCTCCTGCTCAAGCAACTTCTTGGTCTGGTCTCCCTTGGTCCTTCGATCAGAGACTTACCACCGCTTGAGCAGGTGAGCACTACTCTTCCTATCATCTTTCACCCCTCTAGATGTGGTAACTTACTGTAGTGCTTGAGCAGGTGTGTAACAAGCAACTTCTTGGTCTGGTCTCCCTTGGTCCTTCAATCAGAGACTTACCACCGCTTGAGCAGGCGTGATATCATCACAGGTTATTAGCCCAACCGAGCTACCAGTGCGGCCACCTCCGTGCCCGCCCTTCGCTCTACTTTTTCACCCTTCGCAACATGTCCGACGCCGGCGCCTCCGCGCCTGAAGCCAAGCTCCGCGAGCCCACGCCCGATGCGCCGCCCTTGCGCCCGCCCACCCACTCTGCGGCCTTCGCAACGACCGAGCTGCTTTGCAACTCGTCCGGCTACCGGGACTGGGTCCTCGCCATCCGTTCACGCCTGCCCTCCGGCGTCGTCCGTTACCTCAACACGGGCGTACCACTCGAGTCTTGGCCTGCTTCGTATGTCCCTCTCTGGGACCACTACGCCTGCTCCTCCATTTGCGCCTCCGTCGATTCGCAAACCGTCCTCCCGGGCCTGTCACCTTACCTCGACGAACCGCTCGCAGCACCCAAGGTCTGGCAGGCACTTCGCGAACGCTATGGCACCGTCTCTGCTGTCGATCTGCTACCGGTCATCCAACGCCTCTTCAGCTCTGACCCTGTGCCCGTCACTCCCGACCTGTTCCTGCAATTCCGCGATAGCTTCGAGAACGACGCCCGGCTGCTGCAGGACTTGCAGGTCACTGTGAACGCTCTTCTCGCCTCGCACTTGCTTGTGTGATGTTGTCACGCCTGCTCAAGCGGTGGTAAGTCTCTGATTGAAGGACCAAGGGAGACCAGACCAAGAAGTTGCTTGTTACACACCTGCTCAAGCACTACAGTAAGTTACCACATCTAGAGGGGTGAAAGATGATAAGAAGAGTAGTGCTCACCTGCTCAAGCGGTGGTAAGTCTCTGATCGAAGGACCAAGGTATAAGACGATCACCACAACTGTCAGGAGAGGTTGAGAGTCAAACAGCAGTGATTATTTCAGCGTACCTATAAGACGATCACCACAACTGTCAGGAGAGGTTGAGAGTCGAACAGCAGTGATGAAAAGGAAGCTAAGAAACAAAAGGGGGCCCGCGCTGGGATAGGCCCAGCGGCGGGTGAAATCGCTAGGGCGCTGAGGCAGCTGCGCGCGTCTAAGTCGCCACCTCAAGGGGGCGGCCTAGCGGGCGCGCGCCCAAGTCCGCTGGCGCCTGCTCGCTGAGGCAGTCGCGCGCGCCTAAGTCCCCACCGCAAGGGGCGGGCTAGCGGGTGCGCGCGACAACCGAGGCGCCTCTGTCGAGCTGAGAGTGGACTCTTCACCCCCCCCCCACGCGAATGCGAGGCAGACCCAAGCCGTGGGTGTCGAGTGCAAAGGCCAAGGGCGTAGCAGTGCGTCGAAAATACCTTAGGTCCGAGAGCCTTAGTGAAAATGTCGGCCACCATGTCGCTGGTTCCGACGTGCGAGAGTGAGATGTCGCCCCGATTCACCATGTCCCGAACGAAGTGCTCGCGCAAGCGTATGTGTCGAGTGCCGGTGACGCGGACAGGGTCGCGGGCAACTGCTGCAGCGGCTTCGTTGTCAGTAAAGATGTGAGCCGGTGCAACGGGTTGGACATGAAGCTCTTCGAGTAGCTGACTGAGGTAAATCCCTTCCTTGCCAGCATGCGAGAGGGCGAGATACTCAGCGTTGGTGGTGGAATCAGCAACTCGAGATTGACGTTTGGATGACCAGGACACGGCGGAGCCGGCGATGTAGAAGACGTAGCCCATGGTGGACACCGATGTATCGACACAGGCCCCCCAATTCGCGTCGGAGTAGCCTACCACACCCGTGATACGTGTCTCGCCACGAGCATAGAGCAGTTCGTTGCGATACGTGGCTCGGAGATAGCGGAGGACATGCTTGACCGCGATCCAATGACGACTGCCGGGGTTGTTGGCGAAGCGGGCCAGGTAGGAGACGGCGAAGGCGATGTCGGGGCGGGTGCCAAGTGAGATGTAGAGAAGCGAGCCGATAGCCTGCAGATACCATGACTTGATCTGTTCGGTGCCCTGACCCGGGATGGCGGTGAGCGAAAGGCCGGGAGTCATGGGGACTGTAGTGCCGCGAGTCGTGGTGTCGAAATGGAACCGAGCGAGCACGTCCATGATGTACTGTTCCTGGGACAGGGCGATAGAACCGTCTGCGAGCCGCCTGATCTGAATGCCGAGGATGTATTCTGCCGGGCCAAGGCGCTTGACTCCGTAACGTCGTTCGAGGCCCGAGATGACACATTCGATTTCGGCCAGGTCCGGGCTGATCATGAGGAGGTCGTCGACGTACAGCGCGATGTAGTGTGAGCGTTGACGATCATCGAGCCGAGAGTATATGCAGTGATTGGTGCCTGTCGCCGTGTAACCGAGGTCGCGAAGCGAAGCGTCGATGTGTCGATTCCATATTCGGCCGGCCTGTTTGAGCCCGTAGATGGAGCGTCGCAGCCGAAGCACCTTGTCGCTGGAAGGTCGAAGCCGCGCGGTGCCGTCATCCAGAGGTCGTGATCGAGGTCGCCGTGAAGGTAGGCTTTGTCGATGTCCGCTTGGTGTACGTGCAGGCCGTTGGCGGCCGCCAGCGCGAGGAGTGAGCGTATCGAGGAAAATCGGGCGACCGGGGCAAAGGTTTCGTTGAAGTCAATGCCGTCCCGTTGCCAATTTCCTTGCGCTACCAACCGTGCCTTGTGTCCAGTGATTTCGCCGAGTGCGTTCCGTTTCGTTTTCCAGACGAACTTGGACGTGACGACGGTCGCGCCGGTGGGTACCGTAGAGCGGTCCTCGATGGTGAAAACCTTGAAGTCGTCGCGCATGGAATTGAACTCGTCATCGGCGGCCCTGGCCCACACTTCACTTTTGTCACTCGACATCGCCTCGCGCCAGGTCTGTGGGTCGCTTGTGATGGACTTGACTGGCTGGATGGCCTCAGCGTCAGAGGTGTTGTTGTCGGTCGCGATGAAAGCGCGGTGGTGTCGGGTGAGGAAATCGATTTCGTCCGGCGATTCGTCACGAGAGTGGCGCCCAATGAGGTCGAGTTCGTCGGGCGACTCCTCAGCCGATGCGGGCTCGCGGTACGTGCCGAAGTCGGGGCGATGCACGTCCGGTGGGTCGAGGCGAACCTGGGGCTGTGAGCTGATGAGGTCGAGAGGATCGGCGGAGTATTCAGAGTCGTTTGGCAAGGCCGAGGGTGACGGTGACGCAGGGAATGATGGTGAGGGCGCAGTCGAGAGCGCAGGCGACGGCGACGAGGGCGGCTCAGGAGACGGTGACGAGGACGGCGCAGGCGACGGTGACGAGGACAATTCGGCATCTGTAGAATTAAGCAAGGTTCCGCCAGTGTACCTTGGGGCCACGTCAACGGCGCTCATGGTAGAATCATCAAGAGGGGATGAGACGTCCATGTGCGCCGACCTTACTAGTGGGGTCCATGACTTGACGGTGGTTTGAGGGTCGGCGAAGGGGCGCTGGCGAAGTGCGTGTCATCGTCTGGCTTGGCGGAGTCGCCACATAACCCGGGGAATTCAGTGTCGAGGAAGGTGGCATTTCTGCCCAGAGTGACCTTCTTTGTTGTAGTGTCGTAGAAGCGGAAGGCTTTGGAAGCCAAGTCGTAGCCGGTGAACAGAACGCGAACCGCTTTCGGGTCGAGTTTAGAGCGAAGTTCGGGCGCGACCGTGAGCCAAGCCGCACAGCCGAACGGGTGAAGCGCGGAGGCTGTGGTGCGTCCGCCCTGCCAGACCGAGTTTGGTGTTGCCTTGTCGAGAGCCGAGTGTTGAACCAGGTTCTTGCAGTAAACGAAGTAAGCCGCAGCCTCCTCCCAGAATGTCTTGGGTAGATGGGCGTCCGCCAGAAGGGCAAGAATACCTTCAACAATGGAACGATTGACCCGCTCCGCCCGACCGTTTTGTTGAGGCGTGCGAGGGATAGAGTATTGTCGACGCGTACCTCGCGCCTTGCAGAACTCCATGAAAGCTCTCGAGCAATACTCGCCACCATTGTCGGTTCGGAGGACCTTCAGTGTTGTACCTGTCTCGAGCTTGACCTCGGCAAGCCAAGTCTTGAACACGCCGAACACTTCGCTTCTGTGTCCGATTGCGTAGGCCCAGAGTTTGCGGGAGTAATCGTCGAGGAACGTGACAAGGTACTGTTTGCCAGTCAAGGACCGCTCGGGAGGGAAAGCACATCACTGTGCACAAGGCCGAGTCTCTCGGAGGAGTGCGAATCCGAATTGGGAAAAGGAAGACGATGGCCCTTGGCACTGAGGCAAGCATTGCAGACAAACTTCTCTACCTCTTCGTCACTATATCCGGCCCCGAGACCCTCCAGCAAACCAGTGGCGACCATCTTCTGTATGGATGACGGTGCGAGATGGCCAAGGCAGCGGTGGAGAGTCAGCAGGGGCACAGAAGACTGTGAGCGAGAGAGGAGAGCAAGCTGCTGACATTTGGAATGATCAGCGTCCAGCAAGTAGAGCCCTTCGTCGAGCCTTGCGCCTTCAGCAATGTTGTTGCCATCTTTGTCAATGTGTATGCCGTATTTTGTGAAGGCGACGCGGACGTTGTCGGTGTCGCAGAGACGTGAGACCGAGAGAAGGTTGACAGGCAGGCCTGGAGTGTGCAGCACACCAGTGAGCGTGATCGGATGACCCGAGGCGGCAACGAAGGCGATGTTTCCCGTCCCGATGGCGTTAATACCCCTGCAATACCACCAATCTTCGTAGGAGCGACGTGTCGATAGTTCGTGAACAGTGACTTGTCCGAGACCATGTGCGAAGTGGCGCCTGAGTCAATGACAAAGGAGTTGGCGCAAAGCTGGCGACGATGAGTGAGAAGGCCGGTAGCGAGACATCCGACATGGTGTTGCGAGTCGGCGGTCGAGTTCGCCGTGTCGGCCTTTTTGCCGTTCTCGAGAGCCTTTTTGCAGTCGAAAGACCAATGATTCTGCTTGCAGGAGCGACAGGGTCCTGGCGGCGGGTGTTTTGCTCTCACAGGGCACTCCGCCACACGGTGCGAAGGGCTGCGACAGGCGAGACACTTGGGACGGGTAGGACGTGACGACGACGAGGCAAGAAGGGCCGATTGGGTGCTGGGGACGTTGGTGGACCGGAGTTGAACACGCATGCGGTCGGCGAGCGAATCGATGGCAGGGAGAGCTCGTTGGGTGCGCTGTTCGTCGGTGAACGACGCCTTGAAGCTCTCGAGGGACGGGTGTGCAATGGCGAGGAGGAGTGTGGCGAGAACATCATTGATAGTCGTCTTCGTATCGATGATTTCTTGCGCAATGGCTTTGAACTCCATGATCCAACCGTCGAATTCGCCAACGGTGCCGGGCATGGGCCGGAAACTCCATAGTCGTGAGAAGAGCTCGAGCGTGCGAGTGGCGTCATCCGGAGCATACCGCGATTTCAGCGTCGAATAGATTTTGGGCGCTGTGAGGTCGCCGGTAGGGATTTGGTCGAGGACTGCCGAGACGTCGGCTGAGTCGATCGAGTTCGCTAGGAGCTCACGTGCCACGACATCGCGGGCAGAGCGGTGCGAAGGTGTCCAGTCGGCGGGCACAATCCCGTCGAGGACGTATGAGCGGATGTCGTCCGCGAGGCAGAGGCGAAGCTGGCATGTCCAGCTCGCAAACATCTTGGGCCCATCCAAGCGTGCGTGCTTGGGAAAGGCGGGGCGAGAGGTGCCGGACGACGTGGCGGATGTGGCAGTGGTGAGACCCGACAGCAGCGACGTAAGTGCGGCGAGCTGTTCGGCGGGGATTGTTGGGTGGGCACCTGTCGTTAGGGGCGACGACGTGTCCATGCCAGCGGTAGGTCGATGGGCGAATAACCTATAAGACGATCACCACAACTGTCAGGAGAGGTTGAGAGTCAAACAGCAGTGATTTATTTCAGCGTACCTATAAGACGATCACCACAACTGTCAGGAGAGGTTGAGAGTCAAACAGCAGTGATGAAAAGGAAGCTAAGAAACAAAAGGGGGCCCGCGCTGGGATAGGCCCAGCGGCGGGTGAAATCGCTAGGGCGCTGAGGCAGCTGCGCGCGTCTAAGTCGCCACCTCAAGGGGGCGGCCTAGCGGGCGCGCGCCGAGTCCGCTGGCGCCTGCTCGCTGAGGCAGTCGCGCGCGTCTAAGTCCCCAGCGCAGGGGGGCGGGCTAGCGGGTGCGCGCGACGACCGAGGCGCCTCTGTTGAGCTGAGAGTGGACTCTTCACAGAGATTGACTCTGCCTTGTCCGCACTCGGCTACGTTGCCACCGAATCCGACCACTGCGTCTACGTCAGGACAACGGGTGATGTGCACCACTACATTGCGCTCTATGTCGACGACCTGCTCATGATCAGCCCCTCTCTCCCTGAGATTGAGCGTACCCTTCAGGGTCTTGAGCAGCGCTATGGTGTCAAACGGCTCGGTGAGGCAGAATACGTCCTCGGCATCCAGATCCGGCGCTCTCCAGACGGTTCCATCTCTCTGAGTCAGGAACAATACCTCAAGGACGTCCTTGCCCGATTTGGAATGTCCAATGCCCATCCCGTCGCCACGCCCATGCAGCCCGATCTCCGCCTCGAAGTCAAGCTGCAGCCCACCCCATTCCCGGATCGCACTCGGTACCTGCAGGCCATTGGTTCCCTTATGTACGCGTCCACTGGTACTCGGCCCGACCTGGCTTACACCGTCGGTTACTTGGCTCGCTTCTCTCACTCGCCTTCCGCTGCTGCTTGGGGAGCTGTCAAACACGCCTTCCGTTACCTCGCTGGCACTCTTTCTCACGGCTTACGCTACGCTCGTGGGAATCCGGCACCGCTCTTGGGCTACTCCGACTGCAACTGGGGTGCATGCGTCCTCTCTTCCAAGTCGACCATGGGTTACACTTTCGTCTATGCAGGTGCTGCCGTCTCATGGTCCTCCCGGCTTCAATCACGCGTTGCCGACTCCACTTGTGATGCCGAGTACCTCGCACTGTCACACGCTGGTAAGGAGGCAATCTTTCTGCGTCAGCTCTTTGGTGAGCTTGGCCTTTCGTCTTCAAAGCCCGTCCTCATCTACGGCGACAACCAAGGCGCCAATGCTCTCACCAAGAATCCGGTATTTCATGCTCGGACTCGGCACATCCGCCTGCGCGAACACTTCGTCCGGGATATGGTTTCCATGGGCGACATTGTCGTCCAGTACATCAACACTGGTGAGATGACAGCGGACATCTTCACCAAAGCATTGTCACGCGACCTCTTTGCTCGGCACCGCGGTTGACTCGGTATCTGTGCTCCCTGATACTCGAAGTAGGGGGGGTGTGAGATCAAATATCTCCTTCATGTCCTTCTTGTATCTTGTACCTACCTCAACATCCTCCTCTCTTCGTTTTGATCACTTTTGGCCTACTTTTCACCACCTTAGCTCTCCCACTCTGGGCCTGGTCTCTGCACCTGGGCCAGGTCCGTGCGCCTGACTTTGGCTGGGCTGACTTGGGCCCAGCCAAATGGCCCCACTCTGGTTTCTCTCCTGCTCAAGCAACTTCTTGGTCTGGTCTCCCTTGGTCCTTCGATCAGAGACTTACCACCGCTTGAGCAGGTGAGCACTACTCTTCCTATCATCTTTCACCCCTCTAGATGTGGTAAGTTACTGTAGTGCTTGAGCAGGTGTGTAACAAGCAACTTCTTGGTCTGGTCTCCCTTGGTCCTTCGATCAGAGATTTACCACTGCTTGAGCAGGTGTGTAACAAGCAACTTCTTGGTCTGGTCTCCCTTGGTCCTTCGATCAGAGACTTACCATCGCTTGAGCAGGCGTGACAACATCACATGGACGTGGTACCCATGAGCAGCAGCAAGAGCCAGGAGTGCGCGGATGGAGGTGAATTTGGCCACGGGTGCGAAGGTCTCGTCAAAGTCGATGCCAGAGCGTTGGGAGTCACCACGAGCAACGAGACGGCCCTTGTAGGACTTGACTTGGCCATGCTGGTCGCGTTTGGTGCGGAAGACAAAGCGGGAGCCCAGGACCTTGGCGTCTGCTGGGACAAGGGACTTGTCAATTGGTGTGAACGCCGAAAAATCTTGCAAGAGTGAGTCAAACTCGTTGCGGGCCGCAAGACGCCATTCATCCACTTGAGGGGTGGCCATGGCCGCCCGCCAGTGAGGTGGGTCGCGAGCGGGGGCAATTAGTTCCGCAGGGTCGGTGGGCAAGGTCTCAATGAGGGCGGCAGCGCCAGAGGCAAGGTAGGCCACGGCAGAGGGTGAGTGGAGTGCGTCATCCACATCGTCGGGAAACTCCTGCGCCTGGCATAGCAAAGCAACATCGCGTGGGCGTGGCAGGAGATCGATCGGGTCCGGGGAGTCGGACCGAGCGGGTGAGGATGGTGCTGGCAATACACGGGAGGCCACGGGGCGCGGGGAAGGACAAGGTGTGGAGATGGCGGAGTTGGAGCTGCCTTGGTCAGAGGCGCTTGATGCAGGAGATTCCGGGTCAGGGAGCGCACGAGCAGGGGAGCCTTGGTCAGGGGCAGGGGGTGTGAGCGAGTCCTGGTCAGGGACCTCGCGGGCAGGGGAGGGACAGTGCGGGCCCTGGTCAGGGGCTGCCGGCACAGGTCGAGGTGGCTCAGCGCGAGGCGCGAGTGAGCGAGGGGAAGCAACGAGCAAAGGCGTAAGGGGGTCTACCTAATCAGGGTATGCGTCAATGATGACGGGGAGTGGGATTGGTTCAGCGTGAACGTCGGTGGCTGGCCGGAGTGCAGGGAACTCGGATTCACGGAAGACGACATTGCGGCTGAGTTGTATCCTGCGTGTGGACGGCTCAAAGAGTCGGAAAGCCTTGGCATGTTGGTCAAAACCAACGAACAGGAGGGGTACAGCCTTGGGGTCGAGGTCCGTGCGCTTGGCCGAGGGAAGGTGGTGCCAAGCGCGGCAGCCAAATGCGCGAAGGGTGGAGATGTCAGGCGCAAAGCCATGCCAACGAGTGTCGGGGATCTCACCACCAATGCCGGCGTGAGGCATCAGGTTTTTGCAGTGCACATAGTACGAAGCGGCCTCACCCCAGAGGCGTGAATCAGCGCCAGAGGAGTAGAGCAGAGCAAGGATACCCTCCTTGATGGTGCGATTGCTGCGCTCAACACGCCCATTTTGCTGGGGTGTGTAGGGGATGGTGAGTTCCCGACGAATGCCTTTGCTTGCACAGAAGTCAACGAAGTTGCCCAGAGTGAACTCGCCTCCATTGTCAGAGCGGATGGTCTTCACCTTGTTGCCGGTGGCATTCTCGACTTCAAGGATCCAGTCGCAAAGGCGAGGGAAGACGTCACTTTTGAGTGCCAGGAGGATACACCAGTGCTTGCGAGAGAAGTCATCAATGATGACCAGCATGTACCGATGTCCACCAAATGTAGGGCGAGGCATTTGCGCTACATCGACATGGAGGAGATCCAGGCGGCCAGAGGCAATGGACTTGGACCGGGCAAAGGGGAGGGCATGCGCTTTGGAAGCGAGACAAGCATTGCAGTAAAAATCCCGGAGCTCCTGATCCTTATACACCCAATCCACCCCAGTAACCAAGCCTCTCTGCACAATGTTTTTGATTTGCGCAACGGGCAAGTGCGCAAGGCAACGGTGCAGAGTCAGCAAGGACACTTTGGTAGGGATGGCGAGGAGGGCTTTGGGCGTACAGGGTGTGTCGACTGCGGCGGGTGAAGCGACTGGTTGGGAGGCCTTCTTCTTGGCGGTGCGGCGAGCTCGGTAGGCGGCGGCCCAGACGGTGTCAGGGCATTCCCTGAGCCAGTGCATCTTGCGACAAGACGGATTTGGGCACGGTCTTGAGCAACCGTGGCGGGCCTGCGGCGTGGCGATGGCGGCAACGGGAGCGTCGACGGGGCGGGCTTTGACATCACGATAAAGGCGCGTGAAGATCTCGGTGGCAGGGGGCATTGCAGTGGAGTCACCCTGGGCAGCGACAAAGGTGGTGCGCCAGGCGTCGAAGGACGAAGGAAGGCGAGCAAGCAAGTGCGTATTAGGAGCAATATACCACTGCACCAAAAGGAGAGGCACCTCTACTTCAGGGAGCGCATATTGTCCTAGAAGTGAGATGGAGGGAGGTTCAACACCCCCCTGTGCGCGAAGCTGAAGAGCTTGTGGCAGTGGGTGCGGCTTTGAAGGCAAGTGCGGGGCGCGCACGAAATTTGCCTGACCCAGGGGGTGCGGCTTTTGGAGGCAAGTGCCCAGGGGGCTTGAACCCAAGAGCAGCTGGTAGCTCGTTGGGCTCATAACCTATTAGGAGCAATATACCACTGCACCAAAAGGAGAGGCACCTCTACTTCAGGGAGCGCATATTGTCCTAGAAGTGAGATGGAGGGAGGTTCAACAGTGCGAGGCGAGAAGAGCGTTCACAGTGACCTGCGAGTCCTGCAGCAGCCGGGCGTCGTTCTCGAAGCTGTCGCGGAATTGCAGGAACAGGTCGGGAGTGACGGGCACAGGGTCAGAGCTGAAGAGGCGTTGGATGACCGGTAGCAGATCGACAGCAGAGACGGTGCCATAGCGTTCGCGAAGTGCCTGCCAGACCTTGGGTGCTGCGAGCGGTTCGTCGAGGTAAGGTGACAGGCCCGGGAGGACGGTTTGCGAATCGACGGAGGCGCAAATGGAGGAGCAGGCGTAGTGGTCCCAGAGAGGGACATACGAAGCAGGCCAAGACTCGAGTGGTACGCCCGTGTTGAGGTAACGGACGACGCCGGAGGGCAGGCGTGAACGGATGGCGAGGACCCAGTCTCGGTAGCCGGACGAGTTGCGAAGCAGCTTGGTCGTTGCGAAGGCCGCAGAGTGGGTGGGCGGGCGCAAGGGCGGCGCATCGGGCGTGGGCTCGCGGAGCTTGGCTTCAGGCGCGGAGGCGCCGGCGTTGGACATGTTGCGAAGGGTGAAAAAGTAGAGCGAAGGGCGGGCACGGAGGTGGCCGCACTGGTAGCTCGGTTGGGCTAATAACCTGTGATGATGTCACGCCTGCTCAAGCGGTGGTAAGTCTCTGATCAAAGGACCAAGGGAGACCAGACCAAGAAGGTGCCACGCCCACGCGATGTTGCTTTGCTATGCCAGGCGCAGGAGTTTCCCGACGATGTGGATGACGCACTCCACTCACCCTCTGCCGTGGCCTACCTTGCCTCTGGCGCTGCCGCCCTCATTGAGACCTTGCCCACCGACCCTGCGGAACTAATTGCCCCCGCTCGCGACCCACCTCACTGGCGGGCGGCCATGGCCACCCCTCAAGCGGATGAATGGCGTCTTGCGGCCCGCAACGAGTTTGACTCACTCTTGCAAGATTTTTCGGCGTTCACACCAATTGACGAGTCCCTTGTCCCAGCAGACGCCAAGGTCCTTGGCTCCCGCTTCGTCTTCCGCACCAAACGCGACCAGCATGGCCAAGTCAAGTCCTACAAGGGCCGTCTCGTAGCTCGTGGTGACTCCCAACGCTCTGGCATCGACTTTGACGAGACCTTCGCACCCGTGGCCAAATTCACCTCCATCCGCGCACTCCTGGCTCTTGCTGCTGCTCATGGGTACCACGTCCACCAGGCCGACATTGACAAAGCCTACCTGCACGGCAAACTCGATGCACCCCTGTACATTCGTGTACCTGATGGCATCTACATGCCAGGCAAGGTCCTCCAACTGCATCGGTCCCTCTATGGCTTGCGCCAGGCCGGTCGCATCTGGAACGACGAGATTGACTCTGCCTTGTCCGCACTTGGCTATGTTGCCACCGAATCCGACCACTGCGTCTACGTCAGGACAATGGGCGATGTGCGCCACTACATTGCGCTCTATGTCGACGACCTGCTCATGATCAGCCCCTCTCTCCCCAAGATTGAGCGTACCCTTCAGGGTCTTGAGCAGCGCTATGGTGTCAAACGGCTTGGTGAGGCGGAATACGTCCTCGGCATTCAGATCCGGCGTTCTCCAGACGGCTCCATCTCCCTGAGTCAGGAGCAGTACCTCAAGGACGTCCTTGCTCGATTTGGCATGTCCGACGCCCATCCGGTCGCAACTCCCATGCAGTCTGATCTCCGCCTTGAAGTCGAGCTCCAGCCCACCCCTTTTCCGGATCGCACTCGGTACCTGCAAGCCATTGGCTCCCTCATGTATGCATCCACTGGTACTCGACCCGACCTGGCTTACACCATCGGTTACTTGGCTCGCTTCTCTCGCTCGCCTTCTGCTGCTGCCTGGGGAGCTGTCAAGCACGCCTTCCGTTACATCGCTGGCACTCTTCCTCACGGCTTACGCTACACTTGTGGGGATCCGGCACCGCTCTTGGGCTACTCCGACTGCAACTGGGGTGCATGCGTCCTCTCTTCCAAGTCGACCATGGGTTACACTTTTGTCTATGCAGGTGCTGCCGTCTCATGGTCCTCCCGGCTTCAATCACGCGTTGCTGACTCCACTTGTGACGCCGAGTACCTCGCACTGTCACACGCTGGTAAGGAGGCAATCTTTCTGCGTCAGCTCTTTGGTGAGCTTGGCCTTTCGTCTTCAAAGCCCGTCCTCATCTACGGCAACAACCAAGGTGCCAATG
Organism: Microbotryum lychnidis-dioicae p1A1 Lamole; assembly: GCA_001244265.2. NCBI lineage: Eukaryota > Fungi > Basidiomycota > Microbotryomycetes > Microbotryales > Microbotryaceae > Microbotryum > Microbotryum lychnidis-dioicae. The sequence continues at coordinate 1,620,079 of CDLV01000009.1, read as the reverse complement.
CTCTCACCAAGAATCCGGTATTTCATGCTCGGACTCGGCACATCTGCCTGCGCGAACACTTCGTCCGGGATATGGTTTCCATGGGCGATATTGTCGTCCAGTACATCAACACTGGTGAGATGACAGCGGACATCTTCACCAAAGCATTGTCACGCGACCTCTTTGCTCGGCACCGCGGTCGACTCGGTATCTGTGCTCCCTGATACTCGAAGTAGGGGGGTGTGAGATCAAATATCTCCTTCATGTCCTTCTTGTATCTTGCATCTACCTCAACATCCTCCTCTCTTCATTTTTGATCACTTTTGGCCTACTTTTCACCACTCTAGCTCTCCCACTCTGGGCCAGGTCCGTGCGCCTGACTCTGGCTGGGCACTTAGGCCCAGCCAGCTGGCCCCTCCCTGGTTTCTCTCCTGCTCAAGCAACTTCTTGGTCTGGTCTCCCTTGGTCCTTCGATCAGAGACTTACCACCGCTTGAGCAGGTGAGCACTACTCTTCCTATCATCTTTCACCCCTCTAGATGTGGTAACTTACGGTAGTGCTTGAGCAGGTGTGTAACAAAGCAACTTCTTGGTCTGGTCTCCCTTGGTCCTTCGATCAGAGACTTACCACCGCTTGAGCAGGCGTGACATCATCACATGAGGGGTGGCCATGGCCGCTCGCCAGTGAGGTGGGTCGCGAGCGGGGGCAATTAGTTCCGCAGGGTCGGTGGGCAAGGTCTCAATGAGGGCGGCAGCGCCAGAGGCAAGGTAGGCCACGGCAGAGGGTGAGTGGAGTGCGTCATCCACATCGTCGGGAAACTCCTGCGCCTGGCATAGCAAAGCAACATCGCGTGGGCGTGGCAGGAGATCGATCGGGTCCGGGGAGTCGGACCGAGCGGGTGAGGATGGTGCTGGCAATACACGGGAGGCCACGGGGCGCGGGGAAGGACAAGGCGTGGAGATGGCCGAGTCAGAGCTACCTTGGTCAGAGGCGCTTGATGCAGGTGATTCCGGGTCAGGGAGCTCACGAGCAGGGGAGCCTTGGTCAGGGGCAGGGGGTGCGAGCGAGTCCTGGTCAGGGACCTCGCGGGCAGGGGAGGGACAGTGCGGGCCCTGGTCAGGGGCTGCCGGCACGGGTCGAGGTGGCTCAGCGCGAGGCGCGAGTGAGCGAGGGGAAGCAACGAGCGAAGGCTCAAGGGGGTCTACCTGGTCAGGGTATGCGTCAACAGTGACGGGGAGTGGGATTGGTTCAGCGCGAACGTCGGTGGCTGGCCGGAGTGCAGGGAACTCGGATTCACGGAAGACGACATTGCGGCTGAGTTGTATCCTGCGTGTGGACGGCTCAAAGAGTCGGAAAGCCTTGGCATGTTGGTCAAAACCAACGAACAGGAGGGGTACAGCCTTGGGGTCGAGGTCCGTGCGCTTGGCCGAGGAAGGTGGTGCCAAGCGCGGCAGCCAAATGCGCGAAGGGTGGAGATGTCAGGCGCAAAGCCATGCCAACGAGTGTCGGGGATCTCACCACCAATGCCGGCGTGAGGCATCAGGTTTTTGCAGTGCACATAGTACAAAGCGGCCTCATCTACGGCGACAACCAAGGCACCAATGCTCTCACCAAGAATCCGGTATTTCATGCTCGGACTCGGCACATCCGCCTGCGCGAACACTTCGTCCGGGATATGGTTTCCATGGGCGACATTGTCGTCCAGTACATCAACACTGGTGAGATGACAGCGGACATCTTCACCAAAGCATTGTCACGCGACCTCTTTGCTCGGCACCGCGGTCGACTCGGTATCTGTGCTCCCTGATACGCGAAGTAGGGGGGTGTGAGATCAAATATCTCCTTCATGTCCTTCTTGTATCTTGTACCTACCTCAACATCCTCCTCTCTTCGTTTTGATCACTTTTGGCCTACTTTTCACCACCTTAGCTCTCCCACTCTGGGCCTGGTCTCTGCACCTGGGCCAGGTCCGTGCGCCTGACTTTGGCTGGGCTGACTTGGGCCCAGCCAAATGGCCCCACTCTGGTTTCTCTCCTGCTCAAGCAACTTCTTGGTCTGGTCTCCCTTGGTCCTTCGATCAGAGACTTACCACCGCTTGAGCAGGTGAGCACTACTCTTCCTATCATCTTTCACCCCTCTAGATGTGGTAACTTACTGTAGTGCTTGAGCAGGTGTGTAACAAGCAACTTCTTGGTCTGGTCTCCCTTGGTCCTTCAATCAGAGACTTACCACCGCTTGAGCAGGCGTGACAACATCACAGGTTATTAGCCCAACCGAGCTACCAGTGCGGCCACCTCCGTGCCCGCCCTTCACTCTACTTTTTCACCCTTCGCAACATGTCCGACGCCGGCGCCTCCGCGCCTGAAGCCAAGCTCCGCGAGCCCACGCCCGATGCGCCGCCCTTGCGCCCGCCCACCCACTCTGCGGCCTTCGCAACGACCGAGCTGCTTCGCAACTCGTCCGGCTACCGAGACTGGGTCCTCGCCATCCGTTCACGCCTGCCCTCCGGCGTCGTCCGTTACCTCAACACGGGCGTACCACTCGAGTCTTGGCCTGCTTCGTATGTCCCTCTCTGGGACCACTACGCCTGCTCCTCCATTTGCGCCTCCGTTGATTCGCAAACCGTCCTCCCAGGCCTGTCACCTTACCTCGACGAACCGCTCGCAGCACCCAAGGTCTGGCAGGCACTTCGCGAACGCTATGGCACCGTCTCTGCTGTCGATCTGCTACCGGTCATCCAACGCCTCTTCAGCTCTGACCCTGTGCCTGTCACTCCCGACCTGTTCCTGCAATTCCGCGACAGCTTCGAGAACGACGCCCGGCTGCTGCAGGACTCGCAGGTCACTGTGAACGCTCTTCTCGCCTCGCACTTGCTTGCTCGCCTTCCTTCGTCCTTCGACGCCTGGCGCACCACCTTTGTCGCTGCCCAGGGTGACTCCACTGCAATGCCCCCTGCCACCGAGATCTTCACGCGCCTTTATCGTGATGTCAAAGCCCGCCCCGTCGACACTCCCGTTGCCGCCGTCGCCACGCCGCAGGCCCGCCACGGTTGCTCAAGGCCGTGCCCAAATCCGTCTTGTCGCAAGATGCACTGGCTCAGGGAATGCCCCGACACCGTCTGGGCCGCCGCCAACCGAGCTCGCCGCACCGCCGAGAAGAAGGCCTCCCAACCAGTCGCTTCACCCGCCGCGGTCGACACACCCTGTACGCCCAAAGCCCTCCTCGCCATCCCTACCAAAGTGTCCTTGCTGACTCTGCACCGTCGCCTTGCGCACTTGCCCGTTGCGCAAATCAAAAACATTGTGCAGAGAGGCTTGGTTACTGGGGTGGATTGGGTGTATAAGGATCAGGAGCTCCGGGAGTTTTACTGCAATGCTTGTCTCGCTTCCAAAGCGCATGCCCTCCCCTTTGCCCGGTCCAAGTCCATTGCCTCTGGCCGCCTGGATCTCCTCCATGTCGATGTAGCGCAAATGCCTCGCCCTACATTTGGTGGACATCGGTACATGCTGGTCATCATTGATGACTTCTCTTGCAAGCACTGGTGTTGTGATGATGTCACGCCTGCTCAAGCGGTGGTAAGTCTCTGATCGAAGGACCAAGGGAGACCAGACCAAGAAGTTGCTTGAGCAGGAGAGAAACCAGAGTGGGGCCATTTGGCTGGGCCCAAGTCAGCCCAGCCAAAGTCAGGCGCACGGACCTGGCCCAGGTGCAGAGACCAGGCCCAGAGTGGGAGAGCTAAGGTGGTGAAAAGTAGGCCAAAAGTGATCAAAACGAAGAGAGGAGGATGTTGAGGTAGGTACAAGATACAAGAAGGACATGAAGGAGATATTTGATCTCACATCATCCTCCCTTGATGATTCTGTCATGAGCGCCGTTGACGTGGCCCCAGGGTACACTGGCGGATCCTTACTTAATTCTACAGATACTAGTCCCTCGCCGTCGCCGTCGCTTGCCCCGCTCTCGTCGCCCACCACGTCCTTGACCGGGGGACCGTCCCCCGACGACTCGGATGACCCGCTCGACCTCTTCAGCTCCAACACCGCGGTCCGTCTCAACCTGATGGACGTACATCGGTCCGACGACGATACACTGGACGGCCAGGCACCAGCCGTTGACCCTGTTGACCCGCCCTCTGATGACGACTCTCCTGATGAGATTGATTTCCTCTCTCGCCACCACCGCGCATTCATCGCCACAGACGACGACGACCCCACCCTTGAAGCGATTGAACCCGTCAAATCGATCACCAGCGACCCCCAGACCTGGCGCGAAGCAATGTCCAGCGACGAACACGACATGTGGGCTCAGGCTGCCGCCGCCGAGTTCACTGCCATGCGCGACGACTTCAAGGTCTTCACCATCGAACCTCGCTCAGCCGTACCCCGGGCGCCACTGTCGTCACCTCCAAGTTCGTCTGGAAGACCAAGCGTGACGCACAAGGTAATGTCACTGGGCGAAAGGCACGTCTCGTAGCGCAAGGTAACCGCCAGCGCGACGGCATTGACTTCTCGGAGACCTTCGCACCCGTCGCCCGTTTCTCCTCCATCCGCTGCCTCCTCGCCCTCGCCGCTGCCAATGGTTATCACGTTCACCAGGCCGACATCGACAAAGCTTACCTCCACGGCGAGCTCGATCACAACATTTGGATGACGACGCCACGAGGTTTCGACTTCCCGAGCGACAAGGTGCTGCGGTTGCGGCGCTCAATCTACGGTCTCAAGCAGGCCGGTCGCATCTGGAATCGCCACATTGACGCATCGCTCAGGAGTCTTGGCTACAAGGCAACGGGCACTGATCACTGCATTTACTCTCGCATTGATGATCAGCAGCGACCTCACTATATCGCCCTGTATGTCGATGACCTCCTCATTGTCAGCCCCGTCCTCGACGAGATTGAACAAGTTATCTCCGGCCTTGAACGGCGATACGGTGTCAGAAGACTCGGCCCCGCGGAGTACATCCTCGGCATCCAAATCCGCCGCCTGGATGACGGCTCCATTGCCCTGTCTCAGGAGCGCTACATCATGGACGTACTTACTCGATTTCATTTCGACACCACTACTCGCGGGCTACGGTGCCAATGACCCCGGCCTCTCACTCACGGCAATCCCGGGTCAGGGGACGGAGCACATTCGATCGTGGTACCTACAAGCCATTGGCTCCCTCCTGTACGTTTCCCTTGGCACTCGACCCGATATTGCCTTCGCCATCTCGTACCTGTCCCGGTTTGCCAACAACCCGGCCAACGCCATTGGATTGCCGTCAAACATGTCCTTCGCTATCTTCGCGCCACGTACCGGGACGAACTTCTATATGCCCACGGTCCAACAAAAGTCAGAGGTGTAGTTGGTTATTCTGATGTGAACTGGGGTGCTTGTGTCGACACATCAATCTCCACAATGGGCTACGTTTTCTACTTGGCTGGCGCCGCCGTCTCTTGGTCGTCCAAGCGTCAGACTCGGGTTGCGGATTCCACCACTGATGCCGATTACCTGGCTTTGTCGCACGCTGGTAAGGAGGCAATTTACCTTACACAACTCCTCTCCGAGCTTCATGTTCGCCCGATCGATGCAGCCCACATCTTCACCGACAACGAGGCCGCGGCCGCCGTCGCTCACGACCCCGTTCGCACCTCCGGCACTCGGCACATCCGTCTCCGCGAGCACTTCGTCCGCGACATGGTCAAGCAAGGCGATATATCCCTCTCCCACATTGGCACAGCGAACATGGTTGCGGACCTATTCACCAAAGCGCTAGGTCCCAAGATTTTTCGTGTGCATTGCTATGCTCTGGGCCTCCGGACGCGACACCCACGGCTCAAGTCTACCTCGCGTTCGCGTGGGGGGGGGGGTGTGAGGAATCCACTCTCCGCTCGGCTCAGGACTTAGGCGCGCGGATCGAGCCAGGCGCATCGGCTCAGGACTTAGGCGCGCGGAGCGAGCCGGGCGCATCGGCTCAGGGCTAGGCGCGCAGAGCGTGCCTGGGACTTCGGCGCATCGGCTCAGGACTTAGGTGCGCGGAGCGAGCCTGGGAAACTTGGGGGCGCGCGGCTCTCACACTGTTAGCTTCCTATTCATCACTCTTGGCTATAACTACATCGCTGACGTAGTAGAGTTGATCGAATAGGTTATCAGCCCACGAGCTACCAGCCTCGCCGCCTTGCGTTTTTCCTCGAGCTTAGCCACTCGACCGCACACATCCATTTGCACCATGGGCAACTCTCCCGCTCCCGCACCGCCCTCGCCCCCAAGGATTCTCCCAGCCCCCCTGAATCCTCGATAGCCGCACAAATTGCAACTCTACAGGCACAGCTCGCTGCCCTGCAGGCCTCGCAGTCTCCCGCCACCGCTGCCCCGCACTTCCGGCCGCCCCCGCCACGCAGACCAACGCCGCTACCTCAGCCAAAGTCGTGTTTCCCAAACACGCTCGCCCGACGGTCCCAAATCGTTCACCAACTGGTTGCGTCAACTCCGTCTTGCGCTCCCAAATCAAGTCCGTGCTTACGTCCTCGAAGGTGTTGTTCCCGCTACTTGGACGGCCGATCAGCTTGCCGCCCGTGACGACGCCGCCCGGGAACTCATTGTTGGCTCTATCGACTCCGCGGACGTCTCGGCCACGCTCGACGCCATTCCCAGTGACGATCTCTCAGCACCGCGCATCTTCACCGCTCTCAAGGCTCGCTTTGCACCGGACGATGCTACCCGCACCCTCGAGTTGTTTGCCCGCCTTTGGGATTTCAGGAAGATGCCTGCCTCCGTCGAGGCATACGACACCTGGCTGCGCGAGTACATGTCCATCGTACAAGAAATTCGCGACGCCAAAACTTCGCTCAATGACGTACTCGCCACTCACGTGCTTGCCATGGTCCCATCGTGCCTCGACAGCTTCCGACTCACGCTCACGGACGAGCAACGCAACCAACGCGACCTTCCCGAGCTGACGACGCTGACCGACCACATTCGCGTCCAACTTCGTTTGGCGGGACACTCCACCTCGCACTCGGCCATGCTCGCTACCGCCTCCCCATGCCCCGCCTGCCGTGCCCCCGGTCACCGCCTTCGTGACTGCACCTCACGCGCTCAACACCCCCCACCGGCCCCTGCCGTCGCTGCCACAAGAAGGGTCACTGGGCCCTCGACTGCAAACCGCGAGGCGACCAAAAACGAACCGGCGACGACAACCAGGACAACACACCCTCATCGGCGGCTCAACAACCGAATGTCGGCTATTTCGCCTCCTGCCTGCTCGCTCGCCGCCATCTCCCGACCGACGCCTTCGTCGTCGACTTGGGCGCCACGACACACATGGTCGCCGATCGCTCGCTGTTCACGACTTATCGTCAGAGGGCGCACACCAGGATTGGCGGCATTGCCGGCGGTATCACGGCCATTGGCATGGGGGATGTACCGTTTGTTGCCAACACCGGACACCCGATCACGTTGCGCGGCGTTCTGCACGCGCCGGGCCTTCACGTCAACCTTCTCTCCGTCTCTCGCCTTTGTGACACCGACCGCGTTCGGCTTGCCTTCACCAGCAACAGCATCGACATCACCAAGGACGGCCAGGCCATCGCTCACGGTACACGGGTTAACGACGGTCTCTACCTCCTGGATGCGGACCACACCAAATGTCAGCAGCTTGCCTTTCTCTCACGCTCTGAGTCTACCGTGCCCTACTTACCCTCCACCGCTGCCTTGGCCACCTTGCTCCATCCTCTATACAGAAGATGATCGCTGCGGGTTTGCTGGACGGGTTTGGGGCCGGGTACAGTGACAAAGACGTAGAAGAGTTTGTTTGCAATGCTTGCCTTGGTTCCAAAGGCCATCGTCTTCCTTTTCCCGACTCTGAGTCGCATTCCCCCGAGAGACTTGGTCTCGTGCACAGCGATGTCCTGTCGTTTCCCACTCCGTCCTTGACCGGGAAACGCTATCTTGTGATGTTGTCACGCCTGCTCAAGCGGTGGTAAGTCTCTGATCGAAGGACCAAGGGAGACCAGACCAAGAAGTTTCTTGTTACACACCTGCTCAAGCGGTGGTAAGTCTCTGATTGAAGGACCAAGGGAGACCAGACCAAGAAGTTGCTTGAGCAGGAGAGAAACCAGGGAGGGGCCAGCTGGCTGGGCCTAAGTGCCCAGCCAGAGTCAGGCGCACGGACCTGGCCCAGAGTGGGAGAGCTAGAGTGGTGAAAAGTAGGCCAAAAGTGATCAAAAATGAAGAGAGGAGGATGTTGAGGTAGATGCAAGATACAAGAAGGACATGAAGGAGATATTTGATCTCACACCCCCCTACTTCGAGTATCAGGGAGCACAGATACCAAGTCGACCGCGGTGCCGAGCAAAGAGGTCGCGTGACAATGCTTTGGTGAAGATGTCCGCTGTCTTCTCACCAGTGTTGATGTACTGGACGACAATATCGCCCATGGAAACCATATCCCGGACGAAGTGTTCGCGCAGGCAGATGTGCCGAGTCCGAGCATGAAATACCGGATTCTTGGTGAGAGCATTGGCACCTTGGTTGTCGCCGTAGATGAGGACGGGCTTTGAAGACGAAAGGCCAAGCTCACCAAAAAGCTGACGCAGAAAGATTGCCTCCTTACCAGCGTGTGACAGTGCGAGGTACTCGGTGTCACAAGTGGAGTCAGCAACGCGCGATTGAAGCCGGGAGGACCATGAGACGGCAGCACCTGCATAGACAAAAGTGTAACCCATGGTCGACTTGGAAGAGAGGACGCATGCACCCAGTTGCAGTCGGAGTAGCCCAAGAGCGGTGCCGGATCCCCACAAGTGTAGCGTAAGCCGTGAGGAAGAGTGCCAGCGATGTAACGGAAGGCGTGCTTGACAGCTCCCCAGGCAGCAGCAGAAGGCGAGTGAGAGAAGCGAGCCAAGTAACCAACGGTGTAAGCCAGGTCGGGTCGAGTACCAGTGGATGCATACATGAGGGAGCCAATGGCTTGCAGGTACCGAGTGCGATCCGGAAAAGGGGTGGGCTGGAGCTCGACTTCAAGGCGGAGATCAGACTGCATGGGAGTTGCGACCGGATGGGCGTCGGACATGCCAAATCGAGCAAGGACGTCCTTGAGGTACTGCTCCTGACTCAGGGAGATGGAGCCGTCTGGAGAACGCCGGATCTGAATGCCGAGGACATATTCCGCCTCACCAAGCCGTTTGACACCATAGCGCTGCTCAAGACCCTGAAGGGTACGCTCAATCTCGGGGAGAGAGGGGCTGATCATGAGCAGGTCGTCGACATAGAGCGCAATGTAGTGGCGCACATCGCCCATTGTCCTGACGTAGACGCAGTGGTCGGATTCGGTGGCAACATAGCCAAGTGCGGACAAGGCAGAGTCAATCTCGTCGTTCCAGATGCGACCGGCCTGGCGCAAGCCGTAGAGGGACCGATGCAGTTGGAGGACCTTGCCTGGCATGTAGATGCCATCGGGTACACGAATGTACAGGGGTGCATCGAGTTTGCCGTGCAGGTAGGCTTTGTCAATGTCGGCCTGGTGGACGTGGTACCCATGAGCAGCAGCAAGAGCCAGGAGTGCGCGGATGGAGGTGAATTTGGCCACGGGTGCGAAGGTCTCGTCAAAGTCGATGCCAGAGCGTTGGGAGTCACCACGAGCTACGAGACGGCCCTTGTAGGACTTGACTTGGCCATGCTGGTCGCGTTTGGTGCGGAAGACGAAGCGGGAGCCCAGGACCTTGGCGTCTGCTGGGACAAGGGACTCGTCAATTGGTGTGAACGCCGAAAAATCTCGCAAGAGTGAGTCAAACTCGTCGCGGGCCGCAAGACGCCATTCATCCGCTTGAGGGGTGGCCATGGCCGCTCGCCAGTGAGGTGGGTCGCGAGCGGGGGCAATCAGTTCCGCAGGGTCGGCGGGCGAGGTCTCAATGAGGGCGGCAGCGCCAGAGGCAAGGTAGGCCACGGCAGAGGGTGAGTGGAGTGCGTCATCCACATCGTCGGGAAACTCCTGCGCCTGGCATAGCAAAGCAACATTGCGTGGGCGTGGCAGGAGATCGATCGGGTCCGGGGAGTCGGACCGAGCGGGTGAGGATGGTGCTGGTAATACACGGGAGGCCACGGGGCGCGGGGAAGGACAAGGCGTGGAGATGGCCGAGTTGGAGCTGCCTTGGTCAGAGGCGCTTGATGCAGGAGATTCCGGGTCAGGGAGCTCACGAGCAGGGGAGCCTTGGTCAGGGGCAGGGGGTGCCAGCGAGTCCTGGTCAGGGACCTCGCGGGCAGGGGAGGGACGGTGCGGGCCCTGGTCAGGGGCTGCCGGCACGGGTCGAGGTGGCTCAGCGCAAGGCGCGAGTGAGCGAGGGGAAGCAACGAGCAAAGGCGTAAGGGGTCTACCTGGTCAGGGTATGCGTCAATGATGACGGGGAGTGGGATTGGTTCAGCGCGAACGTTGGTGGCTGGCCGGAGTGCAGGGAACTCGGATTCACGGAAGACGACATTGCGGCTGAGTTGTATCCTGCGTGTGGACGGCTCAAAGAGTCGGAAAGCCTTGGCATGTTGGTCAAAACCAACAAACAGGAGGGGTACAGCCTTGGGTCGAGGTCCGTGCGCTTGGCCGAGGGAAGGTGGTGCCAAGCGCGGCAGCCAAATGCGCGAAGGGTGGAGATGTCAGGCGCAAAGCCATGCCAACGAGTGTCGGGGATCTCACCACCAATGCCGGCGTGAGGCATCAGATTTTTGCAGTGCACATAGTACAAAGCGGCCTCACCCCAGAGGCGTGAATCAGCGCCAGAGGAGTAGAGCAGAGCAAGGATACCCTCCTTGATGGTGCGATTGCTGCGCTCAACACGCCCATTTTGCTGGGGTGTGTAGGGGATGGTGAGTTCCCGACTGTGATGTTGTCACGCCTGCTCAAGCGGTGGTAAGTCTCTGATTGAAGGACCAAGGGAGACCAGACCAAGAAGTTGCTTGTTACACACCTGCTCAAGCACTACCGTAAGTTACCACATCTAGAGGGATGAAAGATGATAGGAAGAGTAGTGCTCACCTGCTCAAGCGGTGGTAAGTCTCTGATCGAAGGACCAAGGGAGACCAGACCAAGAAGTTGCTTGAGCAGGAGAGAAACCAGGGAGGGGCCAGCTGGCTGGGCCTAAGTGCCCAGCCAGAGTCAGGCGCACGGACCTGGCCCAGAGTGGGAGAGCTAGAGTGGTGAAAAGTAGGCCAAAAGTGATCAAAAATGAAGAGAGGAGGATGTTGAGGTAGATGCAAGATACAAGAAGGACATGAAGGAGATATTTGATCTCACATATCTTGTCACCTTCCTTGACGACCACTCTCGCAAACTTTGGGCATACGCAATCGATCACAAAAGCGACGTCTTCCCGACCTTCCAGACTTGGCTCGCCGAAGTGGAGTTAGAAACGGACGCGCGTCTACGGATCCTTCGCACCGACAACGGCGGCGAATACCGATCCAACGCGTTCACGGAGTTCTGCCAGTCCAGGGGCATTCGTTGCCAATACTCTATTCCATATACGCCTCAGCAAAACGGCCGTGCCGAACGTGTCAACCTCTCCATCGTCGAGGGCGTCCTCGCCCTCCTTGCTGACTCCCACCTGCCGGCCACCTTTTGGGACGAAGCGGCTGCATACTTCGTTTATTGCAAAAACAGGTGCTCACACTCAGCTTTGGCCAAACAGACTCCACAATTCGTTTGGAACGGCCAACGCACCACGACCACCGCCCTTCACCCGTTCGGCTGCGCGGCCTGGCTCACGGTCGCGCCGGACCTTCGCAGCAAGCTCGACCCCAAGGCCGCGCGCGTGATTTTTGTGAAGAGTCCACTCTCAGCTCGACAGAGGCGCCTTGATCGTCGCGCGCACCCGCTAGCCGCCCCCTTGCGGTGGGGACTTAGGTGCGCGCGACTGCCTCAGCGAGCAGGCGCCAGCGGACTCGGGCGCGCGCCCGCTAGGCCGCCCCTTGAGGTGGCGACTTAGACGCGCGCAGCTGCCTCAGCGCCCTAGCAAGTTCACCCGCGGCTGGGCCTATCCCAGTGCGGGCCCCCTTTCTGTTTCTTAGCTTCCCTCTCACCACTTCTGTTCAACAAATCAACCTCTCCTGACAGTAGTGGTGATTGTCTCATAGGTATGCTGAAATACACCACTTCTGTTCAACAAATCAACCTCTCCTGACAGTAGTGGTGATCGTCTCATAATTTTTACTGGTTACGACCTCGCCTCCAAGGCTTTCCGGTTCTTCGACCATTCCACCAACAAGGTTGTGCTTGGCCGAAATGCCACCTTCCTTGACGACGACTTCCCCGGCCTACCAGTCAACACGCCCGTCGATGCGGACGACGCCGAACGCCAGTTTGTCATTCCCGCCGACACGCCAGCGCCTGACACCGCCGACACGCGCACCCCGCCGCCACACCCGCCCCGCCGTCAAGACGAGGACCCCACTAGTAAGGTCGGTGCACATGGATGTCTCATCCCCTCTTGATGATTCTGCCATGAGCGCCGTTTACGTGGCCCCAGGGTACACTGGCGGATCCTTACTTAATTCTACAGATACCAGCCCCTCATCGTCTCCGTCGCTCGCCCCGATTTTGTCTCCCGCCCCGTCCTCAGGGGGGTACCGTCCATCGAGGACTCGGATGATCCGCTTGACCTTCTGCACTCCGACACCGCGGTTCGCCTCCGCCTGATGGACGTACATTGATCCGACGACGACACCCTGGTCACACCCACACCCGCCGTTGGCCCGGGCAGCCCTCCGACAACGACTCCCCTGATGAGATCGATTTCCTCTCTCGTCATCACCGCGCCTTCATCGCCACCGACGACGACGACCCCACCCTCGAAGCCATTCAGCCGGTCAAATCGATCACTAGCGACCCTCAGACCTGGCGTGAAGCGATGTCCAGCAACGAGCACAACCTCTGGGCTCAAGCCGCCTCCGACAAGTTCACCGCCATGTGCGACGATTTCAAGGTGTTCACCATCGAGCCTCGTTCCTCGGTACCACCGGGCGCCACCATCGTCACCTCCAAATTCGTCTGGAAGACCAAGCGCAATGCACAGGGTGATATCACAGGGCAGAAGGCACGCCTTGTCGCGCAGGGTAACCGCCAGCGCGACGGCATTGACTTCTCGGAGATGTTCGCACCCGTCGCCTGTTTCTCCTCCATTCGCTGCCTCCTCGCCCTTGCTGCTGCCAATGGTTATCACGTTCACCAGGCCGACATCGACAAAGCTTACCTCCACGGCGAGCTCGATCACGACATTTGGATGACGACGCCACAAGGTTTCGACTTCCCGAGCGACAAGGTGCTGCGGTTGCGGCGCTCAATCTACGGTCTCAAGCAGGCCGGTCGCATCTGGAATCGCCACATTGACGCATCGCTCAGGAGTCTTGGCTACAAGGCAACGGGCACTGATCACTGCATTTACTCTCGCATTGATGATCAGCAGCGACCTCACTATATCGCCCTGTATGTCGATGACCTCCTCATTGTCAGCCCCGTCCTCGATGAGATCGAACGAGTTATCTCCGGCCTTGAACGGCGATACGGCGTCAAACGACTCGGCCCCGCAGAGTACATCCTCGGCATCCAAATCCGCCGCCTGGATGACGGCTCCATTGCCCTGTCTCAGGAGCGCTACATCATGGACGTACTTACTCGATTTCATTTTGACACCACTACTCGCAGGGCTACGGTGCCAATGACCCCGGCCTCTCACTCACGGCAATCCTGGGTCAGGGGACAGAGCGCATTCGATTGTGGTACCTACAAGCCATTGGCTCCCTCCTGTACGTTTCCCTTGGCACTCGACCCGATATTGCCTTTGCCGTCTCGTACCTGTCCCGGTTCGCCAACAACCCCGGCCAACGCCATTGGATTGCCGTCAAACATGTCCTTCGCTATCTTTGCGCCACGTACCGGGACGAGCTTCTATATGCCCACGGTCCAACGAAAGTCACAGGTGTAGTTGGTTATTCTGATGCGAACTGGGGTGCCTGTGTCGACACATCCATCTCCACAATGGGCTACGTTTTCTACTTGGCTGGCGCCGCCGTCTCTTGGTCGTCCAAGCGTCAGACTCGGGTCGCGGATTCCACCACTGATGCCGATTACCTGGCTTTGTCGCACGCTGGTAAGGAGGCAATTTACCTCACACAACTCCTCTCCGAGCTTCATGTTCGCCCGATCGATGCAGCCCACATCTTCACCGACAACGAGGCCGCGGCCGCCGTCGCTCACGACCCCGTTCGCACCTCCGGCACTCGGCACATCCGTCTCCGCGAGCACTTCGTCCGCGACATGGTCAACCAAGGCGATATATCCCTCTCCCACGTTGGCACAGCGAACATGGTTGCGGACCTGTTCACCAAAGCGCTAGGTCCCAAGATTTTTGGTACGCATTGCTATGCTCTGGGCCTCCGGACGCGACACCCACGGCTCAAGTCTACCTCGCGTTCGCGTGGGGGGGGGGGTGTGAGGAATCCACTCTCCGCTCGGCTCAGGACTTAGGCGCGCGGATCGAGCCAGGCGCATCGGCTCAGGACTTAGGCGCGCGGAGCGAGCCGGGCGCATCAGCTCAGGGCTAGGCGCGCAGAGCGAGCCTGGGACTTCGGCGCATCGGCTCAGGACTTAGGTGCGCGGAGCGAGCCTGGGAAACTTGGGGCGCGCGGCTCTCACACTGTTAGCTTCCTATTCATCACTCTTGGCTAGAACTACATCGCTGACGTAGTAGAGTTGATCGAATAGGCTGGGCCTAAGTGCCCAGCCAGAGTCAGGCGCACGGACCTGGCCCAGAGTGGGAGAGCTAGAGTGGTGAAAAGTAGGCCAAAAGTGATCAAAATGAAGAGAGGAGGATGTTGAGGTAGATGCAAGATACAAGAAGGACATGAAGGAGATATTTGATCTCACACGAACAGCGCACCCAAAGATCTCTCCCTGCCATTGATTCGCTTGCCGATCGCATGCGTGTCCAACTTCGGTCCACCAACGTCCCCAGCACTCAATCGGCCCTCCTTGCCTCGTCGTCACGTCCTACCCGTCCCACGTGTCTTGCCTGTCGCAGCCCTTCGCACCGTGTGGCGGAGTGCCCTGTGAGAGCGAAACACCCGCCGCCAGGACCCTGTCGCTCCTGCAAGCAGAATCATTGGTCTTTCGACTGCAAAAAGGCTCTCGAGAACGGCAAAAAGGCCGACACGGCGAACTCGACCGCCGACTCGCAACACCATGTCGGATGTCTCGCTACCGGCCTTCTCGCTCGTCGCCGCCAACTTCGGACCAATTCTTTCGTCGTTGACTCGGGGGCCACCTCGCACATGGTCTCGGACAAGTCGCTGTTCACGACCTATCGTCACATCGCTCCCACAAAGATTGGAGGTATTGCAGGCGGCATCCACGCCATCGGAACGGGAAACATCGCCTTCGTTGCCGCCTCGGGTCATCCGATCACGCTCACTGGTGTGCTGCACACTCCCGGCCTGCCTGTCAACCTTCTCTCGGTCTCACGTCTCTGCGACACCGACAACGTCCGCGTCGCCTTCACGAAATACGGCATACACATTGACAAAGATGGCAACAACATTGCTGAAGGCGCAAGGCTCGACGAAGGGCTCTACTTGCTGGACGCTGATCATTCCAAATGTCAGCAGCTTGCTCTCCTCTCTCGTTCACAGTCTTCCGTGCCCTTGCTGACTCTCCACCGCTGCCTTGGCCATCTCGCACCGTCATCCATACAGAAGATGGTTGCCACTGGTTTGCTGGAGGGTCTCGGGCCGGATATAGTGACGAAGAGGTAGAGAAGTTTGTCTGCAATGCTTGCCTCAGCGCCAAGGGCCATCGTCTTCCTTTTCCCGATTCGGATTCGCACTCCTCCGAGAGACTCGGCCTTGTGCACAGTGATGTGCTTTCCCTCCCCGAGCGGTCCTTGACTGGCAAACAGTACCTTGTCACGTTCCTCGACGATTACTCCCGCAAACTCTGGGCCTACGCAATCGGACACAAAAGCGAAGTGTTTGGCGTGTTCAAGACTTGGCTTGCCGAAGTCGAACTCGAGCCGGGTGCAACATTGAAGGCCCTCCGAACCGACAACGGTGGCGAATACCGTTCGAAAACGTTCACGGATTTCTGCAAGGCACGCGGCACACGCCGACAATACTCAATCCCTCGAACACCTCAACAGAACGGTCGTGCAGAGCGGGTCAATTGTTCCATTGTCGAAGGCGTGCTTGCGCTTCTTGTGGACGCACACTTACCCAAGACATTCTGGGAGGAGGCCGCAGCTTATTTCGTATACTGCAAGAATCTGTGTCAACACTCGGCCCTCGACAAGGCAACGCCGAACTCCGTCTGGCAGGGCAAGCGCGCTAACGCCTTGGCGCTTCACCCGTTCGGCTGCACAGCTTGGCTCACGGTCGCGCCCAAACTTCGCTCGAAACTCGACCCCAAGGCGGTTCGCGTTCTCTTCACCGGCTACGACCTGGCTTCCAAAGCCTTCCGTTTCTACGACACAACGACCAAGAAGATCATTTTGGGCAGAAATGCCAGCATCCTCGACACTGAATTCCCTGGTTTACTTGGCGACTACACCGAGGAAGACGCCGACACGCACTTCGCCAGCGCTCCCATTGCCGAACCTCAAGACACTGTCAAGACATGGACCCCACTAGTAAGGTCGGCGCACATGGACGTCTCATGCCCTCTTGATGATTCTACCATGAGCGCCGTTGACGTGGCCCCAGGGTACACTGGCGGAACCTTGCTTAATTCTACAGATGCCAAATCGTCCTCGTCACCGTCGCCTGCGCCGTCCTCGTCACCGTCTCCTGAGCCGCCCTCGTCGCCGTTGCCTGCGCTCTCGACTGCGCCCTCACCGTCGTTCCCTGCCTCATCGTCACCCTCGGCCTTGCCAACCGACTCTGAATACTCCGCCGATCCTCTCGACCTCATCAGCTCACAGCCCCAGGTTCGCCTCGACCCACCGGATGTGCATCGCCCCGACTTCGGCACGTACGCGAGTCCGCATCGGCTGAGGAGTCGCCCGACGAACTCGACCTCATTGGGCGCCACTCTCGTGACGAATCGCCGGACGAAATCGATTTCCTCACCCGACACCACCGCGCTTTCATCGCGACCGACGACGACACCTCTGACGCTGAGGCCATCCAGCCAGTCAAGTCCATCACAAGCGACCCACAGACCTGGCGTGAGGCGATGTCGAGCGACAAAAGTGAAGTGTGGGCCAGGGCCGCCGATGACGAGTTCAATTCCATGCGCGACGACTTCAAGGTTTTCACCATCGAGGACCGCTCTACGGTACCCACCGGCGCGACCATCGTCACGTCCAAATTCGTCTGGAAAACGAAACGGAACGCACTCGGCGAAATCACTGGACACAAGGCACGGTTGGTAGCGCAAGGAAATCGGCAACGGGACGGCATTGACTTCAACGAAACCTTCGCCCCGGTCGCCCAATTCTCCTCGATACGCTCACTCCTCGCGCTGGCGGCCGCCAACGGCCTGCATGTACACCAAGCGGACATCGACAAAGCCTACCTTCACGGCGACCTCGATCACGACATCTGGATGACGGCACCGCGCGCTTCGACCTTCCCAGCGACAAGGTGCTTCGGCTGCGACGCTCCATCTACGGGCTCAAACAGGCCGGCCGAATCTGGAATCGACACATCGACGCTTCGCTTCGTGACCTCGGTTACACGGCAACAGGCACCGATCACTGCATATACTCTCGACTCGATGATCGTCGACACTCACACTACATTGCGCTGTACGTCGACGACCTCCTCATGATCAGCCCGGACCTGGCCGAAATCGAACGTGTCATCTCGGGCCTCGAACGACGTTACGGAGTCAAGCGCCTTGGCCCGGCAGAATACATCCTCGGCATTCAGATCAGGCGGCTCGCAGACGGTTCTATCGCCCTGTCCCAGGAACGGTACATCATGGACGTGCTCGCTCGGTTCCATTTTGACACCACGACTCGCGCACTACAGTCCCCATGACTCCCGGCCTTTCGCTCACCGCCATCCCGGGTCAAGGCACCGAACAGATCAAGTCATGGTATCTGCAGGCTATCGGCTCGCTTCTCTACATCTCACTTGGCACCCGCCCCGACATCGCCTTCGCCGTCTCCTACCTGGCCCGCTTTGCCAACAACCCCGGCCGTCGTCATTGGATCGCGGTCAAGCATGTCCTCCGCTATCTCCGAGCCACGTATCGCAATGAACTGCTATATGCTCGTGGCGAGACGCGTATCACGGGTGTGGTAGGCTACTCCGACGCGAATTGGGGGGCCTGTGTCGATACATCGGTGTCCACCATGGGCTACGTCTTCTACATCGCCGGCTCCGCCGTGTCCTGGTCATCCAAACGTCAATCTCGAGTTGCCGATTCCACCACTGACGCTGAGTATCTCGCCCTCTCGCATGCTGGCAAGGAAGGGATCTACCTCAGTCAGCTACTCGACGAGCTTCATGTCCAACCTGTTGCACCGGCTCACATCTTTACTGACAACGAAGCCGCTGCAGCAGTCGCCCGCGACCCCGTCCGCGTCACCGGCACTTGACACATACGCTTGCGCGAGCACTTCGTTCGGGACATGGTGAATCGGGGCGACATCTCACTCTCGCACGTCGAACCAGCGACATCGTGGCCGACATTTTTACTAAGGCTCTCGGACCTAAGGTATTTTCGACGCACTGCTACGCCCTTGGCCTTCGTACTCGACACCCACGGCTTGGGTCTGCCTCGCATTCGCGTGGGGGGGGTGTGAAGAGTCCACTCTCAGCTCGACAGAGGCGCCTCGGTCGTCGCGCGCACCGCTAGCCCGCCCCTTGCGGTGGGGACTTAGGCGTGCGCGACTGCCTCAGCGAGCAGGCGCCAGCGGACTCGAACGCGCGCCCGCTAGGCCGCCCCTTGAGGTGGCGACTTAGACGCGCGCAGCTGCCTCAGCGCCCTAGCGATTTCACCCGCAGCTGGGCCTATCCCAGCGCGGGCCCCCCTTTAGTTTCTTAGCTTCCTTTTCATCACTGCTGTTCGACTCTCAACCTCTCCTGACAGTTGTGGTGATCGTTTTATAACCAAGTCTCTCGGGGAATGCGACTCAGAGTCGGGAAAAGGAAGACGGTGGCCTTTGGAACCAAGGCAAGCATTGCAAACAAACTCGTCTACGTCTTTGTCACTGTACCCGGCCCGAAACCGTCCAGCAAACCTGCAGCAATCATCCTCTGTATGGAGGATGGGGCAAGATGGCCGAGGCAGTGGTGAAGGGTAAGCAGGGGCACGGGAGACTCAGAATGTGAGAGCAAGGCAAGCTGCTGACATTGGGTGTGGTCCGCATCCAAAAGGTAGAGACCGTCGTTGACGCGAGTCCCGTGAGCGATGGCCTGGCCGTCCTTGGCAATGTCGATCCCGTCGCTGGTGAAGGCGAGTCGAACACGGTCGGTGTTGCAGAGGCGAGAGACAGAGAGAAGGTTGACGTGAAGACCAGGCGTGTGAAGAACGCCACGCAACATGATCGGTGTCCGGTCTTGGTAATGAACGCCACGTACCCCATGCCAATGGCCGTGATGCCGCCTGCGATACCGCCGACCCTGGTGTGCGCCGTCTGACGATAAGTCGTGAACAGCGAGCGATCGGCGACCATGTGTGTCGTGGCGCCCGAGTCGACGACGAAGGCGTCGGTCGGGAGATGGCGGCGAGCGAGTAGGCAGGAGGCGAAATAGCCGACATTCGGTTGTTGAGCCGTCGATGAGGGTGTGTTGTCCTGGTTGTTGTCGCCGGTTCGTTTTTGGTCGCCTCGCGGTTTGCAGTCGAGGGCCCAGTGACCCTTCTTGTGGCAGCGACGGCAGGGGCCGGTGGGGGGTGTTGAGCGCGTGAGGTTCAGTCACGAAGGCGGTGACTGGGGGCGCGGCAGGCGGGGCATAGGGAGGCGGTAGCGAGCATGGCCGAGTGCAAGGTGGAGAGTCCCGCCGAACGAAGTTGGACGCAAATGCGTTGGTCAGTGTCGTCAGCTCGGGAAGGTCGCGTTGGTGGCGTTGCTCGTCCGTGAACGTGAGTTGGAAGCTGTCGAGGCACGATGGGACCATGGCAAGCACGTGAGTGGCGAGTACGTTGTTGAGCGAAGTTTTGGCGTCGCGAATTTCTTGTACGATGGACATGTACTCGCGCAGCCAGGTGTCGTATGCCTCGACGGAGGCAGGCATCTTCCTGAAATCCCAAAGGCGGGCAAACAACTCGAGGGTGCGGGTAGCATCGTCCGGTGCAAAGCGAGCCTTGAGAGCGGTGAAGATGCGCGGTGCTGAGAGATCGTCACTGGGAATGGCGTCGAGCGTGGCCAAGACGTCCGCGGAGTCGATAGAGCCAACGATGAGTTCCCGGGCGGCGTCGTCACGGGCGGCAAGCTGATCGGCCGTCCAAGTAGCGGGAACGACACCTTCGAGGACATAAGCACGGACTTGATTCGGGAGCGCAAGACGGAGTTGACGCAACCAGTTGGTGAACGATTTGGGACCGTCGAGGCGAGCGTGTTTGGGAAACACGACTTTGGATGAGGTAGCGGCGTTGGTCTGCGTGGCGGGGGCGGCCGGAGTGCGGGGGCAGCGGTGGCGGGAGAGTGCGAGGCCTGCAGGGCAGCGAGCTGTGCCTGTAGAGTTGCAATTTGTGCGGCGATCGAGGATTCAGGGGGGCTGGGAGAATCCTTGGGGGGCAAGGGCGGTGCGAGAGCGGGAGAGTCGCCCATGGTGCGAATGGATGTGTGCGGTCGAGTGGCTAAGCTCGAGAAAAAAAAATGCAAGGCGGCGAGGCTGGTAGCTCGTGAGCTTATAACCTATTCGATCAACTCTACTACGTCAGCGATGTAGTTATAGCCAAGAGTGATGAATAGGAAGCTAACAACAAGAGAGCCGCGCGCCTCAAGTCCTCAGGCTGCGAACCTTGGGGCTGAGCCAATGGCCCAGGCTCGCCCTGCGCGCCTAAGTCCTGGGGCTGTGTGCGAGGCTCATTTCGCGCGCCTAAGTCCCAGGCTCACTCCTCGCACCTAAGTCCTGAGCCGGTGCACCTGGCTTGTTCCGCGCGCCTAAGTCCTGGGCCGGTGCGCCAGGCAAGCGCACGCCTAAGTCCTGGGCCAGTGTGCCAGGCTCGCTCTGCGCACCTAAGTCCTGAGCCGAGCGGAGAGTGGATTCCTCACACCCCCCCCCCCCCCCCCCCCCCCCCCCACGCGAACGCGAGGTAGACTTGAGCCGTGGGTGTCGCGTCCGGAGGCCCAGAGCATAGCAATGCGTACCAAAAATCTTGGGACCTAGCGCTTTGGTGAATAGGTCCGCAACCATGTTCGCTGTGCCAATGTGGGAGAGGGATATATTGCCTTGGTTGACCATGTCGCGGACGAAGTGCTCACGGAGACTGATGTGCCGAGTGCCGGAGGTGCGAACGGGGTCGTGAGCGACGGCGGCCGCGGCCTCGTTGTCGGTGAAGATGTGGGCTGCATCGATCGGGCGAACATGGAGCTCGGAGAGGAGTTGTGTGAGGTAAATGGCCTCCTTACCAGCGTGCGACAAAGCCAGGTACTCGGCATCAGTGGTGGAATCCGCGACCCGAGTCTGACGCTTGGACGACCAAGAGACGGCGGCGCCAGCCAAGTAGAAAACGTAGCCCATTGTGGAGATGGATGTGTCGACACAGGCACCCCAGTTCGCATCAGAATAACCAACTACACCTGTGACTTTCGTTGGACCGTGGCATATAGAAGCTCGTCCCGGTACGTGGCGCGAAGATAGCGAAGGACATGTTTGACGGCAATCCAATGGCGTTGGCCGGGGTTGTTGGCGAACCGGGACAGGTACGAGACGGCGAAGGCAATATCGGGTCGAGTGCCAAGGGAAACGTACAGGAGGGAGCCAATGGCTTGTAGGTACCACAATCGAATGCGCTCCGTCCCCTGACCCAGGATTGCCGTGAGTGAGAGGCCGGGGGTCATTGGCACCATAGCCCCGCGAGTAGTGGTGTCGAAATGAAATCGAGTAAGTACGTCCATGATGTAGCGCTCCTGAGACAGGGCAATGGAGCCGTCATCCAGGCGGCGGATTTGGATGCCGAGGATGTACTCCGCGGGGCCGAGTCGTTTGACGCCGTATCACCGTTCAAGGCCGGAGATAACTCGTTCGATCTCATCGAGGACGGGGCTGACAATGAGGAGGTCATCGACATACAGGGCGATATAGTGAGGTCGCTGCTGATCATCAATGCGAGAGTAAATGCAGTGATCAGTGCCCGTTGCCGTGTACCCAAGACTCCTGAGCGATGTGTCAATGTGGCGATTCCAGATGCGACCGGCCTGCTTAAGACCGTAGATCGAGCGCCGCAGCCGGAGAACCTGGTCGCTCGGAAGTCGAAACCTCATGGCGTCGTCATCCAAATGTCGTGATCGAGCTCGCCGTGGAGGTAAGCTTTGTCGATGTCGGCCTGGTGAACGTGATAACCATTGGCAGCGGCAAGGGCGAGGAGGCAGCGGATGGAGGAGAAACGGGCGACGGGTGCGAAGGTCTCCGAGAAGTCAATGCCGTCGCGTTGGCGGTTACCTTGCGCTACGAGACGTGCCTTTCGCCCGGTGACATTACCCTGTGCGTCACGCTTGGTCTTCCAGACGAACTTGGAGGTGACGACAGTGGCGCCCGGGGTACGGCTGAGCGAGGTTCGATGGTGAAGACCTTGAAGTCGTCGTGCATGGCGGTGAACTCGGCGGCGGCAGCCTGAGCCCACATGTCGTGTTTGTCGCTGGACATTGCTTTGCGCCAGGTCTGGGGGTCGCTGGTGATCGATTTGACGGGTTCAATCGCTTCAAGGGTGGGGTCGTCGTCGTCTGTGGCGATGAATGCGCGGTGGTGGCGAGAGAGGAAATCGATCTCATCAGGAGAGTCGTCATCAGAGGGCGGGTCAACAGGGTCAACGGCTGGTGCCTGGCCGTCCAGTGTATTGTCGTCGGACCGATGCACGTCCATCAGGTTGAGACGGACCGCGGTGTTGGAGCTGAAGAGGTCGAGCGGGTCATCCGAGTCGTCGGGGGACGGTCCCCCGGTCGAGGACGTGGTGGGCGACGAGAGCAGGGCAAGCGACGGCGACGGCGAGGGACTAGTATCTGTAGAATTAAGTAAGGATCCGCCAGTGTACCCTGGGGCCACATCAACGGCGCTCATGACAGAATCATCAAGGGAGGATGAGACGTCCATGTGCGCCGACCTTACTAGTGGGGTCCTCGTCTTGACGGCGGTGGGTGTGTCGGTGGGCACAATAAACTGGCGGTCGGTGTCATCTGCATCGACGGGCGTGTTGATGGGTAGGCCAGGGAAATCGTTGTCGAGGAAGGTGGCGTTGCGACCGAGCACAATCTTGTTGGCGGAATGGTCGAAGAAGCGGAAGGCCTTGGAGGCGAGGTCGTAACCGGTGAAGATCACGCGCGCGGCCTTGGGGTCCAGCTTGCTGCGAAGATCCGGGGCGACCGTGAGCCAGGCCGCGCAGCCAAACGGGTGAAGGGCGGTGGTGGTGGTGCGTTGGCCGTTCCAAACGAATTCCGGAGTCTGTTTGGCCAAAGCGGAGTGTGAGCACCTGATTTTGCAATAAACGAAGTACGCGGCCGCTTCATCCCAAAAGGTAGCTGGCAGACGGGAGTCAGCGAGGAGAGCAAGGACACCCTCGACGATGGAGAGGTTGACACGCTCGGCGCGACCGTTTTGCTGAGGCGTGTAAGGGATAGAGTATTGACGACGAATGCCCTTGGATTCGCAGAACTCCGTGAATGCGTTGGACCGATACTCTCCACCATTGTCGGAGCGGAGGATCTTCAAGCGCGCGTTTGTCTCTAATTCTACCTCGGCGAGCCAAGTCTTGAAGATTGGGAAGACATCGCTTTTGTGATCGATTGCGTATGCCCAGAGTTTACGTGAGTGGTCGTCAAGAAATGTGACAAGGTAGCGCTTCCCAGTCAAGGACGGAGTGGGGAAGGACAAGTCGTCGCTGTGCACTAGACCAAGTCGCTCGGGGAATGCGACTCAGAGTCGGCAAAAGGAAGACGGTGGCCTTTGGAACCAAGGCAAGCATTGCAAACAAACTCGTCTACGTCTTTGTCACTGTACCCGGCCCCGAAACCGTCCAGCAAACCTGCAGCAATCATCCTCTGTATGGAGGATGGGGCAAGATGGCCGAGGCAGCGGTGAAGGGTAAGCAGGGGCACGGGAGACTCAGAATGTGAGAGCAAGGCAAGCTGCTGACATTGGGTGTGGTCCGCATCCAAAAGGTAGAGACCGTCGTTGACGCGAGTCCCGTGAGCGATGGCCTGGCCGTCCTTGGCAATGTCGATCCCGTCGCTGGTGAAGGCGAGTCGAACACGGTCGGTGTTGCAGAGGCAAGAGACAGAGAGAAGGTTGACGTGAAGACCAGGCGTGTGAAGAACGCCACGCAACATGATCGGGTGTCCGGTCTTGGTAATGAACGCCACGTCCCCCATGCCAATGGCCGTGATGCCGCCTGCGATACCGCCGACCCTGGTGTGCGCCGTCTGACGATAAGTCGTGAACAGCGAGCGATCGGCGACCATGTGTGTCGTGGCGCCCGAGTCGACGACGAAGGCGTCGGTCGGGAGATGGCGGCAAGCAAGCAGGCAGGAGGCGAAATAGCCGACATTCGGTTGTTGAGCCGCCAATGAGGGTGTGTTGTCCTGGTTGTCGTCGCCGGTTCGTTTTTGGTCGCCTCGCGGTTTGCAGTCGAGGGCCCAGTGACCCTTCTTGTGGCAGCAACGGCAGGGGCCGGTGGGGGGTGTTGAGCGCGTGAGGTTCAGTCACGAAGGCGGTGACTGGGGGCGCGGCAGGCGGGGCATAGGGAGGCGGTAGCGAGCATGGCCGAGTGCAAGGTGGAGAGTCCCGCCGAACGAAGTTGGACGCAAATGCGTTGGTCAGTGTCGTCAGCTCGGGAAGGTCGCGTTGGTGGCGTTGCTCGTCCGTGAACGTGAGTTGGAAGCTGTCGAGGCACGATGGGACCATGGCAAGCACGTGAGTGGCGAGTACGTCGTTGAGCAAAGTTTTGGTGTCGCGAATTTCTTGTACGATGGACATGTACTCGCGCAGCCAGGTGTTGTATGCCTCGACGGAGGCAGGCATCTTCCTGAAATCCAAAGGCGGGCGAACAACTCGAGGGTGCGGGTAGCATCGTCCGGTGCAAAGCGAGCCTTGAGAGCGGTGAAGATGCGCGGTGCTGAGAGATCGTCACTGGGAATGGCGTCAAGCGTGGCCGAGACGTCCGCGGAGTCGATAGAGCCAACAATGAGTTCCCGGGCGGCGTCGTCACGGGCGGCAAGCTGATCGGCCGTCCAAGTAGCGGGAACGACACCTTCGAGGACATAAGCACGGACTTGATTCGGGAGCGCAAGACGGAGTTGACGCAACCAGTTGGTGAACGATTTGGGACCGTCGAGGCGAGCGTGTTTGGGAAACACGACTTTGGATGAGGTAGCGGCGTTGGTCTGCGTGGCGGGGGCGGCCGGGAGTGCGGGGGCAGCGGTGGCGGGAGAGTGCGAGGCCTGCAGGGCAGCGAGCTGTGCCTGTAGAGTTGCAATTTGTGCGGCGATCGAGGATTCAGGGGGGCTGGGAGAATCCTTGGGGGGCAAGGGCGGTGCGGGAGCGGGAGAGTTGCCCATGGTGCGAATGGATGTGTGCGGTCGAGTGGCTAAGCTCGAGGAAAAAAAAACGCAAGGCGGCGAGGCTGGTAGCTCGTGGGCTGATAACCTATTCAATCAACTCTACTACGTCAGCAATGTAGTTATAGCCAAGAGTGATGAATCATTACAACATACCTATTCGATCAACTCTACTACGTCAGCGATGTAGTTATAGCCAAGAGTGATGAATAGGAAGCTAACAACAAGAGAGCCGCGCGCCTCAAGTCCTCAGGCTGCGAACCTTGGGGCTGAGCCAATGGCCCAGGCTCGCCCTGCGCGCCTAAGTCCTGGGGCTGTGTGCGAGGCTCATTTCGCGCGCCTAAGTCCCAGGCTCACTCCTCGCACCTAAGTCCTGAGCCGGTGCGCCTGGCTTGTTCCGCGCGCCTAAGTCCTGGGCCGGTGCGCCAGGCGAGCGCGCGCCTAAGTCCTGGGCCGGTGCGCCAGGCTCGCTCTGCGCGCCTAAGTCCTGAGCTGAGCGGAGAGTGGATTCCTCACATCCCCTTGGCCAAGCCCACATGTCAGTCGCACCGGCACCGTCAGGAACCCATTGATGATGTAGCGGGCCGAGGTTGAGTCACCCGAGTAGAGCATCCTCAGCACGCGAAGAAAGGTGGCAGGAGCGCCCAGAGCGTCAAAGATGGCAAAGATCCACTCATGCTCGACAAGGTCGTAGGCGGATGATTGGTCAAGAGACAAGAGCGCTGCCGCGGGGAACTTGGTCCTGCACGCGCCAAGTTCCTCGATCAGGAGACGAAGGTGTAGTGCAGCGTCAGCCAATTGGCGGTCCTTGACAAATCTGTGCTGCTGCGGCGGGAGGAGATTGGGTAGAATCTGGTTCAAACGGGCGACATAGACCTTGGTAAAGACCTTGTAATCGCACTCGCGCAGGGTGATCGGCCGGTACGAGGAAAGTTTGGCGCAATTGGCATTCTTCTTGTGTCGCTTGAAGATGAGGTGCACAAGTCCCTGGCCCTGCTTGGGAGAGAGTGAGCCTCGCTTGATCATTGCGTTGTAGGCCTTGGTCAGCATCTTGGCCCAAGCCTTGGGTGCGGTCTGGTAGAGTTTGTAGGGCACACCCAATGGTCCCGGCGATCACCCCGGGTGCATCGTCCCGATTGCGGCCACGATCTTGTCCTTGGTGATTGGTCGCTGGAGTAAATCGATCTGCGATTCCGAGAGTCGGCGCAGAAAGAGAGGATCCAAGCGTGGGTTGTCGCAAGTCCGCGCTGCCCTGATTGGAGTGAGGAATTCGTCCCAAAGTCGGTCGACGCGGTCCAGATCAAGAGGCTCAATGTGGTAGAGGCGCTGGAAATATGAGACGATCACCACTACTGTCAGGAGAGGTTGATTGTCAAACAGAAGTGGTGAGAGGGAAGCTAAGAAACAGAAAGGGGGCCCGCACTGGGATAGGCCCAGCCGCGGGTGAAATCGCTAGGGCGCTGAGGCAGCTGAGCGCGTCTAAGTCACCACCTCTAGGGGGCGGCCTAGCGGGCGCGCGCCCGAGTCCGCTGGCGCCTGCTCGCTGAGGCAGTCGCGCGCGCCTAAGTCCCCACCGCAAGGGGCGGGCTAGCGGGTGCGCGCGACGACCGAGGCGCCTCTGTGGAGCTGAGAGTGGACTCTTCACAGGAAATGCGCCTGTGTGTGGTCAAGAGCGACATCAATGTCATGCGTTAGCTCTCCGTTGCTCAAGCGCAGTGCTGTGATCTTGGAGTCCGAGTTCCGCACCGCGAGCTTGGCATAGGCCGGCCGCGACAGTCGTTCCTCGGAGTCAATCTTGGGGAAGTGGGCTCGAATCCGGAGTAGGTGCGTGCGCTCCTCGACTGCCCGCTTGAGTTCCTCGGACGTCCTTGTCCATTCTGCCGTTTTCGCTCCCCCCATTCCGGTATCGCCTCCAGATCCTGCATCCTCCCCACCAAATACTCCATCCGTTCCGTCCACTCCCGATGCAACCTCCTCGCCATCTCCCCACCCCTATCCCTGCATGCCTTCAGAATGACCTTGAGCTCCTCCACCGGTTCCTCCCCGCTTGCCCCTTCCAACCATCCTTCCATCATCTGCTGGAATTCCACCATCTTAAAGGTTGTGGTGTTGATTTGATGTGGTAGGTAGGCTGAGCTGTGGGAGGGTCGCATCAGGATTGTCTGAGAGCCAGCACAATCAAGACCGGTCGGTGATTGGAAAGCTCCTTGGGATAGTCGTAGATTGTTGAGGCCTGGTCAAGTCTTTTTTGGTGTGTCCGTTGCAGGAGAAAGTAGTCAAGCCGGGAGAAGGAGTTGGGTCACTTGCGATTGGGATTAGGTCGAGTGAAGCATGGGGTGATGGGGTGTTTGTAGCGGATGCAGTCCGTGTAGGCCGAGTTGAGCTTGCCGATCAGGATTGGCCAGTGGTGGCCGCGCCAACTTTGGTTCCGCCGATTGACTTCTGGGCGCGGGCAGTCGTTGAGATCACCGCCAAGGAGTCGGAGGTGGGATTTCTGTGTTTTGTGAAATAATAGTTTGTCAAAGAATTTTGCTCGTTGTTTTGGTTCAACGGGCGCGTATATGTTGTTCATTTTGAAAATTTTGGTGTCACCCTGCAGACAAAAGGAGGTGACCAGGATCCGTCTGTTGAGTGCCAAGTGGGTGCACAAGAGCTTGGTGTCAATCAGTGGGGAGTCAGCCGGAATCAGAGTCAGGCAATGTTGGTTGATGAAGAGCTTGCCCTTGTACTCGTCCTTGATGAGTTGCCAGAGGTGCAGTCTGATGAAGTGCTCTTGTATGAGAATGGCCGATGCTTTGAAATGGGATAGGTAGCTGTAAATGTCACATCGTTTCTCCAGGACCCCCATGCCCCTTCTCACGTTCCAGGTGATGATGGTGTGCTTGACCATTATTGGGTAGTTGAAACGAAGGCGCTCTTGGCGGCGTTATCATCCTCAAAGAGGGGGAATTTGGGGAGAATGTTGTCCTCGGCTTCGTGATCCGACCATCTCTTTTCCTCAACTACCCCCTTTCCTTTCCTCGCTTTTGCCATTGCCACCTCCTCTTGCACTGCCGGCGCCGCCGACATCGACCTCGTCACTCTCCTCCCGTCCAAACCTCCTGTTTTTGTTCCTCAATTTTTGGCCTGGATCACAACGCACTTGGTGTCAGCAGGCTTGTCACTGGGGTCGCTGAGATCCACCACCGTTTGTGACCTCTTCATCTTCTGCTTCTTGCTGTTGGCGGCGGTGCCACGGATGCTGATATAGCGGAGCTGGCCATCCTCGGCATCCCATGTTGCAAAGTTATGTCGCACAAGGGGCTCCTTGGTGTCAAGCTGGGCTTTGATCTTGGCCTCCTGTTCCAAGAGGGCCCGTACCTGTCCTTCGGCGTAGGCGTGGTCCCACTCTCTGCCTTTGCGCAGAGACTTTGCCAATGTTGCCGGCGACAAGGGTGGTGTTGTCAATTCCCGGAATGTCAACTTGCGGGAGACCGTCATAATGGTGGCATTGTTGTTGTCAATGATCACGTCCTGTTCTGTCTCTTCTTCCACTTCCGTTGTTGTCCCTTCATCCACTTTCACCCCACCCGTTTCCTCCCTCTGAAAGGCACGAGATCGCTCTCGAGCCTCACTGATTCCGAGTCCAAACAGAAAGGATCAAACGGTGTAAATTGCAGGCAAAGAAAGACTACTAAAAGGACTAAGGTCAAGAGGCGCCCGTGGCGCCGCGCGCAAGTAAGGCTTTGGCCGCTGAGGTTGTCGTGAGGAGTAAGCGGAGCGGCACCTTACACTCACCCCTCCTTGAATCAATTCCCTTATCCGAGTTCTGACGCAAACAATCGTTCGTCGTCGTCTTCTGAATCACTTGAGATGCCTACAAAGGCGGTTGAATCACCGGTGTCCTCGTACGCTCGGATTGCGGCTACCATTTGAGGCCCGGGGGTAGATCCGGGGGGATCGCAACGAGGGGATGCAGTGTTGGGCTTGGAAGGGCAGTTTGAAGAGATGTGGCCTACCATGTCGCATACAAAACAGTGGCCTTCAAACATTGCCTTCTCCTTTGCTGCACCTTCCAACCTTGGTGTGCGAGGCCCCACAGCCTAAGTTGGTTCACCGCGTTTGTGACGTAAGTTGAGCCTCTGCATGCCTGTTGTTGCTCGCTCCAAGGTGATAGCGTCCCACATCGTCTGGAGATATGCCACAAGTGCATTAACGGAAAACTTGTCAAGCGCAAACGAGGGGGAGGCGGTCGCGCGGAGATACAGGAGCTCATTGCATCGGTGGAGCAGTTGGCGCTTGAACAGTTCATTGGGGATGACTTGGGTGCCGTCGGAGGCCAATCCAGCTTGGCTGCGCTCTTGCGTCAATAGTGCAATGAATTTGTTGAACGTCCCGCTCTGTTGCGCATTGAAAAAGGCGTGCTCCGCCGCCAAGCCGGTCTTCTCGCTGACAAATTGCGCCTTCACTTCCCCTGCAAAATCGTCCCACGTTTTGAGCGCCTTCAACTTGTCGCGAGAATCAATGTACCAGTCCCCTCCTTCCCCCTCCATCCGGCTGCCGGCCTCACGAATGAGGTGTACGGTCGCAATCTTGCCGTAGTTCCATTCGGCCGATTCGACCGCATCTTTGCACCCTGCCAGCCAGCGCGCCACATCCCTCGACTTGGAACCCGCCTTCAACAACGGCATATCGAGCTTGACTCTTCATGCCGGGGTCTCCATGTGCAGGGGTGTATCGCGGGAGTTGGGCAACATTCTCCTGTTCTGTTCCGGTTCGATTCTGGGTTCTGTGGCGGGCACGGTGATCGAGGCCGTGTTGCGGGGCTGGGCGGAGCGGGGCTGGGCGGGGGCAGGGGCCAGGCGGGGTTCTGGGTTCTGGGTTCTGGTTCGAGCTGGCTCAAGTTCTGGTTCGTTTCTTTTCCTTCGCAGCGGCTGAGTGGGTCTGCACCATGCGTTGCCGGGGCGGTTGCAAAGGTCCGGCATTAACGTCGGGTGGTGACGGAGTCGTACAGCTGAGTTGTCGGTTTCAAAAAAAAAAGTGAAAGGCACGAGATCGCTCTCGAGCCTCACTGATTCCGAGTCCAAACAGAAAGGATCAAACGGTGTAAATCGCAGGCAAAGAAAGACTACTAAAAGGACTAAGGTCAAGAGGCGCCTGTGGCGCCGCGCGCAAGTAAGGCTTTGGCCGCTGAGGTTGTTGTGAGGCATAAGCGGAGCGGCGCCTTACACCCTCTTCCCCTCGTCCCCCTCAATCCCAACGTCCCCTAATTCCCTGTGATCGTCCGAATTGTTGTCCTGTTTGTTGTCGCCGTTGTCGTCCTCGTTGTCCTGTTTGTTGTCGCCGTCTTTGTCCTTGTTGTCATCGTCCTTGTTGTTGTCCTCGCCTTTGACCTTGATGATGTCCGCCCTGGGGCTAGCCTCCGAATCCTCGTCGTCCGCTTTAACCCCCGCATCCACCTCTCCTTCTTCCGCCTGTCCCGCCTTCTCGTCCTCCTGCCCCGCCTCCTCATCCTCATCCTCATCCTCCTCCTCCTCCTCCTCCTCCTCCTCCTCCTGTCCGCCCTCAACCTCGAGCCCCTCGAAACGGTTCTGCAATTCGAGCATGTCGGTTCCGAGGGATCGGCCAGCGGCAACCGCCTTGGAAAAGGTATTGATGTTGTTGGTGGTGTTGGCTTCTTCCTCCTCCCCAATCCGTCCTTCTTCCGCTCCCACTCCTGCCCCTTCCCTCACTCCTTTCCTGACCAGTGCCTTGACCTCCTTGCGCTTCCTCTCCTGCACCACAGGGCACTTCTCCATGTGACCCACAAAATGGCAGCGCACGCAAGCCGCCTCCTTTTTGTAGTCGTGACAAATGGCGGTGACGTCAATTCCACGCGTGCACAAATCCATCCTTGAAGGTAGAATGTCCCTGAGGATGGTGGTGGGGGGTTGAAACAAGGTTGCGTCATCAAAGTGCACAAATGCCAAGAAGTCACCGACCGTGTGGGCATAGGCGGTGGCGTTGTCGACCGCAATGACTCAGAGAACCTGTACAAACTGGCACTGGTAGCCTTTGTTGTGCAGGTGTTGAACCACGGATTGAAAGGCGGTAACAATCTCCTCCTTGGAAGGCATCCCAGAGACACCAACATTGATCCTCAACTCGACCATGTTGTGGTGGAAGTGGTGCGCTTTGGCAAAGCGAGCCTTGGCCAAGTGCCAGGTGAGCACGGGGGGCGTCGCAAGCGCCGCATCATGTGCGTCGGCCAATGCAAACCCAACCGTAATGTGATGGTGGATGACACCAGCGCGCAGGTTGGTGGAGTGTTGCAGACCAATGATCTGAGGCTCAAAGGCTTCGAATCCCTTGGGGAAGGGGACACCGGTGTCGAAGCAGATTTGAGTGTCAGGTGACAGGAGACTTTGGATGCATGCAACCAGGTCCCCTTTGTCCTTGGCGGAGGGCCTGGACAAGCTCTGGTGAGACAAGGTAACTTCAACGGCGTGGGTGAAGGGGTTGAAAATGTTTTGGGTGGCATGCATTGCTGAAAATTTCAGCAATGTGGCCGAAGTGGTCGGGTAGTCGTTGGTGACAAAGATGGCTTGCACCCAGCGGTCCGGGTGATTGCCGGGTACCGCCTGTATAGCGGCCATGATGCCGGGTAAGGCCTTGTAACGCATGTCCCGTTGTCCTTGCTGCTCAAGGGTATGCTGGAACGTCTGAGACGTCGCCGCGGTGTTGTTCGCTTTGGCGGCGGCGGGACTCGTGAGTTGGTTAGGCCCATTCGGGACGGTCGGCGGGGCGGACGCCGGTGGTGGCGGTGCCCCAGGTGGCGACTTGGGGTCCCCGGCCGTCATGATGTAGCGGTTGCGGTTGTATCACTTGTACTAGTAGTCAAAAAAGTGTGGGGTTCAGCGGTATCAAAAGTGAAGTGAAGTGAAGTGGAGTGACTCCCAAAGTGTGGTAGAACCACCGCCGGTATGACTCGGGTGCACCGTCATATTGACTTCTACTGGGGTAACATGAGGTAAGATCCCGGTGGGACAATATGCAGTCGTTGACATGCCTAATGACTCGATGACCTGTCAACCATCAATCATGCAGAACGGCACAGTGCCATCAATGTGAGTGAAATAGCATGCTTTCTCAATGAGGCAAAGCTCCTATGGACAGCGGTTCTTCTCCATCCGCAGCTGCATGCCACGCACGAGGCCAAAGCAGATCAGAGATCCGATCTCCAATGGTGTGGCAGTGGTTTCAACTCCGTCTCGCAATTTAAAATGACGATAGCGTTGTGCTAGCGTTCCGTACTGCTTATCAACGCGACGGCCAACGGTCGATATCCATTCTTGTGTGCGTTGATCAGAGCATCGGTGGCAAGAAACGCGTCTCTGGTCTGGAGTGTCGGGTAGGGTAGGTCAATTACTGGGTGGGCTTGTCCTTGGACAACTCGGTGCAAAGAGATGCGTCGGCAGGAGCAACATGATACATCAAAGGCGAGGAGCTCGGTGATTGTCATGTTGGTGAGCGGTGATACTTGATTGAAGTCATCGTCTGTTTGAATAGCAGTCCTGGTCTTCGCCAAGAAATAAGCATGGAATCATGCTGTCATGCTATGCTTCAATGTCAGAACGAAGTGAAGTGGAACAGAACCGGCGCCGCTTCAATCACAGTGGGAACTATTGGTAGCTAATCCACAGCAGCCACTGCACCAACAAAGTGGTCACAAGAATGACTAGTGACCTGTACAAGCGCGAGCATTGCGACGCGCCTCGAAGCGAAGGCGAACGGGCCCAAAGTCATGCCGTAGGCTGCTCAGGGTAGGCCAAAACTGCGTCGACCCACGGGAAAAATGTCAAAATCTGCAAAGGCGCCTCGGGGGCAAAACGGGTGTTTCGTCCCAAAATGTCAATTTTTTGCAATGCGCCTCGACGATTTTCAGGATTTTGGGTCTTCAAAATATATATAAAAAAAAAAAAAAAAAAAAAGGGGGGGGCCTCCGGCTGGGCTTTCTGGGGTCCTGGCGCGAGGCGAAAGGCGGAAAGAGCGTCGAACGGCGGTCCAAAGTCGAAGTGTTCGAAGGCTTGGCAGAATGCAGTTTAACATGCCAGACGAGTGAGGAATGAGGGGAACAGAAAGGCAGAGAAAGAGCGTGACAGTGCGCGTGAGCGCGCACGATTCTGAACAGCTCTGAACTAGCCTGGACTGCCTACACTTGACGACTTGCAGTGGGAGGACCAGGGCCTGGGAGACTTGAAGCCTCGATCATATAAATGACCCCTATTGCAATATTCTGGCAGGACCTTTTCTGCTATATCCTATTTATGACTGAGGCTGGAAAAAGAAATGTGGACGAGACGCAAAACGCAAGGTACCGACTGAGTTGGCCAAGATTCTCATCGGCAGATCGAAGATAAAGAGCACGTCTCCTTCTCATCTTCTCCTGTTACCCAGCATCCGCTTGATCAATGCCCATGACCATCATCGCCTCCTTGCTGCGCTGGAGGTACAGTGATCTGTGAGGTGAGAAGTTTTGAGTGACAGGGTGAGGATCGCTTCAGTCATGCACTCTCAACGCCGTACAGCGCCTGCAAAATCATCTCACCCGATCGTCGATTCGTAACAATGCAGTGCTAGCTTCAAGTGCACTTTTGAAGCTCTTGACCTTGCTGACCATGGGCTCCAGGACACCGGCCTGGACGTTGTCCCTAAGCTCGCCCTTAGCAAGATCGAGCCCGTAGAAGCGCAGACCTCGTTTGGGATCTCCAGTCGCAGCCGTCTGTGCAGCGTTGTGATACGCTCGCAGCTTGGCAACTAATTCTGTTGAGTCTTGGCCTGCGTTCACAGCGAGCGTCTTGGGAATGACCAGCAGGGCACTTGCAAACTCAGCAATGGCTAGTTGCTCACGTGAGCCCTGTAAGAGAAAGGGCAAGTCAGTCACACACATAACTTTCGACCTGGGGCACTGACATACAAGAGTAGTCGCAAAATTCTCCAGGTAGATGCTCAACGCCGTTTCGACTGCGCCACCGCCCGGAACGACACTGCCACTCTCGAGGGTTCGTTTAATCGCGCAGAGTGAGTCGTGTAGCGCTCGTTCCATTTCGTCGAGGAGGAAGTCTAGCCCAGGGAAAAGCAATCAGGAATCAGCTCCGAGCCACCGCCTGTACAAACTAACGAATAGCCGAGCACTAACCATTGGCTCCTCTCAAAATGATTGAGCTCGAGTTGACGGTTTTTGTTCCCTTGACCAAGATCAGCTCGTCGTCGCTGATGCGTTCCTGCACGACCTGGTCTGCTTGACCCAGGCTACTCGCTTCGAAAGTCTCCTCACCGTCGAGATTGGCCAAGCTGCTGACCATGGTCGCACCCGTCGCTTTCGCGATGCGTCGAAGGTCCTCTTTCTTGCATCGCCTGACAGCCATCGCCCCCGCTTCGACGAACTCCTTCAAGCACAGATCGTCGATACCTTTCGTCGTGAGGATGACATTGGCGCCTGTCGCAAGAATCTTACGGATCCGCTCGAGCGTGATTTCGGATTCCCTGCAGCAGCATGCGAAGACTGGCGGCGTGAGCTCTCATTGACGACATCGAGAGCAGTTTCACTCACCTTTTACGAATTGCCTCCAGCTGCTCCGGATCATCAATTGTGATATGCACTCCAAGATGCATCCGCGCCTTCATCAAATTCATGTCGAGGCAGGCAATCTTCGCGTTGGTGATCTTGGTCTTCATGGCTATGAGCAGAATTGCCTTGTGCTGTAAGCAAAGACCGCCTCGAATCTGCGACCCGTCCAAAAAAGCAGCATGGACGTACCTTGGCTCGCTACTGTGCAGTTCAAAGCATAGCCTTTCACGTACACCGATTCGGTTGCGCTTCGGCCGTGGGCTTTGAGGATATTGACAGCCTTGACCGGGTACTTGATGTCGCCGCGAGGGTTGATCGTCTTGACAGCTAGCATGGCGTCAACAGCCATGTTGGCAAAGAAAGAGTCGTCCCTGTGCGGGCGAGGTCATGATCCGCATGATCCGGCGGAGCCGGCTGCTAAGTAAGGAGGCCTCGTTGCGCCCACGACAGCGAAACGGAGACTTACGCGCCGATGACCTTGCTCGACATGCTCGTTTTTGCAATGTTTACCAAGCATTCCTTGCCAAGTGAGTCCACTTTGACGGACAGCTGCTCGGTCAGAAAGCGGACAGCCTCTTTGCACGCGAGACGATAGCCAGTAATGACCGTCGTAGGATGGATCTTGTTCTTCACGAGGTCGTTCGCTCGGCGCAATAGCTCGGCTGCAACGATAACAACGGAAGTGGTGCCATCACCGACCTCCTTATCTTGTTGTTGAGCCAGTTCCACCAAGATGCGACCAGCGGGATGCTCGACCTCGATCAGGTTGAGGATGGTCGCGCCGTCGTTGGAAATCGTCACGTCCTTTGCACACGGAACCGGGACCAGGAAGAGTAGGGATAAGTAGAAAACGGGTCAGTTCAGAGATGAGTTCGATTTACTACCAGAGACATCCAGATCACACCGTGGGCGAGTATACTCACGCCGATGTCATCCACCTAGTGGCACCGGTATTCGTCATCGCGAAAGGGTCGTTCTCCCACAGCAGGATCAGGAGCAATTGCAGAAGGCTATCAGTTGCTGTAGAGTAGAGCAAAGTAGGATCACGGGCTTTCACCGGTGGGTTTCGCACTGACCATCATCTTGTCCAGTCCATGAGGGCCCAAACTAGACTTGACGACATTCGCGATAGCGACCGCAGCCTGGACGTTTTGTTCGCGCACTTCAGCTCCACTGACCCGCTCTCCTCCACCGAGCATCATCTGCGAGCGAGGATCCTTGGCAAAGAACGCCATCGGTGTGCAGAGAAGTGTTTGAATACGCTGAGTAGGTACCGTAGAAGCGTGACCTATGCTCAGAGCGCGGACAGTGAAGAGTCGATGAATGACTGGCTGGCCACTATTGGGTACGAAGCCGTTCTCTGCTCAGTCAGGTTGCACGCGCGCACGCGCGACAGCGCGCATAGCGTGCGCTCCACGCTGAGCTCGGTCCTTCCTGCCCTTTCGACAGCTCGCGAAGGCTCTCGGCGGCCCTCGGCAGCTCAGTTCAGCAATCGTCAGCTGTTGGGACGGTGAG
The DNA here is from genome assembly GCA_001244265.2 of Microbotryum lychnidis-dioicae p1A1 Lamole. Classification (NCBI taxonomy): domain Eukaryota; kingdom Fungi; phylum Basidiomycota; class Microbotryomycetes; order Microbotryales; family Microbotryaceae; genus Microbotryum; species Microbotryum lychnidis-dioicae. The sequence goes on along the minus strand of CDLV01000009.1, from coordinate 1,583,318 downwards.
GGCTGCATGGACCTGGTGACTTCGGTAAAGAATTGATGCACCGTTTACAAAACACGTTCATCTCCATTGCGTGCGATCTGAGCCGGCTGGATACAACTTCTTAAGCAAAAATTATACGGGGGCCGCCGAAAAAACTGCGACGGACGCCCTACTAGAAGACCTCGTGCTTGAATGACGCTCTGGACAATTTGGCTTGCCCGTGCATGTAACACATCAAGAGGCAGCGGAAGGGCACTGTCGTGCATAACCGAAGAGGCGCTGTGCTAGCCCGCATTGATGAAGGTGCTGGGTGCGCTCAGACATGTCATGTCGTGCCGGCGCGCACAAGATCCAAAAACGACTGCTTAGATAGATTGCTCACTATACACGTTTGTAACGGACATGCAGGATAAGCACACGTGTAATAACGCGAGATGCCGATCAACTCACAGGCTTCGGCTTTGCCACGTCCTCCTAATACATTCGGCTGCCGCGCAATCGTACCCCCAAGCGGGCCATTGCCGATACGAGGAAGCCCGGTGGCAACACTCTCGATTGTGCGCCGACGTTTGACGTCTTCTCGGTCCAAGCGATCCGGCACACCTTGAGCAGCTCCGATCGCGTTGAAAAGGCGGACTACTCCGCGCTGCGCGAGTTTGCGCAGCCGCTTCTCACGTTCTGCTCCCGATTCGACGACCTCCGACAGTGACGAGTCTCCACCTCGTCTTGCATGTTCGAAATCCCTGGCTTGACTGGATTCCCACAGACTGAATGGTAAGGGCGGCCGGGCTCCCCACCCGGCGATCACATCCGGCACGTGACCTTGTGCCAGATGCTGCGCCTTGGACTCACGCAAAACGCTGCGTGCTTTACGGTCAAGTCGTTGTGCGTGAGCTGAAGGAGGGGCCACCTTCGGGGCAAGCGAGGCCGTCGTTGGTGGTAGACTGAGTAGGTGATTGAGCGCCTGCGAGAAGGCCGGGGCCGGCGTCGGCTTCAGAGTAGGGTTCTTGAGTTCTGCAAGCGAAGAAAGCGAGGCAGCTCAGTCTTCGGCTTGAGTGACGGAACACCCAACTCTGGCTTTCAAACGACACCAGGTTGATTTGTGACGTACTCTTGACCGATTTAGACCTCGTGCCACCATTCGATCCTCGCGAACTCTCGCCAAGCGCTTGGGACTCGTCGAGGTCTTCGTCGCCATCATTCTCGTCCTCATCCTCGTCTTCTTCCTCCTCGTCATCATCGCGGTCACCATATACAACATCGTCGTCGTCGTCGTCTACCTTCTCCTCACCATCCGTTCCGACAATAGTATTCCTCCCAGCGTTGAGGCCGTCCTGGATCCGTCCATTGTCAGCGCGGTGCGACGCTCGAGCCGGGCGAGCTTGCGAAGTTGAAGTCGAGGGCACGACAATGGTTCGTTTCGGAGAAGCAGAGGCGGACGCAGAATGACCAGAGACTGTGCGCTGCTTCAGTATCGACTTGGGTGCCATGGCGCTTGGAGATGTGTGGACTGTACGAGATTCTCGATAGCCGGGTGCAGGGACACAGAGACACAGGGACAATGCGGCAGCTCGTGTTCGAAGGCGCGTCGGGTTCTTGATCGGTTCGAGCTGATCTGACCTAATTGGCCTGATACGCCACAGTCCGGTCAACCTGCGCGGGCAGGGCGGCCGCCATGGGCCCCGGGTAAACCGTCATCCGCAAAAAGTCGACCATGCTGCAATAAATATGATGATCATGGTCGATACCATTCTTGCCCTCGGCAGAAATAGTTGCAAGTATTAGCCTATTAGGTATGATTCCCGGATATTCATCGACTGTGCCACTGAGTGCCTGTATGAGGCATTTACCGCCAGGGTTCCCCATTAGATAAGATGATCTCGCAGATATTAGATATCTATCTAAAAAAATCGGGCTCTGGCCCTTATCTATCTATCTCCCATCTTAGTCAGATATCTTAGATAGATGCCTAGATATCTAATAGATATCCAAGTGGGTTAAGATGAGATAGAGATAGATATCTTAGGAGATAAGATGCCAGATATCTTCGCTTGGAGGCGGTCGTTTGGGACTCGTGGGAGCCTGTTGGGTGGCCAGTACCACAATTTAAGTATCACAAAATGTGGATGAACAGGCAAAGCTGGCTTTCTGTTCACTGTTTTCTGATTCTCTTGTATTGATAAGTGCTGGGAAGACGAATTATTGCTTGGTCAAGCGGGAGAATGCATTGAGGCCGATCGTTGTGCTAATCAGTATCGTCAGAGTCGTCCGAAATCTCCACCACCGCTAGGAACGACCGCCATGACGTCTTTAACTTTACCTTCTCAGCTGAACTAGCTAGCTTGCCAGCGATCGTTTGTAGAGCCTCCTCTCAGTCGAAAGTAGTAAGTCTGTGCCTCATCGTTGGTGGCGAATTTCGTACTCGCAAGCTCCTCCTCAGCTGTGGGGACATCCGACGTCCGACTCCAAGCTGCTTTAGCAAAGACTATCGATTACTAGTATAGTCGTTCGGCGAGGTGTGAGAGTGCGAGTGTACGACGAAAGAAGAGAAAACGGCGCGGGTACATTGCGAAGTTCTCAAAATGTCGCAATTGCACCTCCTTTCTTTGTGTGATCCAGGTGATTAGTTGATGAAGCACGCTCTGGCAGCAAAAACGTCTGAAGGCCTCAGCTCCCAAATTGGCCCGTCGGCAAGCCGTCCCCCCTCACCCGCGGTTAGCGCTTGGGCCAAACCATGCGGCACAGACATGGGGATTGAGCCGAATACGATTTGAAATTCGATGTCCTCGCTAGGGAGCAAGAACCGCCTTAGGGGAAACTACAACTTCCAACGCAACAGGAGACTGTACCAGACACAAAAAAAGTTAAGATATCTAAAGATATCTAAGGAAACTCCCGGGGCCTTATCTATCTATCTAAGACATTTGGCCCCTAGATAAGATGTCATCTATATCTTAGCGAGATGTGCTAAGATAGATATCTAGACATCTAATGGGGAACCCTGTTTACCGCCCCCCAATTTGAAAACCACTATCATCATTTCGCGAAGTCGCGCCACGGACCAGCACGGACCCACGACAACCTACGCCGGCCGGCGCTGACCCGTGCCAAGCCGCGACTGTGGTCTTTCTCCACCGAGCCAGATAATGTCTGTGGACTCATCTGACGCCCAAAGATTCGACAACGGAGGGCCTCATGATGCTTCACGCTTCTTCGTCGGCACCGGAAACGCTGCAAGAGAACGAAGATGACTCTATGTACGTGGTTCGCCGTGTCCTCTCCGTAATGACGAGAGAGTCGCTCTCGTCCGCGTTCGTCGCTGGCTTCCCTAATGCTTATATACCTAGTCATCTCCACTGACATTACTCCATACTTTTGTGATTGTACATGCGTATACGCGCCTATGGCACACTGTTCAAAGACCCGAGCTTGTACAAGAGCGGGCCAAGGTGCCTCTAACAATCCTCACGGGATACCTCGGTGCAGGTAAATCAACGCTTCTCGAGTACATCCTAACTCAACAACACGGATATCGCATCGCCGTCATCATGAACGAATTCGGCGACACGGGGGACATCGAATGTGAGCCCAGAAAATCTGCCTCGGGCCCCAGGGCATGAGCCCGAGGATTTTGGCGCAACATGGGCTAGTCCGGCTCATTTTTGTGTTGCCGAACATCTCCTCGTCATCACCCTGAAATAGCCAAAGCGATCAACGTGTCGTCCGGCAATGACTCGGTTGAAGAATGGCTCGATCTCAACAATGGATGCCTCTGTTGCTCGGTCCGCGACGCAGGACTGTCCGCGATTCTGACGCTCATGGAGAAGAAAGGCCGCTTCGATCACATCATCCTTGAAACAACAGGCCTGGCTGATCCCGCCCCGATCATTCAAGCATTCTGGAACGAGCCAGCACTTTGTTTGGGTAAGCTGCTCATTCATGCCTTGGGCCAGTGATTGGCGAGGACGTCCACTGAGTTTGGCTCGAGTTCCCTGGTCGTCCTCACAGACGTCGTGCTTGACGCAGTGGTAAACGTAGTTGATGCACAGGGAATCGAGGCAGTAAATGACCTGAAGCCGCTTCCTACATTATACGCTAGCATGGTAACCGTATTTTGTACCCTCGTGGCAGCAATTACGAGAACGGCGAAAGGACGGTGCTGAAAACGAGGCGCAAAGGTCCGTCCACTCGCCGGAACTATATCCCGCGAAGATTCGCTGATCCATCCTTGTGGTGCCTCACCCCCTTTAGACAAGTTGGTTCTTCAGATGTTATACTATTGAACAAGGTCGATTTGTCAACACCACATCTTCTTGACCGGATCGAGCTTGCGCTTCGGTGGGTTCCCATCCTTGACAACGTGGTGCTCATTTGCCGCCGCTGAGAATCACAAAGTCGACATGCCCAGCGCTTTGAACCCAACGGCCCTAGTACATCGTACGACTAGGGCCTCAATACAACTCTCTGCCGTACTGAACCTCAACATGTACACTGCTTCTACGCCTTTCGACATCTCGTTCCCCTCATCGGACCCCAAGGAAGGCTTGGCCTTATCTCATCTTCACACCGACCAGTGCGGGGTCGAAGGTCGCTGTCAAGAACAACAATTGACGCACCAAAACGATATCACGAGTGTTTCCATTGGGCTACCCTACCTTACGGAGCATGATATACGCCTGGGCACATTCTATCGAGTTATTCGAGATTTGCTGTGGGAAGAAATGGTGCCGGACGCAGAGCCCACAACCGCCTCTCCCTCGCAGCAATCTGAGTCCGTCAGTATTCTCCGGACCAAGGCCTTGCTGCACGCCCACGATACAGGTCGGACGTTCGTTTTGCAAGGCGTCCGAGAAGTTTTTGACCTATACGAGGTGGCGTCAATGCACGCTCAAGCTGCGCAGGGTGCCAAGCCCCTGTCAAAACTGGTCCTCATAGGTAGAGGTTTGATCTCTTCAAGGATTGAGCATCAAATTTTGGCTGCGCTCAAAGTATGAATACAATGGACTATTTGACACCCACATGTATCGCAGGCAATCATCCATCACCCATCTAAGTATCATTCAAAGAGGCCATCATCGAATCTAGCATTGAAAAACTTGGGTGACACATCGAGTCGGTGGCCTAGCCATGGCCAATGAATTGATACAATACCGATCTGACAAGCCCTGAGAGCATCTTGGGCTCATGGGCATACGTAGACATCACCATACCCAAACCCAACCTGCACCGCCACTTCAAAGCATCAGCGGCCTGTTGTCGCTCCAGGGCCTTAGTTCACTGCGCCTACTCACGATGTCATCAAAATCTCTCCGCCCGGAACGAATGGTACGTAAGACCGACGACGCAAAACAGACCAGAGCGACTCCATACCTCGAGGGAGTACATACCTGTGTAATTAAAAGGGATTAGTGTTGAGTGTTTGTTTCCTTTGTCGGATTCTCTTTCCTTCATTGGACCTCCCATCGAGACGTACATGGCAAGCTCGCCGCGGCGTTTCTTCTCCTCGTTGAACAAGGACAGGCAGGTGAGAAATCCTGTGAGAGATGACACATTGTTAGCCCACCTGAAAGCCGAGGTTCTCTGGGACGAGCTCGTACCTGACACCCAGTAGTATCCTTTGTGAAGTAAGACCCGCTCAACCCATGCGGGTACCTTGCCATGGATCATTGAATATATGTTTCGTTGGGTGCAGACCAGGCTCTGGAAAATGACAACGAAGGTGGCAAGGAAAGAGCAACTGCGGATCGTTCCGAAAACAGACTTGCGAAGCACACGTTGAGGGCTACAATAAGAGGAGAGGGAACAAAGTCGGTCATCCGCACTCAAGTGTTGGACAGCACGACCCGGCATGACTCCAATAACCGAAAGGCACAGTGATACGCACTCCTTCATGAAGACCTTGCTCCTCAAAAGTATCGGCGGTATCACGTGGAGAGCACCATAGACGGGAAGCATCCATCTAAGTGGAGTGACGAGAGTAAGCCAGATCAGTCGATGCAAATCGGGTTACACGCTATTGATGTCGCGCCCCGTTACAAACCTGAACACTGCTTGCCATCGATCGACTGCGACCCAGCTGCACGTATCAACCCAGGGGTGAATGGTTGCGCAAGGCGCAAACGGTGGTCCGAAATCGCCCTAAACGTCAAAGCACCGGTTATCAGAGAGGTGTGGACGGCGTTCAATCAGTCAACGGCATATCGTTCCGAAAGTAAGAAGCAATAGACCCACATTCTCTGCGGCGCGGGCATATTCTTCAATGAGCAGAGCATTGCGAGGGGTAGCCCCGGACTTCCAAGTAATCGTCTTGCGCGCTTGCTCGGGATCGAAGCGTCCGGTGCGAGACGCAGCGAGGTTGAGAGGAAGGCAGGGCTCCGCGACTCGACTCGCTTGTGTGATCCACCGACGATATCCGGAAGGAAGAGCTTCTGGGGACATGAGCCACGACTCCATCTTACCGCATTCCGAGACACAAATCAGTTCGCTTGGCAATAGGCTAGGCTAAAGGAGTGGTAGGTGCTCACGATCTGGCCGCAAGCAAGTCCGAACAGTAATACGTCACCGTGGGGTATATTGATCCAGCCCCGACGCTTCGCAACGTTGTAGTGCCCCTGCAACCCGCGGACCATCATCTGTTGTCCGATCGTCACACGCCTCGAAGGCTTTTCCGCCCATACCGCGGCACCCGAAATCGACCCTGCAACGGCAGCATGCCACCATTCTTCTTGACCTGGGCCCCGTTTTCCCGGGTTGAAGATGCGAAGGCTATGGTAAGTCTCTTTATACAGAAACGTGAAGCCGCCTAGCATTGCCGCAAAGCGAAGGGTGTCGGGCCCGAACAGCGCCCGAAAAACGAGGGCCATGGGCAGACCGCTGGGAATGACAACGAAACTGCGATTTAGCCTCGATTTATGGAGGGCCCTCGGGAGCTGTGAAAACCATGAAGAAGATGCCATACAAAAGGCAGTACGCACCGCTTCCGCGTGATTCTCAACGCTACGACGAAGAGATTGACGAGCGCTCGCAAACCCCCGGCCAGCAGCAGTGAGCCTGGCCGGTCGAAAGTGGGGATCGAGTTGTACAGAGTAAGTAGGTCAATGACTACCATGATTTCAGATGTCTCTGTAGACCCCTCAGATGTGTGTAGTGACAATGCACTTACGCAGGCCTCCTCTGAACGCATGAGCGAATGCCTCCTCGGTGTTTTTGGGACGATAAATTTGTTCCCCTGGATCGCCTCTTCCACCTTTCCTCCACATTGCTGACCTGACTTCTCTGAGCTCGAGTTCGCGCAAAGATTTGAACGACAGATTTTTTTTGAGCCCGTGATAGCTCTCGCTGAGCGTTGGCGTGGCAAGAGGCTCAGGACTGTTGCTCCTGGTCGACGATCCTCCGTTGTCGACCTCGGTGAACGGCGCAACATCGAATCGAGCCCGGCGAGGATTCCGAGCGGGCGGCGTCTCGTCACTGGGTGCTACCGGGCTGGGCATCATCTTTGAATGGGGGACTGCGGCGTAGTCGTGCTTTGAACCGTACGGTTGTTGATGTGTGTACTATAGAGTCTGCTGAGACAAAAGCAGGGGCAGGGAGGGCATTGGAGGCATCGCCATCATTAACGGACTGACCCGACCGGCAATCAGGCTGCGCTGTGGGTACGGCACACTTGGTGCTCTGTAAGACTCACTCGGTTCGGGGGTCGAAGAAGCAGTTGGAGACGTGAGGTCCCTCGCCCTATACCGGAAGACAGGAAGAGGTCAGGCACAGTGTATCACCTCGGATAGCTCCCTAAGTAGTAGTAAAGAGCGAACAGCCCGCGCGAAGGGCCCAAGGTAGCCGTGCCGATCGGTTTAAGTTGTCAGAGTCGCCGACCATGTCACAGCAGTCTGCGGGGCAGGGTGGGGCAGGTGGCGACATTTGGGCCTTAGCTGCCATGTAGCACTGCAGTCAGTGCATGCTACAGTGATCATGGAAACCACTGGGATAACGGATCGATGAACCAGAGATTGGGAGCCTGTCAACCCACTTATTTTGTATCAATCTTCATCCTTCGACACATAGCTATTAGACAGGTAAACGCTGACGCCGTCACCACTTTATATAATGACTTGAACAAATCCGAGTTCTCTGTGGCAATTTTCTCAATTCTTGTCATTATTTGTTCCATGCTTGTGTTTCATCGAGCATATGGCAATAATGAGCTTGTATTTCAGCCCTAATATCGATGGAGAAATAAACCTTACCACACTCCATTGCATTCCATTGGAGAACTTGGGACTGGGACTCGTCAGCGGAGTCGGAGCATACTCGGCGAAAATTAACGTAGTGCGGCGCCCGGCCGGTCGCTGCCACGCAGTGGTCAAAGACGTCGTTTTAAACGTACTGTAACAAACCCGCCGTGTGTGAGGCTGCTCCGGGGTTAAAGCTGCCCCGGGTGGGGCCGTCAAAATGTCTACGAAAAAACGAGAAGTACAAATAGAAGACTTCAAGAAATACCAGGGAAACCGCCAAATTGACGGGGAATTGAAATAGGAGGAGAGCGTCGCGTCGCCCATCACGATGACCACGCTGCCCGTTCTGCACAGCTGAACGGCACGCTCGTATACGTGCCGCAATACGGTTGTTTCGGTGATCGGGGCGGACGAAGAGGAGGGCCGAGCAGCGGCGCGCCCATCAACAGGTGCCCGAGCCAGGCCCATGGTAGCCCATTTGTACAGCTAGCGCCGGCGCTAAATACCCTCTGCCACCCTTGCGCTGAAGACTTGGCGAGGTGGCCCGTGCCACCGAGTCTGCTGGCGACCTTTCGGCCGGGCCAGCCGGTATAATGGCGAGGGCTTAAGCTCAATTGAGCCCTCCCTCTGGGAGGGTCTTACGAGTTATCGGCGCGCTTGGCCCAGTTGCCATCCGAAATTATAAAAAGCAACCATACATAATGCCGCGAGTAAATGGTGCATTTACCAATTACGCGCGCGCGTTTACTCCCCGAAGCTTCACGCATCTACCCAGGTAGTAAGGTGCAAAGTTCACTTACAAATGGTGCATTCTTCGCGCAAGTTTGGTGCGTTTGCTCCGGAAGAAAGTTGCGTTTACCAATTAAGGATGGTGCATCTACCACGTAGCGGGGCAATCCGCTGTATCTCGTGTATTATGCCATGTATCACCCTGAAGCTTGACGAGGCCTTTTACATGACCACCAAGTACGTCCACCCTTGGTAAGACGCACTCTGACCCGGATCTCATGTAGTTGAAATCGTGCCCGCACCAAGGGTCCGCATACAATCAGATCTGATCTGATCTGATCTGACGGGGGTTAGATCAAGTTCAGATCAATCAAGCCTCGAGAAAAAAAATCCAAAAGTTAGGCGGTACCTAGATGGTGCCATTGTGATTTCAACTGCGGCGCACCTGATCAGAAGAAAGAATGGATCGCGCCATCTCATTGCTAGCACTTTCTCATAGGAATCATGCGACCCAATCCAGTCTTAGAAGCGGGGAGCTCCTCCAAAAAGCGGCAGCTTAGCAAGGTGATCACTTTGGAGGATGATGAGGATGAGGATGAGGATGAGTGGAGGAAGAAGATGAGGATTTCAACATGTAGACATGTAAAAGTCTTTATGTGCCAAATTAGGCAATTTTATGTCTCAGATCGATTTGATCTGCTCAGATCAGATCAAGACCAGATCAATCAAGGCAGAATCAGAAAAATCCAGACCAGATCTGATCTGATCTGAAGGTGATCTGATCTAATGCGGATCCTTGGCCCGCACTCCCCCCCCCCCCCCCCACGGGCTCGACGAAGAACCCCAGGCATCGAAATATTCACTTTTTCTTTTACTGGGTACTACAACGGGTCAAGTGATCCGATCATGCGTGTCACTGCCCAAGCAAAGTAGGCCCTGCATCCACTGCACAGCCGCGCATCGCCGCCAGCGAACTTGCTCAATCTTGTCTGGGTGCACGTAGCCTGCTTGACGCGTCGCGTCGCGCCAAATGCCTACTTCTACTTTCGACTCATGTTCCACCGCGCCACGCCAGTTCCTGCCATCCGTTGCCACCGACCGATACTCGCCTTGGTTCCAAAACCCGTGTCGCATACGTCATGTCCAGTCAGCAGATGAATGCAACGCTCCAGAACAAGGGTGGCCGACCCCGCATTGGGACCCGACCAACGAACGACATGACCAGCCCACCTGCACGTGGCATCTCCCAGATGTCCTCGACTACGTCTACCCAGAAGAAAGACTTGGGCCAGCGGGAACCCGATATCATTGACCAATCTCCCTCAGTGACGCACTCCAATCAAATCTCAATGACTCCTGAAAGCTGCTCCGACGATGTCGACTCGAACGCCGACTCAGACCCCGCCGTCGACGACTCCGAAGCCAGCTCCTCCGATGGCGGCGAAGAAGCCATGGATCGACTGCGCCAAGTCGTCGACCTCCTCGAAAATTGTGCACCCAACCATCTACAGCTGGAGTATGACACAATGCAAACCAAACGTCAAGCGATCATGTCGTCGAACCTCCTCTGGTCGGCGGAAGAGAAAGCAAACTACAGGCAATGGCCGCTGATTCTTGGTGACCGAAGGAAAGCAGATGAATGGGCGCTCAAGGACACCATACCAATTCTCAAGCTTCCTTTGTACATGGCCACCGAAGTAGGTCGATACTGGTTCCAAGAATAAGCAGTCATTGATGGCTAGTTGAAGTTGCTGATTAGGAAGCAAAACTGACAAAATTCTTCCTCACCGATCCTCCTCCTATCCTTCATTGGCGAAACCAACCAGAACAGGAGCACGAATGGACAGCCTGCAAATACGAACGTTGCATCGCCGTAATAGAAACATCTCACGGTGCTCCATCGCTCTCTTTCCATCAGCATCCGGCGGATCACCTGACATTGTGCCGGTCATTGGGTGCTTGTTGAGGCCCGTCTGTCCAACCACACCTTCCGCTTCCATGACTCGCTGCGGCGATCTAAAGAAAGCGTAGACGACCCGAACATTCCATCGCCGGAACAAAACTTTGCCAATTGTTCGAAGGTGAGAGGGAGAAGCGACTTGTGTGGATCCCGCTTACCTGATAGGCTGACTATAATCCGCCGAGTTCATGTTCGCAGAACATCGTTGCTCTCCTCACGGCTCGGGCAGAAGGACCCATCCCTCGTGTCACCGGAGGCAGTGACCGGCCCACAATCCCGTACGCAGAGTGGGAGCGAGTGATCGTGAAACTGCGAGTACGAAGAAGGGGGACTTGATGCCTAGGACAGAGTTTATGCGACAGCCCGATGGCAACGCTTGCGGCGTTTTTGTTTGTCAAACGATGGAAACGTTGGTCGCGGCGGTTGCGTTTCAGTCTGAATTAGACTGGAGCTGGAGCCCACTCAAGCCACTACAGGACAACTTCTATGCTGACCAACGCGCATACATGTTAAACGTGGTTAAAACATGCTCGCTTGCGGTGTGACACGGAGTTGGAAGCAAATTCTGACCCCCCTCCCCTCGATTTGCGAGAGGGGACTGGAGCTCCTCCGCCGGTTCCCGGTCAGTCATCCTACTGTTGATCTCAATGATCTGATCTTAGTGATAGTTCAAGCTTGCTTGCTGTTGAGGCTGACACTCTTGTGTATGCAGAATCTGTCCCACTCGCGCTCAAGGAGAGTTCGCCGGAGCTCGAAGAGAAGCCCTTGGGATCGCCCGGCATTGAAATTTCCCTGCCTACTCTCATTCTGATTGACCCTTCGATCGGCACAATGTACACCTCTGATTCCAATCCCGACGCTCAATGTACTGCTCCGTTGATTTCGCGAAGCCCGCAGCCCAACCCGGCACCGTCAATTGCAACGATTGGTTCGATGCCAGATGCGCCGCCGATGAGACTCCAGAGGGCCGTAAAGTTCGACCCTACCAACTCTTTGCCGGTGCCTAAGGCACTCGAGGTCGTTGCTTGCTTGCCAAGGTATCAAACACGTACATTGGCCGTTCGGTCAATTGCCGCTATATCCACAAATGCCCCAAGCCCTCGCCGATCGAAGCGCCAGAGGGAAGCATCCTTTTTCAAAGCTGCGCGGCTTACGCAATGCCGGGCTCGCAATACAAATCTGATGTTGGAGTCAATCGCTCAAGGTATGGGCTCTCCCAAACTGCATCGGACCCTTCCTTGTCACCCGAACACTCACATTGGTCGTGATTTATTTTGAGCAGCTGCAAGAAAAGGAGTGAGGTCGTCGATCCTAAGCCGTGCCATTATGAGTAGAACGGAAGGATGTATATAGAGATAATGATCGCGGCTAGTGACATTTGCGAAAACACTTGGTGATGTGCTACTAGCTTTGTTGGGACAGGTTCACGGATGGTTTGGAAAGGCAGTCAATGAGTTTCCTTATCCGAGTAGTTGCTGAGGCAGGAAATACGGCGAGGAATGCTATACAAGGTGTCCCACTCCATAGGGACACATTCAGCAGCTTTGAGATGATTGATCGTCTTAGTCATTGTATTGCAGCCTAGGGTGTGGGGGGGGGATTACTCGGTCCGGGGTCCGGACGATGGCCGCGGCTGGGACGAGAGCCGGGGGTGCAGGCACGATTTCCAACTACATGAGGTCCTGGTGAGAGTGCTTCTTACTGAAGGTGGACGTACTTGATGATCATGTAGGAGGGTTCGCCAAGCTTCAGTGTGATACATGGCATACTACACGAGATACAGCGAATTGCCCCGCTACGTGGTAGATGCACCGTGACCATCCTTAATTGGTAAACGCACCTTTCTTCCGGAGCAAACGCACCAAACTTGCGCGAAGAATGCACCATTTGTAAGTGAACTTTGCACCTTACTACCTGGGTAGATGCGTCAAGCTTCGGGGGTAAACGCGCCCGCTCACTTGGCAATTGCACCATTTGCTCGCGGCATTAACCCATTTTCCTTATAAATTTCAGGCCCATTTTGGGGTGGTTCTCTGTAACTTGGCAAGTAAGCGCATTCATGCAAGAGTGAGGGGGGCTATTTTTCTTTACGCTCTAAAATGACCTTTCATAAGCTGTGGGTGGAGCTACAACGATCCGAAGTCTGCGATTTCGGTCGATCGGGCCGCAGATGGTCCGAGCGCATCGTGTAATTGGCGCTCTCATCATCGGCGAGCCTGCTCCGTTCGGCTTGATCCCCTTGCGTACGCTTCGCTGTTCTCCTCTTTTCACGAGAATCGTCGGCCACGTCAAGCGCGACAATATCTGAAACCAAAAATGACGCGAACAAGCAGACGCCATACCTCATCAACTTGCCAGAACAACCGCCGCGAGGCGGTTCCGTATTCGCTGAATTTTGTAGCCGCGATCTCTCGCTTTGTCAATACCTGTTGTGGTACTTCAGCCCACCCACACGATTTGAAGGCGTTCAAGCACACCGACCAAAGCTTTTCAACAGCAACTGGTCCAGCCTTAAGCGTGTACTTCATCTCATTCTACGACTTGCACGCGAGGAAGGCGCAGAGTCAAGAAGCCGACTCAATCAATGACTGGATCGCCGAGCAGGTGGACAACACTTCGTACTTCTCGGATCAATTCTCCGGATTCAATAAAGCTACTGAACTTGCCTTATTCGCCTGCAGGCCGACTCAATCATCATTAAAGAGATGAAGGGTGAGTGTTTCTGACCCTAGCTCGGCTGGGTATCGCAGCGAACTGACACCAAAATTAACACGCTGGCCGCAGCTTTACCGCAGCTTTACCGCAGTGTCATGGGTCAGATTGCATTCGCTTGCAGCCGAAGGAACAACGCCATGCAGCATCGCAACCGTCTCATGACTCTCGCATGTGGAGCGAACGACCGCTTGACAACATTTCTGTACGATTGCGGCTTGACGACATCTCGCTGGGCGGCTCTCCAGGCAGCTGCGAGCTTGACGAAGGCGAATTGAAGGAGATTGGCTCGAACAAGTACTTCCATGTTACCGTTGACAACGTTTGCGTTACACATCACGTCAATGATCACCAATTGGATCGACGAACCGAGCTGCTTCATGGAACTTTTGGTTACGCCACATTCAGAACGGAGATATTGCCGGCGCTTACAACCTTCGAGCCTACTCTGCACATCAAGCATCTTTACTGCGGGTGATCTTCAGCATCTCCTCCCAACTCCCCAATCCGACTCGTCATTTACAACCGGGATCAAAATTCAGATATATCGAGCGCTTGCTCGACTGGTTCCTCATCTTGGCCTTAGTCTTCGCGATCCTCGATGCACACCACCCCCTGTCCTCGTCATAGACGGGCAACTTGACGCGCTCTCGAAAGGACTCCTTAAAGATCAACTTTGCCCAATCTGCATTGTTGATATGCATTTCGAGACTTGACACGCAGCAAACAGGAAGACAAATCAACACATGCGTACTTCACTCAAACAGGAGGTCAACCGGCACATACGATCAGAATGAAGGAGATCGTGTGGTTGGGGTCGTCCAACTGCCTGTACACCTCGCCGTCTCTTCCGGTCTCCTCAGATACCACAACCGCTTTTTTTCCCTTTCGATTGAGATTGGCAGCCTGATAGAAGCAGGTGACTGTGGAAATCAGCACGGATGTCGGTCCAGCAGCCCAGTCGGCAGAAAAACTCACCGGATGATTGCTCAGTGCATTTAGTGGACTGGCAACAATGGTGACGGCCCGGCGTCCATAAATGAGATACATTGCTTCGAAAATAACATTTTTGACTGGACTTGTTGGCGCTGTGACAAACACAGCGTCATATCGATCCCGGTTCCCAAATTGGTGGAGTTTGAAAAGTACAGCAATGGCCTCGATCTGCACGGGCCGGGGGTACGTCCTCCGAGTCGTCAAGACTTTCGCCCAGAATAACTTTGATCTTCTTGCGTAATTCGCTGGAATCTCGTCGGTCCTCCTGAGTCAAACGTGGCCTCCAGTGACCGAGAACGGTTGTCGGTTTGGTTAATGATTCGGTGCTGGGGTCGTATAGGACTGGTCACTGGCCCTTGAGGCTTGAAGCTGATCGCAAGGGAGACGCCCTCAACTCAATTGATGGATGTCACGGGGCGGTCCCCTAACCGGCCTGGGTGTTTGTACCGACATGGCTCATCGTGAGGGGAGGCGCGATGTTGAGTGGAGGAGAGAGAGGATGCGTGAGGCGCGGCCGGGCATTAGTGAGCTGGATCTACGCAGCCTTCGACGCGGACCGGACTACGCCTGGTCCGTGCGCCGACCTGCGTCTCGTTCGGAAACAGTTGATTCAAGCTGCAGTGTTGTAGCGAGATGATCAAGCGTTCCTAGACTTCAAGCTTCCGTGAAGCCTCATGAATAATGATGAAGTAAAGACTTATCCCTCCAGTTTTCAGATAGCACCAATATTTGCCATGCTACAGCAAGGGGGCACTTTTCAGGGCCAAAATTTCGGACGGCAACTTGGCCAAGCGCGCGGATAACTCACAAGCGCACAAGCCCCAAAGGGAGGGCCCGGGGCGTCGAGCTTAGCGAGGGGTTCTCATAGAATGAGCGTCACCAAAATTCGACGAGAGCGAAAAGGTTAGAGGGAATCGCGCGGGATTCATTACGGGGTGAAGTATTGTTGTTGTTCAACCCCTAACACCGCTAGTCCACTGCCGGGATATGGCATCACTGTAAGGGGATGCCTTACAGAACAGCCCTATAAGTAGCCTCTGAGTAGCTAGAACTGCCTAGTTCTAGTTACGACTTGCTTTAAGTCTCCCGTTAAATTAACGGGAGGATGAAATGCAAATAGCAGGATAATTAACAGTCTGCATTTCAGCGCAGATGTTAAGAAAATAGCCATACGAAGTACAGCAAAGAAACAAAATACACTCCTCCTACATTCATCGCCAAAACAGCCTGCATGTCGCTTGTTGCCGGATTGACTTCAAGCAGTTGTGCAATGAGATCCGGACGGTTGCGTGCTTTGTCATTCGGCCCCAGTGCAGCCTTGATTTTCGGTGATTCGGGAACGTACGTCACTGTGATGAGCAGCGGAGGCTTTCCATGTTTGACAACGCACGCCATCGCATCCTGGTATCGCTGCGTGATATCGCGCGGTCTATTCTTGATCATCGAACGTCCAATTTGGTTCGGGGTCAAGCCGTTGATGCCTTGGGTCGTGGTGAGGCGTAGGTTCTCTTGATGCAACCGGATGTGTTGAGTCAATCGGTCTTGACTTGGGAGTACATCCGTAATTCACAAACTCCAGGAAGGGACGTTGGGTGCAATGCGGGATTGAGAAGTACTCGTCGCGTTTGGCAAGTAGTGCACAAAGAATTGTGAACGCGAGACTCGCCACCTCGACCCCTTTACTTGACCTTCGTCCTAGGTGTTCAAAAGTTACTGCCAGTCCGTGCTTGCGCCTTCAACAGAATGGAACATCCGAGAAAAAGCCGAAGACTCGTACGTTCGCCATCACCATCCTCTTCGTCCCCTTCCTCGCCGTCTTCATCCTCATTGTCGCGGTCTTCGTCCTCCTGTTCGTCTTCGTCATCCAGACCGAGACCGGCAAGTACCTCGCGCAATTGGACACCATTGTCGATCTGCTCTCAGTTTCTGGCGATTGGCGGCCTGGCTTGGTGGAACCCGCAAAGAGGAATGTTGGGGTGGAAGCCATCTTCGCCTGCAGGAAATAGTAGAGGCTACCGGAGAGGCAACGCAGACGGATGGAGCGAGCTGATGACTTGGTACTTGGGGCCGACCATGGGGACATCGATCACCGTGCACCTGGAGAATACGGTCTTGAGGTCCACGATCTCCCATGTTGGTGTCGGAATCGCAGATAAGCATCGCCGTTTCCGTGCTTGACGTAGGAAGTTTGTGGGTGCGTCGGTCTCGGCCTGGTAGGACCCACTCTTTGGCCGTATCCCAACCCGCGCGGGCTTTGGCCGATGCGAACTCCCTCACAAAGCGATTGCCGGTGCGCAACATGGACTTGAGCTTGGTCTGCGTTGATCTTTGTATGCGAGTCTCTGCGCTGTCGGGTCCTTGAAGTCGTGTGTCGGTGGCCTCGGCCGGGTCGATCAGCCATGTGTGAGCAAAGGCTGGGCGTCGATTCACGGCAGGGATCAGGGCACCGAGTCGATGATAGAGGCGGCCGAACACGCGAAACACGGGAGGTCCTAGAGTGCCCACTTGGGTTTGGTCCCAGTGGGCAGCGAGCAAAGTAAGGACAGTGCGTTATTGTACGACCGGGCATTCTCGCGGAATGCAACCGCTTATGTGTGGGTGGGTAGAACAATTCAGCATGTGGGTCTACTGCAGACGAACGTTGTTGGACGGAGCAACTGACCGCTATCCGAGCCTTGAAGAAGCTGCCGATACTCGAGATTGGGCTGGGGAGGGGGAGGTAGCCGCACCTTGCCCTGCGAGCAGCACACGCTGAAGTGTCTGGTCGACTTCGACCTTTCGCACTCCCAGTGCCGAGCCTTGCAGTGGGTGCACACGGCCGTCTGCGGGCCGAGGTCGTCGCGGATCGAAACGTGGGGCTTGAGGGGTTTGAGCGCGATTCGAGCCCGGCGCACTCGCCTTTGCGGAGGTGGTGGTGGGGCGAGCCCAGCGTCGAGTTGGCCATCGCGCTGACCACGCTGTCCGTTCTGCACAGCTGCACGGCGGGCTCGTATACGTGTTGCAACACAAGATCGCTTGAATTGTTGTCATGACGCGCGGGGAGCTGACCTTGTTGATCGGAGCGGGATGAAGAGGAGGGTCGAGCCGCGGGGCGCCCAGCAGCGGGCGCTCGAGCAGGCCCATGGTAGGACCCCGAAAGCCCAGTCTTAGGCGCGTAGGTAAAGAGTGGACAAAATTTTGGCCCTAGAAAAGCCAAAATCGCGATTTTTGGTGATGTTGTAGAGCATCTGAAGCAATTCTAGAGCTATTGTTGGACGACTGTAGATGGACTGGACATTTGAAGGTCATTTTTAGGCGAATACACCAAAAAAGGGTGGACAAATGAGGTCCAAAACCCGGGATTTTGGCCGATTTTACCTACGCGCCTCAGGCTGGGCTTTCATGGGTCCTCCCATGGTACGCTATGGTACGGCGCTACCCTCGTGCCCAAGACTTGGCGAGGTTGCGATGGCCCTCCCTGGCGATCTTGGGACCGGGACATAGCAGCGAGGGTTTGTTCTTGAATGAGTGTCACTAAAATTAGATGAGAGTGAGAGGGAGAAAGGAAAGGTTCGAGGGAGTGGCGCAGGATTATTTACGCGGTTTGATTTGTTGTTCAGCCCCTAATGCCGCTGGTCGACTGCCGGAGTGACACTGACACCGCATCACGTGACAAACGCCCGCCCTCGCCTCGCGCGTCAGGCAGAGCGCTGCTGTAGAAGCAATATCATGCAAAGCCACGCGCTTGCGGTTCATTGAATGCAATATGAGTGGAAGCATTGGTTTATGTCAGCGAAAAACAGAAAGAGAATACTGGGAGCGCTGTAGCTTCGTTGGAACGGCGCGGAAAATACAAAAGTCACCACAGGGCTTGTACATGACTTCTGATCGGAACCCCGACACCACAGGCAGGTGCGGCAGACACAACAATATGCTGGTACATCCACCACAGGCGGCCCTCCGGGCCGCAACCTAGTTGAAAACAGCGATTTTACGTACATTCCTTAACTCACATTTTTTTTTTTACTAGTTAGGGTAATCAGAGGCGCATACCTAACCTCACAATCACCGCCGGCGGGCCGCATCACACGACAAACGCCCGCCATTCACCCGGCTCGTCAGGCGGAGCTCTGCTGAGAAGCAATGACATGCAAAGGCACGCGCTTGTCGTTCACTAGGACTCGGGGGCGTGAATAAAGTCGTTGCCATAGCACAATGGGCACGCGCGCTTAAGCTCGACGACGTTGTGTTAAGCATCCTTAACCGCGCTTAAGCGCCTCTAAGCGGGGCGCGCCCTTAACCCGGCGTTATCTACAGATCGCAAAATTGTGCTTAGTGGCCGCTTAAGAACGCGCGCGTTGTGCGGTGCTCGCGCCCTGCATACCTGTAAGCGCGCATGTATGCGGTGCTTGCGCCCTGTAAGCGTGCGCGTACACGGTGCTTGCGTGCTCGCGCACTGCACTGTAAGCTGATTCGGCGCTACTATGCAATGCCAACTTGCGACTCCTGTCCAAGCAACCAGTACGTTCCATTGCAGTGAGATATTTCAAAAATCAATCGAAAAGAGACTGTTCAAAATCGAAAGCCTGTTGAGCAGTAATTCTCATTAGGTCGGCAGCTTCCGCCGCGGGTTGACGGTTCGGGGCATCGTTCCGCGCTCAGCACCACCGGGAGCTTCACCCAAGATCGCAACTGCCACGCTTCTCTGCACGCGATTAGTAACCGAACCTGCACAGCATCTGAGTAAGGTGCCTCGCGTCCTTCCCCTCGACGTCTTCGCAAGATAGATTGGACATGCCCTTGATAGTGCGTGGCCGACTCGGAGAACTCGTGCCACCACAGCGAGACGGTCTGCTTCGTCTCCTTTGCACCCCTATCAGACGAGCTCGGGTTCGGTGGTGGTGCGGTGAGCAATTGCACGGCGTATTGACTCTAACGTTTCGACGATTGTAGGAGGAGGACGCAAATGCCAGGTCAATTCAAACATGATGCAGCGCAAACAAAATAGAGACTTACTTCTGCATACGCATGAGTTACTAAAGCGAATGCAAACTTGAACTCGCGATGATCATCGTTGTTGTGATCGAGACCTTGCTCTGGCAATTGTAATGCGGCGGACTGTCTCGCATGATGCCCGCAACGATCTGTACGAAAATGTCGTAGAGCAGATCGTTCTGCAGATCCTCCTCGGGCTCGAAGGCGCAATGACTCGAATCCAGGTCGCCGGACCCTCCCTGCGGTGGAAGACTCATGTATTAGTCTTAGCATCCTGAATACTCGAACCCGGCCGAAGCTTTGCGTCGATGTAAACAGAGAACTGATGCAGAGGCACAGCTTTGGACTCAGCGATTTTCGTGTTTCGATTGTCGTAACCCATGTCGTTAATCTGGCCCAAGATCAGCACATTTTCCGTCATGTTGGGCGGCATTTTGGCATCAATATATGATTGCGTGAAGACTTGCAAGGCACGTTGCGGCCCGCGGTGCAGCGGCCACCGGTAATGAATGCATAGGTTTGGAATATAAGATGTTTCACAAAATTCAAGTCAGATAATTGAAACCCTAAGGTAGGCTGAACTGACTTGCCGGGTGTCACTAAGCACAAGAGGAGCTCTCTTAAGTGTGGCGGGGCCGCATTAAGCGGGAGGAAGCCGTTAACTGCCGTTAACCCCCCTGCGAATCCTTGATCGAGGGAATCGCGCGTGCGCGGTTCGCTGATGAAGCCTGTTGCTTGGCACCCGTCTTGCGGCCGCCAAGCATCATTCTCCCAGAGAACTCTGCGGCTTGGAGGACATGCGTCAAGCCCAGCATGCTGATCATCTGGCGCCTCCTCCCATTGCCCCGGTTTCAACTCCAAAAGTGGGGGCCGGCGCATCGGAAGCGAGTCACTTGAGCATGCTCGCTCAGAAGGTCCTGCTGGCGGGCGTTTCCAACATGGCAAGTTTATCGCAAGGTTTGTGTGAGCTTGAGTGATTCTGTTACTGGAAGCTATCACTGTCCCGAGAACGAATTGCGAAGTGCAGCAAGACAGCTCTTCGCCGCCGAGATGTGCCTGCCGCTGCTGAACTCCGCGACCACTGCAACACAGGCCGCTTCCCTCGTGACAAATCCTTTTGATCTGTCAGTTGAACAATATGTTCATCCTCGCATACGGAGTAGCACATAGGCATTTCTAATTTCAACATTTTCTTCCATGGCAGTGTCAAGGTTCGGCAACAATTGCAACCCGATCGAACCACGACCAACTGGGCTACCACAATGCGAACCATGTTTAAAACAGAAGGGCCGTTATCCCTCTACAAAGGACTTTCCGCCAGCATGTTGCGTGAAATGACGTATTCGTGAGTTCAGACCCGGATGCGATGTTGTCTTCGGAGCTTCGTCCTGGGGACGGTTATTCGCCGACTCGTCGACACGATCGGCCTGGCACTGCAACATCTACGAAGTTGGGACCGGCTTTCGATGCTTTGCAGATACTCAATTCTGCATGAGACTAGATCGCCTACATGAACCCACCCCAAGGTGTTCTCCTTTCGACTGAAGGCCGTTTTCACTCATGTTGCGGCACTTTCGACCACGGTCTCTATCCTCCCCAGCGCCAGCGCAACTGCTGATCGGGTTTTCATTCGCCTTTTTCAGAGGGCTTCGAATGGGCGCTTACGACAGCTGTAAAGCTGCTGTTTTGGTGGCCCTTCCGTGGGCGGAAGAAGGTTCCTTCGCCACGAAATTGACGGCTGGAATGACGAGTGGGATGCTTGGTGCCGCCGTGGCAAACCCGGCCGATTTGGCAAGTTAAAACCCTTCACCTCCGGGGGAGTAGACCCCGCGCAGCTCACCAGCACACCTCTTTTTCTCGTAGCTCAAGGTTAGAATGCAGTCAAAAGGCGCAATTGGAACGCTCCGATGGCATGTCGAAGATATCGTCGGAACCGGGGGTGTGGCGGGGCTCTATCGCGCCATTGCCCCGACGGTGCTGCGGGCAGGCATCTTAACAGCTTCTCAACTTGGGACGTACGATCATGCCAAGCATACGTGAGTCAAAAAATGAAAGGCAAAAGAAAGAATCTTCTGTCGGTGTCGCGAGTTTGCTGACACTGAAATATGCGACTCTTCGCCACAACACGGCGAACTACGCAGCTTGATGAACGACTTTCCAGACACGTTCCGGGAAGGCTTTCGCACCCACTTCATTGCCAGCGGGGTGGCAGGATTCACGTGTTCCATAGTCTCCAGCCCAGGTATTTCACAAACCATTGCATTGGTTTGATCAAAGCTTTTGATCCCGCTAACTCACTCCTCTGGGCTGCATCGTTCCGCAGTCGACGTCGTCAAGGTTGGTCGCCAGGACCTTGCGCGCCGAGCTGGGTTCGGCATCTTGGCATGGACAAGCCTGACTCGAACTTCTGTTCATCCTACAGGTTCGAATGATGTCGGATGTTACTGGGCAGTACCTAAACACTCTCCATTGCGCGGCCATGGTATTGCGGAACGACGGCCCGTTGGCCTTTTATCGGGGTCTCACCATGTGCTTCTTGCGCCTCTGGCCGCATTCGGTCCTTTCGCTGCTATTCTTCGAAAATTTCCGCTCGCTGACCGGTTTGGCACCCATCTAACTGTTGTATAATGGGATATCATTGGTTACCGACATGATCTCGGTGTCATGTATCCGGCAGGTCACCCGTAACGCTGCCAATGTTGCTATGCGAAATTCAGCTTCTACGTTCTCTAAGAAAGCAGTTGCTGCTCTCGGCTCAGGAAGGGGTTATCACCATTTCGCTGTAATGTTGACAAAATTTTCTGCTATATCTTAAAATTGTATTTGCCGCCTTTCAAAAGCATGTAGAGCCGCTGCGAGGCTCGAAAGCCTTAGGCGGGCCGCAGCGCGCAGCGCGGCGCTGCCGCAGGCGCCGGTCCTTACAAGGGTTCCGACAGACTCATTCAGATTGATCCAATTATTTCGTCCAAGTCGGAGGTCTCCTTCAAGAATCAAGATCAGCGAGAAGCGGGGTGCGATGACAACAGGAATATCCTTCAGTTCAGACCTTGCTCTCATATACGACGTGAACTTCGCGCGATCTGGCAAGCTTCAAGTTAATTTAGCTTATGACAGGGGAATCCGAAGGGGTCCGAGCGCGCACGCGGTGGGTGGTTGCGTCACGTCACAACCTCGCTGGGGATTGCGACAGCCCCCACGCAAGCAAGACAGGACGCCACCTTCGGAACTTCCGGACGCGCTTTGATCTCAAAACCCTTCCGACTCCTCGACCGACCCATCCACCGGATCATCAAATTCATCTCACTCGCATAAGCACAGGCGAACGTACGACGTCCGACTCGCAGAGCAACGCATTTACCGCATCTACCTCGTCTTAGATAGTGTCGCAGAACTGCATCGGCAAATCGAAAATGGGAGCTGGACAATCTCAACTACTGGAGGAGATGGAGAAGAACTCCAACTGTCAGTGTCTCATCTTGCATCTACGGACAGAGCGGCCACGACCGGACCGGACCGATCTCGACCTGTGGCGCTCGTACCTCGTCTCAGACTTTGGCTGTGGACCCTCAGCTGTCTGCATTATCGTCTTTTGAGCCTGCAAAGCTTGTTCCAACACTATTCACTGAACATGTCATGTCATAATGTATACAGTCTCGGCACCCGAAATTCAGCGCCTGAAGAAACGCTTCATGAAGTTGGACAAGGACGGTTCAGGCTCGATTGACAAGGATGAATTCTTGCAAATTCCTCAAATCGCAAACAACCCATTGGCAAGTCGGATGATTGCCATTTTTGACGAGGAGTAAGTTTTTCTTATCTCGAGATTGGGGAGCGATTGCCACGGATTGCCACGGCCTGGATGATCGGCTCGCGCTCGACAATCCGACTGCCAGCCAAGTAGCTCGTGCTGACGACCGCTTCAAATGTTCGGATATGTTGATTGTCATAGCGGTGGTGGGACCGTCGATTTCCAAGAGTTTGTGGCGGGCCTGAGTGCATTCAGTAGTCGAGGAGAGCGGGAAGAGAAGCTGAAATGTGAGAAGTTCCAGCATTCTGGCTATTGTGGTCCAATGCTCGAGGTGGCTCACGTCTGTGCATTTCAATCGCTCAAAAGTCGCATTCAAGGTGTACGATATGGATAGGGACGGCTACATCTCCAACGGGGAGCTTTTCCTGGTGCTTAAGATGATGGTCGGCAACAATCTCAAGGCTAGTCGTCCGAATCGCTCGCCTCGAACCAGTTCTGTGACTGACCCCGTGTCCGAACATAATGGAGTTTGCAGGATCAACAGTTGCAGCAGATTGTGGACAAGAGTGCGTTGGAAGGCGAAGAATACGGATTGCATGGCACTGACCGTACATCACATTCTTCCTGCTGCGCCGGACAGCGATCATGGAGGCCGATCGTAAGGGCGTTGGCAAACTCGATTTTGAAGACTTTAAAGCCATGGTCGCCAATACAGATATCGCAAAACAGATGGTACGTCCAACCGTTCGTGTACGATGCTTTTCATTCAGCGCAGCTGATAGGAACCATCGACTCGACCGACATGCTGCAGACCTTGGAGGGTGAGAATTGTATTGTCTGATATGACGTCGTCTCCGCGGTACTTGAACGTGCGCTGATGATTCATTCTCCTCTTTCACACGCGTCTTCAACCTCGCAGATATGTGGTAACGCGCCGAATAGTATATTATGCCGTAGTGTGATCAGGATCGGTCCGGCAGTACGATAATGAGCTCCCCTCCCCCCCCCCCCCACTCCTTCCCATCCTCCCCCCTCCGTCTGAACGTCTGAATTGCGTTTTCTCGGCCCACCGCTTTCATCCAGTTATTCCCGGGTGTTTTGACGAGCCCTTCCGGTGCTCCGTCATCCTCTCAAGCTTTTCGAAATGAAGTATGTTGCATCTCAAACCACTCTCCTACCCCCCCCCCCCCAGGGAGTGCTCGGAGTCGTCGGGATTTAGGTCAGGGCAGAGCCAAATCCGGCAAAAGCGTGGGTGTGGAACACGATTTTGACAATGCAGAAAGAACAACGTATAGCGCAATGGTACAACACTGGGAGTAAACATCGTAGGACAACCGAAACCCATAAAGAGAACCAAAAAGGAGCGGTCTAATATCGCTCATCTGATTTCACGTGGTGAAGCAGCGTACGCCAAAATCATGGAGTCGTCGTCTGAAGGATACCGTGCCGCCGTCCGATCGTAAAGGGTCTGTCGCGAGGGAACAACGTATTCCGAACGCGCGTCGGACCTCGTACTGTCCCCCCGGCCGAGGGCCCGACCATCGAACATGACCTCCGAGTTGCCTACGCCGTCTTCCAGGGGGTGTGGTCTCGGGCTCTTATGTTGTTGAGAAGGCATCGCCGGAGCCTGGTAGTAGTTTGCGTAGAATTGGTGTGATTGTACTGCGGCCTTGCCCTCTTCTTCTTCTTGGCGACTCCGGTAGGATGGCGCGCGAGACATCTCTTCCCCACCCATGTGGCCTCGACTTTGGTTTGGATCGTACCCCATGCCCTCCCCGCGCTGCGCGAACGCATCCATCGAACTCACGCTGTGACTGTACAACCCCGAGGGAGCCTGGAAGTCGAAGGAGTCCGTCTCGGAAGGCGCATAATTATTAAATTTGGATTTGGGCAACGGCTGATTTCGATCGTAACGAAGATCATCGAAGTATCCTCCCACCCCGCTATGGCCTGAGATGTTGCTGGGTGGCGGGTAGCGGTAATTGCCAACCGCCGAGCTAACTTCACTGTTGGAATATGATGGCGCGTACAAATCGTTGTCCCGCAAGCCTACTTTCGGCAACGTCGGCTGAGGCAGGGGTGCTGCGACCAGTTTGCCGGTTTTCTTATCCTGCGTGGCAAAACTACCATAGCGTCAGCGAATGGATAATCTGACGCAGAGCGAACATCGTCGAACGCACCTTGAGATGGGAAAAATCGCCTCGGGCTTCCTTCCGAGCAATCTCGGCTTCTTTGGCTAGGCGCTTTCGGTTCTTGCGCTTCATCAGCTCGGCAATCCTGTGGGCACGTAGGTCTTGTGTGTCAGTCATGCGTGACCTGAATGCTCGGGACTTGCAAATGTGCCAACGTACCGTTTGTCGACCTTGTGGCAGCAGTATTCTTTTAGGTTGCCCTGGATGTAGCACAACAGCGGCACATACATGATCGCTGCTATCAAGAGCAACACCGCCGATCCAACAAAGATGATGACGGTGAAGAGCATGGTGATGATGATGCCCGTTTTGAGGAAGCCACCACCAAAGTAGACGGAAAGATCCGTCGTCCATTTTTCGGATTTGCCGAAGGAGTAGAGTGTGATGCCGTTGATGACCTGACGCGGGCCGTCTGCAAGAATCAGTCGCTTCCACCCTGCGAAAACGCCCTCAAAAACTGTCAACAAAACGTGCCGCACTGCGCAGAGACAGCTTCAGTCTTACCCTTGAAAGTGAAGAAGACGAAAAAGGCGAACTCGTCCTTCTTCTTCTTCGAGTTGTCGATTTGACAGAAAAAGCAGAAGTGATCGTAGCTTCTCAGAGCGTACCAGCTCTGGCTCATGACGTTGGTGAAGGCGTAGCTGCGACCGGTGTCGATGAAGAGGAGCAACATTCAGCTTGGCCAAGTCCCAAAGCTCGAACCTCCCTCGCGCGCTCGACGTACCTGATGTCCCTACTTTTGATGATGGCCCTCGATTTGCGCGCTTCCCAGGCCAATAGCAGGAACGAGAATATTATACAGCCCGTGAAAATCCACCTGAGTGGTCGAGTCCCAGACCAGTCGCAATTGAGATCAGCCTTGGTTGACAAGTCAGGATTAACCACGCATGGGCCAAACGTACTTTCCGATGTTGAATGGGACCTCGAGCACGGATGACCCCTTGGACGATGATGCGGCCGCTTCGGACTGCAGGATCGAGCCCGACCACCTGCCCGAAGCAAGCAAAGCGATGGCAGTGTAGATATCGGCTACGTATACCGCAATTGATTTGATGAACAACAGCCAAAGCCAGCCATATCTGCCCAGTGTTGATCGTACCGGCGAAATGGAAATCACAAAGGAGCAAAGGAGGCGGTTGCGTCAGTTGGTTGCCGCTCACAGCGATGAGCTCGGCAACCGAGATTAGGAAGTGGATTACCAAGACTCACTGTAATCGCGTCGTGCAGCTCTTGGAATGGAACTCGTGGACGTCGATGAAATCAAACTGCGAAAGATTCGACGACGGGCGCTCAGCGTTTCGTGCCCTTGGCGCGACTACGCGCGGACGTTGAGCGACGACGACGCGTAGTTGCGTTGCAGTGAAAGCAAAGCTCGACACGCTCACCGAGCGCGTCACTGAGCGAACCAAGCACGCAATACACCCGAATCGTCGTCTGAAAGCATGACGGGCACCATGAAGGGGCGCAGTACCCCGAACCATTTCCGCGAACTCGCGCCCGTTCGTGGCGTGGGAACGTGAAGGACCGAAGTGAGACAGCGACGCCGACGCCTCGACGAAGAGACAGCCGAGACACACACCTACACACACCTTGTGATCCGGGACAACTTCACGCTTCCACGCTGCCGTAGAGCAGCACATTTTCAGATGGACCTGTACCGTCGTCAAGTATGCGTGGGTGTGTGACGAAGGTAGCACCTGTGCAATGACAGGGCAGAGTGGGCGTCCCAAGCCCCATGGCGATCACACCGACCGACGTTCGGGCTACCATTTAACGCGCAGCCGCCTCGCACCCTGTTTACTAATGAGACATTTGCCCGCGACTAATACCGGACGTTTCGCGTTCGTCCGGTGACGCGGTGACGCACGGCGCCGCGCTCGGGCTTCGCCGGTGCATCGGGTTTTTCAAGGAGGTGCCGCGCTTTGCATGTGTAGCCGTGGCAATTGCACGATGGCAAGCGCAAGTCGAAGCGCTCAACGTTTACCGGCCGAGTCATCCTAAAACTATATCACCTCTCTTCCTTGAGAAATCCTCCAAGGTAGCGAACGCTGTGAGCTAAGCCGCTCGCACTGCACGCCACAGTAGCAGAGGCGTGGCGAGCAAGGGGTTTCCATGAACCTGCGGATTTTCAGACAAAGGGGCGGCGGGGTCGGGGGACGTGCCTACGTCAGACACACCTCCCTGTGCATGTCACTGCTTCATCAAATCAGCATAAGATTAGTCAGTCCTCTTACCGCTTTGATCCTCTGCGGTTGTGGATCTGTTGCCACGAGTTCGAGAAAAGGGGGGATTCTACTTGCATCGGGCCCACGACTCATCTCGTTCGATCGAGCGTTTGGTTACAAACTACACGAGCACACGAAGAATTATGCTGGTTTACGTGTGTTACATACATACAGAATCATAGTCCGGGCTCTCTACTCCTCGGCCACGCTGCTCAGCTCAGCCTGATGCGCGAAATGCTGCTCGGCATCATCCAAGGCCTCGGCTTTCCCCTCGGCGACGGCCTCGTCGACGCCCTCGACCCAGTTATCGGTCGCCTGGCTGCCCGCGCCGTCCATCGACAGCGCCCGGTCATCCTCCTCTTCTTCAGCGATGGAGGTGTTGCGACTCAAAAGCGAGCTTGTACCCAGCGAGCTTCTAAGACTTCCACTCGAGGCGGCCCCTGATCTTGATGACGATGCGGTCACCGGGGGGGTCTCCGTCTCGTTCATTTCGCTGAGCTGCTCAAGAGCCATCGTGATCCAAGGGTGGTGAATCATCTCAGCTGCCGATGGCCGGTCGTCGGGGTCGATCGTCAAGCATTGACGGATGAAATCGATACCGAGCTCAGAAAGTTGTGACGGGTCGGGCAGAGGGGGGTGTTGAACCGCGATACCGATGTGAAACATGATAGCCCTTTGATCCGGGGTTGGTAAGTCAATTGCCGGGTCAGCTTGTCACACACAACGGCGAGGAGAAAAGTGCAGGGAAAACATAGCGTACCACTCATTGTCAAGGTTGCTCCAAGGGCGATGGCCTGTTGCGCATTCTAAGATGACGCAGCCTACCGCCCAAACGTCCATCGCTCCCTTCTTACCCCTACGTTCTCCTTTGACTGTTTCGGGGCTAAGATACATTGGCGTCCCCGTCAAAGAATTCTGGTCGGCGCCTGGAACGGCTAAGCCACCGTCGGCGCCGGCAGCCCCTCCACCTGTGGACATTCGGGATCGACTGGCAATCGTTTTCTGGCCTTTCGCGAGAACTTTTGCGGCTCCAAAGTCGACGAACTTGATCGTTCCATCGGCATCCAGCAAGATATCTGGAAAAGCGGCGGTTCATTGATCAGTGCTTGTTACGGGATAGGAACCACGCGGGCCAGAGCGAGGATCAAGTAGCGACTCACTGTCAGGCTTAATGTCCCGATGAACGACGTCTTGCGCATGCAAATAGATAAGGCCGTTCAGCATCTGCAAGGCGTAGATCTGGATGATGATTTCGTCCTGGATTGCGCCGTGCTCGAGCAAGTTCGCCAAGCTACCACCGGGGCAGTACTCTTCAAAAATGTAGACCTTGTCGCGATGGACTTCGATGCCGTAGTATTGTACGATATTGTCGTGTCGGAGCATTTCCATGACTTTCATTTCGTCCCGCACAGTCTTGACCAAATGGGGTGCCGAAGCAAGATCTTGGAAGCGAATCTCTTTGACCGCCAGCTCTTGCCCCGAATCGAGATTGACGGCGAGGTAGACCGTACCGAAAGAGCCTCCACCGATGAATTTGCCTTGTTGCCAGCGGATGGAAATGTTTGAAGACGACGATGCCAGAAAGGCAAGGGCACTGTCCTCGGCACGTTCTTGATCCAACACTCGCCCCACAACACGGTTCGAAGTCTGGACCGCGACGCGCAGCTCGTCCAGTTGGGCTAGCGCTTCAATACGCTTGTCCCACGCCATCTGCAGGGATCCCACGCTATCCCCATCATCCCCACTTCGTCCGACCTGATCACCCACTTCAAGATCGTCCGTCGCTTCAGATTTTGTGCCCCGCATCTTCTTGAGCTGCGCGAACCGCAACGCGAGCTGCTCCTTCATCTCGATCCGTGCCGCATCGATACGTTCCTGCTCCTTCTTGGCTTCCTGGCTCGACCTCGCACCCAGAATATCGAAATGAGAGATGAGCAAAGTCATGCAGCTCGCGACCTTGGTCCTCAGCAGAGCAAACTCCTCCGCACTGAACTTGAGAATATTCTCGCCCCTCGTGATGGACTGAGCAAACTCCAGTGCTGCGACCGCCCACTTAAACGTCCGCGGATCGGTCGGTACGCAGTCGTCGCAGATGAACGCGACCCATGCGATCGCAAACTTCATCAGCATCAAAACGTAGCGACTTCTCACCGCGGGCTCCAGATACTTGATACTGCGATTTCCCAGATCGGCAGCAAAGGTGAAGTAATTGCCCACAAGCTCCTGTTGACCTTGCTCGGGTCTCCGCTGTGAAACGGCACGAACTCGGTCGATCGAGCCTAGTATCGTTTCGGCCAAACGGAAGATGGCGCGTCCAATCTTCTTGATCTCGCGACTGACCCTCGCGAGATGCGCTTTTTGCTCGACGATGACCGAACGAGTGAAACGGGGAAAGATGTCTGTAAACGTTTGTTTAGATCTAGCGAGGCGCAGCGAAGGACCATCAGAGACGAGGCGTACGCGCTTCTCTCGCAGGTCGAATTCCATGCGAGGAAGCTCGAGGTTCATGATCCGACCGGTCCAGAGGAAGGGGTCGCGTGGCGAGAGCAGTAAAACGTAGTGCATCTGGTCGTCATAGTCCGCCTCAAGGACACCTTGAGCATCGCCCTGGGTATTGCTGCTGAAACATCGAGCCAAGATGGCATGCACGAGCTCAGGTCGTTCATGCATCGAGGGATCGCCGACGATATAGATGCCGTCCCGCTCAAAGGTGCCGGTGTAGATCATGAAGTGGTGTGAATCGACAAGACCGTTGATGAAAGCTGTGAGATCAATGTCGTCGAGAAGGTATTCGGCACTGTTCTCGAAGCGCTGTAACATGGTCCTGTAGGTGAATAAGAGCAGAAGTATGCGGTCATCAGTGCCAACTTAATCAAGCATACCAAGATATCGGTCTGGACGGGAAAGATTGGGGAAAACACTCACTTGCCAAAGCGCAGCAGCTTGCGATGCCGGGCTCGAACGTTGTCCAACGTCTGGCTGAACCATCGTAGCGTTTCCTGTGGCGACATGTCCCTCGTCTCGAGGACTTGTAATTGTGTCTCAAAGTAGCTCATGACGCGCACGAGCAATCGATGCGTCAAGGTACTGAAGTGTTCCCCGACGAGCAGGTCACCCCCTTCAATCTGCTCCGTGACGATGCTGAGGAAACCCCACTCCTTCTCGACGATCTCGGTCTCCTTAAAGTAGATCGCTTTGCTCGGGCTCTTGAGTTTCCAGTGCAGGAGCTTGAAGAAATAGCGCAGCGTAGACAACATTGTCTCCTCGTATTCTTCGACTCGACCAGGTAGGCTCCACCCGACGGCGGGATCGGATCCGACGAGGTCGAGGTACTGCTTCTTGACCTCGCACGCGGACGAGAGTCCCTTGCGGAGATCGTTCGTCAGCTGGTCAATCAATACGACCGATGGGTCGTCAATCTTGGCGACGGATTCGAGAATACTACGTAGAGCCTCTTGGGCGAGTCGGGACGGGAAGATCGCCAGCCGATGCA
This sequence comes from Microbotryum lychnidis-dioicae p1A1 Lamole, assembly GCA_001244265.2. Lineage (NCBI taxonomy): Eukaryota > Fungi > Basidiomycota > Microbotryomycetes > Microbotryales > Microbotryaceae > Microbotryum > Microbotryum lychnidis-dioicae. Next base: position 1,552,082 of record CDLV01000009.1, on the reverse strand, counting down.
GATCGGCGGCGAAACCGGGCAAATTCATCGCTTGGAAATCGGCCGACAGATCCGTCATGGCCTCCTTGGCGGTCAGGACGAGAGAATAGACGTCCGACAGCAAGCGCTTCTTGAAGGTTTCCTGTAGAGCGTCCTCGCGCAGGATGTTGGCGACGAAGCCTCTTCCATCGCCAACGGCGGGCGTCGGCTCGTTGGGATTCGCCTTCCACGCCGGATCCGAGAGCTTGTCCCATTCGGTACCGGTCCAGACTTTGAGAATCCCACACCTCACTTTGAGTCGCTTCGTGATCTTTTGCCACGTACGCAACGCATCGGTCCGTCGGACGACTTCTGAAGTCGAGACGCGATCCTTTTCCAAAGCCAGCGCCTTGCGAGACGGGTACAGGCCTTCGCACCAATCGACACGCCTCAGCACACCGGCGACCTGGTCGGCCGCATTCTGTAGCCGGGCTTCTTCCGAGATAGGTGGGGCGCTTGGTGCTGGCTTGAGATCGATGACCCTGAATTTGAGCACCTCGTCGATTACCTCGTCGACCTTGGCCCTCGCCTCTTCGAGGTATCGCGATTCCTCCTCCGGACTTCTGCCCCTGATCTTGGCCCGAATCAACAGCCAGATCGCATAGGCCTGCTGCCGCTTGCCTGTGCGTGTACCCGTGCCGGAGAAAGAGACGAGGTTGTTGGTGAGATGGGTTGTGGTCGAAAGGGATGCGGTCGAGAGCCGAGTCTTTTCACTCTTTAGCACGTCGCCCTGGAGCACATTGGCGAGCATGTGTTGCCACTCGAACCTGGCGTCGACCTCGGGCCCACCCTCTTCTTTGCCGTCGTCTCCACCATCGTTCTCGCTCGGGTGGTATGCACCGTCGTGGTTCCCTGTCACGCCGTGAAATGAGTCGCCGTCGACGTGATTCGCCGGGGTCAGATCGAATGACTTGGCCGGTCGCACGTAGGAGGGGAAGGGGGTGGGATGTGGCCGACTGAGGTGCGGATGCTCGTCATCGTAGTCCTCATGGTCGTTCGCGTGTGGCTTGTGACGGACGATCGGGCTCAAGGCGGGTGTCAGCGCACACAGGTACGCTATGACGTGTGCAAGTGGGATCCCGCCCCGGATCTTCGCTCGCGAGACTCACATCCTCGTCCTCGTCTCCAGTGCTGTAGTAGGATTCGCCCATTCCGACCGAGTCGTCATCCCCGGATTCGTCGTCACTGTCGAGTTTGCCCAGGCCCTTGGAGTAGTACAGTCGATCAGGGTCATCCTCTTGATCATAACCCCTGGCGCATCGGCGACGGAGAAAGTGATCATGGACCATTCATTAGGGGGGACCAGAGCAGAACATGGTGGCCGACATCTACTGCTTCGCAGTGCACCAAACGACGAGCGCGGTGGGCTGCAATTGCTCCAGCAGTGAAACTGACCTGTTGAACAGCCTCGGTTTGTTCGAAGTGGCGGATCGGGACCGGTTCAAGGCCGAGGTGGCATCGATCGAAGCCTGTTTGGCGTTGGCGCGCGCCAAAGCACTCGCCGAAGCGGTCGGTGGTCCTCGCGAGGGCATGACGGGCCGAGCGGGCGAGCTGGCTGCCCAGTATCCAGGACTGGTCAAATTATCCAGGCGAAGAGAGCGTGGCCGGTCGGGGTGGGGCGGATCAAGCTCAAGCGAGAAGGGGGAGGTCGTGGGTTGTGTGTGACATGTGACTCGTCGCGCGAGGCCAGCGAATGGGGCGGGAGGGGGGCGGGCAGCGGCGGGCAGCGGCGGGCAGCGGCGGGCAGCGGCGGGCAGCGGCGGGCAGCGACCAGTCGGGTGATCAAGCGATCAAGCGACGCGTGAGACACAGTCGCGCTCAAAAACGAAAGATAGTGGGACTTTGAATTCCAGCTGCATAGTCTACAAAAAGAGACGGTCCTTATCGCCGCCTCTTCTTTTTTTTCTATAGGTATGATTGAAACCCACCAAATAGAAAAAGAGGCCCGAAAACGGGGGACTAATGACCCAAACGGCCCGCCGTACTCAAAGGCTTTAACTTTAAAAGGCTCTTTCCTTCGCACGAGTTCGCACCGAAGCTCTCACGTCACGCCCCGGCCGAGCTCATCAGCTCAGCGGTCCATTCTGGCTCCGGCTTGCGTGCGTGTGTCTGCATCTTGTCCTGCATCCCTATCTCGATAATTGTGATTCCGGACAGGCTATCTCAAGTTCAGGCCATGGAGTCGTCACCACCGCACCCCAAGAAGCAAAAGCTACCCCCGCAATCCACCACCCGCCATGATGCCTCACCAGCCAAGAAGCGGAAGCGTGACCATTCTCAAGCCGTCGAGGCCGCAGCATCTTCACCTGCAGCACCTCTGGCCGGGACTGGACCAGGCAAAGACAGTGCACGGAACCAGCAGGAAGCGCAGCACGAGACCGAAGCGTCCCCCTCCGCGGATGATGGCATGGCCAAACTTGACAAGGCCAAAGCCAAGAAGCGCAGAAAGGAGGTGCAAAAGGCCATGGCACGTTCTCGTACGCCTCCTTACGCAGAGTTGGTATGCTTGGTCTGACCCGAAACGGATTTACTCGCACAGGAAAACCCACCTTCCTTTGCCTTCGACACGCGCGGTTTTAAAGGCGGGAGAACGATTCAGATCAAGGTCTGTCGCTGCTCAGGCGACCCCTTGCCCTTCCATGCGAACTGTATTGACAGCTCCCTGCTTTCCTTTGCTGTTCACACAGGACATCCGCGACTTTGTACTGCATTTGCTGTCGGAAGAAAAGGCCCAGCAATGGCTCTATGTCGCTGCAAGTCTTTGTTGGGGATCACGTCGGACTTTTTGGCTATGACTCGGGCGAAAGCTTACCCAAGCACAATCATTCTTCAACCTCTTGCTTGCAGAACAAACGCAACGTTCAACGCGTCGTCGCACTTATGATACCCGGCATTACCTCTAGCACACTAGGAATCCCGCAGCCACCTACTTCGGCCAATCTCCCTTTCGCACTGAGCCCACCGGCAACACCATCTCAGCTCCCGATCTTCCAAACCCTCTTCTCTCATGCATGCCCAACCAAAGCACCGGGGGACAAGTACAAGCTGCACTCGTGCTACCAACACTTTATCAACTGTTCCCTTACCGGCGGCGAAAAGGACCGCAGGGAGAAAGCGAGGAAGGAGCAGGGTCAATCCAGAAAGACAGCCGACCCATCCATGTACCTCATGACGCCCGAGCAGATGGCCGAGCAAGCCTACCCACTCCCGACTCGGTCTTCCTCCGATCCTCTGAAGACTTCACTCAAAGGCTGGAAACGAGACGATGGCTGGGTCGAGGCACCTTACCAGGCCCCGTTGCAGCAGGGGCAGATCCCCCAAGTTTTGGGTATCGATTGTGAGATGTGTCTCACAGAGGATGGCTCGGAACTAACGAGGGTCAGCGTCGTCGATATGCAAGGCAAGAGCGTGTACGACTCCCTAGTCAAGCCCGATAAGCCTATTCTCGACTACCTGACGAGGTCAGTTGTTGCTCCCGAAGCCTTCCCCAAGTCCGCAGTGAGAGCGAGAGGCAGCGGTGTGCTTACCGTCTTGGGGAGTCACACAGGTTTTCGGGGCTCGACCAGGAGAAGCTCTCGAACGTCACGAAGCGACTTGAAGACGTGCAACGCGATCTGTCCGAGCTCATCTCTTACAACACCATCCTCATCGGACATTCCCTGGAATGCGATTTGCGAGTCCTCAAGGTCCGTTCTCGGCCCAGGAGAGCACGTTCCTGGTATCTGAAGCGCCAATCCTTTGCAACCCCCGCAGCTCGTTCATTCCTTCATCATCGACACCTCGGTCATCTACCAGCACCCTCGGGGGCCACCCTTCAAAGCTTCGCTGAAATGGCTCGCTCAGAAATGGCTCAAGCGAGAGATCCAGAACAACACCTCTACCACCCCCGCCTCGATTGTTCCTCCTGCCCCTACCTCTATCGCTCCATCCAAAGATGCGCTCGCCGCTCTTCCAGCCTCGACTGGGACTGACCCCTCCGCTCCCACCGCACCTTTGATCGGAGGACACGACTCGGCCGAAGACGCCCTGACTTGCGTCGATCTGCTCAAACTCAAGATGGCCAAAGGGCCCGGATTTGGCGAGTTCCAAAACGACCAAGAGACGATCTTTGAGCGACTCGGTCGAGGAACAGACAAGAAAAGATGCGCAGTCGTCGATCACGGCACCCCCGGTCAATGGCATGGAGCCAAAGCCGACTCGGCGATCGGATGCACGAATGATGATCAGGTCGTTGAAGGGGTGGAGCGGAGCGTTGAAGATCACGACCTGATTGTGGCGAGATTTATGGATCTGAGTCACGCCCTCGGATGTGAGCACTGCGAACTTCTTTCACCTCCGAGTGAAGCGAAATACTTATCGGCCTTCGTAACCTCCTTTGATCCAGGGTCCCAACCGTCCAACGCCGCTCTCGGCAAATGGTCTGCAACCCTACCCGGCATCAATGTCGTCCCATCCACAACAATTCAAGACTCCTCCTCAAGATCCCCTTCTTCGGCCTCACTCGACGAGGTGTACGCCCAACTCAACGTCCAATTGGCCAAGCTCCACGCCGCTCTCCCACCTCTAACGGCCCTCGTCATATTCACGGGCCACAATTCGCCGCTCGAGATGAGCCGCTTAGCTGCAAAGAAGGCCAAGTTTGATCGATTGTGGAAGACGATCAAGCAGAGCGAGATCGCGGATAAGGATCGGTGGATGGAAGCCGACGATAGGGCACTGCTGGACGAGGTTGAACGATGTAGGACGGGGTTGAGCTTTTACTGCGTGAAATGAACCAAGCGCTAAGCCTCGGGCACGGTAAAGGTTTAAAAGAACTTTTGCGTGGAATTGGTAACACAACAAGCCGTAGATCTGAGCAAACAAAGTGAATCTATGGAGTTGCGGGTACGAAGCGAGGGTATGCAAAACTATGAGAACTCAAGCCACTAAATGATGCGAAAGAGCACTGAAATCGGAAGCGAGCCCAAAAGCATCAAGTGCGTAAGGCTGTTCTCAGCCTCCTTTTGGTATGTGACGAGTGTTCTTCCTTCTCGTCCTCCAACGATGGACTCGGTCTAACCCAACAGGGCCTCTTTGGTACGCTCCCTGCACATCTTGAGAAAGACGATGAGGTCGGTCCCACCCGTCCCTTTCAACACATCGCGCCTGCCCCGTGCCTCCTCCTGCCTAAGCCTCTCCTTCTCAATCCTCTTGTCCTCCCATTCTTGCCAGAACACCGTTTGTCGACCTGGCTCCTTCTTCGCTTGAGCGACGATATAGACGGTCGCAAGCTTCATGTGCTCGTCCCTGAACTTCTTCATCGACAGAACGGCGCGGTCGTACGACTCTTGCAATTGCTGCGGGTGGCGAATGACGAGGTCGCGCACGCTGGGCAGCTTCTCGGCGATGCCGGCCTCGCTAACCTCGGTCGGTTGGTAGAGGGAGGCCAGATGAGCGAGGAAGGCACGATGGTGACCCGGCATATAGGTTGACATTCTCATCATGAACGTGTCGTCCGAAAGACCCTTTGCCTGTGCGACAGGAGTGGGCAGGGTTGTAGAAGGCTCTGGTCCCAAAGAGGCGGGGACCGAGGCTGTGCTTGTCGTCGAGGCAGGACGGGGCGAGTGATCGATGCCGAGGAATAGGTCGACGGCGTGGACGAGCGATGACTGACCGGCTGAAGGACCCCCATATTCACGCTCGCCAACGCTTTCGTACATCCAACGACCTCCATTGAACCAGGGTCGAATCTCCCAGTAGAACACGGGAGCGCTAATCGAGGCTCGAACAGGTGCTGGACCGAACGCCCCACGAGTCGAGTCGTGCAGGAGCAAGGCCAGCTCATCGAGAGCCGAAGCGATGTTGTCGAGATGACCAGCGATACGAACGAGTGCTGTACGATCGGCAAAAAAGGCTTCATCGAGCGTGGACGACATGGAGCGCAGGATGATCGGGCCATGGAGCTCGCACAGGATCGAGAGGAAGAAGAATGCCTTCTCCGAGTCGGACGAGGTAAAAGTCGTGGTAATGACGATGTTGTCCGCTTGAATGCCCCGCGATCGATCGAGGAGATGCCAGTTCCACAGCACCGTGTCAGCGTAGGTGAGGATGGGAGGCAGACCGAGGCTCTCGCTGATCTCGACGAGGGGAACGGAGACCGTCGCTGGAACGTGGGTGTCGTACGGATAGACAGCATGCGTGTAGAAGTGCGCAAGGTATGTTAGGACGACGTGAGCTCGACGAAGCAATGGAAGTGATGTGAGTTCATGAATAGGAGGTTGGGGGAGCTGTAGTATTGTCGGGATGAAACACAGGAGAATCAGTCGTGGTGATCTCGAATTTCGGGGCTCCCGAGTGAAGCGGACGGGTGTCTTACCTCGCGCAGATGTCGTCGCCACGACTCGCTCAATCGACCCACACCGCCACCTACAAGCCGAGACACCTCCTTCTGGGCCATCTCGAGTAATCTCTCGAAGCGCTGCCACTCTACGCCGAGCTGCAGCCGTTGCACGGGCTCGTCGGGAGGCAAGAAACCGGTCGCGACAGAGACGTCGTAGTCGGCAGCGGCCAAGGAGGATGTATCAGGGCGTGCACGGCGTTGCCAGGAATCGTGGTCGGGCGAGTTTTGACTCTCAGGTTGTGTCAAGTTCGAGCCAGCTGGGCGTTGAGCGAGAAAGTGATCGGCGGGAAGCTCGGCAGGCGTCCAATACAACTCCGTGCGACCGCCCGTCGACTCGTCGGGGTCATCCGCGATGGGGAAAGGCACAACCGTGCGGCGTCGTTGCGGCATCGTTGTGGTCGAAGATGAAGGGTGCAGGTGCAAGCTGTTCAAACTGGTCGACATGGACGAGGGTGAAGACATGATGGCAGTCGAAGGTTGGGTTGACGGCGCTCACGCCCACGGCCGAGGTCCGATCGTGTGATCTCCGGGAACTTCGGGATCGATGCTGCCTGATCGATCACTGATCGCAGTCAAGATTGCGAGGGTGACGGTCGGCCCGGTCCAAAAGTGAGCGCCCTTGCAGTTTGCCACAAGTGAACAAGCTGACCTAGTGAATGTGAGGGGTGTAGACAGGCGTCTTGGATATGTTGCACGGTACGACAGAGGCGCAAGATGGGGGGGCGGGGGGAGATGGGCAAAAGGGAAAGAGAACAATCGAGACTCAGCTGCTGTCAAACCGGAAGCGCGCTGGGGTAGGCTGGGGTCTCCTCAGGTCTCCTGGGGTCACCTTCCGGCCGCGCAAAGAGCGCCTTTGCGGGAGCGATCCAGAAGCAGTGTGCTGAGCTGCTGAGACCGCCGGCGCAGAGTTCAGTACTTCATTGGCCCCCTCGGCCCGCCAAAACCTTCGGTAGCATGCTTTGCAAGTGCCAAAAACCAAATTTCACGCCTCCTCGCATGATTGGCGATGTCAAAGTAAACGGCGGAAAGAAATTAGTCTAGAACATTGACTGGCTTGCATGATGCCGGGAGCCGAGGGTTGAAACCCCGGGATGCAAGCTTGTACGACCGACGCTTTAAAGTCGGTATCTCCTAAGTGATCTTAAACGTACGGCGCCGAGGCGGCGACTTCGAACGCCCCCCTGCCGGGGGTCATCTGATTCGGAAAAGGCTCAGAAAAGTTCGGCCATCGACATTATACACCGATCACACCGTTCAGCTTCCGACGACTGATGACGACGCCGCCGCGTGGAATGACCACACCGAGACATCGCCCCACCTCCAGACCAGCGTGACCTGCAACCCGGGTACATCGCGGGCGAGCTGAAAGAAATGCTCATCACCTTCCGTGCGAGCTTTGTAGGCGATAATGGCTCGCTGATGCCCACCACCCGCCGACAACGGCCGGTTCAAGAATGAGGTCAGGGTGTCAAGCAAAGCCTGGTGCGATTCGGGGTTGTAGAGAACATCGGTGCCGAGCAAGGTTAGATCGGTGTCTTCGCCGTCATTGCCGATAAAAGAATCGAGCGATGACGTATCGAGTGATCCCCATCGCAGTACCTTCGCATCGATATGTTTCAACAGGTGGTTGTAGTCAAGATTCTCGCGAAGCGTGGTCGAAACCGTTTCTTTGACATCGGTAGCGACCACGCGGGCTCGGGCAGCGGTCATCGATCCGTTTAGATTCAGTTTGTCCAGTAGAACCGCCGCAAATAAACTTGCAAGAGCGCAACCGGCACCGAGCTCGATCACCACGAGCCGAGGAGGGACCCGCTGGGATCGTTTCGCGGCGGGACCCCGATCAGCGGCGCGGTCATTCGTGCTTGACTCGGCAGCTTCAGGCAGGGGTTGCGAGGGGTACAAGGCGTCTGGCCGGGAAGAAAGGAAGCCACACAGGCCAATGGCACAGTCCCACAACCGCTGTCCGGTCGAATTGTTCAAGCCCGGGCGTTCGACGATAGATATTACTTGTTCGAGGTCGGTGTGGATGCGGCGCAGATTCGTTTGTACTTTGCCCGGATCATTCGGCAAGGATCGTCCTTGCTTGAGCTCGACATCTCCGCTGAGAGAAGACATGAAAATGTACCTCTGACCCTGCCATCCCTCCAGTACGATCTGCTCCCCCTCGCCAATGATCTCTAGTATTCGTTGCGAGACCCGCGAAAGTTTGTCCGGCCGCGCTTTGGTCCGTGCGACCGAGAGTTCGAACCTCACGGCTTTGGGCAAGACTTCCGGTGATTGAGCTATTCGGAGGGACGCAACGACCTTGTGGTAGTTCCCGCGGCTCGTGTCGAAGACGTAATGACCGTGGTCGCTGCCGTTGACCTGGAGCTCCACATGCTTGATCGGAGACGAAAGGAGGTCGTCACAATCGACGACTCGCAGTCGCAGCTCGAGCGACGCGAAGGCGTCAATATGGACACCATAATCGTCGGTGATACCAACCAGGAGCTCGATTGGGAGCAGACAGGGAGTTCGCGGTGTGGTCAACTCGGGCACGGCGATCACCGCAGGTGGGGGACGGAGAAATCGCAGCCTAGCGATCTTAAACGCGTCGGGGCACATATGCATATTTTGATCCGACGACGACATGTACGAGTAGCCGCTAAGGCTTGAAAGCAGCCTGCCAATTCGAGTGAGCCGAAAGTCGAAGCGCCGTGGGAAGGACGAAAGATGTGGAGCGACGCGCGTGCGGAGGGCGGCAGTTGGCGGCAGCTTTTATCTTTGACCTCAGACCCATACCCAGTATCATTCAATCATGGTAGTAAGCCCTAGTGCGTATCTGAAGCCTACGTCGAAACAACGAGCGCTGACGAGCTTTGCACTGGCCCCACCTCTCCTCAGAAACTGCAAGTGTTGATCAAGGTCCGTTACGCGACCTATTGCTCCCGCTTGCCTTGTGTTGCTCTATAGCGACATACGGTTGATCGAACATCTAGGCCTTCGGCTCTTATCACCTGCAGGCCACGCTAGAGAACTGCACAGATCTCCAAGTCAGTCCTCTGCTCGAGTTATCACCCCGATTGCCATTCCTTTCGGGGATCTGACCTCTTTCCCTCCTTCTGTGCGATAATTAGGCCCATGGCGATGACTTCAACTGGATGGTCCGTCACCTGAGCCGCTCGAAGATGTCCCATATCCAACTCCGACCTCACACCATGTGTCTTTCTCACATGACAGTTCAGGGTTCAATGCGGTTCTTGCCGAGAGGAGCACCCGAATTGGATCGGCATCGATGCAACTGTTAGTCCAGGCCTTTCAAGAGCATTGTCACCCCAAACGGTCTGTCTGACCACCTGAATCTCGCCACGTTAATCAGGAGTCACACGAGATCTCCGGGTCGAGGGGCGAGGCCAACTTTGTGTGGCGATGCACCATGTGCAAGCGAGAGCACACCATCAGCAAGTTCCCATTCCTATCCCCACATCTTTGGTATCGTCTGAAACGCGTCACTGATCAATTTCCTACGCCTATCGCCCATTTCAACCACCAAACCCCTTATTGTACACTCGCAGACTTCGACCCATCTTTCAACCGCTCCAAAGCCTTCTACACCTTCGACCAATCCGAATCACAAAAATTCGCCACGATCGCGATCCTCGAATGCCGCGGGTGCGAGATCGTCAAATTCGACCCCAAGGGGATATGGCATTGCAAGGGTGTAAATTCGGGGACAGTCTTTGACGAGGTTGAGTTGGAGTTGTCCAACCCGGACGGCTGGACTGATTACGATGAAAAGGCCAGTGAGCCCGTGGGCGTGTCGGAGTTTGAGAGCAAGATTGAGCGAGCATAGTACGAAGAGCCTCGCGTCTGTACAAGTGGCTGCAATCGGACACGTGGTATACTAAGATACATTACAACCGAGTCAAGTCTTATGACCCATGAAACAATACTGCTGCGACACTACCTCCATCCATCCATCACAACACACAGCCAACAGGCCTACCCAGCATTCTGCTGCGCCTCGGCCTCCTCTCGCAACCAATCCTCCGCAACGGTGCGCACAACTTTCCACATCCCCTTGCGTCTCCGATCGACGCCGAGTACGCCATCCCGGATTTCGGATAGCCGATCGCGGTATTCAAGCGAGTCAGCGAGGAAGCGATGCAGATCGCTGCGGTGAATGAACAAGGCTCGTGGAAATCAGCAAGCGAGAATCTCATCACGAAGCTACAGTTCACCACACTCACGTTAGGCAGTCATGCAACAAGACCTCCTGATCATTCGGAGATACCATCTCCATCGACGTCACCGCAGGTTGTCCGGGCAAGCCCGGTCTTGTGATGGGCATCTCGACGCTTTCCGAGCTCACGAACAAACTGCGCACATAGAGCTCGGGATCGACCAAACGTTGGACGTATTCCGGCAGCTCCTCGACCATCGACTTGTCTTCGGGGGTTGGCTCTTCAATTGAGCCTTCAAGGTCGATCGCGGACGTGGCTCCATTCGTCTTGGCCGAGGCCGACGTGATCGGCTCTTCGGCGATCGGGTCCTCCTCCTCTCCGAACTCGGCAACGTTCTGCGGTTGAGGTCGGTTCGCAACGCGTCCGGATCGCCTTCGCGTTGCGGTCCCTTCAGCGTCTTCGGCCGCAAGAGCCGCCGCCATCGCTGCGTCATCGGCCTCGGAGGGGGCGGCCCCGTTCATGTCGGGCAACAATGGCAGTGCGCCCAGATCGACAACGGGTAACGAAGGACCAGCTTCATCGACTTCCATCGCGTCCGCCGCCGCCTTCGTTTCGGTTTCAGCTGCGACTGAGGGTGCATTGGCGGCGGCAGCTTGCTCCGTCGGCACCTCAGCATCAGCGACCGTCTCAACGACAGCTGCCGCAGACGCAGCCTCGCTGGCGGCCACAATATCGTTGACGGCTGTTGCGGGAATCTCCTTCTCGGTCTGAGCTGTCGCGGCGTCTTGCATGTTGGCCATCTCGACCTGCTCGGCCTTGCGCTCAGCATCGCGCTCCTGGTCAGCCTGTTGCACGTCGAAGCGTGTGGCCTCATTTTGCGCCTGCCGTCGGTCCTCTTCTGCCTTCCTCTTGTCCGCTTCCTGCTGCTCGACCCTCTTCTTCTCATCCACTTCGACGCGCTCGTTCGCCTCCCTTTCCTCCGTCTCCTTGCGTTGCTTCTCCTCCTCCAATCGCTTGACCTCCCTCTCCTGCGCCTCTTGTGCCCTCTTCTTCTCTTCAGCCTCCAACTTCTTCTGCTCCTTCGCAAGCCGTTCCTTATCTTGCCTCTGCACGCGTTCCTGATCCGATCGCTTCGACAGCGTATCATCGCCATGGTACCTAAAGTCGAACCCTTCGCCTCTCAGACCAGCGCAGACGCGGCCAAGGCTGCCGATCAAAGGCCCCTCTTGCTCGATCAGCCCCATCGCACTCATTCCCAATGTCTTGAAAGTTTGGTTCTTAGGTCCAAGGGTGTACTGCAACCCGGGCGTCAACAAGAGATCGAGAGGACTTTGAGGCACGGGAGGCAAGACGGCGGGGGGCGGTCTTGGTTTGCACCCGCGAGGGATGAGATGAAGATTCGGCGCGACGGCCAAGGCGCCAGGCCCGGAACAGGGCGGTAATCCCGACAGTAACTTGCGTCGTTTCGTGCAGGTCGTGGGCTCGAAGCCCCCCGTGTCGGTATGGGGGAATGCGCCTAGTCGCCCGCGACGGATGTGCGCGCTCGACCGTGACAGCTTGTGACCCCGGTTCGTCGTCGAGCGTGCGAGGGACGATGTGTCGTACACCGAGTCGAGATCGCTAGGGTCTCGATCTTCGTCCGAGGATCCAGACTCGGTGTCGTAATAGATGCGCTGGTCCTGCGAGGGGAGGGATCTGACGATGGATGTAAGCGACGAGAAGTGTCAGCGGAATTATGTCTCGTATTGCGAGGCCATGAAGGATCCGGACTGACAGCATGTATACATCCCACTCGGCCATGGGTATTCTGGGTGGTATCGGCGCGGCGGCGGCGGGCGCCGGTGGTGGGGGAGCGGATACGACGGGCACAGTTGCGGCCGAGGGGGGGACATTCTGGGCTGCGGCAGATCGAGCCGATGAAGCGGCTGCAAGCTGTTGTTGCTGCTGCTGTTGAGAAGCTAGTTGTTGCTCGAGGTGGTACCCTTGTGCATTGTAGCCATACGGGGACGCATTGGCGGACGAGTCGTAGGCGGCGTGTTGGGCGCTCGAGCTCGAGGCCGTGGTATTGGCATTGGTCTTGTCGGATGGATGACTGTGACCAGGGGCTCGAGAAGACGATGCTTGTCTCGAGTGACTCTGCTAGATCAGAGGGTACAGGGCACCGGACGATGGAGTGGGCGTAGTAAGTCTGATTAGCTTGGCCCAGCAGCGCGACGAAAGTAGAAGAAAGTGGACCACTCACGCTCGAGACATGACCAAAGCTCGAGCTTTGCTGTTGAGGTGGCTGCTGGTGTTGTTGTTGTTGCCAGTGGTTCGCGGTGGAAGCGTAGGCTGTGGAGTCCACGAACCCCATTCGCAAGTGACGGGAAACCGACGCGCAAGGCACATCCGGATCAGCTCTCATGCCCCGATTACGAGTGCATCTGATGGCGTACCTGGATGAGAAGAGTTTCCATACGCTGGCGCGGTCCCGGATGGGTGGTTGTTCATGCTGCCGAGCTGCCAAGTCGACGACCGGCGGCGGGAGATGGCAAGCGGCGGAGGAAGCGCCGAGGCGCAGCGCCGATGGTAGGAGGGGGGAGAGCTGGAAGAGGGTGGGAGCTGGGAGCTGGCCTGTTAAGGTACAGCGATAGAATGCGGTAACTCCGATGTGCTTGGACTGAGCCGGACAAAGTCGAGTGGGTCGTGCTGGAGGTCCCCAGTGGTCGATCGGAAGACAACGTCGGTCGTCACCGCTGGCTAGGGCAGGCTTGAGCTTGAGCTTGGGCTCTTAGCCTCTCTTACTTAGTACTAGCTGCTCTGAGCTGCTCTTAGCGCGCGAACTAGAAAATTATAATTACTCTAACTAGTAAAAAAAAGGTGTGAGTTAAGAAATGTACCTAAAATCGCTGTTTTTAACTAGGTTGCGGCCCGGAGGGCCGCCTGTGGTGGATGTACCCTGTTGTGTCTGCCGCACCTGCCTGTGGTGTTGGGGTTCCGATCAGAAGTCATGTACAAGCCCTGTGGTGACTTTTGTATTTTCCGCGCCGTTCCAACGAAGCTATAGCGCTCCCAGTATTTTCCTTCTTTTTTTTCGCTGACAAAACAATGCTTCCACTCATATTGCATTCAATGAACCGCAAGCGCGTGGCTTTGCATGATATTGCTTCTACAGCAGAGCTTTGCCTGACGCGCGAGGCGAGGGCTGGCGTTTGTCACGTGATGCGGTGCGCCGGCGGTGTCAGTGTCATTCCGGCAGTCGACCAGCGGCATTAGGGGCTGAACAACAAATCAAACCACGTGAATAACCCGGCGCCACTCTCTCGAACCTTTCCTTTCTCCCTCCCACTCTCATCCAATTTTAGTGACACTCATTCAAGAACAAACCCTCGCCACTATGCCCCGGTCACGGCCCAAGGTCGCCAGCCTCGCCAAGTCTTGGGCGTGAGGGTAGCGCCGTCCCATGGGCCTGCTCGAGCGCCCGCTGCTGGGCGCCCCGCGGCTCGACCCTCCTCTTCGTCCCGCGCCGATCAACAGAATCAGCCCCCGCGCGTCATGACAACAATTCAAGCGATCTTGTGTTGCAACACGTATACGAGCCCGCCGTGCAGCTGTGCAGAACGGACAGCGTGGTCAGCGCGATGGCCAACTCGACGCTGGGCTCGCCCCACCACCACCTCCGCAAAGGCGAGTGCGCCGGGCTCGAATCGCGCTCAAACCCCTCAAGCCCCACGTTTCGATCCGCGACGACCTCGGCCCGCAGACGGCCGTGTGCACCCACTGCAAGGCTCGGCACTGGGAGTGCGAAAGGTCCAAGTCGACCAGACACTTCAGCGCGTGCTGCTCGCAGGGCAAGGTGCGGCTACCTCCCCCTCCCCAGCCCAATCTCGAGTATCGGCAGCTTCTTCAAGGCTCGGATAGCGGTCAGTTGCTCCGTCCAACAACGTTCGTCTGCAGTAGACCCACATGCTGAATTGTTCTACCCACCCACACATAAGCGGTTGCATTCCGCGAGAATGCCCGGTCGTACAATAACGCACTGTCCTTACTTTGCTCGCTGCCCACTGGGACCAAACCCAAGTGGGCACTCTAGGACCTCCCGTGTTTCGCGTGTTCGGCCGCCTCTATCATCGACTCGGTGCCCTGATCCCTGCCGTGAATCGACGCCCAGCCTTTGCTCACACATGGCTGATCGACCCGGCCGAGGCCACCGACACACGACTTCAAGGACCCGACAGCGCAGAGACTCGCATACAAAGATCAACGCAGACCAAGCTCAAGTCCATGTTGCGCACCGGCAATCGCTTTGTGAGGGAGTTCGCATCGGCCAAAGCCCGCGCGGGTTGGGATACGGCCAAAGAGTGGGTCCTACCAGGCCGAGACCGACGCACCCACAAACTTCCTACGTCAAGCACGGAAACGGCGATGCTTATCTGCGATTCCGACACCAACATGGGAGATCGTGGACCTCAAGACCGTATTCTCCAGGTGCACGGTGATCGATGTCCCCATGGTCGGCCCCAAGTACCAAGTCATCAGCTCGCTCCATCCGTCTGCGTTGCCTCTCCGGTAGCCTCTACTATTTCCTGCAGGCGAAGATGGCTTCCACCCCAACATTCCTCTTTGCGGGTTCCACCAAGCCAGGCCGCCAATCGCCAGAAACTGAGAGCAGATCGACAATGGTGTCCAATTGCGCGAGGTACTTGCCGGTCTCGGTCTGGATGACGAAGACGAACAGGAGGACGAAGACCGCGACAATGAGGATGAAGACGGCGAGGAAGGGGACGAAGAGGATGGTGTTGGCGAACGTACGCGTCTTCGGCTCTTTCTCTGAGGCTCCATTCTGTCTAAGGCGCAAGCACAGACTGACATTGAACTTTTGAACACCTAGGACGAAGGTCAAGTAAAGGGGTCGAGGTGGCGAGTCTCGCGTTCACAATTCTTTGCGCACTACTTGCCAAACGCGACGAGTACTTCTCAATCCCGCATTGCACCCAACGTCCCTTCCTGGAGTTTGTGAATTACGGATGTACTCCCAAGTCAAGACCGATTGACTCAACACATCCGGTTGCATCAAGAGAACCTACGCCTCACCACGACCCAAAGCATCAACGGCTTGACCCCGAACCAAATCGCGACATCACGCAGCGATACCAGGATGCGATGGCGTGCGTTGTCAAGCATGGAAAGCCTCCGCTGCTCATCACGATGACGTGCGTTCCTGAACCACCGCATACCAAGGCTGCACTGGGGCCGAACGACAAAGCATGCAACCGTCCGGATCTCATTGCACGAGTGTTTGAAGCCAAGTCTGGCAGCAAGCGACATGCAGGCTGTTTTGGCGGTGAACGTAAGATGAATGGATTTTGTTTCTTTGCTGTACTTCGTGTTGTGTTTTCTTAACCTCTGCGCTGATATCATGTAGACTGTTCGATTATCCTGCTATTTTTTGAATTTCATCCTCCGTTAATTTAACGGGTTCCCACTGGTTTCGGAAAAGTCGGAGATGCATTTAAGCACACTGGATAGGCCAGTAGTGTAGGACTCGTCGACCCTGTAACAAACTCGAACATATGGAAAGCTCGCCATAAGGGGCCATCACTCTAGCGTTTTTGACGCGGGCGAAAATAGCTTGCAGCTTTGCAGGGCTCCTGCCGAGTCAGTGCCGACCTTGCGTTGGGCGCAGCGAGACGCCGTTGGCTCCCCGTTGGCTGGCGATAGCTCGCTTTTCCCCTCCGATATCTCGATCGGATGCCAATGGGTTCTCGAGCGCGGAAAGGGAATTGCGACCTTCCTTGTGTATCTTTCGGTGTGTTTGGTTGCGTTGGGATGAGAAAGATGATTAATCTTCCTGGACGAGGCCATGGGATGATGCGTACACCCCAATTCCCGAACCCCCGGTTCGGACAGGCGCCCTGGCGCCGGACGCGTACCATAGGTCACGCCCCCCACACTTACAACCAAAAAAAACACAGCGAAGTATGCCTATGTTACAACGCATTGAGGCTCTACCCGGATCGAGTGCAAGCTTGCCAGCCTTGCCCAGCACTCGGATCGCAATCTCCTTGTGCTGCCGCCAATACCCGTCGAAGGCATTCGATGACCAACGGCCAAGGTTTCGGATGTGATCCGTGTGTACACCTTCTCGAAGGTAGAACGTGGCTTCACCGGACCTAAAGGAGTGGCTGTTCAAGACCGCCCTCCCGCTCGCCTCAAGAATGTGTTTGATTCGTCGCGAGAACGCCGAGGAGGTCAGTTGTCGATGACCTCCTTCGCGCGCCTGATATGAGAACAACCGCCCTGGTGGAAGGTCGTTTAGGCGGAAATGGTTATCGATGCCTCCGACCGGGCAGAAGGGCTCGTCGTCTCGCGCCGAGACTCCCAGCGTGCGGCCGACGCGCCGACGCACCTTGTCAAACGGGAGGTCCAACTCGAATCGGAGAGGAGCTTCGCTCGTCGCATCGATCCGACGTGCATTGGCCACCGCTAGATGCCGTTCGGCTATGAACTCTTCGTCCTCGTCCAAAGTCGCCGCCAATCGCTCTGGTTTGGGGGCTGGAGCTGTGGCTGCATCCGCAGCCAGTTGCATCGTCCACATCTTCGGATCGTAGTTCATACGCAGCCTATGCGTCGTGTGCCAAAAATCTAGGGCGGTACGGAATCGGCGAAAGTGGCTGACGCTATAGGCTCCGACGCCATTTCCCGACAACGCGATTCGAGTGAGAAATCGCCTGACGACGTCAGGAGGTGCGGGGAATCGATCCCTCCGGTCGACCAACTCGTCGTCACAGTACTCGAGGTATTGTAGAATGCACATCGCGTACATCTCATTCGACTCCGCCGTTCGCCCTGCCGCAACCATCACCGCGTGCTCTGTCGCAGCCAATGCACACGCATGGAGCGGACGTTGGACCGGAGTCGTTGGTGTGAGAACGAGGATTCGGTTGATACCTCGATACGTCTTGGCGAACGCGGCGCACAGCCGGCGCCGCAGCCGGTGCTCCATCGCGCAGCGCCGAACTCGACGCGTCGGCCCGACCCGTAAGCGCTCTTCCTGACTTGAAGGCGCGCTCCCTCACAGCCATCGTCGGCATCGTCGGGTACGGAACGGCTCGTTGACGAAGCCTCCACGCGGCTCGTGAATCCTCGAAAGACATCTGTATTTTCGAGACGGCGTGCGACGCGGGTGGGGAGAGGCTGAACGTTCCAAGCACGCGCCCGCGATCACGCTCTCGCGGCGGAGACGGGACAGGACCGGACAACCGCAAAGTCGCAACCGAGGCACAAGAGCGCGGCTCTGAGTCATGACAGCGTGACATTGACAAAACAGGACGCAAGAGGGTTCGACCTCACCAACAAACAAAAGGTACACGACCTCGCAGACACAGGGATACGCAACTCTGTACGAACGAAGCTCCACTTTCCACGAAGGGAGTCAAATATCTCAGCCTATCGCCACAGGGGCTCTCCCGCCGCCCGCAGCAACTCGCGCCCCGCCGGAAACTTCGACAGTGGGTGCGCGATCATGAACGGGAACGGTTCGTACTGCCGTGGGCGGTCTGGCTGCCGGGACACGACGTCCGCGGGTTCACCTTCGTGTTGATGTGTTCAATCGACCACTTCACACCTCGAGTTTCCTCAAGGCTGCGCAGGTTTGAAAGCGACAAGTTCACAAGGGATTCATCGAATGCCCTTTCCTCCATCCAAGCACAACCCCGGTGTTGTCACATTGGAGAACGAAATGTTTATCGTCACATTCGTAACGCTGCCTCGGCCAGCGCCTCGACCGCCCATGCCTCCGCGTTCGTGATAGAGACCGAGTGTCGAGGCGATGGCAGATCCGTCCACCCCTCGGGAGAGCGAAGTACGCGGAGTATCCGTTGACGACGATGCCTAGTCCGTGCATACAGGCATCCAACGCTAGCGCAAGCTTCGATGGGATCAGGAGGGCCTCGAACGACGTGGAGAACGGGCCTTCCGACGAGAGGAACCTTCTCCAGTATTCGAGTTGATCGTACGTGCGACGGTCCAGGCGACGCGCCCGCGAAACCGCCTTCCGCTCCCCGTTCGCGATACACTGTCTCAACGGCCCAGTGACCGACTCGACCTCCGAGCGTCTTGGGGTAAGACAGATTTTCGATCTGTCTCCACTTCGGCGGCATTCCGGGCGCTACTGACGTCGGCACATAGCTGATCGGATTCATGCGGAAAGGGCCGACCGCGGCCTCGAGCTCGTCCTTGTCGTACGGCCCCGCGATGTACCCGAGATCGAGCATGCGCCCATCTCGCCATCCATGACCAGTTGTTGCTCCTCGGTGAGCGGTGCGTTCTTCGCGATGTGACGCTCCGACGGAGGATCCTTGATGCCGAAATCAAAGCCCTTTCGGATCTGCTTCGGTATAGCGGCCAGGTACGGCGCGACGTGCGCGACCTTTCCGAGTGCCTTGATGTTGGCTTTGAACGCGGGAGCATCGAGCGGCGGAACAATCTCGTACATCGCATCATGGAACGAGTCGACTTCGCGAGCCATGATTCGCATGCGAGCGGAAGTTTCGGGCGCTGGCGACGGGCCCGGCGCGGGCATTGAAGGCACGAACGGGACGTCTTCTTTGCTGCCGGCCGCGACAGGTTCAATTGAAGCTCTGCCCACCCCGTGCATGGGCAGTTCGGTGATGCTCGGAGGGTCCGCCCGAGCAGCGCTTAGCGCGTCTGGAAAATTCAAATCCAGCACGTCAGCGATCGGCTGCGCAGGAAGGGGCAACGCCCAGCCGGTCCGTCGGGACCGGGCGTCTACACGTACGCGGACGTGAGGAAGCGCGAACGGTGGGGGATTCGACCCCTGAACCAGAGAACGGAGGCACTCGACGCGATGCCTGAGAGGTAACGACCTCAAAAAGGGCCAGAGCCCGTAGGGACCGGGCATCTACACGTACGCGGACGTGAGGCGGAAGTGACGGCACGACACGAGAGTGGGGAAAGATTGGTGATACAGACGCGCCAACTGTTATAGTTGTTGCAGGCTGCCGCCCTCGGCACAGCGCTGAGCGGAACCACCGAAGTTACGACTACCACTGCAGGCGCAACCGCTACAGGTTTGAGGAGAGGAAGACTCGGCTTCCAATCCTCGCCCCCCAGCGTTGCCTCCTCCATGGCTTGAATGCGGCCACGCGCCTCGATGAGATCGTCCACCGGGCGCTCCATCGCCCGGGCACACGACGACTGGTGCTCGGCCGCGAGCTCAGCCCACTTCATGGCGACGTTGAGGGCAGCCGTGACCTGAGCCATGATCGACTGGTCGAAGGGTCCGAAAACCTTTATCTTCGACCTTGAACCCCGACCACCACAAATAATGAACCGTCGAGTCGTATCACCAATTCATCGCAACGGACTCGAAATGCCGGTCAAACATCTCCGAAGGCGACTGTGCGCCTCCGACGATGATCGAGGCCGTCATCGGGTCGACCGCTTCCTTTATGAGGAGCACGTAAGAATAGCGCGCGTCCTGCCTTTGCGTGCGCGGCAGGCAGCCGTCGAAGACCAGACCCGCCTCCATCCGCGCCTTGAAACCCACACCATAATGCAGACTCACTTGACTTGTTGGTGTCGTGACAGACACGACATCGGAGAATCCTTGCGATCCTTCGCCCACTTGATCGTTTCGGCAGAGATGCCGAACAAGGCGCCATCGTAAGTGGTACCCGCCGTCGTGTCTTGGGCGCCGGAAAGTTGCATCGGGGGCAATAGCGGGGCCACGTGCACGCCCGCGGCGCCACCGATAGTTGCCGCCGGCGACTCTATAGACGAGAGCGCGGCGTGGTCGTTGGTTGAGGTCGAAGCAGTCGTCATTGCCGGTAACAATAGGGTCGAAAAGTTTCGCGAGTATAGAGGCAATAAGCACTGCCGTTCGAGCGAAACGAATAAGGTGCAGAAGCGAACAGGCATTTCTCTCGCCTACTCCACTCTAAGCGCATGCGCGCCACCCCCAGGGGGGCGGCCCACCCATGGCGATGACCATGATGAAGTGAAGGTCTCGCACGCCCGCTACTAGACACAGCTTGTGCTTGGGCACCGTCCAGGCCTCCTACCACCTTCGACGCTGTAGCCTCGCGCCGTCCTCAACATGTCAGGCTACCCGGGGGCGAACCGACCCCATGGCCACCATCACACCATGATGCCCGACCCCAATGCGTGAGTAACCGAGTTCACCCTGGAATGGGGCCACGGACTTTGGACGGGGAAGCCGTGGCGCGAGCTGACACCCCACCTCCCATGGCACTCATCTCATTCGCACCCGGTCCGCGCCACCTTAGCTACAACAACAACAACTACAACAATTATGGACCACCACCCCCTGGCCCGCCTTCTCAGGCCTATTATGGGGGACCACCCCCGCCTCAACAGTACGGGGCAGGAGGGGGCTACGACAACGGTGGGGGAGGAGATTACAACGGCGGCTACGAGCAGCAGTCGGGCGGCTACGTCCCCACCCAACCCCCGATCCAAAGCCAGTACGTTCTGACCTTTTATCGCTGCGTCTTTTTTCGGGTCAAGTCCTCACCTTGTGATTGTTCATCCAGATACGCACCTCCAAACGGGTTCCCGGGCCAGCAAGCCCAGTACAACGGTCCCCCACCGACCCATTATGGCGAGTTCGACCAGAATCAGGGGCCGTCTCGATACCAGGGGGACCAGTTCCAAGTACACCAGCAACCCGTCGCGAACGCGCAGATGTACTCCAACTGCTCCGGAAAACGTCAGTACTCGTTTCTGGCGCCCCCAAGTGTTGCCCATCCTTCGTTCTGACCTGACAAGCTTCTTCATCCCCACCCGCTCTTGGTGGCTGTGCAGGCAAGGCCTTGTCGATCGGCATCAACTACACCGGCACTTCTAGCGCGCTTCGTGGCTGCGTCAACGATAGTGACAACATGATCAAGTTCATTTGCGAGCGATACCACTACAAGCGCGAGGATGTCGTCCAGCTGACTGACCGGCCTGGATCTTCCAACATGGAGATTCCTACTCGCGCCAACATCCTTTGGGCGATGCAATGGCTCGTCAGCGACGCGCAGCCCAACGACTCACTCTTCTTCCACTACTCGGGCCACGGAGGACAGGCCAAGGACTTGGACGGTGACGAGGACGATGGCTACGACGAGACGATCTATCCTGTCGACTTCAAGAACGCCGGCCAGATCATCGACGACGAGATGCACGCCATCATGGTGGCCCGACTGCCACAAGGGTGTCGACTAACCGCCATCTTTGACTCTTGCCATTCTGGTTCGGCTTTGGATCTACCATACATCTACTCTACTCAGGGCAAGATCAAGGAACCCAAGTAAGCTTGCGACCCGAGTTTATGTTATGGCCCTTTGGACCTCACTGACGCTTCGTCTCTCTTTCAGCATGCTCGCCGATGCAGGCCAGGGAGCATTGTCGGCGTTCACATCGTATGCTCGAGGCGATCTTGGTGGCGTCTTCAAAGCGGTGACCTCGGTCGGGCAGAAAGTGATGGGCGGCAACAAGGCGTCGCAGATCGCGAAGCAGACCAAGTCGTCGATGGCCGATGTCATCTCGTGGAGTGGTTGCAAGGATTCGCAGACGAGTGCCGACACGAGCGAGGCTGGAAAAGCCACCGGTGCTCTCTCGTTCGCGTTCATCGACTCGTTGACGAAGTACCCGCAACAATCGTATGTGCAACTGCTCAATACAATGCGCGACTCGTTGAGGGGCAAATGTGAGTCGCGATTCCCCTGATTGCGCGTGTAAGGTTGCAGAATCTAGCCTCATACCTTGCTTTGCTATTGACAGACGACCAAAAACCCCAGCTCTCGTGCTCCCACGAACTCGACACCAGTTTGTTGTTCGTCATGTAGAGTGCGCCGATCTAGTATATTATTTGTGTTCCTTTTTACCTGTCTCTGTTGGTGGTGCCTATGCTTTTTATAAGGCTAGTGCACTAGAATACCACAAGTTGTATCTATATTCGATACTTATCGATAGTCGGATTGCGGTGTCTCTCCCCGTCACGATGCAAGGGGTCTCAAACAGAGGAGGAAGCACGAGTCCGAGCGAGTGCTGACTGCGCACGGACCAGGTCCAGGCACAGCAGTCAATACAAAAAAAAACCCGGCCCAAGTCAGGTCAGTATTGCCAGACTCCAGGGTGAAGGAGGATATGATAAGCTACACAGATTTAATTGGCGTTTGAAAATGCGCCAGACAAAGTTGCGAGCCTAATGGCCGTAAAAAGCTCCGTACTTCGGATGTGACCGTCTGGCGTCTGGCGTCTGGCAGTGAGATCCTGGTCCACCTCGGGAATGTCGGGCAGCTTCCGCCGCGACGGGCACTTCGCAGCTTGGGCCCCCGCTTGCTTTCGACCGAGTTGGCCACCTCATCGAGGCAAGGCCCAACATGCCGCTTGCATCTTGCGTTCCGATCCCAACAACGGTCATCTTGGACCACCACGACTCCTACACGCGCAATCTCTTGGTGCTCTTCTCGCAACTCTTCTCCGCTCCGCCACCCCAACCTCGAGTCGGAGCTTCAGCCGGGATCGCCGCGAGCGATGTTGGCGCTCGACACGTGCAAGATCAAGAACGACAAGGGGACGGAACACTTCCGGCGAGGCGATGGCTCGAGAAAGGATGGCAACAACGTGTTGTTGTGATCAATGTCGATGATATTACATGGTACGTGCGGCTCATAAATCTGTGTGCTCTCATCGGCCCTCGCACGTGACTCATCGCAGTAGATCGTGCTTCTCCCCGTCTCCTCTCTCCCTCACCCGTTCCTCGTTCGGCAATTTCCCAGGGAACGCTTTGTTTCAGCCATCCTACCGCATGCGTCGTGTATCATTCTTGGACCAGGACCAGGAAACCCAAGTCGGACGTCAGATTTCTCATGGTCAGAAAGATTGATCAAAAGTTTCGGTCACCGATTGCCAATTTTGGGCTTGTGCCTCGGCCATCAGGGTCTCGCAACAAGCTTTGGAGGAAAGGTGAGTCAGGCCGTGCAAACTCGCCTCAGCTTCTCGTCGGTATATTGACACTGGGTGTGGTTTCCGTGACCTTCTAGGTTGGGCGAGCCAGGGAACCTAGACACGGGCAAATTTCGATGATTCGACTGTCGACGAGCAACACCCACGTGGACCCGATTGATCCTTTATTCGCCGGAATTCCTTCGACATTCGAAGCAGTCCAGTTCAACTCGCTCGTCGTCTCTCCGCAAGAGCTTCCGGATGAGCTTCAAGTCATTGCTTGGAGTGATAATGGCGGCCGGGACGAGATTATGGCGTTGCGCCATCGGAGCAAGCCGCTCTGGGGTGTACAATTCCATCCAGAAGTATGTTCCGATGGCCTGTCTAACCACAAATGATTCAAGCTGATCTATTCTTCTCTTGCTTGCCGCAGTCCATCTGCTCTTCACATGGCTCGACGCTTTTGTCCAACTTTCTCTCGCTGGCCTCGGCTCATCATGCCGAGCATGGCAACCCAATCCCAACTCTCCCTCTGCCCCTGGACGCACGCGCTCTGACTACGTCGTATAAACGAGGCCTTCCGAACGTCATCCCCGATGTTCCAGCTGAACCACCGTCGTACCGGGCTTGGCGATGGGAGCAACGCACAATCGAGCTGGACAATGAGAGTGAGATGACACCGCAAGAGGTTTTTGAAGGACTTGTCAAGGGTGTGAATGACCTGGGAGAAGTGTGGCTGGATTCTGCAAGGGTGAAAGCACACACTAACGCCACTCTTGAGTGCCTTGGACCCTATGACGTGCTCATGGATATGGTTTCGTGCTCCACAGCCCACTGGATTTCCTCAATTCTCGTACGTCTTCGTGCCTCAAACCACTTGGACTCACACTCGACCCGCCAACAAGATCCTCGTCCAACACGACTCCTCAAACGAGTCCCTGAACTACCAGCTCGAAGGACCTCACACCCTTTTCTCCACCCTCGGAACCGCTCAGGCAACTCTCAAACGACACACTCGTCGCCTCAACCCCGAACTCCCCTCTTTCCCCGTCGGCTTCGTGGGGTATTTCGGCTACGAGATGAAGGAAGTCTCGATGCCGCTTTCGACTTCAGCGGCGACCGTGCAAGCAGAACGAACGGATGCCCAATTCGCGTTCGCGAGTCGACTCTTGACTTTCGCGCACGAGACGGGCAAGTGGTACGCTACGGCTTTGGTTCGACTGGATGGTTCTTCACCGGTTGGTAACGATGCTTCGATCACGGGATTGGAAGCGACTTTGGGCATCGATGAGCCCGGACATAAGACTTGGATGGCGACAGTTCGAGCTTACTTTGCTCAGCCTCGGTCATCGACAACCACCTTCCCCATCGCGAGTGGAACCATCGGTCTCCCGACACTCGTGCCTGATCAGGACCGAGAGTCGTACATCTCGTCGATCGAACAGGCGAAAGAACACATCACCGCCGGGGAATCATACGAACTTTGCCAGACGACACAGTTCCGAACGACGGTCGACCCCACCCTAGCTTCGGATCCTTACCCACTCTACCTCTCGTTGCGATCCTCGAACCCGGCACCATACTCGTCCTACTTCCGCCTTCCTCGTTCCAAGCTCTCGCTCCTGTCTTCCTCTCCCGAGCGCTTTATACGCATCACTTCGGACGGCCACGCCGAAATGAAACCCATCAAAGGCACCGTCAAACGATGTCTCGACGACGAGGCAGAAGATCAACGAAGAAAAGAGAGTCTGGAGAAAGACGAGAAGGAACGCGCCGAGAACCTCATGATCGTCGATTTGTGTCGCAATGACTTATTGGCGTTCTGCGAGGTTCAGAGTGTGGCGGTGCCGGATTTGATGAAGGTCGAGACGTATCAAACGGTCCATCAGTGAGTCCGGGCATCAAATATCTCCCAATGCAGCCAACTGGTTTACTGATTGTTCTTCCTAGACTCGTGACGAGCGTGGTCGGCCAATTAACGCCGGCGGTGAACCCCTTTGAGGCCGTCCAGCGTGCGTTCCCACCAGGTACGTCATCTTGCTGCTTATCCTCGTTTCGCAGTTACTAACGCTTCGAGCAAACATTCATCAATCATCCTCAGGATCCATGACGGGTGCACCCAAACTCCGATCGCTCAAGTTGCTCGAAGACCTGGAAGGTTATCGAGCCCGAGGGGTCTACTCCGGCGTTTTTGGCTACGTCGCCGTCGACGGCACGACCGACTTTTCCGTGGTGATCCGCACACTTGTATTCAACGATACCCGTAAGTCTTGACAGCATACATACTCATGCGCACACTCTTTACTGATAAAAGATGTCGCGGTGTGTGCACAGAATTGACCCTCGGCGCAGGTGGAGCGATCACCTATCTGTCAGACGCGGCCAAGGAATGGGACGAAGTGTTGACCAAGAAGGAAGCGGTTATGAAGTGCTTCACTTAGGCCACCTTCCCCTCTATGGGTTTTGGTTGCCATATTTTCCATTGTGTATGTGGATGTTTATTTTTCCATTGCACTGTTAGTCGCGTCAGTTGTTTCTCTTAAATATCGGCTCGCCGTGGCGTCTGCTTATTATCGCGCTGCAGCAAGCTTTGTGGTAGGTTAATGTAATTCGTAACTCGGGTATAGAACACATGGTTTGCAAACTTAGACGTCCCTCTTCTTTTGAGGTGTCCTCACATTCTAGAAAACTTGGGCTTGGTCCAACTCGATGATCAATGAGCGCTGCCAGCGATCTCGTCAAGGCTGATCGACCATCATTCTGCTAGGGGGACTGCATCCATTTCCTACTGCTTTATTACACTGCCCACTGCCGAAACTATAATTTCCACATTTCGCTCGCATCGGGAAGGCCCCTCCTTTCACCATCACATCCATCCCCGGGCCAACTCCTGGCGCCGCTGACGCACGAACGTTTCGCACACGCGAGGAGATTAAGCGGCGCAATTCAAGGATTTCGTTTGTTTGGTAGACAGGTTCATGGCGATTCAGTGGAACTCTCACCTTTATTGCTTGGCAAAGTTGGAAGGAGCGGCGAGCAGTCGAGGAGGTCTGTGCAGCGTAGTACCGGGCGTACGCGCAAGTACAAGAGTGCCTGAATAGAATTTGATAGGCCTGATCCCGCGCGTGGCAAACTGGGTCTTACAACTCACCTTTGGCTCTGCATCGGATCAGGTGTATCAAATTGTATTCAGGCATTGTACTCGCGCGTACGCCGCACAGACCTCCTCGACTGCTCGCCGCTCCTTCCAACTGGCAACCCACCTCTGGCTATACATATAAGCACGCTGGAAAGTGGCGCGCTGCGCGCGCCTCCGACCCTCGCTTCCGCGCGGCGTAGCCATACATGTTGCCCGCCTGCAACCCGGATTGCTGGATGGCCCGAGGACTAGCGCAACACGGAGGCTGGTGTGGCCTTCAACAAGTTCATCTCATGTACGTGCGAGCTCGTATCGGGGCTTATGCGGCCATTGTGTATAAAGCATACTCGGAACACTCATTGTCAATTTCTTCTTTAGATTAGTAGCGAGAAGAAGCTCGATTAGAACATCATTACATCATTACATCATTACATCATTACATCATTACATCATTACATCATTACATCATTACATCATTACATCATTACATCATTACATCATTACATCATTACATCATTACATCATTACATCATTACATCATTACATCATTACATCATTACATCATTACATCATTACATCATTACATCATTACATCATTACATCATTACATCATTACATCATTACATCATTACATCATTACATCATTACATCATTACATCATTACATCATTACATCATTACATCTCGCTGCGTTCTACCAGCTTGATGAGACGGCACGTGACCTAATCACGTCCATCAATGCTACCTTATCCCCTCCGCTAATGATGTAATAATGTAATAATGTAATGATGTAGATGTAATGATGTGTAATGATGTAATGATGTAATGATGTAGATGTAATGATGTGGAATGATGTAATGATGTAATGATGTAATGATATAACGATGTAATGATGTAATGATGTATGTAATGATGTGTAATGATGTAATGATGTAATGATGTAATGAGCCGTAGCGAGCCTGAGCGCGAGTGAGCGACAGCGTTGCCGCCTGACGCGCCGCTATCGATCACAGTCCTGGTCTTACTATTTTCTGTTCCCTTACGCTTTCGGTGGTATATCTTGATTCGAAGCCAACCGACCATACGATATGTTGCCTCTCCTGTCTGCTCCCGGCAACGCGTCAGCGTTTGCCGCTCCCATCCGCGGGCGAGGTTGGCACTGCGGTGTGGCATGTGCTTCAACGCCGGCAGATTTCGTTCAAAGAGCGTCTGGATCGGCTCGCCGAACGCGATGATCTCTCGGTTGTCTGGTTCAGAACGCGTTCACCCGCAGTTCATGAATCGCGGCCCTCGGCATTCGGTTTGATCGGGGGACTTTTCGCCGGACGGGCGAAACAGGTGTTGCGACGTTCGCGCGGTAGTCCACGTCATTTCGGTCGCCGCTTTTCGACGCTGAATAATACTCAAATGCAGAGCCCCGTCGCTGAGTCGAGCCGCCGCTCATCAGGTCCTTCTGCCGTGGACGTGCGCCACACAATCGTCGACCTCGACGCATTTCGAAGGGAACTTGGCCTGACCCCCGATCCAGCCGCGGAACAGGCCGAGCGAGACCGCGATGACGTGTATGAAAGACGAATGGAAGAAGTTTTGGGTTCACGATCGGAGCAGGAGGTCGAGGAAGAAGATGATGCTGAGCTCGGGGAGGGCGGCGGAGAGTCAGGCTCGACAAGGGGTGAAGACTCGGACGACCTCGAGATTCTCGACGAGCCCATGGGCTAGCTAGGGATGGTTTGGCGCATTTGTTGACTGTAGATTGTGGATTTTGAAGGAATTTGCTTTTTGTATGCGGCCCATATCCCACATGGTGGGATGTGGACGCCAAAGTGCACAAAAGTAAATCGAATGTCAGCCTTAAATCAGGCGTTGACGCATTGACGACCACGATCCCACGAGCCGGTCGCCACGGCCACAGTCGCCGAACGGCAGTGCTTGAAGGTTCTGCTAAGTTAAAGACTGAAATTTCGTGCGCATCTGTGCTGACATTTGCAGGTTCAGGTTTGGGAACGTTGCCAGACCCGTGGGCCCAGGGGGCGGGGGGCGGGGAGCGGTGAACCGAGAGGCTATGACGTCACGCCACGTGGTTTGTCTACGTAGTTTGTCTCGACGACGATTTCTAGTAGATAGTTTTAAGGATTTTAAGGACACTCATCGCTCGCTTTCGACTTGGACGGACCCTGACTTTGCGACCGTTATAACTGAATTCTCACGGCATCCTTGGGGATCCTGAGTATACGGCGCTGATCACAACGACTACAGTAAGCTAACCTCTTGGTAATGAGTTGATATATCAAGTAGTACAGAAGTTGAGAATCCGAGGGCATTTTGGTCCATTAGAGAAGGGCATTTTGGTCCATTAGAGAAGGGCATTTCTGTCCTTGTTTTTTTTTTTTGTTTAACTGGGCTCATAAATTACGATCCTTCGGGTTGGCTAGAATCGCTACAAAAAGAGCTAAAAGAGGTAATAAAGCAACGACGACAAGCAGCTGGGTGAAAATCAAACCCCTGCGCGCAAAGAGCGCTGCGCAGATCAAAGCCAGCCGAGCACCTAACGCGGACTCCAACGGGCGGTGAGTACTGCTGCCGCTTCACGTCCCAAGGGGGATGCCTTACAGAACAGCCCTATAAGTAGCCTCTGAGTAGCTAGAACTGCCGAGTTATAGTTACGACTTGCTTTTAGTCTAGTGGTCAAGAACGACAGCTTGTAATTTATGCACATCAGAGGCGCATACCTTGCAGTCCTCATGAAAACAAGCGAGGGCATTTTCGTCCTTTCGCTATCTTTCGAGGGCATTCTTGTCCTTTTCTCTTTTTGTATATATATCTTCGCACACCTGGTATCTCTGATGCATTTTCCGGCCCTCTGCAGATCGGTCATTAGGCTCTCTGCACCTGCAAATGACAAAGCGATCGTAGTGATCACCTCGGCAACCGGGTGGGGTCTGAGCGAGGCAGGCTTTTTGCGTTAATTGGTGTCCATGTATACAGCCGAAGGTTTACTGATACAAACCTTCCCACTTTTCATGATAGATATCTCTGCCAGACTTCGACATCAGCGAAGGCGAACAGAGAGCCACCCAACGCGAGAATTCCAATTTTCCATCGCTCGCCAAGACTGATTCGACTCCGCAGCTGCTCGTGACCGGTCCTTTTGCCTCGGCTTGTCACATCCGCGACAGATTCCCCCAAGAGATTTTTGATATAGCCTCACACAAATGCGAAGTGATTCGCGAAGAGTTGGGTATGCTACGGCTACAATGCAATGAAGAAGAAACAAGACTCGAGGAGCGCCGTGCGCTCACTGCAGTTCTTGTAAACTTGGTCAACAACAGCTTGATCATGGCGTCCTTGGCCTTGGATAATGTCGATGATGTCTCCGCAACCCCAAGACAGACTCCCACTGTTCGAGATATAGGGACGTATTGTCTGCCACCAGACCACCAGACCCGGGGCCTGCTTCTTGGCGCGCATCGCCAGCCTGGGAAGGCATACTTTGCCAGATGTTAGAGCGAGCAGTCCAGTTTCTGACACACGCAGTAGATGTCAGGCCGGTTGCCTTACGGAAGGATCGCAAGTACTGGGTCGATCGTTCTTATAATCGTTGTTCACTCGAACGGCATTGTAGACGGTGTTCCGTTGTATCAGGTTCGGTTGGCATGAATGTGTGCTAACTCAGAAGGCAAGATAGAAAAGAGAGAGAGAGACTGAACTAAAAAAAAGAGGGGCAACCGTCCAATGTCGTCGTCCTATCAATATTGTCGCATATTACCCTAACTAGTAAAAAAAAAGTGTCGATCCGCGACCATGTACCTAAAATCGCTGTTTTTGACTGTGTTGCGGCCCTCTGGGCCGCCTATAGTGAATGTACCAGTACAGTCTTGCGTCTGACGCACCTGCCTGTGATATTGGCCTCGCGACCAGAAGTCATGTACGACCCTTTTCGCATTTTCTGCACCATAAAAGTCGAGCTACAGTCCGAGGAAAAAAAATTGTTGATTTTTGGCGAGGTGCCCAACTATTGAGCAGTTTGTGTGGGATTTAATGTATAGCAAGCGCGTGGGTTTGCATGACACTTCTTCTACAGAGCTCAAGCGTGGTCTCGCTGTCGTTGACGCGTGGACGCGGGCGTCACTAATAAGCTGCGCGATGCCCCGTCGATCACGTGACGTATTTCTGGCATCCCGATACCGGTTTTAGGGGCTCAACAACAACATGAGGTTCCAGGCGCTGTGAATACTCCTGTGAATACTCCCGCGCTACTCTCTCCATTTTTCGCCTTTTCCCTCCCACTCTCATCGAATTTGTGTGACAACCGCGCCGAGTCTTTGGCGCGAGGGTACTCGCGCCGTACGATAGCCTACCGCGGGAACATGGGGAGACCATGAACCCGCTGGGCGCCCCGCTCATCTCCTCTCTTCTTCGTCCCGCTCCGATCAACAGGATCAGCTCCCCGCGCGTAATGACAACAATCAACCGACCTTGGCATTGCGACCCGTATAAGCGTCCGCCGTACAGCTTTGTAGAACGGACAGCGTGGTCAGCGCG
This sequence comes from Microbotryum lychnidis-dioicae p1A1 Lamole, assembly GCA_001244265.2. Taxonomy (NCBI): domain Eukaryota; kingdom Fungi; phylum Basidiomycota; class Microbotryomycetes; order Microbotryales; family Microbotryaceae; genus Microbotryum; species Microbotryum lychnidis-dioicae. Next base: position 1,520,885 of record CDLV01000009.1, on the reverse strand, counting down.
AGGGCCCGATGGCCGATCCGACGCTGAGCTCGCCCCACCACCACCTCTTCCTGCGCAGAGCAAGTGCACAGGCCTCGAACCCCGCTCAAACCACTCAAGCCCCACGTTCCCATCCGCGACTACCTCGGCCCCAGATGGCCGTGTGTATCCACTTCAAGACTCGACACTGGGAGTGCAAAGGACGAACCGGACACTTGAGCACGTGCTGCTCGCAGGGTAAGGTGCAGCTACCTCCCCCTCCCAGCCTGATCCCAAGTATCAAAATCTACTTGAAGGATAGCGGTCAGTTGCTCCGTCCAACAACATCCGTCTACAGTAGACCCGCATGCTGAACTGTGCAACCCACCTACACAGGAGCTCAAGCATTCCGCAAAAACGCCCGGTCGCACAACAACGCGCCGTCTTTCACTTCGACCAGACACGGCTGGGCACTCTAGGACTCCCCGTGTTTCGCGTGTTCGGTCGCCGCTATCATCGACTTGGCGCCCTGATCCCTGCCGTGAATCAACGCCCAGCCTTTGCCCAAATATGGCTCATCGACCTGGCCGAAGCCACTGACACTCGACTGGGACCCGACGGCGCAGACAGTCGCATACAAAGATCTACTTTGACCAAGCTCGAGTCCATGTTGCGTACCAAGAATCACTTTGTGAGGGAGTTCGCATCGGCCAAAGCCCGCGCAGGTTGGGACACGGCCAAAGAGCCGGCCCTGCGCCTCTGCCTACCACCTGGCCGAGACCGACGCACCCACAACCTTCCTACGTCGAGCACGGAAATGGCGATGCTTATCTGCGATTCCGACACCAACACGGGAGATTGTGGACCTCAAGACCTTATTCTCCAGGTGCACGGTGATCGATGTCCCGAGGGTCGGCCCAAGTACCAAGTCATCAGCTCGCTCCATCCGTCTGCGTTGCCTCTCCGATAGCCACTACTATTTCCTGCAGGGGAAGATGGCTTCCACCCCAACATTCCTCTTTGCGGGTTTTGCTAGGCTGGGCTGCCAATCGCCAGAAACCGAGAGCAGATTGGCAAAGGTGTCCAATCGCGCGAGGTACTTGCCGGTCTCGGTCTTGCTGACGAAGGCGAAGAGGAGGACGAAGACTGTGACGATGAGGATGAAGACGGCGGGGGACGAAAAGAATGGTGATGGTGAACGTACGCGTCTTCGGCTCTTTCTCGGATGCTCCATTCTGTTCAAGGCGCAAGCACAGACTGACATTGAACTTTTGAACACCTAGGACGAAGGTCAAGTAAAGGGGTCGAGGTGGTGAGTCTCGCGTTCACAATTCTTTGCGCACTAATTGCCAAACGCGACGAGTACTTCTCAATCCCGCATTGCACCCAGCGTCCCTTCCTGGAGTTTGTGATTTACGGATATACTCCCAAGTCGAGACCGATTGACTCAACACATCCGGTTGCATCAAGAGAACCTACGCCTCACCACGACCCAAGGCATCAACGGCTTGACCCCAAACCCAATTGGACGTTTGATGACTTTGGGCTCGACGTTCGAGAATAGACCGTGCGACATCACGCAGCGATACCAGGATGCGATGGCGTGCGTTGTCAAACATGGAAAGCCTCCGCTGCTCATCACGATGACTTACGACCCCGAAGCACCGGAAATCAAGGCTGCACTGGGGCTGAATGACAAAGCATGCACCCGTCCGGATCTCATTGCACATGTGTTTGAAGCCAAATCCGGCAACAAGCGACATGCAGGCTGTTTCGGCGATGAATGTAGGATGAATGGATTTGTTTCTTTGCTGTACTTCGTAGGGTGTTTTCTTAACCTCTGCGCTGAGATCATGTAGACTGTTCGATTATCCTGCTTTTCTTTTGACTTTGATCCTCCCGTTAATTTAACGGGTTCCCACTGGTTCGGTCATAAGATTTTCAGCCTAGTCCAGCGGTTGGGTTCGACTCCCCTGGCCACTCACGCGAGTCGTAGCGGAATAGCGGTTCGAGTTGCAGCAAGACGAAGGACAACATTGGTGTGTCCAAAAATTCAGCAAGAACCACAATGAAAGCGACTGAACCTCAGCAAGTGAAATAAACAACCTCAGGAACCCGATGAACACTAGGGACGGTGGGAGGGATCACAATTTGGAGCTTTGCGACCAAAGCTTCTGAATGTCAGTCGGCTGCAACTGATGATGTAGAAGTCTATCAATCGGCTCAGCATACCTTTGCGACAAGTCAAGTCACTCGGATCGGCGCAGATGGCGCGAGAGGAGGCAAAGGTTCTGCTGTGTAAGGCTGCACCCCTTGAGACCGGGCCTTCGACCGCGTAGCCGACGTCAAGAACTGACCCCGACGCATGCACGGGCCTCGGCCTGGTCCAATTGGGACGCCCTTCCCTATCTCTCTCTCTCTTTCTCTCTCTTGGTAGTTTAACTTCTAACTGAAACCCAGTAACGACGTTTAACAAGTATCCTCTACCGCCTCTCACTGTCTCGACTTTGATCTACGACCGTCCTCCCTCGCGACTCTCTGTCAGGCACGACTCTTACGTGCTGAGAGCTGTGCAATTAGCATGCTGTGTTGCCCAACAAGAACGTACAGAGCTGTTGCCCGTACAACTGAGTTGTAGGAATAAGAATGCAGAGTACATGTCGCAACAAGCGCAGACGTATCTTGACGCTCACCTCGAGTTGCTCAAAGCGAGCCACGTCGAGGATTTGAGACGAGCTGCTTGCAGCTAACGTCCAGCAAGACGGGACGCTCGGTCAGCCACTTCGTCAGCCACTTCGTCAGCCACCTCGTCAGCTGGGAGGTAGTCTTGGGAGTGAGGAACGCACCTGTCCCTACAGGCGGTGAACGCAGCCGCAGAAGCTGGTAAGGAAACGTCGACAACGCAGTGAAGGCCCGAAAAGGAACGTGCGTTGCGAGTACCGCCTGTGAGCCCGCGTGTATGGGAAGCACAGCTATGCACAGCTAGCCTCCACGGGGGTCCTGCCGAAAAGACCATCGTGATTGCGAGATCGGGCCTATGAGTAGAGGTCCAATAAAATCATGGTGGTGACACCGGACGAGACGCCGTATCGGATCGTCGTGATCTCGGACGAGGTGGAGGTCCCAATCGGGGAGGAGCGCACTCTGCATTCCTCTGTGTTTTGTGTCGGCATCGTAGGCGAGGTACGATAGCTCCGCATCCTGAGCCCGCAGCGCCTTCAAGGACCGGAGTTGGACTTCGGCTCACCAAGACCGTTACACCGGAGGTAGGTCACTGGCGTACCGGCTGACGCTCTCGTGTTCAGGCTGTTGAGACGATCAGGTTGTTGAGACGACTTTGTGCTCTTACGGAAGTTGCGGTGGACCAGGCGCGCCGCCGCCCAGTCCAAAGCAGAGCCTAGTTGCCGAGCAGCGCGACACGCGTCTGCGCGCGCGCACCAAAGGTTTCGCGTCGAAACGGTCACGTGATCGCGTGATCCGACCACGTTCATAAACACGGCCCAAACAGGGCTCACTCCTCTGAGCCTCGGGTCCCCCGATCTCGTCGAGCCTCCTTCCCACCGTTCAGCATCCCTCACCTATTCCTCTCCCTTGCTAAAACAAGTCGCCTACCATCATGCTGCAGGACGTTGTCAATCATCTCCGACCAACAATCCGACTCCGTTTTACCCCTGTTCCCTTCGCAGGCGGGCGCGTAGTCGAGGCCGACGGGGTGGACGACGATTTGAATCACAAACCGCGATGGAGTGATGACGAACCGGATCAGCCCCACATCAACATCAAACAAAGTTTGCGTACGTCTCGTTTCCTAATATATCATCTATTTGGACGGCGGTACTGATCAACAGGGAACCGCGCGTTGTCATCTTTCCAGTCACGTCGTCCCCGGGCGGACGAACTACATCCTCAGCATTCTCGTCCTCGCCCGCAGCACACTCGCGCTTCGCCGCCTACGACGCACCGACCTCTCCCGACGCTGGATCAAACAAGTTCGCCTCATCAGCCCCTTCCTCATCTCCGAGACACGAACATGCCGATCGCGTCGATTCGCACGTGACCTCGGCGCTGCTTTCGGTCGCCGTCGGCGCAATCGCTCGCGCCGCCTCCGCCAACTCCGAAACACGGTCTATGCTGCAGTCAACGGCACCAGCCATTGCTCGCCCGATCCAGTTGACTGACAACGACGACATTTACCTGATCCTCGAGCGAGGCGTCGTCATGCAGCTTGGACGCAAGGCCAAGCGACCCACTCAACCGCGCCCCGAGACGACTTTGCCTGTTCAATTGGCTAAATCAGCCAAGCATGCCTCGCGAATGCATTGCACCCTCCGCATCCTCCCCAAGACACCTCAAACACCTCCTCACAAAGTCGTGGTGCAAGTGCACGTTCTGGGAATGAACGGTATGAAGATCGACGGACGACTGTACCGAAAGTCCGCCGTCGCCGTCTTGACGGTCCCCATCGGCCACAAGCTCAAGCTCTGCCTGTGGAGCTGGCAAGGCGTCGTCCACATCGCCGACTCTAAACTGCCCAAGCAACGCAAAGCCACAGATATACCGTACACTGCTCCTCTCTCACCCGTCGCCTTGAGCGTCTACGATTCGCTCACCGACGGCGACTCATCGAACCTTGGCCATCGGGACGGGAGTTTTGAACTGGCGACTCCTAACGAAAAATCACACGGCCCCGCATCACCGGCTCATTCGGACCACTCACTCTTATCTGCGCTTCCTTCATCACCCTCGGCCCAAGAGGATGACGAAGTCGAGATGGACGATGTCGACCAAGTAAGCGCTGAATCGACTCGAGCCGCAGCGTTGGTCGAGTCGCTGGGCCTCGACCTCCCTGGTCTGATCGCGAGCGCGATCGTCTTCTCCCCTCGTTCGACCGTCGACATCGAGACAGTGGTGCAATCGTTGCTCCGTGAGGTCGGAGGGATGTGGGACGTGCTCGAGGACGGTGAAAGGAGTGAGGATTCGCCCCAGAATCGTGAAGATCGAGCGGTCGAGGCGTGGTGGGAAGTTGTGGAGAGGGTACTGTGTCAAGAGCCTTTCTTTGGTTGCATCGACAATGCTGGTCTAAAGGTAAGCTCACCTACTGACTCGTGCGGTTCAGATTTGAATTACCGAGGAGGCGACTGGGCATCAGATCTTGCAGCATCAGAGTCTTCCGAGGGGACTTTATACTCATCAGTTCACTTTCGTCTCCGCAGGACGCCTCGGGCCACCCACTTCAACCCTTGTTCTTCTACATGCCTGACTCTGATCCGTCCCGATCCCGAGTTGCGGCACTGGAGCCATTCGTGAAGCGTGTCCGAGGTGCCCGACAACGCCCTGCGCAGTACTTTTGGCGCAAGCCTTCCTTGCGCAAGAACAGATGACATCTCGGCCGTCAACGTGGCGCGACACGGCTGCCGACGACTCCGCCGCGATCGAGCTTCGGATCGAGATGAGTGTCGAGATGAGTTTTATTTCTTGGGACTCGTCAGTCTATCCGTCAATTTTGTAAATGTAGCTCTTCGGTATCCTCTATGTGCTTTTGGAACGAGCATTGCCTCGATGGTAACGGCTCAACCGAGAATAATACTTGGCCAAGATCCGAATCTATATCGCCCAGAGCTCGAGATGGGCGGCGGCCAGGACTGGCCAGTGGCCCCGGGCCCGGAGCGCTTGTAGAGTATCCGCTCGTTACGCCAACTTCAAGTTTGACTTCAACTGGGTGTCACGCCTGGTTCTGTTAGATCTGTAGACGAATCGGATTCTTGCATGTGTGTGTCGATACGACATGTCACCTACCCCGACATGGGCTAGAAATATAAATTCGGAACCGGCGTCACCCAGCAAGCGGCCAAGCGCCCGGCGGAAAAGGCCAGCTCGCTCTTGCCAGCTTGCCCATTCGTCATTGCCAGCCTCGGGCCAGCAGCCGACGAATATCGACTGTCTCGCTTGTCGGAGCTTTGTGGGTACGACAAAATGTCATCGGAGTCGGACGAGCCGACGGTAGCGTCACTTGTACGTTTGAACGTCTCATCTCATCTTCACGCCGACCATGCTGTCCAGCTGACTTACAAGTCTGCTCCAATTCGCAGGCGTCAGCGTTGATGCGAACGATGCTGCACGAGCTCGTCACCGACATTGCGATCGAGGAACATCGCCTCGCATGGCGCCGCAGGACAAGCATGCAAGCGTCAGTTTGAGTTCCCGGGCTTTTAAACACCTGCTTTTGAGCTCTTGGGACTCTGGGCGCCTACTTCGAGTCCCTGCACGGGCTCCAACTGGTGACGTTCTTCGTCGATGGGAACGAGAGCGGAGCGCGCCTGCTCCCCGCGTCTCTTCGCGAACAGGGTTGTTTGCCAAGAGTGAGAAGCTAATCTTACCGATTTTTCGTATTTATAAACAGTAACGAAGCACAGGCCAAAGCCAATGCAGCGGAACGCTTACTCGGTCCCAACGGTGAGAGCTCCAGCTCAAGCTCGGGAGCTGCAACGGCGTCCACCTCGAACCTGAGCCGTCCGGCGAGCCCCTTTGGGCATCCGAGTCCGCACAAGAAGGACGATGCTCTCTACGAATGCATGATTTGCGGAAGACAGGTAAGTACCGGTCGGAAAAGTATTGGAAGAGGAGTTCGCGGCGTTGAATCTGAATCAACCGAGCTGACGATCGAGACTTTGGCGATCTGTACCAGATCGGAGCTCCCAGGTTCGCCTCCCACCTTTCAAGCTGCATGGGCTTAACCGGTCGCTCGAAACGAACGGCCACGAACAAAGCCCCTATCAACGGAAAGCTTCGGCAAGTGCTCGTCGGATTTACCTTTAACGTTCGCCCGATCGCTCAGATGCAATACAGCTAACCCGCTCTACTCATCGTGATGGAACGCCGGTTGCCGCGCTTCGCTATCCCCCCCACTTCGTTTGCCAGCAGCCAACTTAGCAGCGACCGCGCCTCCTCTTACGCCAGTGACGAAGACAGTCTTTCCGGAACAGAGAAAAGTGAGTGAATGTTGCCGCACCCCTTTTTTTAAAATTAATCATGCCCTAACAATCTTCTCCTATCGTAGGAAATGGCACCAAAGCAAGCTCGAACGGACTGAAGCGCTCGGCGAACTTGTCAGGGTTCAACGGAACAAGCAAGCACAAGAAAGCCAAGGCCTCGAGCAAGTTTTTCTTTGAAATTGTCACGGGTTGAATTAAAGTAGCTGATGTTCGTAGAGATTTCACCTCATACAGCACCATCGCATCCCGCCAATGCATTGCAAGCACAGATCGCATCAATCGGTTCTCATCCTCTCGCCAAGACGCTCTCGGCACCCGCGGCCCCTCCGATATCAAAGACCGCCTCCAAAACAATTGTATCATCTCTTTCGGGACCATCAAATACCAAATCCACGCCCTCTCCTTCAAAACCCCTTCCTTCAGCGTCTCTGACAAGTTCCATATCCCCCGCATCGAAGAAACCTCCGATACCTTTGTCGAAAAAGCCCTCCAAGAGCACGGATCGGCCCGAATCGGATAGCGAGGAAGACTCGCCCGATTAAAATACCAAAATTTCAAGCCTGGCAACATCAACACCACGAAAATCTTAGCATTTCTGGAGAACGGTTCAGCTCCGAGCAAAACGCCGAGTACGCTGCCGAAGAAAGGGCAGCATCCTTTGGCACATCGTTAGTCTTGCGCTCAGCGCGTCGCTAGGGCCCATATGGAGTATGCTGAGACTTTGTTTCTACATTCCATAGGTGTAGGCACAGGCGGATTAGGATCAGGATCCGATTCTGATTCTGTTGCCGGCAATGTATCCGAATCCGATTGACCACAATTCTCCCCTTGGCTAACACGCGGCGCCAGCGTTGCCGTTTCGTCCCCGGCCTCCAGTTCTCCCTTTCCCTGACGCCATTCCACGAGCCTTATTCGCTGTGATTTGTCCGCGCACTGCATCCTTTGCAACCCTTTAACGCATTCCTCGCTCAACGTAACTCAATATTTCCTCTTGCAATATAGCTTCTTGGTCTTCATTCACGAACGTCACATCCGGGTCAGAGCTGCGCGTTGCGATTGAAGAGTATGCGCATTAAACAACATAAGGACACCACAGAGGTTTACACTGTCTTAGAACAGCTAAGTCGAGGCTCTAAGCTGCCCCACTAAGCAAAGCTAGGCAACACATTTATATGACACCCGTAGCGATCAAGCACCAGCAGCATCCCTCCTCGTCGCGGACTTGACATCCATCGAAGCCTCACGCGACTGGCCATGTTGCTGAACCCCTACCAACGCCGGCCCACTCTGTACCTTCTCAGCATCATAAGTATTATCGGCGACCTGGACTGCGTCGCCCATATGTCCCTTGAGACGCTGAATCGTCGCGACAAGATCGTTGTAAAATTCTAGCCGAGGGGCGAGGCGATCCGTCACGGTCGGGATGATCAAGGAAAGCTGCTCGCGGCGGGGATCCGAGGTAGGTGTAGCAGCCGATCGAATGTCGGGTACAGACACGTCGCCGGCTAGCCGCCGAGGTGGCGGAGTTTCTTGGGGCTCTAGACCGTATCGATGCGAGACGGAATAAGTCGAAATGAATAAGAGCAGAAGCGATACGCGCGAGGCTTGGAATTCGAACAGGTGCAGGATCTCCCCGAGCTGCACGCGGGAGGGAGGAGCGTTCAGCGTTCGGCTTCGGGACATCACGCCTCACGCCCTGTACTCACCCGGCTTTCGGCAAGGTCCCAAATGTCATCCATCTTCGGATTCTTCGGGGCCAGCTTGCGTTTGTCTCTTTTCGAACTCGTTCGGCGGAGTAGACGGGTCGGCGAAGCTAGTGGTCGCCGACGCTTCGCTAAATCATCGTCTCCTGAGGAGCAGTCATATTCCTCGTCTTCATCATCGTCAGGATTGTTATCTTGCTTCGGCCTGTCCTCGGCGGTCTCGTCGGCTTCGAGATTAAGCCAACGACGCCACAGGATGAGCTTGGAGCGATCGAGTGCACAGACCCGCATCATGCTCGCTGCGCGACGGTAATTGATCTCGACGACGGCCTGTCGCCATCGCTCAACGAGCGCATCTTCATCGTTCGGCAAGTCCCATTTTCTTTGATGGCGACGGTATTCTCCGAGGACCCGATCCCCTCCACGCGCACAGATGGTCGACCAAGCGAGGAAAGGATCAACGGCGTGGGTATCGGGCTGCCAGGCGTACAGCTCATCTTTGAACGCGTTCGAGACCGGAAGCAAAGAGATGGCATCGCGGAGTCCGACCACGGCGCGAGGCGGGGTAGGTTCGGTTCCAGGCGAGTCGTGTGAACATCCCTTGGAAGGGCTGACGGTCCGCGGTTGTCCACAATCTTTGCACTCCTTGTTCTGGTCACGATGCTTGAGTGAGTCGGAGTATTCTTGCGCGTACTTTTGCATGGCCGTCCAATCAACGAGAAGCTTGAACTCGTCCTCTTCGCGCGAGTCCTGCTGCGACTCGGGGATGAAGATGCTCGCACGAACCCATCTGCGGCGCCGAACGAAGGAGCGGCCGGTATTGGCCACACCACGCCAGTGGTGACTGCCGAAATGTGTCGCGTACGACCAACCGTGCTCATCGACATCGCCACCCATGTCGACCATCCAGTCGGGGTCGAGCCAGTTCCACTGTGGCGTTGGCAAGCCAAACTCGTGTCGGGTGTAAGGCGAGTTTCTGAAAGAGCAAATGTCGGGCGGGAAGTCAATTACGATTCATCATCGAGGAATGGCAAGCGTCTTGGAGACATTCTTACCTCAGCCGGCTGTTCTGAAACGATGATGGATCCAGCTGAAACAAAGCCCCCGACGAAAATCTCGGTAGTCCAAAGACGACAAGCCTAAAGGCAAAGCCAACAGTAACGTTAGCGTGGATATTCTGTTGAGTATCAGATCAGACTTTTGCCGTTCGCATTGAACCGTGCGCACCCTCTTTGGTTCTCGTACAGGACCATGACCTCGATCTTCTCTTCTTCCCGCTCACCACCAGCGATGGCGGCCAGTGCTTTGGCGAAGGCAGAATCGGATTGCTCAACCTGCGCCGATTGTCCTGTAGCGTATTGCCTTTGCCGCGTCCTCAGTATCTCGTCAAATGCTCGTTTGCTCTTAGCGCGAGTGTTGGTGACCGCCGACTGGAACGTAATCCTACGTCTCGGGGTGTCCATGGGCTGATCGACAGTCAAGATTTGGGACTGCTGACGAGAGAGACTGAGACTTGACTCGGCTATTGATGCACGGGTCGGGATTTGAGATAGTAGAGACAGTCGGGTAGGTTGATCGGTGGCGTTCGTGCTCGTCCGAGAAAGGTCCGGCGAGTCGACGGGACTGCTGATCCACGAAGCAGCGTAAGATGATGGGAACCGCGAAGGGTCGCCGGAGTCGGCCGGAGTCTCGGGATGGGAAGAGTTGGGATTGGGAGTGTACGTGTCCAAGTCAGAGTCATTGAGGAGATCTTGATCCGCACCAGGACCCTGCGCCGACGAGCTCGGAGTCGACACGATTTCGCCCTTTTTGTTTTTCCACCGACGGATACTGTGCAGTGCGCGCTTGTGACCACCGTCCTTCTTGGGTACAACCTCTATCTTTACCAGTTGATTCTCGCTGGCGAACGTCGCCTCATCTTGGAAGAAGTCGTCGCCGATTTCGTCCCGCCGCTCGCGGTACGACCGGTACGTGAGCTTACCGACGGCTTTCTGCCGCTTGCCATCCCGCTTCCCAGTCAGCGCGATCCACCCACTCTTGAGCAAAGGTCGTGAGGTGAATGCTCCAACTTTTCGCGGATCGAGCTTGGCCTGACATTCCGCTGCGATCGCCCGCCGTTCCTCCTCGTCCTGCGCCGAAGCAACGTGGCTGCCGGCGGACGCGCCATCGATCGACGAGGAATGGCCCAGTGCAAACTGTGCATCATCCTGGGGTGACATAGTCTTGGTGTCTGACATCGAGACAATTTCCGCCATCGCTTGCACCGCAGCAAACCGTTCCAAAAGCGAGTACGAACCTCCGGGAGGCGAATGCGGTGAGGGCGGGGGTCAGAGCTTCAGAGCGTCACCGCCATCCCACTTCTTCGGCTTCTTCGGCCGGGTCGAACGTTTTTCAAGTAGCCTACTAGGATAATTCGAGCCGCTTTCAACGCGCGCAACCAAGTTCATCTTAGATTTTTGTTTGTATCTTGAGTTTGCAGAATAAAATGCCTGTTAATTACTTGAGTACCTTTGATGAGTCCGTAGGACTATTCTCAGCCTCGATCGGGTTTCGCCAAGGCTGACCCGGGGGTTTGCACCGATTCGAGGTGTCGCGATCACGCGCGGGTAGAAGGCGTGGAGCCGCACAAGATCCTTCACTCGGTTGTAAGAGCTGCAGAATTGGAGCAGGCAAGTCTTGCGGGCAGCCAAGCAGGCGACGAAGTATTCATGGCAGGCATGATGATCAATCTCTGGCTCGGATCATGCCAGAGGCGACTGGTAGCGCTTGACCCGACGTGGCGTGGCTAAAAATAGGCAAGTCGCCGCAGGCGCCGGGACCCCTTTTTGGGTCCAAGAACTTGGAAACCCTGCCCAGAGATCAGTGGCCGCCGAGCGATGCTTGCGCCTGTGCTCCCTTGGAGGATCGGGGAGTCTGCTTGCATCGCACGGATTGCCTTGTTCGGTAGAGCTCCAAGTTAACTTCGTCTACAGTTGGGAAGACTTACCTAGGTGGGCAGCTTGTAGCATGAAAGAAACTTCAACGGATCGAGCTCACGATTGGCTGACGCATGCTGCCTCCGCGCCATCATCCACTGGCGCCACGATAGATCAGAATCTCCGTCTGAAAGGGAGAACATCATGACTATAGGAACCCACGTGCCCTACTCTACACTGGATTTTGCGTATTGACCAAATATTCAGGGTAGGCGGCTGTGTGCTGATTGGCCGCTCGAGAGCCAAGCCCAAAAAAGCGCTAAGGCGATCTCTCGGCGAAGCGACTCGAAGCGATCCAAGGAGGAATCCTTTTCGTCGTTTGCACTGAGGTTTTCGCGCCGCCACGAAGAACACAGACGAAGAAAGTTGTAAGTCATGTACCCAAAGAGTGTCCGCGTGTCCTTTTTCCTAATATACGCCGGAGAGTGGCTGTGGTAGTCCTGTGGCAGTGGGTGCTGTTTCGGATTAGCGCATGCAGATGCATGATTGGCGCCAAAGCCGACGAGTGCCAAAAATTGACCCAGGGTTCGCCAAGACTTTCTTTGGAGTTCGCTTTTGACGCGGACGCCAGCCAGCTTGGTCGATCGAACTCGACCTCGCTCGCCTTGTCTTGGGCATTCCCCTCTCCCCCATCTTGCGCTCTCTCCGAACGCATCACCAACGGCCTCTTCCTCTTCAGTGAGTCACTGCCTTACGAACGCGACCACCACTCCATCGAACAATATCCGACGACTATGACGACCCAGTGTCCAGCGTCACCTGCCCTCTCGCCGCGGTCCCAGTCGCCCGAGACCGCGTCCAAGCCCGTGTCCGCGCCTGCGGCCCAGCGCAACGGTGACCAAGCGCCTCCCGCCGCGGCGGGCTCGCCTTCCATTGACGCCATCCTTCGTTCGTACGTCTTGCCGGGCAATAACGACGTCGATCTCCTCAAAGCTCTCTTGCACGCCAAAGCCAAGGAAGACGAGGTAAGTCTCCCGTCCCTCTCCTATCGTCTTTGTCACCCAGCCCTCCCCGTGCCTCGCATCGGAGACTCGGGAGGGCCCGAGTTGCTGCGTGCGGGCCAGGCGCCAGGCGCGGCCAAGCTATTTTCGTTTGGCGCGCTCTTGGGCTTGGCAAAGCTCTCCGCGCAGTGATGTGACGCCGCCCATTGCTATCAATAGCCCATTAGCTTCCCAAAACTGACCCTCGTTTTCCCCTTTTATTTTTGCCACCTTTTCCCGAAATCCGCGTCACATCTTACAAGCGATTACAGCGTCTAGCTGCTCTCGATCTTTTGCGTGTTGAACAACTTCGCGCGGCCCACACTCTGGCGATGCACCAGGCCTGGTGGATGCAGGCGCAAATGCAGCAACAATCAGCGTTTGCGGCGGCCGCCGCCGCTGCGACTCAAGGCAAGAAGAGCCCCGCATCAACATTCACCCCTGTCACACCACCCCTTTCCGGCGTCGAGGCCCCGGCGTCGTGGCAACAACTTTCTTCGCGTCGGTTGTCGCCCGTTCCCCCTTACTCGCTATATCCGGCCACTGTCTGCGCCTCCGCCGGTTCCTGTCGAGAAGGCTCGGTATCCGCCCAGGCCGGCCCCTCTTCCGAGCCGATCTGTAAGCGCGCCCGAGCCGCCAGCACCGCCTCGAGCTCGTCCTCGCGCTCGAGGACTTCGTCGTCGAGCACCACTTCCATCAGCTCTGTCGAAGAGGACGATGTCGCTTTGACCGGCCCCGCCTCGAAGAAAACCAGGCGCAATGCCCCTGTTGTCAAGGCGTCCGCCGTTTCGGCCCCGGCCAAGAAGATCTCCCACGAGGAAGTGATGCAAGCCCTTCGAGCTAAGTGCGAGCGCAACCTCTCGGCGTCCAAGGCCAACCGACCACGCGCTCTTGCTCCACGGCCCCTCAAGCCCTCCGCCGTCACCGTGCTCCCGAGTGTGCTCACCGCCCCCGTGTCCCCCAAGACGATCCCGATGTCCCCCGTTCGAACCACGGCGACGATCGCGCGCGAGATCAAATCGCCCTCACCCCCTCTCCGTCAATCGGCCGTTTTCACCCCAGCGGACGAGCAGATTGCCGCCGGCTCATTGAGGATGCTCATCCATGCCGCCAACGCCTCCGAACCCGTCGCTGTCGAGGCCAACTGAACCATCGCACTCTCTAGTGATGTACCACGCTTGCATATTTTCGTTCGGCTCCTTATTTGCAGTTCTTTTGTCTGTTGTAACAAACTTCGGTCGTTTTCGCTCACCACGCTGTAGGCTACCCATTCGAGAATTGTGAGAACCCGTGACTTTCTATTATAGTGAGGGTGCTAAAAAGGAGATAGATTAACTCTATTATAGCGTCAGACTTTCCAAAAGTCATGTGGTGACGGAAGATGCATGTTGCACCCCTACCACCGAGATCTCGTTCGCCGTCGTCCTCGACGAAGACGAGGGCGTCAATGGCGGAGAAGCAGCGGATGACGCTGATACCGATCGTGTCGAGTGGGTTTTCCGAGCCGAAAGGCTGACTTGTTCCCAAGCCTCATTCGAAATGATCCTCCGCGCTTCCCCAACCGTTGGTGTCGACATCCGACCGGTCGGCGGCTTCCTTCTCGGTGCCGCGGCAGGTCGAGGTGCCAAGCCAAGTGGCAGCGGGGGCGGTCTCGACTTCGAGGGCGTATGCAGTGAGAGAGATGCGGCGAGTTGCGAAGCTGCTTCCATCCCGGTGGATTTGGAGCGAGGTAAACAGGGAGACGAACGGGGGCTACGCAGCGGTCGGTTCTCGATTAGATACGGGGATGAGGTGGCTGGGTAAGAGGTTTTTGAGCCGGACCGCATGCCCATCTGTTCACCTCCGAAACGCGATCGGCAAGTTGAATGTTGCATATGATTGTTCGAATGGCTCGATTTGAGCGGTACCGCGGAATCGGCCCAACATGTTCTTGTTTCCGATTCCTGAAAATGGCATACACCCATAACTGAGCTTGGCATCGCAGAAAGCTCTTGGCGTGTTGTGCGACTTACCATGCTCGTCGACTTAACACCGGAGCGACCAGACTTTCCTATTACCAAGATCTCCTCTTCGGTCGTCTCCCGACTCTGTAAATTGCTCAAAGAGCTTGCCCGAGAGCTTTCCCGGTACTCTCGCCCAGACGAGCCCAACTCGGAATTCGTCAAGAACCTCTCGTTCACCCCGAGCTCACCAGGGGCTCGATCCCGCTCAAGGGTCGGTTTGCGCCAACGCAGAAGTTCTTCGTCAGAAATAGGATCGTCGACTTTGGTTTGAAGTCGACCCGCGACGAAGGATCCAAGGGCCTTGATGAAGCCGAAATCGGATTTCGACTGCCACGACTGCGCGGTCGACGACTGAGATTGAGCGGACGATTGAATGGTGTGAACCGAGGTCGAAGAGGGCGTTGAGGGCAATCCTACGGTTCGATTAGGATTTACGGAATTTGACAAGCTCGGTGACTTCCGGCTGGTGCCAAGAGATAGACTCGAGCTTGAGGGTCGCAAGCGCTGCCGGATCCAAGACGACGGCGGCCTGGCCGCCGGGGTCTTGACAGGGGTGGAAAGTTCGGGCACGCTTTCGCTCTGCGCATCCGGTCGGTGGGACCCCTTTGGAAGGGGCGGAATCTCATCCTCTTGTGACGAGGCTAAGCCGAACAGAGCCGAGACCGACTTGGCTCGACCATGTCGTCCCTTTAGACCGGGTTCGGAGACTGTTCTCGACATTTCTGGTCTTCGAGGCGCGTCGTCCCCTCTCGGTGAACGTGACGGTGGATCGTGTTGTTGTCTGGGTTCAAGCGATAGGTGAGCGCCTCGGCCAAGAAGCGCCTTGAACTTGCTGTGCGGAGATCGAGATGCATCGGGAAATGGTTGAGGGTGTACCGTGTCGATGAGTGTAGAACACGTGCGCCGCCCGTCGGTCAATTCGGAGTCACCACCCTGCCAGGAGCCGCTGGCACCAGAAGTGGCGCTATCGTAGTGTCGCAGCGAGTCACTCCGCATGGGATCGACATGAATCTGACTCTCGAGACCTTCCATGTTCATGATGCGAGCGAGAGCCGACTTGCGCATGCGATTCGGCGGTGCCGAGCCAGTTCGGTGCGTGCGTGTGCGGACCGCTGAAGTGGGGTGGTTAGTCGCGGCTCCCTCGCCATGATCGAGCTGATGGTGCAAAGAAGAGAGCGGGCTCATGAGGGCAAGTGGTGACGAGTGGTAAGGCTGGTTCGCTAGAGCGAACTTACCTGAGACAGGCTGTCGCTTCGAGAGCTGCTGGCATGGCTGCTGCTCCTGCTGGGGATGCTGTCGATCCTGCTGGTCGTGGTGACGAAGTTGATCGAAGGCGAAGGGCGGCCTGGCGCATCGGACGCGTGTCGAGCAGTAGCACCATCGACAAGTGGAAGCGATGGGCGCAGATGGGATATATTGTTGACCATTGTAGGCGCTGTAGGTGAGACGATCCCGGATCAGGCTAATTGGGGCAAGGAGAAGGCCTCAAGTCTGTTCCATGCCGAGTCCGCAACGAAGAGTGGGGGTTGCGAAGGGCACCGAGGAGAGACATTAGCGAGTTGACGGCTCGTGCCCGGGTTGAACTGACGGAAATTGAGCCCACCACCCGCCTTTCCGAACTGCGACCCTGCAGCCTTCACTAGTTCAACTTAACCACACGGCTTTCATATCTCCCAACAGGGGCTAACACCCACTTCTCATTCGATAGTTTACCGCAACATGATAGTCGCACAACATGCGGTCATACCATTATAGATCCGCACTGAAACACACCTAAACACTCATAAACGTTGGGACGCTATACTGGATAAAGACAAGCATCGAGTTTGATACATTGATTATTGGAGCACGGCTAAATTACGAGATAGGTAAGGTGATTTGTTTCGAAGAGAGTATCGCGATTTGATGCAGTAGGCTAAAAGGCCGTAGGAACCCATCAACTGTCGGCGAGGTGGTTAAGCATGGCCGTGTTGTTCAAGCCCGATGGTCCCGCGACGCTTGCCGTATCCGCTGCTCCGTTGCCGAAGAGGTTCATGGGGACAAAGATGGTCTGGAGGGGACGGCGCCATCGAGATCAGCTCATGCCTGCGACTGAGGACAGGGATGAAAAGCTCACCTTGGCCTGCGACGATCGGGCCATTTGTTGCAAAGCCTCCTGTTAAGTGTCAAAATAATTGGAGACATCATGCATCAACATACGCCCTTTAAGAATGGCGAACGACCGAGTCACTCACGAGTTGGCGAATCTGAATGGCAGCAGGTGAGCTCAAAATGTCGGCGGCTTCCCTCATCAACTTGGCCGAGTCAACTTCGGCACGAGCAGCGATGATCTTGGCTTCACCAACGCGCTTGGCTTGGGCGGCCGAGGACAAGGATGCTTGGAGTTCGGAGGAGAAAAGGATATCCTTGATTAAGACTGTAAATTAGGATCATCAGCAACGATGGCGCGCGAGGCCCAATTCAAGTTGGCGCCGATTACTCACTCGACTCGACCTTGACACCCCAAGCTTCGGCAACACCCTCGACCTACGAAATAACCATTGCAGTTCATGTGGTTAGTTGAGTCCATCCCGTTCGCCTGGCAGAGCAAAAATTTGTCTGGTGACTCGCGATGCTCTCAATCTCCGATGCGACGGCTTCTCGATCCGTCAACAACGACTGCAGCGTGCGAGAGCCGATCACATGTCGAAGCGTTGTCTGAGCACGCTCCATTAGGGCGTTGCGCACGTCGGCGATGCCGAAAACGGCGCGGAAGGGGGAGACGATGTGGTAGAACATAACCGAGTCCAAGTCGACCGAGACGTTGTCGCGAGTCGTGACGTTCTGTCAAGGGGTCGAAACGGAATGATATCAAATAAGCAAGCAAGTAAAACGCTACCACACTCTCATCATAGCTTTTTCTTACTTGACGTGGGATCGGGATACTTTGGATCTTGACTGTTTGCCGGAAAGGCTATGGATTAGCAAATCACCCGCGATTGACTCAAGCAGGAGCGCGCACCATCGACAATGCGAAGCCTCTCCGTGAAAGGGTTGACCTTGACCAATCCGGGGTCGACGGATTTGTAGAACTGTCCGAAACGAGTGATGAGACCGACCGATCCCTGGCCAACTTGCTGTAAGATACAAAGAGCAGGCGGGCAATTCAGCAAAGATGCACGCCACACACTGGCATAAGGGGAGCGAACGGACCTTGTAAATGTTGGGGGCCGGGCAGCAGGGGATCGTGCCGCAGTTGCCGACGATGACACCGCAAAAGTTGAGGACCGATCCATAGCAATCATGGTCGAGAGATCCGGTACCCATGTCCTGTGGTTGCGAACAGCAGCGACGTCAGCAAGCGTGACTCGATGGCTCCCTCTACGGCCCCCACATGGCGCGCGCCGAGGGACGCCAAGCCTTCACTCTCGGGGGGCCCGTTGGTCTCACTCACCTGAGCGTACGAAGTCTGCATGTCACTCCTCAAAAGGGGCTGGACAGTGATGATTCGTCTGTTTCCATACGGTGCAGCAGAGAGAGGTCAGTTCGAGTTGACCATCGTGGAGAGACGCCGACTGCAGTGGGTGCGAGGCAGCAGTGGGGCTCCAGACGGCGGCTTCAGGCTGTGGATGTTCCTGGGCCATCCATCACCGGGGGCCACCCACCATCGGGCAGGGCAGCGTAGCCTTCGTCATCGGCGCAAGCTCCTCAGGCGATAGGCTTGTTATCGTGTCGCGCAGTTCGTACACGTCCTTGGCATAGACTTTGAGTGTTTCCCAGTACTGTGAACCGTCTTCCAGATGTACTCGACTTACGGTGGGGCCTGCGCTTGTGCTGGGGCGGGATTGCCTCCACTGTTGGTGCCGTGGTTGGCCTCATCGTTGAACGAGTGCGAGTCCGACGAGTCGGAGAAGGGGGTTTTCTGGGAGGATTGCATGGTTGGTACTTAAGGTTGGTAGTTAAAGAAGTGTTGCAGGTGATAAGTGGTTTTTGGTGAAGTGATAGGTAGACGAGACAAAAGAGGGGATGTCGATGCCCAGTGGGAGTTTGAACGTCACGAGGCGCCGACGTCCTCGAAGCCAGGACCAAAAAACGCATTTTACAGCGCCTTTCCGCCTCAAGTTAGTGGTCGCCCTAGAGTGGGGCCACCCCCGGATCCCGGATCCCAGAGGCGACCCCGGAGTTCAGACCCGCGCCCAGATTTGCGGGCCCGTACCCATGTCGGGGGGGTAGGGGGGAGGAGAGGAAAGGAAAAGAAAAGAAAAGAAAAAAAAAAAAAAAAAAGAAGAGGAGAGGGAAAGAGAAAAAAGGGGGGAAAGGAGAAGAGGGAGGGGAAGAGAAAGAAGAAGAGGGAGGGGGAGGTGAGAAAGGAACAGAGAGGAAGTGGTACGGAACAAGTCATTCTGACAACATACTTCATATTACGCAGGTGATATACAGCTACAAAGTTGTGACACTTCTTTTGATGCCGAGCTCGGCCATTCATCTCAGCCCTTGTCAGTCCTCTACAGAACCTTCGTGATTGTGGGTCGTTCGGATCCATCTCGTCTGTCAGCCCGAAAGGCTTCCCGCAGTCCAAGCACGCCCTGTCACACCCAGTCACCGATCCGTCATCGCTAAGTTTTGACCCCTTGCGTCGACAAGTAGTTTGCCCACATAATCGACAGTGCCTTGCCCCTTTTGTGGTACCCGCGCGCGTCAAGGCGCTGCTCGTGCCCAAGTCCGCGCTCGAACCAGCGTCGCTCGAGGCAGTTGCAACAAACGGGCGGATGGATGACGTTGGAGGATCCGAGGAATCGACTTCTACCTCCGTAAGCCTCCCCAAGACAGGTGGTTTGCGAAGTTGAACAATTGACTGATCCGATGCAGAGCCAAACGTCAGACTTAATCATTAGACACATTGAGACATGGATACGCGAAGTACACACCTGATCCGATGCAGAGCCAAACGTGAGGAAAAGACCCAGTTTACCACGCGCGGGATCATGCCTATCAAATTCTATTCAGGCACTCTTGTACTCGCGCGTACGCCGCACAGACCTCCTCGACTGCTCGCCGCTCCTTTCAACTTGTGACCGAGTAATGGCTTTTAGCCGCTAGCATGCTAACATCACGACCGCGGGAGGGGTCGGTAAGCAAAGCTTGAATCACTCTGACGTCGTTCCCACCCATGTTCATTGTGGCTGGAGCATTTGCCTGCGACGACCATCTCGGTGCCCATGTATTG
The DNA here is from genome assembly GCA_001244265.2 of Microbotryum lychnidis-dioicae p1A1 Lamole. NCBI lineage: Eukaryota > Fungi > Basidiomycota > Microbotryomycetes > Microbotryales > Microbotryaceae > Microbotryum > Microbotryum lychnidis-dioicae. The sequence goes on along the minus strand of CDLV01000009.1, from coordinate 1,501,068 downwards.
ATGCGCTCTGGCATCTGTGTGAGAATTGCGCTTCAGCTCAACATCACCATTCAATGTGACACAGACGCGACATACTTTGTAAAAAATGTCTAGTCCGTTGGCATACTTGTTCCAAAGCTCGGTAATCTCGAACATCCGAAAATTTTGAGGAGCTCCCAGTCGTAATTGCTTGAGAGATATCTGTATAGCGCTCGTTCGCTGGGTGTATGGACATACAATACAGCGAATCGAGTACCCGACGTTCCGCTAGCCAGTCGTGGCGAAGCTTGCGATCGGTTGGCAGCCGGCTTTGCATATGCTGTATCGCCGGCGGATTGTTTTGCAGCAAGTTCCGTGGCGACCACTTGACGGGCTCCAAACGCAGAGTCCCGCGCTCGACGTAATAGGGCTCGATTAAAAAGCACATTTGCGCTGTTCGCGACTGAACAACAGGTACGATGCCGAATGTTTGGATGGGGTGTAGAGCAGCGGGTTGACTATATCTGGCACAGTGGTTGAGTGCCGCGGGAATAACGCCGAGGTCTTGCGCCTCAGACGATGTAATTTCGACTTGTTCCCCGCTACCTGGCCGCGCTTCTACGAAAGAGTCAACTCAATTGCGCCAACTCAATTTGCCGCGCGCGAGTTAGCGCAAGCGCACCCCCCAGCACTGATACCGCCCCAGATTTGCGACCGCTTCAGGCCGAAGGTCGAGTCGCTCACCCCGGTACGGTCACGCGGGCAAAGCTGTGCTAAAGCAATCGCGAGGAGCAGTGCAAAAGAAATATATAGGTGGTTGTAGATCGGCACCATCTTGAGATGGATCTGTCTGGGGCAATGCCACTCGCTCAGATAGTCGTCAAGTGAGAATCCCTCGGAGGTGTCCTGGCACCTTGGCCCACTGATAGTCCATCAAAACCGGCTTTCAAGCGTGAAGGTAAGTACTGATCATATCCCGCGAAGGTAGTAGTCGAACTCCAAAGCTTCCCATCTTTGAACCGACCAGCCTTGATGTGTGCAAATTTTCCTTTGATCAGGCAGCAAGAGTAAAACACTGCGATTTCGGCGTTTGGACCTCGCCTTGGATGTCTCGCACCGCCATTACCCATGAAGTTGAGGGATTTGCAGCCTGGATGCCTCTGACTCTGGGCAAATGAGCTGGGCAGATCCCGGAGCATCGAAGGGGGTCAACTCTTCAAAATGGATCGGACTCCGAGGAGACGGATTTGGCATCGAGAGCTGCAGTGAGAACGGAGCAGTATATTCCCTACAGATACTAGTGCAGCAGGTGCTCAGCCGAGCCGGGACTCGCCCGAGCTCTCAGCCGGAATTTGGCGCAAGACTTCAGAGTTCGCATAGCACAACCATTGGCATCAAGATCATTAACAGTCAGAGCACTCCTAGGACAGTGCCGCGCAATGTCGGGTCCTGGCAGGAGCTTTGTACCGAGGGATCGAGAGCTCTGACTGATGAGGGTGCTTCCTCTGAAACAAGGTAAATCGGATGGATCTGCGGTCTGTTGAGTTAAGCCTTTGCACGACAAGAAAGTAAGCCTCTCGGAGATGAACCTGGCCGAGCCCTACTGATGAAGAAAGCTCGGACATGACTGCACCTGCAGGTGCAGACGTGTATCACGTTCCATCGTTGTTCGCCACAGATTTATCTGAGAGCGTATTATTTTATAAAATACTCATCCCGAAATGACACAAGGTAGTGCCTGTGCGCCCTCAAGCCTCTCCTCGCCGGTAAAAACCTCGCGCCTGATGCCGTCGATTTTTTGCGCAGTCGCTGATGATGGTTGTTAGTTCGGCTCTGATAGTTGGCTGGGACATGGGTCCTGTAGCTCCAAAACATATGGAGGCCATTAATCGCATTTCATCTTCACAAAGCAACATCCCGCCTAGTCATCCAAGCTCCCCACAGCTTCACAGGAATCATTGGCCAGATGGAACAGCTGAAAGCGCGAGTCGAGCCCCGAATCTCCGCAGGTCCAAGAGCACAACTCATGCAAAATTTTAGCTCTCCTTCGGCATATTCTGTGATTCTTGCTGTCTTTAATTTCTCGCCCTCGACGTGTTCCTTTTTTGCAAGATGAGAAACACGACAAGCCGTGAGAGTCACGTAAGATTTTAGGGTGCGACGGACACCCCCTCGGCATAGTCGTAAATCGTGACACGAGACTTGCGCCGAGACTTCATTTTCAATGAGCCGCTCATGACATTCGGACCGTGGTCTCACGGTGACCCCCACCTACCTGTAGTCCTGCAAAACTTCCCAAGAGCGTGGGGAGCCGCGGACCCACGCTTGCAGTCACGTGATGTAGCCGCGACACAGGTGATGACGGTACGTCGCCCCACGCTTTCCCCACGCCGACAGTCACGTGATATGACCCCACCCGGCTCATTCCGGGCAACGTCGACGGCGGACGCCCCGCGCTTTTTATGACACCACGTGATATAATCCCCGTGGGGGTGGCAAATGCTGGGCCGGTCCATGGAAGCTTGCGATCTGATATGATATTACTGCTTAGCATCTGCTCCACAGAAAAAAGACTTCCCCGAAGTCTGCTGTGCGCGATGATTTGAAATGTGCTCTCTTTGCTACAGATCGAGGAGTGACATGATCAATGCCGGGCCGGCTTCTCTCACCTCAACAGGGTTCAAGCACTCTAGTTGCTACCTGATGGGAGATTATAGCTCTTACAACATGAAATTTCATTGACCTTCTCCACTTGTCAATATTTAATTACTTAGTGTAGCGCAAGATCTGCTCGATGGGAGAATAAGCACGATTTCACGGAGCAGTCTATGCGCCAGTGATTATCGATTTCGAATGTGATGATTCGGGTATCCAGGGAGACCAGCATCCAATCTTGTAGCTTTTGTGCACTAGTCAAAGGTGCCTCAAAAGTCTGAAATGATCGTGCCTTTCGAGCTGCAATGCAGTCACGTAGAGATGGCCGGGGGATCCGAGACAATTCTCCTGGCAACACGGGGTGAGCGCAGATACGGGGCGGTGGGGAACATTAGATGCCACATAAAATCCTGGGGAGTCACATAGTCATGGAGTCTGGTTCGATTTCCTCTCCATCAATTCCATCACATCGCTGATGTGTGCGCAGATGTGCAGGAGGGGCAGCGGCGTGGGCAGGAGCTCCGATTTCGAAGTCGACGACCCCTCGGGACCATTACGATACTTACAGCCACCCCCTTCCATTCTTCCAGTCCCCGGAACCTGCTTCGGTCTCGATCGGGGTGATCGGAGCTCTGGGGTCGATGTCGGGCTGGTCACGACATCACGTGATCTCCACCCCCACGCTCTTCTCTTCCCACCCCCCGCGTCTCTAAAGCGCTCTCGCGCGCGCTAGTACGCGCCCAAGAAGACGACTGTCTTGGCGCAAGGATGGACGCCCCAGCCAGCCCGCGGCTGAGTTGGCATGTCAGAGCTCTGTGCGCGCAGGTCACCTCACGGACCGGGCACCGAGGGCCGGTCAGACTGCGCCCCCTCACCACCCCACGATTTTGACTTTTCCACGATTTGTCGCCCGGGACGATTCGCTCGTCTACCTCCGCACTCCAACCCCTCCATTTTTCCTTTCTGTCCCATACTTCTCCAGACCGTTCCTTCAAGGCACCACCTTACGTCCTCGCCTCGACCAAGACTCATCTTGAGCCCTGGCTCCACCTCGCACAGCGCTCATCGATATCATCGACGACCGTCGACAACCAGAGCTCGCCCCTCGCCGGCCTCGCCTCTCGCCCGCCGCAGCCATGGTGTCTTCGATCTCGTCCACGGAGTCCAAGCACGCCGAACCGGTGGCCAAAAACACGACTGCTCACCAAGAGTTCTCCAAGCATGCCGACGGCGGTCTTGCCCTCTTAGAGGACCGGGTAGTTGTTACTGAAGCCGATGTGAGCTTTTGGTTTTCTCCGCTCTGCCGCTAACGCAAGCGGCGCGCGACTTCGGCGACGGCTCGGCTTGGTGAGCTCGGTGAGCTTACCTCGACGGTTGATAATCCCTTTTGCGTCACAGAGTCGACGAATCTGCCGCCGGACTGACATCCATGTCCTCATTCTCCTCGCATGGGGTAAGCCTTTATGTTGCATCAATTGAAACCCACTTCTTCCCGATTTGACTTACACCTTTCTTGCAGTCTACTTCCTTCAAATTTCGGACAAGTCCATCATTGGTCTCTCGGCCGTCTTTGGCCTGAAGAAGGATGCCCACCTCGTAGGAAATCAATACTCGAATATCGGCAACATTGGGTACTACGCTCAACTCGCCATGCAGCCGCTCGCAGCGTACCTGCTTGTCAAGGTCCAAGTGCGTCAATTCGTACCCTTGATTGTCCTCCTCTGGGGTGTCTCGCTCGTCGGGATGGCCGTGTCGACCAACTACCGTGCCTTGCTCGCCACTCGATTCCTCCTGGGTGCTTTCGAGGCGGCTGTTCTCCCCGCCTTTGCGATGATCACCTCGGCATGGTATCGCCGCTCCGAACAGCCCCTGCGCGTTGCCACTTGGGTGAGTTGCCCTACCCGATGACTTGAAGTAGCCTTGAGCAAAACGCAAATTGACTTTGATACATTTTGATCATCTCAAAGTATCTACAAAATGGCACGGCGGTTCGTTCATCATAAAAGCACGTAGTATCGTAAAGACTGCTGTCTGACGCTGCTACTTCTCGTCACCTTTGCAGACGATGGTCGGCTCAGCCCTCGTTTACGGCATCGGCCACATCAAGTCGAGCTCGCTCTTTACCTACCAGATCGTGTTCCTCGTCTATGCCCTCGTGACCGTGATCACCGCTCCGATCTTGTACTGGCGGATGGACAATAGCCCCATGGAGGCTCGTTTCTTGTCGCCTGAGGATCGACAAAGGGCCGTGGAGCGCCTGCGCGCCAACCAGACCGGTATTGCATCTTCCGAGTTCAAATTTTCCCAGGTCATTGAGCTCTTCACCCAACCGTCGGCGTGGATCTTCCTCGCCTGCTCCTTCTGTATTAACGTCGGTGCCTCGGTCTCGAACGTTTTCGGTCCCCTGATTCTCCAACAACTCGTCGGCTTCACCGCGTACGAGTCGATGCTGCTCAACATCCCCTTCGGAGCGATCCAGTTGCTCGCGATTCTCTTGTCGTCGTGGCTCGCGTACCGCTTCAAGCTAAAGTCCGTCATCCTCGCCGCGTTCATGGTGCCCGTCGTGATCGGTGTCGCCATCTTGTACGCCGTCCCTCACATCAAGGCGCACCGCTCGGCGCTCTTGGTCGGCTACTACCTCATCGGCTTTGTCTTTGCCGCGAATCCTCTTCTCGTCACTTGGATCAGCGCCAACACGGGTGGTCAAACCAAAAAGTCGGCCGTCTTCACCGCTTACAACGCCGCCTCGTCGATCGGTAACATTGCCGGACCTTTCATCTTCAAGTCCAAAGACGGGCCCGACTACTAGTCAGTCCCAGCAAGGTCTTTCTCCCCCGCTTTGCTTTGAGCCGTACTGACCCCTCTACCTTCCGGCTTCCCTCCTCTCAGCCCCGGTCTCAAAGGCACCCTCGCTATCTTTTGCGTGCTCATCGGCCTCATCGGATTGCAAGCCGCGAATCTCGCCTGGTTGAACCGCCAGAAAGCAGCTCAACGCGTCGCGAACGGCCAAACCGCGCAAATCAACGATACGTCCATGGCGAACAAGTTTGAACAAGTCGATCATGGTTTGGAAAACGCTTTCCTCGATATGACCGATAAGCAGAACCCGGATTTTGTCTACGTTTTGTAAAAAGTCACGAAATCGTCGGTCGGTGGAGCTTTTCGCCGGTGGTGGGTGAGTCGGGTGAGGTTTAAGGGTTTCTCGGGTTTACTACGCGCGTAGCGTATCTTCAATGCAAGTTAATATTTGGATCTTACATGTAACACAAGGTCAAAGTTGTTTCTTCAGTAATTTTGGGTGTTTTTAAATCTTGCATTGGAGTAGTATTATGTGACAATATCCGGACAAGCGGTGAGAGCAACTGCTCCTTGTTGAACAAGCCTCGAGTCCGGCCCACGAGACGAGCGAATCTCTCAATGGCGAACGAAGAACCTCCTTCTCCAGGAGGAAAGCAATTTTCAAACAGCATCATTTCATAACATTCAACAATAGGAAGAGCGGAAAACCGTTAAAGACCTGATTTTGGGTGAGTGGATGGTGTGGTGAAAGAACGACGCAGAGGCTGAGCGAGCGAGACCAATAGACAAGAAGAGGCGGGTCGCCGATAGGATGTCGTTTCGAGGGAACCTTACAATCACGGAGTGGAAGAACACGCGTTCACGTTCAAATCCCAATTTGGGCCTTGACCCCTTTCGAAACGAGATACTGGTTTAATTCCCTCAACAGCTCGACCTGCTGTTGCGTCGTCAAAGCCGAAGCAGCTTGGGCCATCAGGCTCGTGACCGTGACGTGGGAGACGCGGATCAAGGAGGCGTAGTAACTAATTTTGCCATCACCAATGAAAGCGTCGAGTCAGTTTCGAGAAAGATGAAACGGATTCCTGAGGGGTAGGACCAACACATAAGTGAACCAGCCCATCAAGAATTGACAATCCATTCGATCGGTCATCCCTCCATGACCAGGGATCGAGTCGCCAAAATCCTTGATGTTGAAAGCGCGCTTGAAACCACTGGCAAAGAAACCGCCGAAAGGAGCGACGAGGGAGGCGAAAATGGCGAGGACGACGAGATGGAATTGGAAGGGCGTCCACCAGAGGGAACGGATCGCATGACCGCCGGTCTGGTGAGGTATGGTTCTGACGTGATCAGCTCGGAAGTATTGGGAGCGGGGTCGAGTCTTTTGCGCAGCACTGAACAAACTCACGAGACCTTCCATTCCCGCGACGATCGAGGAGGGGAGGGGGATGCTATACCAGTTGAAGACGGGATTGGGCGTGCACGAGGCGGCGGAGAAGGCGTTCGAGGACAGATCTTGTACGGGGCAGATCATGTAGTCGGAGCGCATGAATAAGGTGCCGACCTAGACACGGGCCAGGAGGTGAGAACATGTCAGCAAATGGATCAGATGTTCCCCTAGCTTCAGTACTCACGGCAACGGCGATCGCAATCGTCACAAAGAAAGCGCCAACAAAGCCTTCGACCGTCTTCTTGGGCGACAGCTTGATGAGCTGGTGTCGACCAAAGGCCATACCTGTGGATATCAAGGAGTCATCAGCACACGTCCCACTTCGACGTTCGAATCAGATGGGATTAGCGCATACCGCAAGCATAAGCGGCGATGTCGTTGGTGATGACGATCGTCGCGGGGATGAAGAACCAGATCATGCCCTGAAGGTCACAAACGAAGAAATCAGCGATTCCACCTCTAGCATCGGACTTGAGCAGTAAATAGACCTACCTCGAGGATGTTGTTGACAATGAAATGGCTGCTCACGACGATCAACAGCAAAGACATGTGGATCCAGCCAAAGAGGCCAAATTGTCTCCTCAACTGGGCGCGGTCGAGGTTGGCGACGAACGAAACAAAGCCTGGTCGTAGGATGAGCCAATATCAGTATTTGATGCCTGCAGACCTCGGAGGGCAGACCCAAACGAACCTAATGTGTAGAGACCGAAGGAGATAAGACGGTGGTGTTGGGCAAAAGTGAAGGCCGAGGGCAGGAATGAGGTTTGCAAGGTGAGAATGTGCTTGAAGTAGTAGATGAGACTCTCGCCGTAGAGAAAGTAGTTGGTCACGGCAAAAAAGTACCTAATAAAAGTCATGAACGGTCAGCCCCTTCCATATCCTAAAGACGTCACGTCAGTCGTGCGGACTGACCAGCTCATCCTCCGACTGTAGCGATTCCTCTCCTCCCTCCTTCCTTTTCGCCTCAACTCCTTTTCCGCGGCCCTCGGATCCGAAGGATGCACAGGAGCCACAGCCGACTCATGGACGGTATTGGAATACCCCACGTCAAAGAGACTCGTCAACTCTGAAAAGACGACGGCCTGGCATAAAAAGACGAGCACGATGCAGTACAGATGACCGGCGGCGACGAGCGCGATCGCGCCACCACCCATGACGAAGCCCCACACGGTGCGTTCGATGATGGCCTTGACCTTCTTGTTGGGGTCATGGTCGGCGCCGGTGTAAGCCTCGCCGGACGCCTTTTTGCTCGGCGGTGATTTGGGCGTACTCGGTAGTCGAGCGGGCGAGGCGAGTCGGGCTGCAGAGTCGTGGTCTTTGCTAGCGGAGAAGGGGTTGGCGGTCCCCGTCGGTGTGGCAGGTTCAGCTTGTTCAGCTTGTTCAGCTTGTTCAGCTTGAGCATCGACGTCGGAATCGTCGTCGTCGCCATCGGTGTAGTCTGCGACGACGGATTCGACATCGGAGGACGAGACGGAATCGATGACGACGAGCGCAGCAGCGGGTGCGGTGGCCTTTTGTCTACTCCGTGTTGCGGAGGAAGGGGTCGAGGTCGAGGTCGAGGTGGACGACGCCTTCGAGTTGGGGGCGGATGCGCGCTTCTTAGGGGCCATGACTTGTATTGGGGGCGGATTGGGGCTTGAGAGCACGAGCACACCCACGGCGGGTTGGGATCGGAGCTGGCGCGGACAAACGACGACTGATCGCTCTGCACGTAGGAAAAGAGGGATCTGTTCAGTAACAAGGTTCGACAACCGTTTGGAAAGGAACACATTTCCGGGAGTCGAAAGTAGGTGCCGGAAGTCGCCCCAGATTCACCGAGAAGTGGGCTCGGGTTGGGCGTGCAGTCAGTTGTCGACTTTCACGCTCGAATCGTCTTCCGATGGAGAGGTCGGTGCGACTCCGATGGGCAACACAGCAGGTGCCACTGCATCCACATGCAAATGGTGTGAAAATCCCGGTGTTTGCTGGACAAGGTCGATCCCCGGTCGATGGGAGTTGCATGACGATGCACGTGTGTGACGTCGACTGGCGATATAGACAACGACGATGGCTTGGCGTATGGAATACAGGGTGGTGGCGCCGGTGTCTTCTGGAGCTCCAAACAGGAACTCACACAGGTTTCTCTTGAACAGAATTAACGGCCTTGACCCGACGAGAGCGATGGTACTGTAGCTGGAGGCTCAGGCAAGTGTGTATGTAGGTGTGGGGTGGGGGGGGGGACAACTTAACAACGGGCGGCCCACACAATGACGCATCGCACTGAGTTACTATCGAGTTGCCCAAAGTACTCCCCGCTTCTCCCTGGATCCGCTCGAGGGTGTCCGCACCCGACCCTTCGATTAGCTCAGCCTGTAATGCCGAATTGCGGTCTCCCTTACCCGCCCCGCGCACCGCGTGCGCCTTCAATGTGGGCTCGAGATTTTTCCGGCCAGAGCGCGCGCGCGCACAAGACCTGCGAACCCCGCCTGGCCTGTTCTGGGCTTCTACTTCTTTTCATATCGCTTAGGACAGCTTCATTCAAGTGTGAGTACATTCAAGTTACCCTACGATCTATTCTCGGCCACCTCGACCAGCGACTGTTGGCTCGACCACTTCAAGGACGGTCCGGTGTCGACACCTCTCAGCTCCGCTCAGCCTCGCGCACGACTCGCAGCGTGGGAAAAGACGCCCCCCACGCCCACCACCCACCACCCCTCCCGCTCGACGTGCAGTCAGGCCAACCGTGTCAAGACCTTGAAGACAGCGACTTGGTATCGACTCTGGACCTAGGAGTTTCATTCGGCCGCTACGCCCGCCTAGCAAGGTGCGCATACGACCCAGCCAACCGCGACCACGCACCCGCCCGCGCCTGCCGCATACGTTCAATACGTTCAATATTCAATTAGCAAAGCTAGTCTTGACGCCTGCCGCATGCCGCCGCCTCGCCCACCCTCATGACTTCATCCACGCGTTCGAAGCATCCGGAACTAATCACCTTTTCCTGTTCTTTGACGCTGCAGTTAATAATCATGAGTGATAACGGAAGCGAGACCCCCATTGTTGCCGATGTCGAGGAGGTTCAGGTCGCCGAGGCCGAAGCCCCCAAGGGCAAGATGTCCGTCGAGGATGCCCTCCAAGTGAGTACGACGGAGCTGCCGCTCATGAAAGATTCAAGGCTGATCCGAGAGCTTCTTCTTCAATCCACTTAGGATGTATTGAAGAAGGCCATGATTCACGATGGTCTCGCGCGCGGTCTCCGCGAGTGCGCCAAGGCCCTTGACAAGCGTCAAGCCCACCTTTGCGTGAGTTGCCGCCAAACTAGCTAATTCGTCGGGAAGGCAAGTCTGATTAACTCCGAGTTTATTCCCTCTATTCACCAGGTCCTCAACGAGTCGTGCAACGAGCCCTCGTACGTTCAATTGATCGAGGCCCTCTGCGCCGAACACAAGATCAACTTGATCAAGGTCTCGGACCCCAAGTTGTTGGGCGAGTGGGCCGGTCTGTGCAAGCTCGACAAGGAAGGTGTCGCTCGCAAGGTCGTCGGCTGCTCGTGCGTTGTCGTAAAGGATTACGGCGTCGAGTCCGAGTCCCTCAACGTCTTGTTGGAGTACTTTGCCAGCCGTTAAACCGTTGGAAGAGCTCCGGTCAAAAAACGTCTTGCCTCTCTTGAAGTTGGACGAGGGAGAGGGTTGTGAATCCCTCTTGGGTAGTAGTTTTGAAATCAACTACCAATCGGGAGGAAGGCGCTCTTTCTCCCCAATTTTCGGCGTCAACATCTGCTTAGACCCTTACTCATGGGAGCTCGAGACGCTCCCTTCTCACGTTGTTCACAGCGTAAAGAGATCGAAAGAACTGAAGATGCAGTAGTAGTACGCTAAAGACGCTAAAAGAGCACGGTGGAACGAGCGAAACGAAGGGTCTGGCAACCACTTCCCCGAACGATGTCGACATGAAGGATACAACAAACCGACAGAAAAAATAAGCACGCCAATTGAACACAAACGAAGGTGAAGCGTCCCCTCCCTCCGATTAATCCGATCACAAACCCCATCCCTCCGCGGCCTCCTCATCCTCCTCCCCCACCGCCAAAGGGTCAATCGTCGTCGTCCGTATCCGATCCAACCCCCTCATCCCACCGGGACTCCCTAGCTTCTCGTTCCAGACCTTCGTATGCCCCCCCTCCTCTCCTTGATCATTCGCTAACAGATCATTGATCGCTCGTTCTAACGATCCTCGACCAAGTTCCTGGTCCTGATTCTGATTCTGACCCTCCTTCTCCGTCTTCGCGTTCCCACCCAATTCGCCCTCCTCGCTAGAAATGGAAAAGTTGTCCCCCCAATCATCCTCTTCCTCTTCCTTCGGCTTCTCCATCCCCACTGCCGTCGTCGTAGGGGGTATCAAATAACTCGCCGGCGTCCCCGACCTCGCTATCGGCGAAACACCTTGACTGTTCGTTTCGATCCTCACCGGTACCACAATCCTCTTGGCCGACGACGTCATCGAAGGTGGATAAGCGATCGAAGGACTGAGCCTCCTTTCCAACCCCGATCCAAATTGTTGATGAGGCGAAGTAGAGTTGCCGCCTACGAAAGATCCTCTCTGATTCCGACCTAATCCGTCGGTTTGTAGTCCGAGGGGCGGTGAAGTCTTCCCCATCGAGGACGTCAAAGTCGTGACCGTATCATAGCCACTATCGCATGCACCCGCGGCATGGAGTATCCCTCTCGCCGCAAGATGCTTGGCGTCCTCTTCCTCCTCGTCACGATCCCCGTCATGATCCTCCAAGAAACCCCTCTCCTCATCCTCCCCGTTTCCTTCGTGTCCTTCCCCACCGCCACCACCAGTAGCCAAAGGCAGTTCCTTACTCCTCAAAATTGAATCCGTGATCAGAAATTGAAAGAGGTTCATGATGATGGGAAGGATGAGCATGACGGCGATGACTTGGGCTTCGTCGGATTCGAGCCAGGAGAGGCACCAATTGGCGAAGACAAAGAGGGTCGGGAAAGCCCAAAAGAGAAGGAGCACGACGATCTTCATCGCTGTGAGGCAACCGACGTAGACGGCGGCCTGGGCGACCCATAACCCGATTCATCATCAGCCACTATGACGTCCCTTCGGCTGGGCTGGGCTCTGGGACTAACCTGCCGAGCCCAAAACGTGAATTGGAATGGGTTCCCGTAATAGCCCGTCTTGTACGTCGGTGAATACTGCTTGAGGATATGGGTCGAGATCCTCAGGAAGCTATAGACGATCAAGACGCCCAAGGTCGTGTCGATAAAGATGTTGAGCGCGTAGAGCGAACAAGGGTTGTCGAGTTTGTGGCGAGCGATCAAGTCTGAGCGCGGATCCGCCAGAGTTGTCGAGTCAGCGGAGGAATTCCAATCCCTCCCCCGGTTCCGCCGTTGTAGAATGTACTGACCGCTTATAGCGACATTGGACGAATGCACAAACGCCTGTCCTACGATCTGCTTGCCGACGTCGCCGAGCCAGACCTTCCACCTTCGTCGTGGCTTCTCGTGCGCTCGCTTGAGCAACAACGACCCGACCACGACGACGCCCATGATGGCCTGTGGGACGTGAACGGATGGAATTCAATAGAGTCAGTCTTATCTCCAATCCGTGTCCCCTGGCCCCTCTCTTTTGGCGTCAAGCGGGCTAACGCCGTGCGTCGCCGGCGGTGTTCACATCATCCGTCGTCATCCCTTCCCCTCGCCTTCTACAAACACTTGCCACCCCCACTCACCTGAACAACCAAAGCGAACGGCCCCAACAATTCACATGTCTCCGGGTTGATTTCTTTTTAAAACATGAATGGATGCTCGTCAGCAAATCTGCCCCTTCTCCCTCTCATGTAACAACCCAACCCCCCTTTACCCCCCTTTAGCCCCTCCCCTCCCCTCCTCCTGGCCGAGCCTCGAGCCCGATCGGGAACGACAACGCGAATCCGCCTTGGATGGGTCATGGACGACTGACCTTCTTTCAAAGCGACCAAAGCGGTCGTGTTCAATAAGGAAGGCGCCAAAGCCAATGGAGCGGCCAAGGTGTCGACCAAAGGTACGGCCACGTCCATCGTTCGCTTTGTCGTCGGGGCTGCGACGACTGAGAGAGGGAGGCGTGGAAGGCAACGTACAAAATGGCGATGCGGGAGATGCGGGTGGAGGAGGGTGGAGGCGCGCCGGCCGTGAGAGGGATCGACATGAAATGAAACTCGCTCGCGCCCCAGCTAATAAGTAACTGCAAAGCTCGGGTTAATGAATAAATTCAACTTTGGGTTCGCTGGGGACTTACCTTCATTTTTCCTCAGTTGGGAGACAAGATTTGATCATGGGTCAGAACCTGTTATTCTCATGCTGCCCCGGGTTGGATTATTACCGAATTGTTCGGCGCTCTCGGATCGCTTGGCCAACCTAAGGGGCTAAGGGGGGGGGGGATCCATAAGTTTCGCGCGCGCATGTGTACGCGCGCAACGTGCGTTGCAGATCAGTTCACTCAAGTTTTTGACCTCTAAAAGGAGAAATAAGTAACAAACTCGTTCGTTGACAGCTTCCACCGATCATCAAGATGTAGTTCAACAGACAGGAATGTTTCGTATATATAGGGTTGCAGTCTCTGTATAGAATGTTGGGTTGCTTGTTAGCAAGCATCGACCGAGTCCGAATTTTCTTCAAGCGAGGCCAGAGCTAGTGAAGATGACTATGTAATAAACGCTTGTACTAGGACGAAGCGGTGGTATGTTCTTGTGACATCCTGATGAGCAACGTGCACATGCTGTAGCGAAATCAATGCGCAACACTTGCTCCCGCCCAAAATTCGGATTTGGCGCACTTAGTACTGACATCCACGGTATTTAGCTTCTGCTCAAGTAGATGGTGTGCACAGGATGGGGTGAGATCCATGTGGGCCAGAAAGGTGTACCGCAGCGGTGGGTAACCCCGGTACTACCGCCGCTTGTTCAAACCTTGGCATCGGAAACTTCGGTCTCGGGCAGCACTTGCAGATTCGTCTCGGTTGATCGAGGAGATTGCGCGCAGACAGCTGGAGCAGGGGCACGATTCTAATGACTCTTTAGGGCGTGTTCGGCTGGAAAAGCACTTTTAGGACCTTTTCACTTTTAGCTGAAAGCGGCGCGCGAGGTATTCGATCTGCCTGAGCAACGCTGGAATGCTTGGTGGAAGGCTTTGCGCAAGGTTCGCCGGGTTCACTCGGACGCCGAGGATACCGGCCACCTTCTCTCCCTGGGGTCCCTCCATCCGGGAAGCCAAGTCGCCTCCCCAACCAGCCCACATCCCAACAATCGATCTACCTCCTGTGTGATGTGCCTCTCGGAAGCACCCGAGTGCCTGGTTCACCTCGCGGTCGGCTGCCCATTTGCCCGGCGCCTCTGGTCTGCTCTGTCCTCGACCCCCACCCAGTCTTTGTGGACTTTGTATGCCCGGTCGTGTCTCGCTCGGAACGTCGACTTGTCGAACTACGAGTCCTTTTCTTTCACTCGATCTGGAAGCTCTGTCGCCGTCGTCGATTCTCGTCGGATCTTTTGGAACCGATCACCGAAACGGAGTTCGAGGGGCTTCGAGCCTCAATTGGTCAATCAGTCCTACACTACTGGCTTCTGCCAGTGTGCGTAACAGCATTCCCTCCGACTTTTCCGAAGATTTCTAGGTATTAATATAATTATGCTGTTAATGAAGTCTATCAAATAAATAAATAAAGTGGTTAAGGTCCACTTTTAGCAGCTGAACACCTCACATGTAGGAACCACTTTCAAGGCGCGAACGGCCGGGAGCGATCTGATATATGACGGGTGAGAGAGCTCACCGGACGAGTTCAGGTCACGTGTTTGAACCCGGCATGTCGAAATTCGAATCGCAACATCCGGCACGAGGAGATGCGTGTCTTGCTTCAGCAATGCGCATCGCTGCATGAAGACATCTCGAGGTCATGGATACACTCCCCAGGATCAATCCGACGAGCAGATAGATTCTGCCATCGCAGCGGGAATATACATACTGCAGAAGTATATTGAAAGGCGTCTGCAGCAACGCCGTCTCCTGGACGAAACGGCCAAACGAAGATGAAATCCGCCCTTGCTTCAGCATATTTCGGTCCGAACCGGCCTCATCTTCGTTATGGAGCTCTTCAACAACAAGAAACCTGTTCCTAAGAGTAATTCTCTTGGCA
Organism: Microbotryum lychnidis-dioicae p1A1 Lamole; assembly: GCA_001244265.2. NCBI lineage: Eukaryota > Fungi > Basidiomycota > Microbotryomycetes > Microbotryales > Microbotryaceae > Microbotryum > Microbotryum lychnidis-dioicae. Next base: position 1,486,052 of record CDLV01000009.1, on the reverse strand, counting down.
TGATACCGGCCTGCTTCTCCATCTTCGTGAAAAAAGTGCTTCTTCACACCGAGATCGTCCCCTCGAATCACGTGACCGTCGAGGAGAAACTTGCTATGTTGCTGTACTGGCAGCGGGGCGCTGAGTCTTACCACAAAATCGACGAGGTTTTTCAAAGGTCGTTGGATACCATCGCTCGGTTAATAGTTCCTGCTCTCATGTCCTACTTCATGACAGAACAGGTCCGCAGCTTTCCTCCTAACTCCAAGCCTGAGCGCTAGTACTCATGCACCTTCCTATTTGCGTCGCAGTCATTTGCCAGAAACACTTGGATTACTTGTGCACAGCGACCTCAGAAAGCTGTACGTTTTTCAGCCCACGGCAGACACGCCCACATCGAGCGTTATCACCGACAAACCTCGGTTTGCACGATACTTCGGCGATTGCATCGGCGCCATCGACGGAACGCACGCTCCCTGTACTCAGCGGCCAACGATGCCAAACGATCGATCGATCGAAAAGGAGACAAGACACAAGACATACTCGCGGCTATGACTTTCGAACTTCGCTCCTGCTATCTTCAGACCCGCTGCGAAGGTTCTGCTCACGATCAGCAAGCGTGGGATTGGGCCCGCGAACGGGACCTCCTCATCCCCGAAGGCAAATACTAGAGTGGTTTCTTGATGATGCAGGCTTTGCAATCAGCGAGGAGTGCATGGCACCGTACAGAAACGTTCGGTACCACCTCAAATAATGGCTACTGGGTAAAAAAAGGCAAGTCACTGTTGTAGGACATGGGTTTTGTACCTTGTACACTCGCGATGCCAATGGTCCGACCATGGACAAAGGTACGGGAGCGTGCTCCATGAGCCAGAGAGCTTTCACTTGGCGTCGGCTACAGCTCTCTTTGCGCTCGGGTGTTGCTTCACCATCGCAGCAACAATGATGTTCCAGGCTGGAAGCTTCAGAGGAGGCTCGGGCGACAGCATGTTGTTGCCATAGAGATGGACCAAAAAGGTGGTCTGCGCAACGGACCAGTTCTCCGCTCGCGTCCCGGCCCCTCTCGACTTGCTTTTGCTCTTGCCCTTGCCTGTGTTGCTTTTGTTCTTTTTGCGCAAAGTGTTCGAGTGAGCGGAGTGCTCAGAGTCGTTCTTGCTGTCGTCGTCGCTTGCTGAGTGTGATAAGGTGGATTTCTTGGCCATGGTGGACAGCGCACTGCACGACGTGACGCGACGAAGGCCAACCGACGCGTCCGTGAGTTTTTTTTTTGTATCAAGCCTGATTAGATTTCACATATTCGGTTATCTACGCACGTGAGCCAATGCTGCCACCGAGGCGGCCTGAGCGGTACGAGCGCGTCCCAGCAACCTGCCAGCCTAAGGGGGTCGAAGCTCGGAATGCGTCCCTGAAAGTGCTAAAAGTTCCCTCGGACCACTTTTAAGAAATGGTCCCTAAAAGTGACTTTTAGGGACTTTTAGCGACGCAACCGTACACGCCACTTTGAGGCACTTTTAAGCACTTTTAGGGAGGCTTTCAGAATGGTTGAGGACTTAAAAGTGCTTAAAAGTGCAGCCGAACACGCACTTAGCTACCCATGCGGTTTGCCGGAAGCTTGACAAGACTCGGGTCTTAAATCTGCGCCGAATCGAGCTCGGCAGCTCGGTACATCGGCTAGAGGTGCGTCGACCGGCGTTCGGGTGAGTTGCTCGGTTTCAGCGGGCGAGTTTATCACCCGCCGAGCCAAAATCGGCGGCCGAGTTTCGCGCGGGGAGTGTCGGCAATCGGGGAAGCGCCCCTGCAATTGATTGGGTCAAACCCGGCGTGCCGGTGACGCCGGTTTATTCGATGTCTCTCTCTCTTCTACTACATCCGTCTTCAGCACGCCATGGCACGCAACTATACGCAGTTGGACGTCGATACGACGCTTGCCAAGCTTTCGGTAACGGAAAAGACCAACTTGCTCGCTGGGAACGGTGCGTTTGGACTCGATGAACTTCGTGTTGCCCACACGGCCCTGAGCTTGGACGACACAGTGATGCTCGATCACGAGCTCCCTCACTGCCTCCGCGTTGGAGCATGACACGCGGCTGCATCCTGCCTTGAGGCCCCTGTAGTCTGTCCCCACACCTACAGGTTAGGATGACGACAGCTAATAAGCATCGTCCTTCACCCCTGATCCGGCGGTTACAGACTTTTGGCACCTCAACGAGGTTCAACGGCACGGGATCCCATCGGTCCGAGTCTCGGACGGGCCCAACGGCGTCAGGGGGACCAAGTTCTTCAATGGTGTCAAGGTATGATTTCACTTCATGACCCAGCTGACACGAGATGAACGAGCTGAATCCTTGGGTCATTTTCATGGCAGGCCAACTGCTTCCCCTGCAGCACCGGACTCGGTGCCTCGTTCGACAAGCCGCTCGCGAAAAAGGTCGGCGCCGCGCTCGGTCACGAAGCGCGCGCCAAAGGGGCTCACGTCTTGCTCGGACCGGTGAGTTTGGCCCCGCGGCTGGACATCAGTTCACCGGTAGAGACAGAATGTCGCCCGCAGTTATTGACTCTCTGCCTCTCCGGTCATACAGACATGCAACATGCAACGCTCGCCCCTCGGCGGTCGTGGCTTCGAGTCGTTCGCCGAGGACCCCCATCTCAGTGGGATGTTGACCGCGAACTATGTCGAAGGCGTCCAATCGACGGGTGTCGCCGCGTGCGTCAAACACTTTGTCGCCAATGACCAAGAGGTGTGTAGTCTTCTATTCAACGCGACTCCAAAGAGATGCACTCACGTATTGGGAGAATACATCACACAGTTCGAGAGGTTCTCGTCCGATTCGGTCGTCGGTGCCCGAGCACTGCGTGAGATCTACCTCGAGCCCTTCCGACTCGCGGTCAAGCATGCCCATCCTTTGACGTTCATGTCGTCCTACAACCGCATCAATGGGATTCATGTGTCAGAATCCAAGGATTTGCTCGACGACATCCTCCGCAAGGAATGGGGTTTCGACGGACTCGTTATGTCGGACTGGACGGGTACTTACTCGACCGACGCGGCCGTCAAAGCCGGTTTGGACCTCGAAATGCCCGGACCTACAACGATGCGAGGTGCTGCCATCGGTCGCATGCTGGCTGCCGGTAAGCTCACGGTATCCGACATTGATGCACGTGTGCGCAACGTGCTCGAGCTCGTCAACCACGCCATCGCATCAGGCATCCCTTTCAACGGTTCCGAATCACTCATTGATACGCCCGAGTCGCGAGCTTTGTTGCGTGAAGCCGCCAACTCGGCCCACGTCTTGCTCAAGAACTCGGACTCGTTACTTCCTCTCAAACATGCGAAGAAGATCGCCGTCATCGGTGCCAACGCCAAGGTTCCCGTCGCGAGTGGTGGTGGGTCAGCTTCCCTCGCTTCGACCTACACCGTCTCCCCTCTCGAAGGCATCACTTCCGCGGCTAAAGAAATTGGCGCGAAAGTCGAGTTTGCGAACGGCTGTTCGACCTTCCGTTATCTGCCCCTCTTGGATCCTTTGATGAAGAATGGCAAGCTCGAGGCGTGGAAGGACGATTTCCTGGACGACTGGTACCAATCGAAGTTTGACGATGCCAAAGCCCCTGAACCGGACTATCAGTGCAATATCGATACTTCGATGGGGATCCTCGTCGATGATCGGTCGGTTTACGCCAAGTTGGGGGCTACACCTCGAACGAGGGTGGGTGAACGAACACAGGAGTGATCGTATCCGAGCCTCACTGATCGTTCCGCTCGTCTCTCCAGATCTCCTGCACCTACACCCCCGAGACCTCGGGCCCGTACCTCATCGATCTCTGCACCCTCGGCTTCGGCTCCGTTCTCATCGATGGCCTCGTCGTCCTCGACAACGTCAAGACGCGCAAGAGCGGCGAGATTTTTTTCGGCGGAGGATCGGAAGAGGAGAGCGCGACGATCCAATTGGAGAAGGGAAGGGAGTATTTGATCGAGTTGAGGCATTCGAATAATCTGACCAGCGCCGAGGCGGGCCCGTTCTCGGCTATGCCGCAGGCGATTGGTCAGTTCATACACTCTATGAAATATCTGGGATATCCTTCGCTGACCTCACTTGTGATCAGGCTTCCGCCTCGGTTTGTACCCTGACCAACCGGAAGAAGTCGCTCGTCAAGAAGCGGTCGAGCTCGCCAAGGCCAGTGATGGTGCGTCGCGGAGTCTCACACGATGATGATTGCAAGTAACTTTCCTCTGATAATTGCCCTCGTGCACGCTCTCCCATGTCTCAGTTGCCATTGTCGTCGTCGGCACCAACAAGGACTGGGAATCCGAAGGATTCGACCGTAAAACCATTGCCCTCCCCGGAGCCCAAGACGCCCTCGTCCAAGCCGTCCAAGCCGCCAACCCCAAGACCATCATCGTCACTCAATCAGGCTGTCCCGTTTCGATGCCTTGGATCGAACAGGCTTCAACGGTCCTGCAAGCGTTCTTTGGCGGTAACGAATTGGGCAATGCGTTGGCCGACATCGTGTTTGGTAAAGTCAACCCGAGTGGGAAGTTGCCAATGACGTTCCCGTGAGTGTCAATACTTTTGCATCACAGGAGCCCTGTGCAGGAAGCTGAACAACAGGCTTTTGACTGGAACTCGCAGGGTCAAACTGGAGGACAACCCTTCGTTCGATTCGTTCGGGATTACTTCGTCTACGCCCGGGGCAGCGCACTACACCGAAGTAAGTTCAGGCTCTTTAATCCATTACATTCTTTCTCCAGCTAAGCCAGTATCGCGTCTTCCCCCCCCCCCCTCAGGGCATCTACATGGGTTACAGGCACTACGACGCGAACAACATCGTCACTCTCTTCCCCTTCGGTTTCGGCCTCTCCTACACTACGTTCTCCCTATCCTCCCTCTCCCGCACACCCCTCTCCTCCCAAGCCGAATGCACTTTGAGCATGAAAGTCCGCAACACCGGTTCGGTGCCAGGTCGTTCAGTCGTCCAAGTCTATGTCCGCGCAGTAGGCGGCGCTCGTGGCGTCGATCGACCTAAAAAAGAATTGATCGGCTTTACGAAAACTTCCCTTCTTCAACCGGGCGAGGAAGAGGTAGTGAAAGTGGAAGTGACGAAGGAAGCGTTCAGTTATTGGGACGAGAAGAAAGGATCTTGGTCTGTCGAAGAGGGGGAGTACGAGTTTTTGGTAGGGGAGAATTCGGGGGAGTTGAAGTTGGGGGAGAAGGTTGAGGTGAAGGAGGCTTTCGATTGGAGGGGTTTGTGAGTGCGTTGATGTTAGGATGTGGATAGCTGTGTGTGAGGGTGTCCTAGTTCAAAAGGCGGTTTCTGGTCCAAACAAACGTGAAAAGGTATGCGTGCAATCAAATAATCCACGAACTTTACGAAAGACTACACCCTCCCGTCAGACCTTTCCCGAAATCCCAATGGCGAGCCTACACCCCTTGGCGATAGCGGCACTCAGTAACGCGTAAGCCGGTGCCTGTTGGGATTCGTTCTTCACCGCCGTATCGAGGTGACCCAATTCGTCGTCTCGGAATTCGAGGAGGAGTTGCTTGAGTAAGGGGATGGAGGCATGGTCGTTGGGAAAGGCGAGGTGGAGTTCTTTGAGTTGTCTGAAGGGTTTTACATCCACGCGATTAGTTGAGGTAGGTCCCACCTCAAGAGACCCGTTCAGGAACCGATGAACATACGAATTATAGTGCTCCCCAATGACTGTCTCGACCGCCTCCGTACATGCCATCGCAGCGCGATTACCCAACAAGGCCGTTCCAGCGCCTAAAGCGAATCCCGCGGCTTTCCAAACGGGATACAAGGCCGTCGGTCTTACGCCATGCTGGGTGATCAACTTGTCGAACGTGGCGATGTGCTTCTTTTCGCCGTCCCACATGTCCTTAGGGGAAGTGCGGGAGATCGAGTCAGCGTTTTTCGTCTCGTCAGCGCGCCAATGAGACGCGACGCCACCAACCAGGACTGACTTGGACAAGATTCGCGACCCTGCCATCCCTCTTCCTCTTGAGGACCGCATGCTGTCCCTTGTAAATCCAATTGGCGCCTAATTCTCCGGCCTGATCGACCCTGAGGATCTGCTCCAGTACGTGCCTCTGGCGATCGGTCAAAGTGGAAGGGGTCGAAGTCGTCGCTGCGGGGTCGAGGGTGGAGGTGGAGGTGGAGGTGGAGGTGGAGGTGGAGGTGAAGGTGGAGGTGGAAGGTTGGGTGGATGGGTGTTGGGGTAGGTAGGCGGAGGAAGCTTGAGTGGGCTCACCGTAGGGTATTTCGGTGTCGGCAGAGGTGCGGGAGAAGGGGACGAAAGAGGGGGCGGAGGAAGAGGAGGAGTGGCGAATCAGGAAGGAAGGGGATGAAGCCGGCGAGGAAAGGGCTCGATGGGTGCAAAGGAGAGGGGTTCGAGGTGGCATGCTGTGTGGTGCTGGTGTTGGAGCGGAGCGGATGTCGGAATGGTCAGGAAAGACGAAAGACGTCAGCGCGTCTGTCTCCGTGCGCGCACGTGACCACGTGACGGCCCTTGACCGCCGCACCGGACCACAAGCCACAGCCCGTTTGCGTTTGCGCTGTCCCGTTCGGCATCCCGCACGAATGACCCGTCACAATACCAGTCGATGACCGTACCCACCACCTCTCCTCCCCCAAGATACCCACCTACGCCAGCCTCATCAGCATCGAGCAGCATGCCCCTGTCCTTATCCTCCGCCGCAACAACAACAGCAACAGCAACACCGATCCCACATCGTCTTCGTTTCGGCGCCAGTTTCTTCTGCTTCGGCCTGCTCAACAACGTCCTCTACGTCGTCATCCTCAGTGCGGCATTGGACCTGGTCGACAAAGCCACGACGCCAAAGGTACGTACAGTCAGGTAGCGCAGGCACGCGCCCGGTCTGGAGATGGGTTTCGTTCGTGGCTGACCCGCGGTTCGTGCATGTGTGCCCAGGGATTGATTCTGATTGTCAATAGTCGGTCCAAATCCCGCTGGAAGACGTGTAGCTGCAGCTGCACCACCTCACACCCAATTTGTTCTCGGTCGGCCACTCGCCACGTTTCCAGTTGCGCCCGCTTTGGCCGTCAAAGTCGGGTGGCCGTATTTCGTACCGGCAAGTGCAGCCGATCGAATTCGGAGACCACGTCGTGCTGACATCAGATCCAAAAGCATTGTTCGAATAGGGACAAGCACGGTATGGTCGTCGGATTTTGAGCTGCTCGTGGGTCAACCAGAATCTCCGACGAAATCCACCGAGCTGAAACGATTACTTCTCCCCCGATCGCTGCAGTGCCATCTCCTTCTTTGGCATCATCGTACGTCTCGTCACGTCACCTCCAAAACCACTTATCGTACTCAAATCCATCCCTCTACCCCTCATCACAGATTGTCGCCACCTCCTCTACCCTCTTCCTCCGACTCTTTGGCATCGCCATCGCCTCGTTCTCCTCCGGCCTAGGCGAAATGACCTACCTCCAACTCACCACCCTCTATGGATCCCTCCGCATCCCTGCCTCTATTGATCTTAGGGGTTTCGCAGTGGGGTGGTTCAGTTCTGGAACTGGGGCGGCGGGTTTGGTTGGGGCTGGCTTGTGGTGGGTGTTGAGAGGTTTGGGGGTTAAAGTGGGGTTGCTGATTTGTTCGGTCAGTGAGAGCGTACGACGATCCCTACGAGACGAAACGAAACTGAAGTGTTGCTTCACGCGAGATCACTCAGTTCCTCCCCCTCTGTATGGCCCTCACTTTTTACTTCCTGTTGCCCCGCGTCGAAACTTTCGCTTCGGCACCTTTCGACGCCTACACGTTCGTCGTCGACGAGGACGAGGACGACTCGGATCAAGAGCACGACGTCGAGGGCGAGGGGGAAGAGGAGGAACCTCAAGTTGGAGAAGCGTTGATCCAACCTCAAGCTCAAAGGCCGGCAGAAGAGGGGGAGGAAATCACCTTGACGACGCGGGAGAAACTGGGTGAGTCTCCGGTAGGAATAGCGCCGTAGCAAGAAAAGGTTCGCCCTACGAGACGAGACTGATACCCGCGAACTCCTGAAATCCCCAGCTCTGGCACGACCGCTCTTTAAGCGGTATATGTTACCCTTGTTCTTCGGTGAGCCCTTCTCCCCTTCGTTTCCGACCTCTAGAGGAGTCTAACTAATATGGAACCTTTCCCCCTAGTCTATCTCGCCGAATACATCATCAACTCTGGTATCTTTCCCACCCTAATCTACGAGGTACCCTCGCCCTCGACCCTGGTTCTCTCCTCCCTCATCCACTCCCTGCGCGATTATTACCCCCTCTGGCAACTCGTCTACCAATTCTGGGTTTTCGTTTCCCGCTCCTCCCTCTCGATCCTCCACCTCCCTCCCTTACCGATCGCGCTTCTACCTTTACCCACGATCTTTCAACTGTTTTTATTGACGCTCACGTTTCTGGAATCGTCGAGAGGGACCATTTCGAATACGTCGTTGGGGGAGAACGGTACAATCGTCGTCGTTTTTTGTTTGGTCTCATGTGAAGGGTTGGCGGGAGGATCGGCGTACGTGAATTGTTTTTATAGGCTAGGTAGTGAAGAAGAGACGGAGAATAAGGACGGGAAAGGGCTTGGGTTAGGGGTTGAAGAGGGGAGGGCTGGTGATAGGTTCACATCGAGCGAAAGGAAAAGATTGGAAAGCGAGTTTAGGATCGCCAGTGTCGGCTTCGCGGATACGTTAGGTCAGTTCCCAGGAATTGTCGTATGTGACGACAGGGCTTTGATTCGATCAAAGGACTGATACTTCGTCTTGGGATAGGTATCCTGATGGCAAGTCTCGTCGCGACGGGCCTGGAACCTTGGCTGGTTCGACAACAGGTTGCTAGGGGTAGGACGCTGTGTTTAAATTTGTGAGAGCTGTCTGTAACATTTCGAAATTTCCAGTCGTTCTTCATGTCAATTTGTGAGATGATCGACGCGGAGGAGCTCTGTTTTCAAAATTATGGCGCAGCGAATGAGAATCGCCGTTGTAATGGAGTATGTTAAGCTGTACCCAGTGTGCAAAGACGAAAGTGAGAAGGTGGGGTATAAAATGAAGCGAGAAGAAACCATACGAGTGTCTATGCTATACAAACGTCGGTCGCGATTGAGACTAGAACGAGGTAAATACTCCCTCTCAAGTTCTAGTCGGACTCCTCATCGTCGGGATCCTGAAGCGCACAGTTGCATTTTCCCTTGCCTTTACCATGCTGGGGATGCTTGTGATGAGGTTTCGTCGTTGGCACTCCCGCGCAACTCGAACGCGTCGAAGTCGAAGTCGCGATCGCTGTCGAAGTCGAAACGGAAGTCGAAGTAGGTCTCGAAGCAGACGAAGTACTCGTCAACAATTGAACGGTCGACGTGATGATGCGTCGAGTAGTAGGGACCGAGTGATGGTGGTGGTGAGTACGGGTGGTGCTCTGCGTGCAAGGGGGGCTGGGTGCGGTCGTGGGAGGTTGGAGGGGGCGAGACGTGGATGTCGAAGATGATGTGCCCGTTGCGGAGCTCGCGGTGCTGGATGTCGTCGCCGCAGCAGTCGAGGTGGTCTGAAGATTCGTCGTTGAAGCCGAGGTAGACGACGATGTAGTGACCTGAGCAGTGGTCGTGCTCGCCGTCGTGGGGGCCTGTGCCTCGGTGGTGGTCGCAGCCGTCGTGGCTTGCGCGGTGGTCGTAGTGTGGCAGTCACTAGTCGGAGCTCGAGCACTCGTGGTTATCACGGCAGCACTCGAAGTAGTTTGAGCCGCCGTTGTAACCGCCGCACTCGTCGTCGGCGATTGAGCAGCTGTCGTCTGAGCAATCGTCGCAGCCGAGGTGGTCGTCGTAGGCGCAGGCAAAGACAGAGTGACCGAAGTTGTAGGGCTTTGGCATCGCTTGCACTTCCACCATATGGGGCAGCCGAACTTGGGAGGAGGGACCCATTCGATAGGGGGTGACCACCAGGTGGCGAGGTGGAGATCACCGCAGCCGCTGGGGAAGATCTGAAGAAATGAACGAGGGTACGGGGATCAGTCGGCTGGCCCATTCAAAGGAGCGAAGTATATCAAAACGGCTGAAGCTCACAAAGTTGACATCGATTCTCAAGCCAGCAGGGGGAAGCCATCCTCTGCCCAAGCCGAAGTACAAGAATCCGCTGGCTCCAATCGGAGGTCCTTGCCCGTAGGGATCGAAGGCGTAACCACCAATGCCGAGGTTTCCCGAGCACGACCAGCCAGCAGAAGGGAGCCACCAGCTCGGGATGTTGAGGCCGGATGAGTAGCTGAGCGCGACACCGGGTCCCGGTCGGAACCAAGGTGCGAGGTGGACCGAGGGGCACCACGCAGTCGGGACGGTCCAGCTCGACCCGCAACTGAATGAAGCAGGGGGCTGCCATCCTCTTTCACTGAGGTAATGATAAGGTGCTTTTTGGTATCAGGAACTGTGTCATACTGCGCGCACCCGGAAACATTTCGTCGTCACGCACATGCCAAAGTAGCGCCAAGTGGATGGGAAACACGACGGAACCGGCAGGCCGTTGATGTCGTATAGGTGACCGTCCGTACCCGAACCTTGACAAAATATGCACGTCGTATTGGCAAGACAGTTCTACCAGAGCGGCGCGAGTGCTGAGCGCGGGCCGCGCCAGCATTGGACAGGGGCTTACCGTCACAGCGGAACGTCAAGGGGCAACGCACTCGAGCGGTGAGGCCAAGGTTGAGCGACAGACTAGAGTAGGTACTGATACCACTCATTCCTCCCTTGAAGATACCGCAGGGTGAAAGGGGGATGAGGCCGAAAGTACGCTTGTCGAGATCAAGGGGCTCGTGCTGCTCCGAGGGGTTGGTCACGATGGCGGAGGCGCCGAGCGCGCACGTCGCGAGCGCGAGCAACGAAGAGCGGAGGAAAAAGGTCTTCATCGTGGGCTGGGAGAAGTGGATGAAATGTGTAAAATGAGCGTGGTATGGATAGGCTGGAAAGGATACGGTAGTACGGGCATATGATCAAAGCGCGTCCCTTCTCGAAAGCTTTTTCGTCGCTCAACTCACCTCGAGTGGACGGGGACGTGACTGAGCAACCGGGCTTGTCCAAGACGCCTAGCTTGTAGGACGAGGAGAAAAAAGAGTGTGGGTAATCGGAAACAAAGCGGGGCGAGTGGGAATGTAGGAGGAGAAGGACGAGTTGTGATATCGCTCTACATTTTGACGAGGGACATTCCCGCACTGACCTCCGCCGGGCCGGTTGAGAAATGTGGCCACCGCCAAGCATGTCCGTCTCAGAGGCTATGCTGAGAACCGGTGTACAGCCAAACAAGAGAAGGTCCTGGCGGCTGCCCAAAGCAATGGGAGCGAGCTCACTGACTTTGAGCGCAGCGCCGAGAGCCTAGTGAATCGGCGCCCTTAATGCGCATCAGACCTCCTGTCGATCCTTCAGCCGAAAAACGCTCCAATCATGTGGGACCGATCGATCAATTTGGGCGACAAGGAAGCCAGTTGTATATTCTTTGAGAGGAGGGTGGCGATATTTCTTGGTATTCGCCGTCGCCGTTATTGGTGTAACTGGCCTTGGTCTGGTGCAAACATGGGTGTAGCTCGATGAAGAGGTTTGTCACGTCGCATCGCGTCGTCAGGTGGCACAGGCCTCGACGAACGGTATACGAAAGCGACGGGCCAAAGGAAGAGTACGCGGTCGAATGGTGATTTTCCAACGCCTACGGACTGATAATTGAGGACTGAGCGCCGGACGATGAGCGCTTGAAGGCCTGCGCTAGGTGCGGTACGAGTGCTCGAGCCTCTTATGACAGCCGGCCGCGGGAGACGCCATGATTTGCTTGAGCACCGGAGAAAGCAACGACCTTGTAAACCTTCGGTGGATGTGATGCAGTGGGATGAATAGAGGTATGCGGTCATGCTCCAACTCAGCCATCGAATATACTCGACGGCATCGTGCTGTGCTCAACGAGACTTGGTCGTGGGCATTTCCCCTTCAAGAATCCAGGTACCAAATCTGACAGCTTGGTGGTTGGGGTAGAGAGGACGCCTCGCTTCGAGCATAGCCCCTTGCTTTTGACTGTAAAGAGCATAAAACCGCGTGGCGGTCTTACAAAGCACCTAGCCTCGCTTATTGCTCGTACAGTCGCTCTTTCTTGATCACCTCGCGCACGCCTTGAACATTGATCCACTTGTCGACGTCTCCCCTCCTCCCCTCCTTGAGTGCCTTTCTGACATCCGTTGAGCTGACATTGAGCGCCTGATCGTCGACGTCACACATGGTGATCCTCTCGCGGTACTTGTGTACGTTCGGGGACGACAAAAATTCTTCCTCCTCGATCGGTGAGACGTCCCCTCTTCGTGCGCAGACGATCGAGGATCGGTCGATATCAAAGAACGATGTCATGAATGATTCGAATTCGGTGCCATAGTATTTCGGGTTGAAGAAACGGATGACCGTGTCCCACCCTGGGTCGCAACCGGATACAGTCTCGGATAAGCAACTGAAGCCGATCTGGCTAAGTGCTCCTTCACTGCCTGGAGACTAACCTAGCGCAAAGACAAGTTCCATTTCGGGTCCTTGATGGTGCTCCTTGATCCACTCCCTGACGTGCTTGCTCTTATCCACGAACCTAGCCCCTTCGACGACGGCGACGCCTACTTGACCGTGTCCACGACCGCCGCCCTTCGCGAGGTCCTGATCCAGCTCGATCGCCATACATCTCATCATCTCCAGCCTCGTGTTCATCTCATCTTGACCCGTAGATCCTTTATCCGCGTTCGAAGAGCCGAGTACGAGCAGTCTCGCATCAAAGGGCGAAGTGCCATTGCAATCGAAAGCGGCGAGCCGCGCCAAAGAGTAGTGCGCCACGTGCGGTGGATTGAATGACGAATCCAACACATTAATCCGAACAGTAGGCGATGACTGGTGTGTGTACTCGGTTGACAGAGGTCGCCATGTCGTCGGGTACACGAGGAAGAATCGAGGCAGCGGCGAGGGCAGCGCGATCGGAGCCAGAGCCCTTGTTGGAGCTGCAGACCCAGTCACCGATGCACTTGCTGTCGAGGTCGACATGACGCGCCGGGATATCACACGTGAGAGGTGTGACAGCGACAGATTGCTCAGTGAGGATGGTGACGCGAGGACAGGAGTCAAGGAAAGCCCGGGGACTCACGGACTGGCTCTGAATGGCTCAGACTGGATTCTGACACCTATGCGGGTCAAAATAAGCCTAAGAAATATACTACCCCGCGCGCGGCGAGTTTAGGGAGCTTTTTGAAGATTTGGCCCAGGAAAACGTTGGTGCGGGCTAGGTGCACCATTGCCCTGCCAACCCCCAGCCCCCGGAGGCAAAAGTGGTCACTAATCCGGGCACTTGCTACTTATCCCCGCTCATGGTCCATCTGCCTCAGCACCACGAGTTCCCCCCCACTTCCCTCCAACCAAGGCCTTGCAGGCTCGCACCCATTGCTTCAAGCATGGACATCCTACCACACACACCACCACCTCTACAACCTCGCTCAGCATCGCCAGTCGGAACAGAGAAGGGAAAACGCCTAACAAGACCAAGCGCAAGAAGAGCACGACCGTGAGGAGGAGGAGGAAGAAGGTGACCAGCAGCAACAAGGACACGTTCGAGAATGGGGCCACGACGTCGGTCGGAATGGAGGAGGAGGCGAAGACGAAGAAGATGAAGAGGAGGAAATTATGGACCAAGCGAGTACGGAAAAGGGGGCCATCGTTGTCCCCGGATAGCGAGCTGTTCGACAAGACGTTCGGCTTCAACTTCGGCATTTTCCGCTCTGCAACGAAGAGGCGTCCGAAACGTCAGCCGGGCCCTCCCCTATCACCATCAGTCCAGAGGTCAACGCGTCGTCGGAAGGAGCATTCGGAGAAATCCATTGCCGGCCTCCACAAATCATCGTCCGAGCCTTGGACTGACATTGCCGATGGCGCAACGGCGTGGCCTCTAGACACCGAGACCGGCGGCTTCGAACACAACTTCAAGCCTAACAGCGCGCCCGACTTTGAGCCCGACTACGACTTCGGTCGCGACTTCGGCGGTGGATACTCATCTGGACCGGAGCATTCGCCATTCCACCCAGACGGTGCTTCTCAAGACCAAGCGCCCTCTTCACTTAAGCGATCGCAGATCGAGAGAAACGCCAAGAAGCAGCGCAATCGTCGCCGGAATGCGAGGGCCGAAACTAAGACTAGGGCGTCAAAACGAGCTGAACTTCTCCAGGCGTACCTATTGATGAAGAAAAAGGCCAAAGAAGTGCTTCGACAGAGCGGGTCTGTCCCTTCCTCGGACGACGAGGGGTGGTGCGACGCATGTCATGAACGCCGAGTCACCAGAAAGGTCCGGGTTGTGGACCTGTTCTTTGCAGGTAGGTGCTTCTGCTGCACATCTTTTGTCAATCACCCCTACGCTATCGTCTTGGACTGATTTGATATCCCCCAACCATGAGCAGGCATGCGAGAACTACGATACTGCCCGTGCTATCCCGAGATCCAAACCCTGGCAGCTCACGGCCTTCTCCCGACGTCGTCATCTTCAATTCGAAAAAAGAGAAGGCATCACCGCATTCACCTTTCGCACGATCGAATATCTCGACACCTACTGGGGGGTAGATCTTTTTGGTATCTATGACATGTCCGAAGCGCTCATTCGCTTTTGGTCCTCTGAATTATCCTCGGAGGATCCTTTTAACAAGGTGGGCTCTGGGACAGGGACCAGGCCGGAAACATTCACTGTTTCTTACAGAAAATATTGGAAGCTTCCCAGGGTCCAACCGTGCGTCAGCATCTTCAAGCCGCAATGGATGAATATCGATTTATGCAACAGCTGCAGGCAACTTTGACCGCCGAATTTATCGGCCTCTCCCCGCGCGAGCGTCTGGCCGACGTTTGTCCGGCATGTTTTGGGCCTCGGATCGATGAAGCCGGCAAGAGCGAGAATGACCTCGATGTCATCATTGCTGTCGACGGCAATTTTCAGCATCGACGATTCGCGCGGGCAACTGCTGATCCTCTCAAGTCACGTCCAGCGTTATTCCTGTCACCAGACAAGATTCGAAACGAGCAAGCTTTGATCGACGGATCGACTGAAGCGGGCGAGCAGGTACCTTGGTGCTGCTGGCGTCGGGTCACCCGAACCCAATAATGCGTTGACCCGACTGTCTGTGATTGCTAAACGGGCTATTCTATCATATAGGACGAATGCACAGCGAACTGGAAGGCCGCAGATGGTGGTGTGACCTCCGCTTCGTCAAATGTAGTAGCCGACACAGGCCTCGTTGCTGCAGTGTGCCGTCATGATCATTGCCTGCGACTTTGCAACCTTCATCAATCAGGTGAAAAGTATGTGTGGACCGGCCATCTGTGACTCCAGGCAAGGACACTAATAAGCGAGTTTGGTCTACCGCAGGTTAGTATATCCCGTGTCGCTGTTGAAATGGATTCTCGAAGAAGTTGAAGTCGGAGAAACGGATTGTACTACGGGACCTGCGCGTACCAGTGACGCTACAAACGTCGGATCCAGCTCGGGATCGGGCTCCCACCAAAGTTCGAGGCAGGATCGAAGTCGCGTTGGAGTCGCTTATGATATCGCCTGCAACTTATCGTCGCACTTACGCCGTGTGAGTTTGTTCGTGACACTCAGCCTGAGCATTGGCTTAGTCCGTAGCTGAACAGCTCATCTCTCCCCGGTATGCGCAGCGCAATCTTCTGGCAGACCACTTACCGCGTCTAGAATTTGCTCTCTCGTCGATGCATGCCTATGCGCACAAGTGGTCCTGCCAGGTTGACTTTGATCCGCGCTTTCTACCCAGTTTTGGTTTGACTGATGCCGAGGGAGCCGAGCGCTTGTGGTCGCAGCTTCGAGGCATGATACCCATGAACCGATCATCCAGTGCCTCCCATCGGCTGGAGAACATCAATCGTCGAGCGTCTGCTTATAACAAGCAGCATCTGGCCGAACTTGGTTCGCCTAAGCGTCCAGTCTTTCATGCACTACCTTACCATGTCGCTGATCTTTGGCGTATCGATCATGCCCAGTGACCAAACTTAATTCTCGACTCAAAAACACAATCAAGCTCAAGGCCGAAGCCGACAGAGTCATTGCTGAGATCGTTAATCGCTCCGCCGAATGGGCGGTCGCTACCCTCCTTGAACAATGACACGCGCAACGTGCAGCGTCCAAGCAGATCCCTCTGAAAGAGCAGCGCAAAGAGGTAGCCGAGATGCGCAACGTCATGTTCAAGCTTGAGCTGATTAACAGACACATCGCAGCATGCCGGTGGGTCTGAGCTATCGTCGTCGTTTGGGAGTGAGATACGAATCGGCAACCTAACTTCGGTATTCATTTTTCGATTGCTACAGGGAAGACCTAGCCTGCGTGAACACCATAGATACGAACAAGCTTATAGAACAGTCGACTAAACTTCAACAGCTGGCCAAACAACGGCAGGTTCTTGATGATCGACTGAACTCCTTACGCACTTCGGACATAAACATCAGTGTCCTGGACCCTGGTACGTCACTCCCTTCTTCCATTCTGACCCTCTGGTGTGATCCCCGTTGTCCTCGCTTAAATATTTCAATACCTTTGATTGGCACGGACTATGAATTTGCCTGCACATTGACTATCGCATCTCGCTCGCTGTGGGACTTGGTCGTACAATATCGACATGGAGCTGAGAAGCTGCGGCTCCCGCGCCTAGGCGGTAAAGCCCTCGGTAGGAAATCCATGAGTTTTCTGCGCCGGCAGAAGGAACGCTGATGTGTAGCAATGCCAGCTCATAGGTACGAAAACGGATGGTCTCCTGGTCAAAAATCTTAATTCTTTGCGTCCAAGACTCATGAAGGCAGTGGCGATGTATAACGACGAGGTGAAAAAGTATGCTGCCATCCTCGCCAATTCTGAGGATTCCCATTCGATCTTGAGAACCCGAAGGGTACCGCCGTCAGCCCCAGAGGATCTCAACGAACTGCTCAAACTCGACATCTTGGCGCCGCTCTGGAACAACGGATTATATAGTCATCCCACTGAGCCGTGGGCCTACGAAGATGATGTTCGTGTCGGCATTCCAGCAGTATTGTCTCGCGCAAGATGCCAGCAAGAAATCAAGCGACTTGGATGGGAAGTGCGTCGCATTGGACGGTGGCTGATAAGCCGTCGCAAGAGGTTTCAGCAAGTTCGCCAGCAATCACTCCAACGAGATGAGCAGGATGACTCTGCGATGATGATGCTCGAGCAAGAAGAAGAGCGTCTTAGAAATATTGCGCGCCGATGGTTTTCGAAGGGCGGCCTAGATCACCTGTGGGAATGCACCCGGCAAACCGGCGAACCGCAAGTGGAGGAGTGGGTCGAGCTTCGAATGTGGTGCACCGACGACGTTGATGTTTTTCAACGAACCACAGCGGGTGGCTTGCCGGATCACACATGGCCAGACTGCATCAATGATGGGATGGTCGGAGAGTCAGACGACATCACCACGGATCATGACACCCTTCTTGACATCAGTGATCATTCGAGCGATGATCTGAGTCATCATTCCGTCGACACTACCGATTACGGCGCCTTCAGTGACGAGGTCAACGAGAACTTTGATGAAGACGATGGCGATGTTTTTTGGGGGATTTGATATTGATCATATATAGTTGCAGTCTTTTGCCCAGTTGCTACTTGCACTAGTAAAGACATCAATGATGCGTTCATTTCGCTAGTAATTCTACCCGTTATACGACGCTTCGCCAGGAAGTGCAACAAGAGCGATCAGACATCCAAGACCCGGCATCGCTAAATCGCTCGATCTTGCGGTGGCTCGCCTAATGTCGCTCGAGTAAAGCTGGCAGCCGGAGCCCAACACGACCGGTAAGATTTAGAGGAAGAGCGCGCTACACTGAGGGAGTGAACACAAGCGTCCATCGCATCTTTGTTGCACTGACTGCACTGAGATCTCCTACATGTAGACCGCGCTCCCTGCCAGTCAGTCACATGCGCAGTCCCCGTCGTGCCTTGGGTGACACTTCCCAAACAGTCAGCAGGGATTGCAAAAGTACTTATTATATTCCAACACTGCCGACTACATTTTGGTGTATACTTGAACGAAGTCCTGATCCAGCGTACTGCTTTGTCGCAATTCCTTCCTGCGTAGTTCACACGCTCACTGTAATCTCGATGCGAAGTACGTCATCACGGGCGCTTGCGTTTCAACAGTCGAACTGCAGCAAGTCATAGTCACCCATACCCAAAGTATTGTGCTGTATTTGACTGAACAAAGCCACCAGCGAGTCAGACTCACCTTGATACACCCCTTGCTCTGTCGTTGCTCTACGTTTTCTCATCGCATTAGGCGGCTTGAGAGTTCTGCACGCTGTTGTGGCCTAGGCCTCCTTCTAATATCGACCGACCGACTGCCCTGCCGTGGTTTTCGGCGATGGCAGGTCATATAGTCTTTTGTGACACCAATCAGGGTTCAAACCCAAGGTGGACAACACGTCGTGTTGGAGTCAGACTGAAAGTACCCAAACCGGGAGGGTGTTTTCAAAGTTCTTTTCGACGGGACATACCGTCTTGTCATCATTGTGATGGTCATCTTCTTGGTCTTCAGTTGGGTCTTATAGTTGCGACGATGGGTGAATTCAGGATGGGACATGAAAGGAGAGGTCGAGCTGTCGTCTGAACCCTGTATTGCAGTCCCACCGAATGCCCTCACAGTTGTCCACCGTCCGGTTTTGCGGCGCGCAGGCAGTTAAGGGTTATGCAGTGGCAACCGGTTCGACCTGAAGGTGAAGTCAGATTGTATCTAAGGGAAGAAGACAACGGTAGGCCAAAAGGTCAAACAGACTTGTGCAACGAGACCCGGTCAATGGTACGGTACCTTCGGACGAAGCATGGATACATGGACATGATAATGATTAGGAGGGATCGGTTCGCAAGTGTGTTTGAAACGGGAGGCGCAAGAAACGGCGATGAGGTCGAAGTTGGAAAAGGTGTATGGCCATTTGGTTGTACATCACAACTTCAGAAGAAGAAGAAGAAGAAAGAGGAGATGTGTCGGCCGAGAGCTATTCTAATTTCGTTGACCCAAAGGTAAATAGATGCGCAGAGATGTCGCCTTGCCTGGATGCGAGCGCCACACCGTTGTGCTGCGGCCCATGCGGTGCGCCCCGAGTCCTTGTAGGACAAAGGTGCGGAACGATTGGTTGTGAAGAAAGACCCCAGCGTAATCTCTGGAAGGGGGGCCGTAGATGAACGGGAAGCCGGCGCCCGAAGCACACAGGGGCCCCCGGGCCTTGACGTAGGAAACGGTCCGCTGGGGGGGTTTCGAGGATGCCCAGTGATCTTGGCGGAGCCTGACAGAA
The DNA here is from genome assembly GCA_001244265.2 of Microbotryum lychnidis-dioicae p1A1 Lamole. Lineage (NCBI taxonomy): Eukaryota > Fungi > Basidiomycota > Microbotryomycetes > Microbotryales > Microbotryaceae > Microbotryum > Microbotryum lychnidis-dioicae. The sequence goes on along the minus strand of CDLV01000009.1, from coordinate 1,466,758 downwards.
TGAGCGTTTTGATCGTATTGATTTACAATCCTGTTAAGATTAATTGCCACAATCAAGATGGCAGCTGAGACGCTGTATGCGTGCATGACAATCATCTGAAACTAAACTCAAGGATCTACACTGAAAGACGCGTCACAAACCACAGAGACATAACAAATATCGGTCATCTTGCAGACCGACTCAGAGCATAGTATGCCCAAAGAAAGACATAAGAACGGTCTCACATCGACGATGTTTTGCTTCATTCATCCTCCGGTCTCCTCCGCCACCCCCCGCTATTTTTTTCTCTATCTTCTTCTCCGCTTTCTTCTCCGCCACGTACCTCTCCGCCTTCGTCCCCGGCTCCACCAAATCTTGGGCTCAGGGGTCCTTCTCCGCCAGTCAAGTCATTGTCGCTTGCCTCTGCCTCCGTGTTGTCGTTTGGGTCCGCCGAGGGTACGATAGCGAGGCGGCCGTGACGGAGGTCGTCAATGATAGCCTTGAGCTGAGCAACGGTTTGCTTGGGCGATGTCTCTGCACTATGATGCAGAGCCATTTCGTATCTACTCTTCGTTCCGGGCTTGATCCGCAATTTGACACCCAGTGCCTTCAAGCCCTGGGTAGACCATATCATCTTCTTCTGAGGTGTGAAAGCGCCTGTCGATGATCCCGTGTCGGAACGGCGATGTATAGTCTCGAGGGCAGAGTCTGTAAAGATGGAAATGATTAGCACGGAGTCGAGCCCGATCAGATGCAGACTACTTACTGAGTTGGGCGCGGAACAGAGTGCCGTGTCATTTGCAAAGAACGCCACGAGTAGCACTGTCCATCGAGCGAGTTTTTGCTGATAGATGAGACGAAAACATATGTTACATAATTGGTAACGGTAACTTGGTCTCATGCGCGTATAACTTGCGATGAAAGGCTCACCCTCTTTCAGATCTGCCGCTTCATTGGCCTTGAGTGTCTCATCCCAGCTCATCTTGGAAGCAAAATTAGACAACAAGGAATTGCCGGATGGATCCTTGAAGTCGTTGCAGTGAGCTGCAAATCTGAGCCCACCTATCGAATGCACGGTCGCCTTCGTCGCTGGCGACACGTCGTCTTGATAACGAGGGACAACAAAGGCCAGGGTTTCCACTCCGTACAGCTTGGACATGCGTTGCGCCAGGTCTCGCAACTCTGCAATGTACTTTTTGCATTGCTCCATCCGAGTTGGGGAAGGAATGTCGGATGGCGAACGTGTGATGATGGTGGGTGGTACTATCGAAGTGAAAGTCGTATTACCTCCGGCCTCTGCCGCTGCAAAAGCCGCGCGAACAAGCTCTTCGTCGTCCTCGCCAAGTTGGGCAGATGCGAGGTCCCCCTGGTCTCTCAGGAAGTTCCAGAGGTGAGCGGCAAGTTTGGTGATGGATTGCGATTTCGACTGATCCGATTCTGAGCACGTTTGACACACCCAGGGTATGTAAGAACAGACATTGCGGACGCAGCGGTAAGCATAAGCGAGAGCGTAGGAGAGTAGAGTGGGCATGACCGGAAGCGCCCGGAGGACCGACTCACCCTTGCTTGCTCGCTGGTGTAAAACCTTGATTACACGGTCCGAGAGAGATCTAGACCACGCATTGCCCTTCGAAGCGAGCCTGTTGAATTTTTTGACGGCCTGAACGAGCCTTGCATGAGATATGCCGAGTTTCACGGCCATCTTGAGCTCCGAGTAATATCTTCGAGCGGCCCAGCGCTTCAGCGAGGTCCACTTTCCTTGACTCATACGACCGGTCGCGTTCCGATGCGAGCCATGTATGGCCGTCCAGAGCCTGATAGCTCTTCGATGGTCGATCGCGATATCTTCAAACTCGCTCTCACTGTGACTGTGACTGTCACTTTCACTGTCACTGTCGTCAGCCGAGGATTGACTGGAATCGCCCAAATTGGGCTCGTCAGAGTCGGAGTCGGACGAAGGGGTTTGGGGCACGGGCATGCGCCGCTTTCTCTTCCGAGTCGGGCGTCGAGACGGTTCATCCAGAATTGTACTGGCTTGTGAGGAGGCTCGACGGCTTTGATCGTCCCTCCGACCTGCAAGAGGTGTGAGAGAACTGAGAATTCTTCAGCTGTCCGTCAGGATTGAGTAGATAGAAGGATGAGGTTGATGACTGGCACTCTGCTCTCAGCCCTGCTACAAGGGATCTCAGTTGGCACACCAGACAAGAGCACTCACTCGGATGAGCGCCAAAGGAAATAGACTCTGCTGGAGAACCTTCCCTAGATCCCACGCGTATGTCTGACGGTCGCGTCATGGTGGAGCAACACAATTAGGCCCATGAGGAGGGAGATGTGAGGCGGGGAAACGCGTCCATATACCTCCATACGGTAATAGCATCTATGTTCATTCAACAGGCGCAGGGAGATTTCAATGTATTGAGATGCGGGGCGTGGCGTGGGTCAAGGGTGCGCGTTGTCGCGTTGGTGTGAGTGCGCAGAGCGCTCGCCAATCTGAGCTCCGCCGTGCGGCCGCACAGCCCCGCCTCAATTTTGCCTCTTCAATTACTCTCTAGGAATTGATGCAGGACTGATTGGCGCTGGACCCAAGTCGACTGTCCGAAGGGGTTTCACTAGATATTCATTTTCTATGATCAGTGCACACCGTTCAGAATACGCGTTTGTCTGCCCGAGGACCGATCCAGGATTTCAGGGACCACGACCGATCCCTCCCTCGGGCCCAATAGACACGGTGTGTACTCCCTCCGTCGAATATGAGAAAGGGTCTACACAGGATCTGTCGTGCACATATCAGTTGATGGTATACGGAACTACACGAATTGAATAGACTGAGTACGACAAGCTGTATGACATTTATGACATAATTCGAACTTACGACGGAGTCTTCGGAAGTGTTATTCGTGATGATGGTGAGTCTTACACGAACTAGTGGCCCCTTATTACTTATGACCATTTGAGGTGCACTGCGCCGGGGTGGGATGGGGTGGGGAGGGCATTGGTGCACCCGAACTGTACCAACCTCCAACCGGGCCAAAAAAAACAGAAAAGCTGCCTTAACTCGCCCGCGCGAGGGAGCTCATTTGGCTGGGTTAACGGACCTGCCGATCTGGGAGTCTGAGAGAGTTCTGAGAGTGTCTGACTCAGTGAGCCTGTGAGAATGCTGGTAAGACCTGTGCATTTTCCTCTCAGTTTTCATCGCTTCAAACCAGCACAGCCACATAGTTCTCTGTAAGTTCGGATCCGACTATGTTGAACTCGGGTACTCACCTTGTACTACCCTTGGCCAGTTTCGCGATCGATGCCATTAAGTTACTAATTGATAAGTTACTAATTGATCACACCCCTGATCAAAACATCACCTTGCACCATCACCTAAGGGGTTTTTTAGTGGATATGGTTGATTTTGTTCCAAGGTCAACGAGTCCTACACTACTGGCCTAGCCAGTGTGCTTAACTGCATTTCCTCCGTCTTTTCCGAGGATTTTTAGGCATTAATATAGATATGCTGTTAATGAAATCTAATATTAGATATATATAAAAACCCATGAACGGCTCCCTTCTGATCTCAATCAGCATCGATTGAAATTGTTATCATTAAGTCTATCAAATAAATCAATCAATCAACATTTGCTAAAATGCTCAGCAATATCTGTTTGTTGTACCGCGCCTGATGAGGTTTGTCTCTTTGTGAAGACTAGCTGTTGTTCAAGTTCTCACTGCATTCTCACTCCCAAAAGGCAATCGGTTGGGTCCCGCTCCAACTTGAATCTTTCAGCCAAGGATCCGCATTAGATCAGATCACCGTCAGATCACATCTGATCTGATCTGGATTTTTCTGATTCTGACTTGATTGATCTGATCTTGATCTGATCTGAGCAGATCAATTTGATCTGAGACATGGAATTGCCTAATTTGGCACATAAAGACTTCTACATATCTACATGTTGACATCCTCATCTTCTTCCTCCACTCATCCTCATCCTCATCCTCATCCTCATCATCCTCCAAAGTGATCACCTTGCTAAGCCGCCGCTTTTTGGAGGAGCTCCCCGCTTCTATGACTGGACCCCCTGAGCAAAAGGACGAAAAGAAGCGCATGAACCGCCCTCGGCACCCCGCCTATCGCTCATTCAGCGACTGCCGACCGAGGTGCTTCGAGAGATGAGCTCTCACAAGTCAATGCACTCACCGTCAGGCTTTTTGGGCAAATGCTGTGACTGGAATGCTGGCCAGAACGAGTGCTAAAAGACAGCGCTGAAACCACAGACATCGGCGAGGTCGGACATGGACAAAAGTTTCCGTTTTTCAGCCGACTGAAGAGTTTGCCTTGCCGCCCCGCACCAATCCACATACATCATTACGATAGTAAATCAAATTCAAAAGACAATTGTGGGGTCGTAAAAAAACGCTCTACAAGCAGAAACGCAGAAACGCTCAACACGCTCAAATATCTATGCAACGTTGCTGGGGTACGCGAACTCAAGAGGGGGCAAGAAGGTCTCCTTGATGGACCTTGCCTGAACGAAGCGCATAAAGATCGACATTGATCCAGCTTTGTCGTTCGTTCCCGAACCCCTGGCACCACCGAAAGGCTGTTGACCGACAACGGCACCGGTGCACTTGTCATTGATGTAGAACATACCCGAGGCGTTGCGCAGTAGACTGTTGGCCTTGACGATCGCGGCGCGGTCAGTCGAGAAGATGCAACCGGTCAGAGCGTATTCTGTTGTTGTGTCGATCAACTCGCACGTCTTCTCGAAATCGGCGTCCTCGTACACGTAGACGGTCATGACCGGCCCAAAAATCTCCTCAACCATGGTGACGGACTTGGGATCCTTGGTGACGATGACGGTGGGCTTGACAAAGTACCCAACGGAGTCATCGCCAGTTCCACCGCACTCGACCTCGCCACCAGCAGCCTTCGCCTTCTCAATGTAGCCGATACACTTGTCGAACGATTGCTTCGAAATGACGGGGCCCATGAAGTGCTCGAACTGATCGACCGCACCGAGCGTGATCTTGTTGACCTCCTCGACGAGCACCTTCTTGAATGCGCCCTCGCCTTCCCACAACGACTTGGGGACGTACAATCGCGCAAGGGCCGAGCACTTTTGCCCTTGGTACTCGAACGCGCCTCGAAGGGCCTGGATCGCGGCCGCACGGGGATCGGCTGAAGGGTGCACGAGCTGCCAGTTCTTGCCTCCGGTCTCTCCGACGAGACGAGGGTACGACAGGTACTTGTCGACGTTGTTGGCGATTGACTTCCACAGGCCCCGGAAGACGTGCGTCGATCCGGTGAAGTGCAAGCCGGCGAAAAGGCGGTGGTCGATGACGCGGTTCACGAGCGAGATGGTCGGCTCGCCGTTGGGGCAAGGGAGGAACTGGATGACGTTCTTGGGCAGGCCAGCCTCGAGAAAGATTTGTTGCACGATCCACGAAGCGTAAGTCGCGCCAGGGGAGGGCTTCCACAGAACGACGTTGCCGAGCAAGGCGGGAACGAAGACAAGGTTGCCACCGATGGCGGTGAAGCTTGAGAGGGGTTGAAAGAATAGAAGCGAGTCAGCATGGGCTGTAGGTTGGACACTTTTCGTCAAAGACTCCACTCACTTGAAAGGAGTGACAGCAAAGACAAAGCCCTCCAAAGCACGGAACTCGACTCGGTTCCACACGCCAGGCGAGTTCTCGGTCGGCTGCATCTTGAAAAGTTGCTCGACCTGAGCGCAACCGAATCGGAGGAAGTCCGCAAGCTGCAAGGCCACAAAGCAGACGAATCAGCTCTCAGTTGCTTTGATACCCAGCTGCTCAATCGACTCACTTCGGCGGCGGCGTCAATCTCGGCTTGCCATGCGTTCTTGCCCTGTCCGAGCATCGTCGCGGCGCAGAGCTTGGCGCGGTACTTGCCCGAAACGAGGTCCGCAGCCTAAGCACACGCGCACAATCAGCCACAAGCTCATAATCCAAGGCTAATTTATGAACTCTTGACACTGACCTTGAGGAAGATGGCTGCACGATCGCTGAACGGCATCGACTCCCATTCGGGCTTGGCCTTGAGCGCGGCATCGATCGCCTCGGACGCGAGCTCGGGCGACGAGGTCGAGAAAGTAGCGAGCACTGACTTGTGCTTGTGGGGCATCACTTGTTCGGTCTTGGGACCTGAACCGGGGACCTTGAGGCGTAGGTGAAAAGCTTTCACAATCGTCAGTTTCCGCACTCTTGGCAAAGGGGAAATCAGACACCTCTGTGCCGTGCCACACCAGGGCTCGGCGGATTGACATGTTACTCCTTCTCCGGAAATAGCAAGTTTTACTCGCCTCCTTGCCGTTCACGAAAGCAGGGACATGGAACGGAGCGGCGGCTTGCATCGCCTTGAGCTCCTGGGACAACGCCTCTCGCTCCGGCGACCCGGGGGTGTAATGCTTGTTGGGCTCGTTCGCAACCGTCGGCAGCTTGAACGAAGCGTTGTTGAAGCCGGACATGGTGGAAAAAGAGTCTGTAGAGTAGTAAAGTAGTTCAAGCTGGTCAGCACACGCGTTGCAGAGGTGCTGTGATGCTGAACCCTCAAAGCGAGGCGTCCCACGTACTCGGAGGCGGCTAGTGGGGATAGGGATCTGCTTAGAACCAAATTCCGGAAGCATGCTGTACATCAGATCAGCCGAAGTCGCAGAAGCACAGATCACCATTACTCGAGAAGCACCAACCGGATTCAAGCAATAAGAATGTCAAAGCTAAGAGAGCTGACAAGCGTAGACTGGGGGAACACGTGGAACGGCGCGGAATGACGGGGCCGAGAGTGGGGGGAGTGGGAGCATCAGCACGTCAGTGCTTGAACGTCAACGAGCTATAGACCCAAACTTACAAGACGCGATACGGCGACGAACGGAGTGTTGATGAGGAAGGGAGGAAAAGAAACCTCCACCGCGCAAAGACGCCACGCCGGTCCAGCGGCCAACTTGGCCGATCGGTCACCCGAAGCACCTCGCTGCCGCGGACCCGCGCGCGCGCTTCGGCATCTTTCGCCTCGGCAAGTATCGGAATGCGCCGGTCGCCGGTCTTATCAACTTCGGCAAGTCAATCTCTCGGATAATCGACGTCGGCGGACGATTAGTAAATGGGTATGATTACAACACTTCGGGTGAGATCAGAGAACAAAGCAAATTATCGACCACGATTAGGCAAGCCTCAACCCTGGCGCTTCGGGCACGCAGAGTGACGCGCATCGATAAGACTCGCCTTTGCCGAGCATTGCCGAGGCGACTCCTGACTCGCTGGCCCTTCCCTCATATAAGCATTCTTCCACCGGCCCTCTACTCCACCACCTCAAACCCTCGCCGTAATCCCCGTAATCCCCGTAATCCCCGTAGGGCCCCTGTCCCCTTCCCTCCCCCTCTGCGCCTTGACATCCGCCAAGAACCGAATCTTGTGCGACATGGCACGCGCTTCGGCCGTCTGTCCACTCTGCCCCCAGCTCCGACCCTCGACTTCTTCGACCAATAGATTTGCAACCATCATATCTCGTTCTGTGACGGCTCGTGGGAGGTCGAGGGACGGGAAGGCGTGCGTGGAGGAAAAGGTTTCGCCGGAGAGGAAGTGGATCTGATCGAGATCAAACGGCCTAGATTAGTCACGTGACAGGCTGAAGGTGGCAAGCGGCCAAGGAACTTACGCCGAAACGTATTGAAGCGGGTGCGGGCTGTCCGCTAAGTTGAGGAAAGATGGGCTCTCCTGTACCTTTGCACGTCGTTTCGCCTGTTATACAACAATTCCTGGTGAGTATCTTTACGAGAGAGCGAATAGGCCACTGTCGCACAACATACCCGTCCACAAAAAGCCATTGGACTGGCCATCATTGAGCGCGAGCGCGAGCTGCCGACAATCACTGTACAAGATCGTCTTGCATCCTTCCATTAGAGAAATCTGCGCCAAACACACCAATTCTCAAATCAGCACCGCTGCTCTTCTACTCCATGAAAATCTAAGCCCCTCGACTGACCTGCAAATTAAAATCCTGCAAAATCTTGATCACAGCCGGTTTAAGCCCGGGGATTTCCAGCCCATTCCTGATCCTCCGAATCAACCGAATTGGATCAATCTCCGGCCCGACGTTCTCCAACAAGCCTCTAATGAACCTCGGTTTCGTCTCCGAGTACTTGAGCAGATCTTCCCAAAGGTCATGGTCGTTTTGTTCTTTGGCGAATTCAATCGCCTGTGAGCCCACGAACAACGACTGGAAGCTTGAGTGACAACCGTTTTGCAGCTCCTTTATCACTCTCGAGTGTGACTCACGCGTTGCACATCCCCCAATCGTTCGATGATCAGGTTCAAGGCCCTTTTGTTATCCCCCATCCGACCAAGAAGGAAGACCATCTCCGGTACGAGGTCCTTCTTGTCACAAATGTTGTACGCGCGTTCGAGGCTGTAGTAGTTGCTCGCACGAAGAAAGTCCATCAGCTTGTTGGGGTCGTATTCGGCGTAGAGGTCGACCTAATTGAGAGTGGGAGAGTTTGCGTTAGATTCGGGGCTGTTCGTTTGGAGAGTGCCTAGTGAGGCTCACCTGAAGGTCACTGTGATCAAAGGCGAGGTGCGGGTCCTCATCGAACAATGCATCGAGATACATGTAGAGATACCGGCGATGTCCCTTGAGCTGAGCAATTACCCTCGAAACCTGTCGCCACGACCATTCAAACTAGGTCAGCCAGGAAGTCCAAAACCAGTGTCAATCAACCAAACTCACCGGTATCGAATGTGTATGATTGACCAGCAACTCGATCGCCTTCCCATGCCTCGGGTACTCCCCATCCACCTCCCCCTCCTTCCCCTCCTTCCCCTCTTTCTCGCCCCTAAGTTCCTCCTCAAACTCCACCAACTCCAACGCCAAATCCATCACATCCGTAAACAGATTCCACTCCGCAATCAACTCGAACACCTCCCTCCTCAACTTGAGGAAGTAAGGCACCGCTTTGCCCGGTTGTCGATGGAGAACGTAGAGCTCTGCCAAGGCTTCCATGAGTGTGGAAGAGGGTGCGCGTTCAAGTTGGGCTTGGAGGGCGACAAGGACAGCGTTAGTATCGTAGATATCGCAGGGCCAGGTTTTGATGGTTCGGAGGAGGGCCTAAGGGGAATAGGGGGAAAGGAAATGTTATTCGAAGGACAGTGGGGGATGCCATCATCGTTGAGACTGACTTCTGGGTCATGTCGCAGGTAATACGCGAGGATCATCTCATACACCAGCCGCCCTAATTGCGGATCATGCGTTGGGACGTAAGGAATGATAGTCTGCAGAGTGGCGCAGCACTTGTAAGCCAAAGTCTCGTACATAGAAAGCGCGCAACATCACGGACATTGATATGCCCTCGATCAGCGTAGAGGAACACAAAGTCCTCCCACAGCTTGACGTTAATCCCGAGAATCTTGGTGCATGCCTCGGCCGCTTTCTCATATTGATCTGTACCATCCGCGCAAAACATCAGTATTGCCACCCCGCTCCTCCTCCCTTTCCCGCGGACTCACCTTCTTCAATCAGGAAATCCAAATACTTTCTCCCCACCTCAGTAACATCGAACGTCTCACCCAACACCCCTTTATTCCCCATCACTTCCAACGCCTCGAGGGCCTGTTCATACAACCTCTGTTCGATCAACCAAGCAACATGATCCTCCTCGTCCCTCGGTCTAGCCACAACAATATCCTGCGGTGAAATGACGAAGAACCTCTCCTCGTTTGCGGTTCCATTCGTTGTCGACGTCGAAGGAGGTGCGCGACACAACGAGTAATCCCTACATTGGAAGCGATCGTAATCCCTCAACGACAACGCATCCGAAGACAATTCGTCCCCGTCCTTAGAGATGATCCTCAATTCTGGCCTCTGACCCGCTTTCCGTCGTTGTTGATCCCTATCCTGAGTCGCTTCATCTTCGTATGTGTCTTCGACGAGATACGCCAGAATGAGGTAGGAATCCCCGTAGGGGGCGATGCCCGAGATCATACAGTCCACCTGAAATATGGCGTTGACCTCGACGTAAATTTCGGTCGGTTTCGATCCTGGAGTAGGCACGATCCCTCCCAACGTGGCGGCGGTCGAAGAGCGTTTCGTTTCCCTCGTTTTGACCACGGCGACTTTAATGATATCGGCCCATGCGATCAACAAGGTCCGATCATTTTGCCAATGCAACGTCGATTTGAACAAATCAGCCCTTGGTGAATCGACTGCTCTAGGAATATAGGTGATCCGCGACGAAGCCGAAGTATCGTAAATCCTCACACCCGCATCCGAAGTCCAGGCGATGAAATTTGCCCTCCAGGCGACCGTCCAAATCGGTCCTTCGCCAGAGAAGATCGTCGTCTCTTTGTACCCCAGCCACCCTTTTTCGTGGAGAATCAAGTTCCCTGCCATTCCACCTGACACGAGTTGACGCGTGTTGCGTTTGCCGAAGTTGGGTTCGAGGGCGACGCAACGCATGGGCCGACGCAGGTCAAAGGAGTAGGCTTCGGCGGGTGCTTCTTTGGTTGAGAGAAGGGATTGGACCGAGATCTTGCCTGCAAGCCATACAAGATAGCGATCAGCCGACGCTCTACCTGCACTTCCCATTGTCAACTCACCATCCATACTGGCCGCAGCAACGAACTCGCTGGTGGTGTCGATGTTGAGGTCATTGATCATGGCCGTGTGGGGTTTAAAGATCTTGACGAGTTGGCCCTGATGGTCGAGGACGAGGATCGCACCGCTGTAGGTGCCCATCGCCTGTAGAGCAATGGGAGATTAGTTCGAGACTTGATGCTGAGGTACCAAGGTGTCGAGACAACGGACAATATGTTTTGCACAAACGGCCAAGGCCGAGGCGCTGTCCTTGAGCAGGAGGTTGGTCGTCGCCCCTCCTAGTCGGGCGTACTTGAGTGTCGGTTCTTCCTCGTCGTAGGTCGTGCTGTCTTGCTCATCATTTTCATCATCGTCTTCGTCTTCGTCTTCGTCTTCGTCTTCGTCTTCGTCGTCGTCGTCGTCGTCGTCATCATCGTCGTCGTCGTCGTCGTCGTCATCATCGTCGTCGCCCGCCGAGTCCGTCTCCTCGTCGTCGTCGCCTTGCTCAGAAACAACCTTCGACCCCATCTGCTCCTCCTGCACCTCACTCTGCTCCTGCGCCTCCTCCGTATTCGAGCTCGATTCGTCCCCATGATCGATCATACTTTCCTCCCCCTCCACATCTCCCTCCCGGTTCGCACCGCCCTCCTCGTCCCCTTCCTGCCGTCGGTCCCTGTCGTCCTGCCCAAGCTGTACACTCCCCTTCCCCTGTACAACACTCCTCTTCAACGCGTCCCTTGTATCAGGTATAGGATTGATCCTACCGTGAGGACCTTGAAGAACTTTTTCCTCCGCATCCCGAACTGCGCTAACCTCGTCGTCGTCGTCGGGCTGTGTGGAGGTGGGGCCGACTCCTGCACCGGCTGGGATTGATGCCTCTGACGTCGTAGATGGAACATCATCGGTCGGTGGAGCAAGTTGGTCGATCTCGTGTGGTTCAGCAACCGGCGGTGGGGGACGCGACGACATAGCTCACTCCCTACGTGATGAACACGCCTTCCTTTTCCCGCCTTGGGACGAAGAAGCACGTGACGTCGGGTCAGGGGGGGGAAAGGCAGAAGGGCAAAGAACGGGCGCCGCGCAAGAGCGTCGATCGTCGTCGGGTTCACCTCTTCCTACATCTTCCGCCTCCTTCCTCCTTCCGCTCTCGTGATCTCACTCCCAGCTCTCATCAGCATTCACGATGGACTCGTCCCTGTTCAGGATGATCATCTTCCTCTGCATATTCTTCGCCGCATGGATCGTGTTCATACTACTATGTAAGCTCCCCCCACCCCACTCAATCCCGTATCCTCAGCCACTTGAACTGACCCCTTCCTTCTGCCCCCTGCCTCCCGCCCCACTCCTCCGCCACGAAGCGACCTGTATGGGTCCGTCCATACTCCATCTCCTCCGCTCTTTCTTCGGCCTCGACCCCGATCCCAGTCCACGTCATCCTCGCTCAAATTCTTCAACCAGTCGGGGGGAGTATACCGCGGTTCGAAATCTGGGATTGGGGTTTGAGGGAGGAAGACGGGGTCATGAGGGGTGGGAGATGAGTGCGTTGGGGAAGGAGGGGGAGTATGACTGAGAGTGGAGAAGGCGAGATTCAGGTGGGAAGAGTAAGGGGTGAAGGGAGCGGAGTCGGCCTGGTGAGTACTAGCGATGGAGCTCAAGCTGAGAAGAGCTTGAGGGATGAGTTTGAGAACTGATGTACGTCGGACTGCTCTACCTTTCAGCTACGGAGCAAAACAGATTCTACACAAGGGCCGCAGGCGAAGAACACGCCTGTCATCAGGAAGTGAAGGCGAACCAACGACCGAGACACGAGCAGGGTCCGATCGATGTGCCTGGAGTCCGGCTCCTCTGTTCGACGCCCGCGGGTTCCATTTCCAACCGACCGCAACAGCCTGTAGTAAGCTTGACCTACTGGTTATACGCAATTTCGACCCGAGGGCTCCGTACGGTCTTACGCCAAAGCGATTTGCAGATAATTTCTGGCACGATATTTTTGGCACGATATCGTGGCAAACGTGCCGAGCTCGTTCAATCTCACCCCACAAACTCAACTCGCTCGGTTCCTCTCGAGCTCTCTACCGAGTTGCATCGGAAAGGCCGGGGGGGGGGGGGGGGGGGGCACATGGGCTGTCGACGCAGGTGCGACATCGCAAGTGGCTCCGCATGTGATGAATTGCAAGAGGTGTCGCAGGCGAGAGTTGGAGTCGAGTAAAAATGAGCGCGTTTTCAGTCTTCTGATGCGGACATGGAGTCAACAGTCGTTCGACCTCATAGACCGATCAACTGGATGCGTTGGGAAGGGCCAAGCGGGTTATGTACGGCCGCTTCGGCGCGCCCGAGGACAAGGAGGAGAAGAAGCAAGGCGCGGTGGGTGGCGCCATCGCCAACGGGAATGCGAATGCGGATCGACATGGGTGAAGGCACTGGAAGACCGGGTAATCGGCCATCGTGTTCTGCGTTCGATCAGCCCCCTTTGTTGAGCTTGGTTGTGTCGTTTGGAACGGGCAAATAGACTTTGGAAAAATTGTCGAAACGACTGAGGAAGTGAAGGGAGATCGCCCGCGTCGTCGTTGTCGTCATTGCATGCATGACGGGAGAGATTATGTACCTTGAGATGAACAGCCAAAAAGGAAAAGTGTGCATGGGTGTTGGTATGGCTTGAACGGCTTGTTGTGATGTATAAAAGATCTCCACGTTGACAAAGGCATACGGTATAGTAAGGATGTTTCCGGTGGTCTGACCGGAGTATGGCGCGCTCCTCTACTTCTAATTCTTCATGATGATAAAGGAAGGTATATGTTTCCCGAATACTCCCTGATCTTGGGCGTATTTGTCCGATGAGACGCCGAAGTAAAAGAAGCTGTGGGGACAGACAAGCTGTCAGTTGATCAAACCTCAAGAGGAAAGGAAGGTGCAGTGGAGGCACACACGCCGAGACATTTGCATTTGCTCCTTCGTCACCGGTGAGCTCCGCCCAGGGTATGTCATTTGGGATCGTGGTAGTGGTGCCTCCAGTGTAGAGCGGGATGTCGTAATCGATAGCACCTATAGCATTGAGTCAACCTCAAGATCAAGTTAGCATCCAGTTTAGACATTGGTGTTTTTCTGTGGTCAGGGTCGCAGTGGCCTTTCGACCTTTTCTGGGAGGCATCTGAAGGAGCTCACTGGTTTCCAAGTTCGTACTCCCACGGCATGTTAACCAAAGATCAGCTTTTGCAGGGGAGTGGGTCGGCAACCACCTGTAAGTGACCGTATCGCCGGGGCGGTATGTCTCGCCTCCCCAAGGATAGACGATGACGGGAAGGGTGGGAAAGGGGTAACGCGGGCGCGGATGCGAACGGGACCTTAGAGCGAGAGGGGCGACATGAGAGACGTCTCTGGTCAACGTCGAGGGGTGACGGAAGTCGGGGGTGTGTGAACCGGAGATGTTCTGCTTCGTGAAATCGGCGACTGCTTCGCTGCCAGGGGCCGGGTCGAAACTCCGGCCGTTGTCGAGCGCCTTCAGGGGCGAGGCGGTGAGGGGAGAACACGTTGCCAACTCGCTACGAGAGTGAATGCGGCCAAATGCGACCACAAGAGCAGCATGGTACGAGGCGTAGGTTCTTCACGGATGAGGTCGGATAGCAACGACTAACAAAGGGCGACTTTGATGGATGATACAAGCAAAAGGACAAGAGGCGTAACGATCCCCCGAGTCGACTCCGGTGTCAGGAGGAGATTTTCGTAACTGCCAGCTCTAGACTCCGCGCGCGCCCTTCCCCGCAACCGGTGCTGTGCCCGTGTCTGCCCCTTTTCCCTTGGACTCTCGGTCAGACTCTCGCTCTCAGTCGGACTCTCGCTCTGAGACCTCTGTCGTCAGACTCTCGCTCTCAGTCGGACTCTCGCTCTGAGACCTCTGTCCTAGCTCCCCAGTTTCGTAGCTCGCTTCTCTCTTCCTTGTCTGCCCCTCAAATCTTGACAAAGGCCAGACCCTTGCTCTCGTCCCTCCTTCTCGTCGCTCTTGAGAAGTCGCCAGAACATCTCTCGACTCGTCCCGCGCCACTCGTCCTTCGTCTCGAGCCCCTTCGTCGGGCTCACACCCCTATCTTTGTCTTTCGATAGAGGGGGGGAGGGGCGACATTTCACTGGTACAGAAAGTTGAGGTTTCCATGTTTTTTGCGGCGGAAGATCAAAACCAGTTGGGTCGCCGATTTCTTCGGGGGGGGGGCGTGTCGTGGGAAATTCGCCCCCACGCCCAGACTAAAAGCCAGTTAGTATATATTTACTATTCATCTTCATCCATAGAGATTGGCACACATGTCGTTCGGTCGGAGACGGCTCGTTGTATTACTCGGCTAACAAGAGACGACCGGACGGTTTAACAGATGGGATCGACGTGTTTCGACACTAGAAGGCAGGGGTTTCCAAGTTATCTCTCTTTCTCTCTCCGTTTCACGGTAAATTGCTCAGAAGGACGGCTCTCCACATTGAAATAAAGTCCTCTGATACTACTCTATCTAGATGCAGCATCAAACAACCGGCGACCACCACAGAACAGGAACGTGCTGTCCAACCAAATCAAAGTTCTGAGTTAACTATACTTACCTTTGCTGCCCAACCCAAATCAAATTCTGGAACTTCCACACCTCGAAAATGTGTTGACCATAAAATACGAACCCTTGATGGTCAACACTAGCCCTGGCGGATGTGGGTACGGCCGCTAGAGCGGCACCAGCACATCAGGAACTTTACCACGCGCGCTTCAGAACAATCTAGAGCAATTCAGAGCCGATCTAGAACAATTCAGGCATAAAGCGCGTAAAGCGCATTCAGCCCTGCGCTGCTAGATTGCTCTAGATTTGTCTGGAAATCCAGACATTCAGTGCGCTTCCAGAGCTTCCAGAGCATTTCCAGAGCATTTCCAGTGCATTTCAGAGCATTTCCAGAACTTTTTCAGCTTCGCTGGATAAAACTTATGGCTGTGTTTGCAATGACTACATCAGGATGTGAGCACTACTGCCTGCCGTGTGGTGCAAGACTCTGACTAGTGTGTATAAGTCCGTGACAGCGAAAACAATTCATTGCACAAGTTGCTGCTTCAGTGTGACGAAGTGGTGGATCTAGACACGATCCAGAACGATTCAGAACGATTCAGAACGATTCAGAACGATTCAGAACGATTCAGACGGTAAAGTCATCTAGACAGATTTAGCCGCGCACCGGCAAGTGGTAAAGTTCCTGGCAATACGGGGCGGCTCCGAGTCCAAGTGCTTGGAGTTGCTCCTGACTCTGAAGTAGCAGAGGGCAAAGTCAACGTACCACAGATTAGTGTCACTCTTTCAAATTTGTGGATTTCACTCTTCACGCCTTTGGGAAATGATCTACTGACCGTAACGATGTGGCGGAGACCCGCATCCGAGTCAGTGCTCACAATATTCCTCGGCAGTTTGGCGCCCGCCGGGTGCCTGGCTCCAATCCACGCCTTATTAATCAGAGCCGGACTCCGGTAACCTCAAGGCTTCCCTGCGGAGGGCCCGGGGCGTCCGCCCATAAGAGCTTTCAAAATACGGACCAAAGAAGTGCTGGGGATCGTGAAGGCTAACATTCTGCACGTGCAAACTCCGACCAGAACCACGGCGTAAACTCGCTTACCTTCATTGACTCTTGTTGGTCAATTCTCCCACTTCCGCAGTGGGGTCGACTCGTTGCCAGTGGGCGCCGCGAGAAGACAGTTGGTACGAACGGGCATTGCGAGCACGATCTGAAGGTCATGCCAACGGGGGCACAATGGGGGGCTGGATGCTGTCCTCAAGATATAGAGCGACAGTCCTTCATCAGCTAAGTATAACTTGGGGTCACCTTCGAATTCTGTAGAGCGCCCGCTGAGAGTCGGAGAATGGCGCCGAGTATCCGAGAAAGTCTCGATCAAGACACGGAGCACAACCACGGCCCCCTGAGGCTCTGAGGCACTATTCCTGTCCAATCAACTTGCCGCCTGTTCCGAAGTCCTCGTGACCCGAGCCTCTGTGTTTGTCCCCCGCCCACCGTGTTCCGAAACTTGAAGCGATACAATTGCACATGAGTGTTTGTATGATATAGGAGAACGATCAAAGCAACAACTCGAAGCGTACTAACGATACAAAAACCTTGAAGCCCGAAAGACCAGTAAAGTGTTGCTCACTCCTCCATCTCAAACAACAGCCATTCCCCATCGGTATCCGCCACATTCTTCACCTCGAGTTTCCTGTCCCCCTCCTTACTGACCTCAATGAACGAAGCGTCCCCCTCCTCCAAGACCAATCCTTCGTTCAATTTGAGAATCGCCCCACCATGATCGTATTTGTCATTCGCCGACACCGAAGGCTTGCGATACCCCGAACGCATGAGGAGATGAAGGAACGCGCGTTTGGTCGTCTTGGCCATCTCGTACGAGATGGATTGGCCCGGTTCGAGGATTGAAGCATGCATCGTGATACCACTGTGAATGGGTGCAGGGCCTTGTGCGTTTCGTGAGTCGGTCACACCTTCTCGTCCTAAGGGAGCGACAACGCGGACGAGTACGTTCGTCTTTTCCGCGTCCGTGAAGTGTCGGTTGTAGTATGCCGGTTTGAGACCCTTGGTATGAGGCATCCCCCAAATCTGAGCGAAATGAACGGGCGTCTTGGAATTACGGTTGTATTCCGAGTGCGAGATGCCGGTCCCGGTGGAGGTCATTTGGATGTCCCCACGCTTCATGATCTCGAGGTTGCCGAGACTGTCGCGGTGTTCGAGTTCCCCTGAGATGATGTAGGACCAGATTTCGAACTCGCGGTGGCTGTGTTGACCAAAACCTTCACCGGGATCGACGCGGTCTTCGTTGATCACTCGCAGGGGACCGTATTGGCTGAAGGCCGGGTCTTGGTAGGAGGCAAAGGAGACTAAGGCGAGGAATAGGAGGGGACATATCAATGTACTGCTCTCCAAGCCAGGTCTTACTGAGTTGAGTGTCTCACATGTGTGGTAAGACTTGAGCCAGCCATGATCGGCGTGGCCACGAGCGGCCGAGCGACGAGGGATGAACTTGAGCGTCGACTTGAGTTGGGAGGCAACGGCCTCGGTAGTAGCAGTAGCAGCCATCTCTTGCTTGTTGTTGTTGGGAATTGCGGGTGTGTGAGGTGACAGGTTGTTGAGCTGAGTCAGGGATGTAGGTAAGAGGGAATGCGAGTCGAGGTAGACGGCGAGGAGGAGTGAACTGAGAGTGATGAGAAGGGGAAAGAGAGACGAACGAAGGAAAGCCAGCTTTTCAAGGTTGATCTAGAAGATCGTATTCGTCAACAGGTCTTCAAAAGGCAATACAGATGAGAGCTGAGTGAGGGAATGGGATGGAAGGTGATAGAAGGAGAGATGCTTCATCGTACCGGGTGCCGTGACAGTAGTGCCGTGCCAACGTTTGACAAATTGCTCTCCCGTTCTGGCGCAGCCGTGTGGGGTTCAACGTTCGACTCCATCGTAAGAGCGCAATGCGAACCGAAATAGCTGGGATGGAGTCGGATTTGCAGCATAAGAACCAGGGATCCCGTAACAAACGGGATGGGTTGAAAATCTACCCACGAGAGACCATAGATAAGAAAGTAAAGGAAAGAAATAGACCAACAAGGCTGTTTTTGTATTTATTTATTTTGAAGGGTGGGTGGGAGGAGACGAAGATAGAACGACTATGCTTGTAAAGCGCGATTCTATTAGTACTCGGAATACTGCAAAGACTCTGAGGACTATGGCATACCTATGCTTGTAAAGCGTGTCGCTTGGAGACAAGAAGACAGCAAAGGAAAACAGACCTCAGACGCTGGTACGTCGAGGTTGGGTCTGTGTAGCAAGGTAGCCAAGTCAGTCAATGTGTCCAACAAGGACAGTCGAAAGCAGGAGTACCCTAAGGTAGAGCCTGAAGGTGGGTGATGTACCTCGGCTCTTTGAGCGAGACGCAGTCGAACCCGAAAGAGGCGCAGCACTGGCAGGTATCGCTGGGGGGGGGGTCCTGTGAGAAGCTCGGAACCTGTCAGCCAATTGGCGGCAGGAAGAGTTCAAGGAAGGCCACTGACCTTGGCAGGAGGGAAACAGAGAGTCATGTGCCACGCTGCTTTGATGGGAAATGGAACCTCGGCGAACGTAGGCTGAAACCGCGCTAGCTAGCTGGGCCGGCGCGATGACGATCAAATGTACAGAGCCTTCATTTCATCACTGAACTCTTTTTTTGTTTTCTGGGAGCCCGAGGATGGGCTGAGACCGTCGTCGAGACCCGCGTCGAGTGTGGACCTTCTCATGGAAGCCTCCCGACATCGCCATCCCTCACCTGCTAATTGGAATTGGCGGAGCTTCACTATGGAGCTTTGACATAACTCTTCATTTCATCAACTCAAAAACCATTCTAAAGACGATGTTTTCTGTTACATTGTCTGCTTCTTCATTCTCTGTCTGATGAAGCAAAACTCTGACACCATCCACATTCGTTGCTCGAGACAATGCGACGTACAACTGGCCGTGAGAAAAGACGGGCGTCTCCAGACAGACTCCCACCTGCGCGAGTGACTGGCCTTGCGACTTGTTGATCGTCATAGCCATTGCGAGCCGAATCGGAAACTGCGTCCGGTGCAGAGTGAACGGAAGCTCAGCTGATGACCCTGTCTTCAGCGTTATCCGTGGCAGCAAAACGGGCTGTCCAGCATGATCTCCCCGAGAATGATGGCCTCGAGCACGCGGGTGTGTAACCGAATTGACAACAGTCTTGTGCCCTTGCACAGCCCCGCGGCGGGGTCCAAGTTTCTGAGGAGCATAACGGGACATCCCACTTTGAATTTTGCAGCGTGCAACGCCATCCCGGGGATGTTGAGGCTCTGAAGATACTCGATCGAAAATAGTGATTCGTCTTCGTTTTCGACCGAATCCGCGCTGTAGAATGTCTGAGGTTCTCCCGGCAGCAGGTCGAGCACCATGTCGTTTATTTGATCCACCTGCGAGTTCTTGGGCGCCAGAATTGCGCGATTTCGGAAATATTCGATTTTTGCGCCAATTGACATGTTGTTGAGTTCGAAGGCGGGGACGGGATATACGTGTCTGATCAAGCCGGATCTGTTCCTCGTGGTTGCCGGCAGGAGAAGCTCACGCGGGAGCGCGATAGAGTCTTCTGTTTTGTTCGCCGAGCCGTCTCCAACTCCCAAGAGCCAATTTGCAAAGTCCTGTGCCTTTTCCCGTTCCGTTTCGGTCATGCGGTCTGCAGCGGCCAGAAGACGCATGTTTGTCTGTGCTTGCACCGTGCCGTGGTTAGTATAGGGTCTGAAAGTCAAGAAAGGATTACTATTTACAGAGAGATGCAGCACCTCAACTTCCCCCCAGAAGTCAGCATTCATGATGCAAGCGTCGACAATTTGTGCCGGCGATGACTTGGAAATAACGCGAAGGCATTGCTTCGGATCCCCTGTGATGTCACAGTCCAACTGGTCAGTTACTCATGCTGCCCTGCGCTGTGCTGTTGAAAGATTAACACACACCTGCCAACACGACGGTCAGTCCACCAAACTGAGCCGTTGACGATCGCACATCTTGCAACATCCTGTCCACCAGCTGGAAACATCGACGGTGCTGCATCGGTGCCTCGTCCCAGACGATCAAGTCGCACATCCGAAAAAGCTCGGCGAGCTGTCCTTGTTTTGGAATATTGCACGTAGAGTCGTCGAAGATGTCGATCGGGATCTTGAACCGTGAATGTGCCGTTCTGCCTTTTGGCAGTAGCAGTGCAGCAATACCCGATGATGCAACGGCAAGAGCGTATTTTCCCTCTGAGCGAATCCGAGCAAGGATCGTTTTCTCCAAGAACGTTTTGCCTGTCCCTCCTGGAGCATCAATGAAAAAGACTTTTCCGCGGCTGTTCAGAATCGAGTCAAGAACTGTCTCAACAACAACGCGTTGTTCGGCGTTGCACAACTCGAAGTTGTTCCTCCAGATACCCTCCAATTTGTCGAGTTCTGCTGCTGTGGCTGATTCCTCCATGATGAGACGATTTGTTGAAGCTTCGTCATCGAACTGAATCGTTGGCAGCAGCAGGCCGTGGTCTGACAATGAGGAGTCGAGTCGTTGCAGAATATTGCTGAGCTGTAGCAGCCCCCAGGTGGCTACATGCTCGGGTGTGATGATCGGCTGCGGTCTTTGGTTTCGTAGCTGGTATTCGACGCCTTGGGTGAGGTTGTCATAGTGCCTTGTCCATAACTGCGCCGCGTTTGTGACTCCATCATCGGCCGTTAACAGTATGGCAAACAGGTGTCGCAGCTCGTGGCCAGTACGGAAGACCGCTGCCTCGGTCAGACATCTGTCGGCTTCAGCGTCGTTGCGTAGGAGCCCCCGTTCGACACAGGCTTCCCGGAATGCTCGAAACTCGACACCATTGAAAGTCTTCAGATCCGCAAACGATGTCGGAGAAGGCACCTTGAGAAGGAGTAGCCGCAAGTAGCATCGCTCTCCGCCTTCAAGACCACAAAAGTAAATTCTTCCGATTGTCCGGTTGTCACGTTTTCGTGGAACCCAAGTACGATCTTCGTTGTTCCATGTGAAACGGGTCGGCACGTCGACGTAAAGCAGATTTCGTGCGTTGTGATCGGGCGGCGTCTTGGCGCACAATTTGATGAAGGCGGTTAACGTCGTTTCCGGTGGCGCTGACAAATCCGGTGCTCCGTGATCTGGGTCGAACCGAACTTGTTGCTCATTCGGGAGGTGCAGCGCAAGTCTGGCCACGGCGGGATCTCGATCATGCATACCGAATCGAAATATCCGGTGAATGGCTTCGGGGGCACAAACATATCGAGCGTCAAGGAAGTTGTTGATTTCGTCTTGAGCTTCGGGATCGTCGATCGTGAATGAAGTACGGTCGTGGCCCTTGTAAACGTACTTGTACAGGTACTTGATCGCAGCAACGCCGCTTGCGATTTCCACGTTGACATGACAGTTGTACTTGGACGCAAGGAACGGATTTGTTGGAACAACATTTGCATCCGTATAAACTTCTTCTTGCGCTGTGCCCGCGAATTTGACATATTGGTGTATGCCGCGACGCCGGTAGTGTGGATAGCCACCGTCTTCGCTGGTCGTGCGCGGTTGGAGTCGTTTGGGAAACCGTTTGGTACATTTTCCATGGTCGTCGTGGCAGATATGCTTGCCGGGACAATCACATCGCCGGTGTAGCATGGTGTTTGTGATGGTCTCAAACAATGCGGGAAATTTGTCGCGGTCCGGTATTTCTGCGGTGACTATCTTGTCGTAGTCGTCATTTGTTTTTGGTTTGTCTTCTGGGTCCATGATCAAAAGATGTGGGCGTGAGGCAGTCCGCGCTTTTGAAATTCGACAACATAGACATATGCGATGACCTGTGCAAAGATTGAGACTCATGAGCATCTTATTCATTTTGATTCACCGCGTCGATGACATACCTTTCCAAAGACTCCCGGCGCACGACCAACGCCTAATACATCCGCCAAAAGAGCTTTCAATTTACCGTGAAAGACCCGTGCTACTATGTCGGGACGGTCGGATGCGGTTTGGCCAGGAAGCAAAGCGTTGACGATTTCCGACCAGGCAGGGTTGCATGTCATTTTGATGAATATGTCCGGAGCACCAAAAACACGAACAATGGCCATAGCATCTTGGTAAAGTTGGACCATTTGGCGTGGCGATCCGGTGTGTGAGGACGGTAGAATGACTCTTTTGCCGATCTGCGCGGGATCGAGTCCTTCAGCCAGGCTTGCTTGAAGGGACGAATACTCTTCGGCTCTGAGCTTCTTCTGATTCGCTCTCATCCAATATAGCCGTTCTTGTTCAGTCACTGCCCAGGCATCCGCGCCAAGTTTCTGGAACAACCGCCCTCCTAGGAACAGCGTCGGGTAACTGATATTGTGAGGATGAATATGGAAGTAATACGGGTTGAATTGGCTCTGTGTCACACGTTTGGATCCGGCCGTTCCGGTTTGCGGGTTGGCGTTGGCGTCATCTGTTGTGCGCTGCAATACACCGTTTTCGTCTCGCACACGCCGAGCTGCCTCTGTTGCGATAGCGTTTTGGCTGAGGGGGATTCCGTCGTGGTACCAGTCTTCGCCATACGGTAACAATAGCGGGTATGTGAGTGCCATGAGTGCAGGGTGACCATCGTGAATGAGCTGAATTCCGCGGCTGTCATTGTTTGGCGGGTGACGTAACCGCACGACGATCTCTCTTCTTGAAGATCGGTACTTGGTCTCGTCTCCGGGTAGTATGACGGCCACCTCCTCTTGCGTCGGCAAGTTGTACGTTCTCGGGTCTCGATTGCGCGGTGCAAGTAAGCGGAGCTTGTACATGTGAGACGTTTCACTGTTCATGAATTCTTTTGCCGTTAGGAACAGTTTGACGCGTCTGTTATGGACTCGCAGCATGCCGTCGAGTACAGGAACGATCTGCTGATACGCCGAGTCCAGACGTCGAACCTCTTCAGGCGGTCCGTTGAATCTCCGTCGGGCTTCGATGCGTTCAGTCGGAGCCAGGAAGAGAATCTGGGCAAAGACGGGGTCGTCTGCTGGGCCTGGTGCCAGCGTGCCGATACGGTGAAAAACCGTTCCGCTCAGGTAGCAAGATGGCGGTCCGGCGCCGCTGATGATGCCATGACCTTTGCTCGTGCCGAATGATGCCATAGCAAAGCTTTCGTTGAATGCAAGAATGCGGTCCCGAAAAATCTTCTCAACTGTTTCACGGATAGTCAGCGAGGCCGTTAGTCCGCTGTACTCATTCTAGCAAGTTGAACGATTCGACGTGTACTAACCTGGGCCATCGCCAGTCAGGAGCTCGAGCAGCTCGGGCGGGGGTTTTTCGATCCCGGGCAATCGAACTTTGCCGTTCGTGCAACAGAGTTTGAACGGTGTGGCGCCGCCTCGGGTTGGTGATTTTTCGAACTCCCAGTGTAGAGCCGAACAGATCGGACACTGCAACGTCATTGATCCAAGGTCGTGCCGGGGAAAAGGTCCTTCCGGCAACGGCAGCAGCGCAGTTGGGACGGACTGGCTCGATCGCCCTCTTTCGCGTTGGCGTCGTTGACGCTGCGCCGCGGATCGTTGTTCGACGACAGTAGTGGCTGAAGTCGTAGTTGCGTCTGTACTCGAACCGGCGACGCGAGAGAGGTCTGGATGCTTCAAAGCGTGGACGAACGAATCTCAAGCCAGGAGGTGAAGGACTGCGGGCACGTCGCATTTGCCGGGCGACATTGGGAGTGCCGGCTGCCTGTGCAGATCGACTCGACGATCCATTTTGCGCGACGTCGCGTTGATCGATTGGTGGCGGCGTCTGTGCGATTAGAGCGGGAGTCGGGTTGTGCGGAGGGGCGCCTGCAGCCTCGCGGGCGGCGCGCTCAGCTCGCTCACGTTGCCGACGTCTTTGCTGCCCCTGTGCTCTACGTGAAGGTTGTTGTTGAGGAAAGGGCACATGGAAGTTAGCAGATGACATGTCGGCAGTTGCAGCGGTTGTTGGCGGCGGCGTCTGTGTGATTAGAGCGGAAGTCGGGTTGGGCGGAGGAGCGCGAAGGCGGCGGGCATCCATACATTCAAGTTTTTACTATCCTCATGCGCGAGGTCTGGGCTGATGATTGTCATCGTGTACACTACATTGCAGGGGGGCTCTCAACTCCAGCATACGGAGATTGGGAGATGGGAACTCGGGCGCGCTCGGACCTCTTTAGATTCTGACTTAGATTACCCGAGGCAGCGACTAGCGCGGCTCACCCTCTCTTTTCCCTTAACGTTCCCTATCCTCTTCTACTCGGTATCTTCGTTTGCTCACTGCGCTGCTCCTCATAATGATTTCCTCCCCCTTTGCACACAGCGCGAAGCAGCCTCGTTGGCGGCCCTCTCAGCCTCGCGGACGGCGCGCTGACCTCGCTCACATTGGCGACGTCTCGGCTGCCCCTGTCCTCTCCATGAAGATTCGTAGTGGAGAGTCTTCTGTACGTGAAAGTTTACAGATGACATTTCGACAGTGGCAGGAAGTAGATGCTCGAAGTAACTACGCTACGATGTGGTAGACACGCAAGACAGGTCGTCTGAGCCAGAGTCATTGATTTGATGGAAAATGGAACCTCGGCGAACGTAGAGGAAACGGGCTATCACTGGCCGACCCCTGCTAAAACCGCGCTAGCTAGCTGGGCCGGGGGACGCGCTGGACCGAGAGCTGCTGATGACGTCACGGATGGTTGAAGGGACTACACTACAATGTGGCAGGCACGCAAAACCAGTGGTCTGGGAAACAGAGAGTCATGTGCCACGCTGCTTTGATCCCCGGGCCCAGCTAGCTAGCGCGGTTTCAGCCTACGTTCGCCGAGGTTCCATTTCCCATCAAAGCAGCGTGGCACATGACTCTCTGTTTCCCTCCTGCCAAGGTCAGTGGCCTTCCTTGAACTCTTCCTGCCGCCAATTGGCTGACAGGTTCCGAGCTTCTCACAGGACCCCCCCCCCCAGCGATACCTGCCAGTGCTGCGCCTCTTTCGGGTTCGACTGCGTCTCGCTCAAAGAGCCGAGGTACATCACCCACCTTCAGGCTCTACCTTAGGGTACTCCTGCTTTCGACTGTCCTTGTTGGACACATTGACTGACTTGGCTACCTTGCTACACAGACCCAACCTCGACGTACCAGCGTCTGAGGTCTGTTTTCCTTTGCTGTCTTCTTGTCTCCAAGCGACACGCTTTACAAGCATAGGTATGCCATAGTCCTCAGAGTCTTTGCAGTATTCCGAGTACTAATAGAATCGCGCTTTACAAGCATAGTCGTTCTATCTTCGTCTCCTCCCACCCACCCTTCAAAATAAATAAATACAAAAACAGCCTTGTTGGTCTATTTCTTTCCTTTACTTTCTTATCTATGGTCTCTCGTGGGTAGATTTTCAACCCATCCCGTTTGTTACGGGATCCCTGGTTCTTATGCTGCAAATCCGACTCCATCCCAGCTATTTCGGTTCGCATTGCGCTCTTACGATGGAGTCGAACGTTGAACCCCACACGGCTGCGCCAGAACGGGAGAGCAATTTGTCAAACGTTGGCACGGCACTACTGTCACGGCACCCGGTACGATGAAGCATCTCTCCTTCTATCACCTTCCATCCCATTCCCTCACTCAGCTCTCATCTGTATTGCCTTTTGAAGACCTGTTGACGAATACGATCTTCTAGATCAACCTTGAAAAGCTGGCTTTCCTTCGTTCGTCTCTCTTTCCCCTTCTCATCACTCTCAGTTCACTCCTCCTCGCCGTCTACCTCGACTCGCATTCCCTCTTACCTACATCCCTGACTCAGCTCAACAACCTGTCACCTCACACACCCGCAATTCCCAACAACAACAAGCAAGAGATGGCTGCTACTGCTACTACCGAGGCCGTTGCCTCCCAACTCAAGTCGACGCTCAAGTTCATCCCTCGTCGCTCGGCCGCTCGTGGCCACGCCGATCATGGCTGGCTCAAGTCTTACCACACATGTGAGACACTCAACTCAGTAAGACCTGGCTTGGAGAGCAGTACATTGATATGTCCCCTCCTATTCCTCGCCTTAGTCTCCTTTGCCTCCTACCAAGACCCGGCCTTCAGCCAATACGGTCCCCTGCGAGTGATCAACGAAGACCGCGTCGATCCCGGTGAAGGTTTTGGTCAACACAGCCACCGCGAGTTCGAAATCTGGTCCTACATCATCTCAGGGGAACTCGAACACCGCGACAGTCTCGGCAACCTCGAGATCATGAAGCGTGGGACATCCAAATGACCTCCACCGGGACCGGCATCTCGCACTCGGAATACAACCGTAATTCCAAGACGCCCGTTCATTTCGCTCAGATTTGGGGGATGCCTCATACCAAGGGTCTCAAACCGGCATACTACAACCGACACTTCACGGACGCGGAAAAGACGAACGTACTCGTCCGCGTTGTCGCTCCCTTAGGACGAGAAGGTGTGACCGACTCACGAAACGCACAAGGCCCTGCACCCATTCACAGTGGTATCACGATGCATGCTTCAATCCTCGAACCGGGCCAATCCATCTCGTACGAGATGGCCAAGACGACCAAACGCGCGTTCCTTCATCTCCTCATGCGTTCGGGTATCGCAAGCCTTCGGTGTCGGCGAATGACAAATACGATCATGGTGGGGCGATTCTCAAATTGAACGAAGGATTGGTCTTGGAGGGGGACGCTTCGTTCATTGAGGTCAGTAAGGAGGGGGACAGGAAACTCGAGGTGAAGAATGTGGCGGATACCGATGGGGAATGGCTGTTGTTTGAGATGGAGGAGTGAGCAACACTTTACTGGTCTTTCGGGCTTCAAGGTTTTTGTATCGTTAGTACGCTTCGAGTTGTTGCTTTGATCGTTCTCCTATATCATACAAACACTCATGTGCAATTGTATCGCTTCAAGTTTCGGAACACGGTGGGCGGGGGACAAACACAGAGGCTCGGGTCACGAGGACTTCGGAACAGGCGGCAAGTTGATTGGACAGGAATAGTGCCTCAGAGCCTCAGGGGGCCGTGGTTGTGCTCCGTGTCTTGATCGAGACTTTCTCGGATACTCGGCGCCATTCTCCGACTCTCAGCGGGCGCTCTACAGAATTCGAAGGTGACCCCAAGTTATACTTAGCTGATGAAGGACTGTCGCTCTATATCTTGAGGACAGCATCCAGCCCCCCATTGTGCCCCCGTTGGCATGACCTTCAGATCGTGCTCGCAATGCCCGTTCGTACCAACTGTCTTCTCGCGGCGCCCACTGGCAACGAGTCGACCCCACTGCGGAAGTGGGAGAATTGACCAACAAGAGTCAATGAAGGTAAGCGAGTTTACGCCGTGGTTCTGGTCGGAGTTTGCACGTGCAGAATGTTAGCCTTCACGATCCCCAGCACTTCTTTGGTCCGTATTTTGAAAGCTCTTATGGGCGGACGCCCCGGGCCCTCCGCAGGGAAGCCTTGAGGTTACCGGAGTCCGGCTCTGATTAATAAGGCGTGGATTGGAGCCAGGCACCCGGCGGGCGCCAAACTGCCGAGGAATATTGTGAGCACTGACTCGGATGCGGGTCTCCGCCACATCGTTACGGTCAGTAGATCATTTCCCAAAGGCGTGAAGAGTGAAATCCACAAATTTGAAAGAGTGACACTAATCTGTGGTACGTTGACTTTGCCCTCTGCTACTTCAGAGTCAGGAGCAACTCCAAGCACTTGGACTCGGAGCCGCCCCGTATTGCCAGGAACTTTACCACTTGCCGGTGCGCGGCTAAATCTGTCTAGATGACTTTACCGTCTGAATCGTTCTGAATCGTTCTGAATCGTTCTGAATCGTTCTGAATCGTTCTGGATCGTGTCTAGATCCACCACTTCGTCACACTGAAGCAGCAACTTGTGCAATGAATTGTTTTCGCTGTCACGGACTTATACACACTAGTCAGAGTCTTGCACCACACGGCAGGCAGTAGTGCTCACATCCTGATGTAGTCATTGCAAACACAGCCATAAGTTTTATCCAGCGAAGCTGAAAAAGTTCTGGAAATGCTCTGAAATGCACTGGAAATGCTCTGGAAATGCTCTGGAAGCTCTGGAAGCGCACTGAATGTCTGGATTTCCAGACAAATCTAGAGCAATCTAGCAGCGCAGGGCTGAATGCGCTTTACGCGCTTTATGCCTGAATTGTTCTAGATCGGCTCTGAATTGCTCTAGATTGTTCTGAAGCGCGCGTGGTAAAGTTCCTGATGTGCTGGTGCCGCTCTAGCGGCCGTACCCACATCCGCCAGGGCTAGTGTTGACCATCAAGGGTTCGTATTTTATGGTCAACACATTTTCGAGGTGTGGAAGTTCCAGAATTTGATTTGGGTTGGGCAGCAAAGGTAAGTATAGTTAACTCAGAACTTTGATTTGGTTGGACAGCACGTTCCTGTTCTGTGGTGGTCGCCGGTTGTTTGATGCTGCATCTAGATAGAGTAGTATCAGAGGACTTTATTTCAATGTGGAGAGCCGTCCTTCTGAGCAATTTACCGTGAAACGGAGAGAGAAAGAGAGATAACTTGGAAACCCCTGCCTTCTAGTGTCGAAACACGTCGATCCCATCTGTTAAACCGTCCGGTCGTCTCTTGTTAGCCGAGTAATACAACGAGCCGTCTCCGACCGAACGACATGTGTGCCAATCTCTATGGATGAAGATGAATAGTAAATATATACTAACTGGCTTTTAGTCTGGGCGTGGGGGCGAATTTCCCACGACACGCCCCCCCCCCGAAGAAATCGGCGACCCAACTGGTTTTGATCTTCCGCCGCAAAAAACATGGAAACCTCAACTTTCTGTACCAGTGAAATGTCGCCCCTCCCCCCTCTATCGAAAGACAAAGATAGGGGTGTGAGCCCGACGAAGGGGCTCGAGACGAAGGACGAGTGGCGCGGGACGAGTCGAGAGATGTTCTGGCGACTTCTCAAGAGCGACGAGAAGGAGGGACGAGAGCAAGGGTCTGGCCTTTGTCAAGATTTGAGGGGCAGACAAGGAAGAGAGAAGCGAGCTACGAAACTGGGGAGCTAGGACAGAGGTCTCAGAGCGAGAGTCCGACTGAGAGCGAGAGTCTGACGACAGAGGTCTCAGAGCGAGAGTCCGACTGAGAGCGAGAGTCTGACCGAGAGTCCAAGGGAAAAGGGGCAGACACGGGCACAGCACCGGTTGCGGGGGAAGGGCGCGCGCGGAGTCTAGAGCTGGCAGTTACGAAAATCTCCTCCTGACACCGGAGTCGACTCGGGGGATCGTTACGCCTCTTGTCCTTTTGCTTGTATCATCCATCAAAGTCGCCCTTTGTTAGTCGTTGCTATCCGACCTCATCCGTGAAGAACCTACGCCTCGTACCATGCTGCTCTTGTGGTCGCATTTGGCCGCATTCACTCTCGTAGCGAGTTGGCAACGTGTTCTCCCCTCACCGCCTCGCCCCTGAAGGCGCTCGACAACGGCCGGAGTTTCGACCCGGCCCCTGGCAGCGAAGCAGTCGCCGATTTCACGAAGCAGAACATCTCCGGTTCACACACCCCCGACTTCCGTCACCCCTCGACGTTGACCAGAGACGTCTCTCATGTCGCCCCTCTCGCTCTAAGGTCCCGTTCGCATCCGCGCCCGCGTTACCCCTTTCCCACCCTTCCCGTCATCGTCTATCCTTGGGGAGGCGAGACATACCGCCCGGCGATACGGTCACTTACAGGTGGTTGCCGACCCACTCCCCTGCAAAAGCTGATCTTTGGTTAACATGCCGTGGGAGTACGAACTTGGAAACCAGTGAGCTCCTTCAGATGCCTCCCAGAAAAGGTCGAAAGGCCACTGCGACCCTGACCACAGAAAAACACCAATGTCTAAACTGGATGCTAACTTGATCTTGAGGTTGACTCAATGCTATAGGTGCTATCGATTACGACATCCCGCTCTACACTGGAGGCACCACTACCACGATCCCAAATGACATACCCTGGGCGGAGCTCACCGGTGACGAAGGAGCAAATGCAAATGTCTCGGCGTGTGTGCCTCCACTGCACCTTCCTTTCCTCTTGAGGTTTGATCAACTGACAGCTTGTCTGTCCCCACAGCTTCTTTTACTTCGGCGTCTCATCGGACAAATACGCCCAAGATCAGGGAGTATTCGGGAAACATATACCTTCCTTTATCATCATGAAGAATTAGAAGTAGAGGAGCGCGCCATACTCCGGTCAGACCACCGGAAACATCCTTACTATACCGTATGCCTTTGTCAACGTGGAGATCTTTTATACATCACAACAAGCCGTTCAAGCCATACCAACACCCATGCACACTTTTCCTTTTTGGCTGTTCATCTCAAGGTACATAATCTCTCCCGTCATGCATGCAATGACGACAACGACGACGCGGGCGATCTCCCTTCACTTCCTCAGTCGTTTCGACAATTTTTCCAAAGTCTATTTGCCCGTTCCAAACGACACAACCAAGCTCAACAAAGGGGCTGATCGAACGCAGAACACGATGGCCGATTACCCGGTCTTCCAGTGCCTTCACCCATGTCGATCCGCATTCGCATTCCCGTTGGCGATGGCGCCACCCACCGCGCCTTGCTTCTTCTCCTCCTTGTCCTCGGCGCGCCGAAGCGGCCGTACATAACCCGCTTGGGGTCTTTTCCAACGCGCTCGCTTCAGGTTTGTTTGGTTTGTGAGGTTAAGATACTGTTGCACACAAGTCCGCATCAAAGGGGGAAGTCAGTCAGTCACCGTCGAAAACGGGATCACCGGCGAACACGGGACCTGTTAGGACGAGGCTTACATCGCTCGCGGCGGATGCCTCTTGTTCAACTTGAGGGGCGCTGCAGCGCTTCTCGAGAAGAGTGTGCCTTTGGCCTTCCCTGTCTCTCCGCTGCTTTTGTAGCTTGGTGCTGTTGATAAAGGAGCGACGGGCTAGTCAGGTTCGGGTTCCACCCGAGCCAAAGATTTTAGCAACGCAGTTATGAAGCAAACGTAGTATACCCAGCCTCTACTGCCCTCGCCTGCCTCTTGCTCCTCCCGCCCTCAACTCATCCCCTCCTCCAGTACCACCCTCTTCCTCTCCACGCTTTCCATCCTCGTCCCGTGCTTCTGCATCCTCCATCTCCCACTGCTGATCATCTCCAAAACCATCCCCGTGAAGATCTCGATCGTCTGCCCGCCCCTTTCTGTTCGCTGAGCTTGGCCTTGAGCTTGGGGAGGCCAAAGAGCCGTTGCAGTGTCGTGTACTGGTCGTCCTAGATCGTGTCGCATCCGAGTGCGTCGCAGAGCACGCCCCTTGCCGCGATCCAGACGTTCCGCGAGTCAACGCAGCCGAAAAAGTAGTGGTCGGTGTCGTCCACCGGCGCTTCGCAGACGAGGCACGCGGGAGAAGTGTCGTGATTTTGTTGGTGTTGCAGCTTGCGCGTCGGGGTGAAGCGGAGAATCAGCCTGAACCAAACTTCCCTCTCCCTCGCCGTCAGTGCCTTCGAGTTGACCGCCTTCCAGAAGCTCCTGAGGTCGTCCGGCTGCGGTGGTCCCTTGAGCCCGAGCGTGTTGGTAAAGGCCTTCGCGTTCAGGACCCGGCGGATGCGACGAATAGTGTACGATCGAGCCATGTTCAGCAACTTGTACTGGCTCCCCCCCCCCCCCCCCCCCCCCCCCCCCCCCCCCCTTTTTTTTTTTTTTTTTTTTTTTTTTTTTTTGTTGGTAGAACTTGTTCATCATATTGCCCCAGTTCCTGTTCCCCCTGTTTTGGCCTACGGAAAAACTAGATGGAAGACTACGATGATAACACAAACCGCCCGCAAAAGTGCGAGAAACGAGCCAAGTCCACCAATCCGAGATTCGGATTCAAATGCCCTAGCCAAGCGGTTGCTCCCCCCAGGAGACGAATGAGAGAGAGAAGGAGAGAGAAAGAGAAAGAGAACAGAGTAATAAAAACGATTTACTAACGACAAGAGGCCCACCCCGCCGTCACTTCCCAACTCGGTCGAGACAAAGACAGGAGAGCGACTGCGCAACTACCCTGACCCGCGAGTTGTGGGGTTTTTTTTTTTTTTTTTTTTGACTGGGGCTCATAAATTGCAATCCTTTGGGTTGGCTAGAATCGCTACAAAAAGAGCTAAAAGAGGTAATAAAGCAACAACGACAAGCAGCTGGGTGAAAATCAAACCCCTGCGCGCAAAGAGCGCTGCGCAGATCAAAGCCCGCCGAGCACCTAACGCGGACTCCAACGGGCGGTGAGTACTGCTGCCGCTTCACGTCCCAAGAGCGGGGTAAAGATACTCGAAAACCAGGCAAGAGCGCCTAGAGAAAGAAGGGGGAGAGTATACAGAAAGTCACGACTGGGGATACGGAGAACCAGGAATACTAAGACAGAGAGGAGGGGAACACACCTGAGGGGCCAAGGGAGGGAGTCGAAGCCGGAGATAAAGGTCCCCAGGGACTAACAGGCCGCAGCCAAGCCCCAGCTACTCGTCACCCCGACAGCGCCTAATGTCCTCCCTTGGCTGAATCTCGAGTGCTGGCTGTTGAGCCGTCGGGGCCGAGCCGATCCAATACAACAAAACGAGCCTCGCCTTGACGCGAGGATATTGACCAAAAGACGTGATTTTTTTATTTTTTTTTTGTAGAAAACGTTCATCATATTGCCCCAGTTCCTGTTCCCCCTGTTTTGGCCTACGGAAAAACTAGATGGAAGACTACGATGATAACACAAACCGCCCGCAAAAGTGCGAGAAACGAGCCAAGTCCACCAATCCGAGATTCGGATTCAAATGCCCTAGCCAAGCGGTTGCTCCCCCCAGGAGACTAATGAGAGAGAGAAAGAGAGATGAAGAGAAAAAAAGAAAGAAAAAAATGTACTAACGACAGAAGGCCCACCCCACAGCCACTTCCCACTCGGTCGAGACGAAGACAAGAGCACGACTGCGCAACCACCACGACCCTCGACGCTCCAAGTCTCTGCTCAGTCACAACAAGACGCGGTGAAGGTCCCTCAAAACCTCCCCATCGGCAGTCCCTGGCCCCTCAAAGCCGACTTTCTGCCTGTGTCCGCTGATCCCTCCCTTGACTCAGAACCCCGAAGCCGAAGAGCGCGAGCCACACCGAATCGACGCCAAATCGCGAGATGGTCCATGATCCGCAACGGTGAACCTGTAACAAATGAAAGATGAAAGCGATCTATTTAGTGTACAGTAGGAGAAAATGATGTCACGAGAATTTGGTGTGTGTGTGTGTGGTGGTGGTGGGGGAAAGTCGAACCCAGCATCTACTGCCCTCTCCTCCCCCAAGCTCCTCCCGCCCTCAGCTTCAACCTCTCCTCCAAGATGATCCTCCTCCTCCCAACACCCTCCATCCTCGTCCCCCACTTCTGCATCCCCCACCTCCCGCTGCTGATCATCTCCAAGACCAGCCCGGTGAATATTTCAATCGTCCTCCCCGCTCCTTCTTGATCGCGCAGACTGGCCTTGAGCTTCGGAAGTCCGAACATGCGTTGAACAGCCGTGTAATGCGTGTTGTTGATCGTGTCGAGCCCCAGTGCGTCGCAGAGCACGCCCCTTGCCGCGATCCAAACGTTCCCAGAGTCAACGCAGTCGAAGAAGTAGTGCTCCCGATCGTCCTTGGGCGCTCCACAGACGAGGCACGCGGGCGAGTCGTCGTGCTTTTGATGAAACTGCAGACTCCGAGTCGGGGTGAAGTTCCTGACGAGCTTGAACCACACCTCGCGTTCCCTCGCCGTCAATGCCTTCGAGTTGACCCCCTTCCAGAATCCCTTGAGATCGTCGGGCTGCAGCGAGTCCCTGAAACCGATCGTGTCGGTGAAGGCCTTTGCATTCAAGACTCGGCGGACACGACGGATGGTGTATGGCCGATCCATGCTGAGCAAGTTGTATTGTGTTGATTGGTCTGGGAGAGCCGGTCTTGGAAGGCGCTGCGGCGGGTCGAGCCGATGGGGCAGGATCGACTCGAGCGGCGTGGTGGGGCGGACCTCGGATCTGGGGCGGACTCGGGGAGGCCCGTTGATTCGTACTGCCGCTACCGGTTGAGCTATTGGTGTGAACCTTAATCGATTGATCGCATGTCGGTACCATGCCACAATGTGCTCTCGTTGTGGGCGGCCCCGTTGATCGTATTCGCTGTTGCTGACGACCACATCCGTCGGCGGCGTCCAGAGATGAAAGCCCCCGCCCGGGTACAGCTCGCGTCGAAACAGGTCCGCTACCTTGGCGTAATTGGCAAACGCAGCATAGTCGGCGTCGTAGGGTGATCGCGACACAGCTGGTGCTCCCGGTAGGTAGTGAAGGGTGTGCAACTTGATCGGAAGAGCGAGAAGATTCGCGAGCGTCAACGTCCTCGGCTTGACTTGCGCATTGTGCGTCGATGGTACCTTCAGCACGGCCTGCCATCTTGGGTGTAGATCGGTTCGGATCGGAGTGTAGTCGCAAGGCCACGCATCAGTTGCCAAGTCAAAGTCGGGGGCGGGATGGGTTCGTACAATCGCCGCGCGCGCAAGTCCCTGCCAGATCGCATCCGAACCGCCAAGAAGCACATCCCAGACGCGTGCCGTAACCGAGTCGATGACGTCCTGCATCCGCATGACCCCAAGACCCCCTTGAACCTCGGTGTGAAGACGACGTCCTTGCCATAGCACGACCTCCTCTTGCCGCCGCGGACAAAGTCGACGAGAATGCGATCAAGCTCCTTGACGACCTCGAGCGGTGGGATGTCGGCGGAGAGGATGTGCAGAATCTTGGGAATGGCGTATCGGTTGACGTAGAACGCTCGGTGTGGTGTGTGAGCCCCCGGTCCCGTGCCGAATCGAGCACCGCTTCGAGCCGTGCGACGAGATTCACGTTGGCGAGTTCGGTGTTGCCGGTGGGGTCGAAAGATAGGCCGATCCACTCGAGCGACTCGCCCTCGGCCTTGACGACGAGCGGACGATCGCCAGCCTCCCAGCGACACCCGATGGGTAGTACGACGGTCTTGTCGGTGTTGAGCCGGCCATTGGTTGCGAGCCTCCAGTCGAGCGCCAGGTCGTCGAGCAAGGTGAGTGACTCCGAGCCCGCGACGGCGACGACGACGTCATCGGCAAACGCAAGAGATGTAATGGCGCGGCTCTGTGGGTAGGGGTGAATGGTAGGAAGCGAGAGGTTCAGCGCGATGCCTCGACGGTGCAGAGCATCCAGGAACGGCTGGAACACGACATCCCAGACCGACGACAACGCCGGGTCCCCTTGGCCGAGCCCACACGTCAGCCGCACCGGCGGAGTCAAGAAGCCGTTGATGATATATCGCGCCGTGGTCGAGTCACCCGAGTAGAGCATCCTCAGAACGCGTTGGAAGGTGGCAGGAGCGCCGAGAGCGTCGAAGATGGCGAAGATCCATTCGTGCTCGACGAGGTCGTAAGCCGACGATTGGTCAAGAGACAAGAGCGCCGCGTCAGGGAACTCGGTGCCGCGCGCGCCCAGCTCCTCGATCAAGAGTCGCAGGTGGAATGACGCGTCCGCCGATCGGCGGCCCTTGACGAAGCCGTGCTGTTGCGGTGGGAGCAGGTCCGGCAGCACGTGGTTGAGTCGCGCAACGTAGACCTTGGTGAAGAGCTTGTAGTCGCACTCGCGCAAGGTGATGGGCCGGTACGACGAGAGCTCGGCGCGATCGGCCCCGATCTGGTGGTGCTTGAAGAGCAGGCGAACGAGTCCTTGCCCCTGCTTCGGTGAAAGCGAGCCCCGCTCGGTCATCGCGTTGAAAGCCCTGCTCAGCGCCTTGGCCCACGCCCGCGGCGCTGTGTGATAGAGCTCGTAGGGCACGCCAGATGGACCCGGCGATCGACCGGGGTGCGTTGTTGCGATTGCGGCTACGACCTCGTCCTCGGTGATGGGTTGCTGCAGCAGCTCGATGTGCGCTTCCGAGAGTCGTCGCAGAAAGAGCGGGTCCGAGCTCGGGTCGTCGCAAGTGCGCGCCGCCCTGATCGGCGCCAAGAAATCGTCCCTAAGTCGCTCGACGTGGTCCCGATCACGCGGCTCGAGATTGTAGAGGCGCTGAAAGTGCGCCTGTGTGTGGTCAAGCGCGACGTCAATGTCATGTGTCAGCTCCCCGTTGGGCAATCGCAGTGCTGTGATCTTGGAATCCGAACTCCGTGCCGCGAGCTTGGCGTGGACCGGCCGCGACAGTCGTTCCTCGGTAGCGATTTCGGGTACGTGGGCTCGGATCCGAAGTTGGCGCGCGCGCTCGTTGACCGCTTGCCTAAGTTCCTCCGTCGTCCGCGTCCATTCGGCCGTCTCCTCGTCCCCATCACCGGCAACGCCTCCAGATCCTGCACCCTTTCCACCAAGACCGCCATCCGCTCCACCCGCTCCCGATGCTCCCTCCTCGCCAGCTCCCGACCCTCCTTCTCGCAGTTCCCAGCACCACCTCGAGCTCCCCACCGGTTCCTCCCCACTTGCTCCTTCCAACCATCCTTCCAACATCCCCTGGAACGCCGCCGTCTTGAAGGTCGCCGCATTGATACGATGTAATTGGTTTGATGTCGTTGGTAAACTGTTGTTGGGTTCAGCCGCGTCTCCTCGCTCGTCCGAGAGCACCAGGACGATCGAGACCGGTCGGTGATCCGAAAGGTCCTTGGGGTGGTCGTAGATCGTCGAGGCTTGGACGAGTTGCTTTTGGTGGGTGCGCTGCAGAAGGAAGTAGTCAAGTCGTGAAAAGGACTTTGGTCGCTTGCGGACGATGTTGGGTCTGGTGAAAGATGGTGTGAGCGGGTGTTTGAATCGTATGCAGTCGGTGTAGGGCGAGTCGAGCTTGCCGATCAGGATCGGCCAGTGATGGCCGTGCCGACCTTGGTTCCGCCGATCGATCGCCGGCAGCGGGCAGTCGTTGAGATCGCCGCCGAGGAGTCGAAGGTGGGTGCTCTGCGTCCTGTGAAAATGTAGTTTGTCAAAGAATGTGAGTCGTTGTTTTGTATCGACTGGAGCGTAAAGGTTGTTGATCTCGAGTATCCGGATGTCGCCTCGAAGTTGAAAGGAGGTGACCAGGATTCGTCCGTCGAGTGCCGAGTGGGTGCGCAAAATCTCGGCGTCGATCAGGGGCGAGTCGGCGGGGATCAGAGTCAGACAGCGTTTGCTGATGAAGACCTTGCCATCGTACTCGTTCTTGATACATTGCCAGAGTTCCGGTTTGATGAAATGTTCTTGTAATAGAATGGCGGATGCTTTGAATGTTGATAAATAAGTGTAAATGTTGCGTCGCTTTTCCGGGATCCCCATGCACCTCCTCACGTTCCAGCTGGTGATGGTGTGCTTTATCAGCATTGGGTAGACGATGTAGACGTGCTCTTGGCGGTAGTGTCGTCCTCAAAGAGTGGGAATTCGGGGAGAATGTCATCCTCGGGCTCGTGGTCGGACCAGCGCTTCTCCTCATCCACCCCTTTACCCTTCTCCGCTTTCGCCTTGGCCCCCTCGACCTGCATCGCCGCCGCCGCCGACATCGACCTCGTCACCCTCTTCCCCTGACCCGCTACCTCCTTTCCTGCTCGACCTTTGACCCTGTTCAGAACGCGCTTGACATCGACCGGGTCGTCGCTCGGATCGCTGAGATCGGCCACCGTTTGCGACCTCTTCATCTTCTTGTTCGACCGGGAGCCGGTGCCACGAATGTTGATGAATCGGAGTTGTCCATCTTCCTGACCCCACTCTGCAAATTGGTGGCGAACGAGCGGTTCCTCCGCGTCGAGTTGGGCGTTGATGATCGCCTCCTTTTCTGCTTGGACACGTGCAGCAGCTTCGGCGTTAGCTCGGTCCCACTCCGCACCCTCGCGCAGCGACTTTGCCAACGTCTCCGGAGATAGTGGAGGCCACGAGGGACTCCGAGGAGTCGACTCGCGGGAAACCGTGGTGATCGTCGTTTGGTCGTCGTCGATGATCATGGTGCTGTCGTCCTGTACCCCCTGTTTCTGCTCGACCTCTTCTTCCACCTCCGTCGCCCTCCCTTCGTCCTCCTCTTCTGCTCCATCTTTCATCACGTCATCCCCATCGTTTCCTTCGTCCTCCCTTCGTTCGCTTCCCTCCGAGCTGTCGTCCTGTTCGTCCTTGTCGTCGTCCTTGCCGTCGCCTCCCGCCTTGTCGATGCCCGCTCCGGCGTTCCCATCCGAGTCCGAATCCTCGTCGTCCGCCTTGGCGCCCGTATTCTCGTCTCCTTCTTCGACCTGCTCCTTTTCCTCGCCCTGCTGTCCTGCATCCTCCTCCTCGACATCATCCTCCTGTCCTCCTTCGACCTCGAGCCCCGCAAAACGGTTCCGCGATTCGTGTTGGTCGGTTCCGAGGGCGCGGCTAGGGGGCACAACCTCGGAAGCGTCGTTGTCGGTGTTGTTGGTGTTGGTGGTGTCGTTGTTGTTGGTAGTTGTGTTGGTTGGGTGGTTGTGGTGCTTGTTGTGCCTTCCGGTGTTGTTGTTCGCTTCCTTCTGCCTCCTCTCCTGTTCCAGCGCGCAGGTCTCCACATGCCCCACAAAGTGGCACCGAGCACAGGCCGCTTCTCGTTCGTAGTCGTGACGAACCGCCGTATGCATGTTGCCTCTTGTGGCTAGAGAGACCTTCGACGGTAGGAGCTCCTTCAGCGTGTTGTTAGGGGCTTTGAAAAGGGCGTCGTCGTCGAAGCGGATAAAGGCCGAAAACTCGCCGGCCAAGTGCGCATAGGCCGAGTCGTTATCGACGTGGATCACGCGCAAGACTTGTACCAGCTCGCAACGGTATCCCTTGGCTGTGATTTTGGTGACAATTGATTTAAAAGAGTCAACAATGGCATCCCTGGAGGGACCGCTGCGACACCGACGTTGATACGCAGCTCGACCATGTTGTGGTAGAAGTGGTGGGCCTTTGCGAAGTGAGCCTTTGCAGAGTGCCAAGTAAGCGCCAGTGGGGCCGTAAGCGCCGAGTCACGTGCCTTCGCCGAAACGAATCCCACGGAGATACGGTGGTTGACCACACCGGCCCTGACGAAAGACGAGTGTTGGATACCCCTAATCTGGGGCGCAAACGCCGCAAGGTGCTCGGGAAGGGTGACCTCGGCGTCGAAGCACAGGGGCGATTGCGGGGAGAGCAGTCTCGTGACGCAACCAAGCAGATCGGCCTTGTCCGCGGGAGAGGCCTTCGAGGCGCCTTGGACGGTCAAAGTGACGTCGAGAGCAAAGTCGAAGATGTTTCGAATGGATCGATTGGCGTTGAGAGCCGAAACTAATGTAGGCTGATGTATCACTTGTAGCTTCGAAAAGTGGGAGTGAAAGTGGGTGTGATTTTTTGTGATTGAAGTCACGTGACTTGTCGTTGTCAATCTATAGGTTAAGTGACGTGTTATGTTCGTAACGGGTTTCATTACCAAGAAATGGCCAGATGTTCGAGTGGTCTAAGAAGCTAGCTTCAGGTTGTTTTACGTGATCTCGCTAGTCCGAAAGGGCGTGGGTTCAAATCCCACTCTGGTCAGTTTTTTGTGTCCGGGCTCTCCTCACGACCTCGAGTGTCCCCTCTTTCTCGACTTGTTCTAGTGATACTGATTTCGAGCAGCGTGTGATCAACGCTTCAACATCCTTTTTGAATTTGAGGAAACTCGCGGTGTATGCTGAGGAAACGACGCTAGCTTTGGCCGCGATGCGTGATGCAACCAAGTTGTCCCGCCTTACGTCCGCTTTCTCCCGCTTTCGTCACCTGACTTGACAGGCTCACGGCTTATTCGAAGCGGGTGGGTCTCACTCCGTCCGTCTCGTCATTGCTGAGCACATCAATCCACACCTGCACACAGCCTACATCCACGAACGGGATTGTATCGTTCACGCACCGTCTAATATTGATCACCACCCACACTTGTACCTGAGCTCAAGCCACCTCGAACCACTCCACACCGCCTTCGCGCGTGCCCGCCCTGCCTGCTCGTCATCGAACAAACCACCTCCTCACCGGCCTCACCGGCCTCACCGACCCACCGCACCGCCCGAGACCGCACCCACCCACTACACCGCACCCAGCCCACCAACCATGTCGTCCTGGCTCTCCTACTTCACCGGCTCGGGATCCTCGCGCGGTTCTCGAGATTCGACCCGCGAGGCGATCGTCAATCTGAGGGAACATTTGATGATGCTCGATAAGAAGGAGGAGTTTTTGGGCACCAAGATTGAGGCCGAGTTGAGGAAGGCCAAGGCGAATGCGACGAGTAATCCGAGAGGTGAGTTTTGAGAGCGTAGCTTTTGGTGGTGGTGGGTTTGGGTCGGATGGGTCGAGTGGGTGTGGAGTGGGTATGGGCATGGGTATGGGTATGTGTTATCGGTCGAGTCACGGATGACGATCGCGGGACGGACGCGGCGTGCAAGGGGGAACGGGCGATGGGGGACGAGGTGGCGGAGGAGATGAAACAGAAACCCTACCCCTTACTCACACGTTCCTTCTCGTATTATGCACCAGTCGCCAAGCAAGCACTGCGGCAAAAGAAGCTGTACGAGAATGAACTCGACAGCATCGCCGGGCGAAAGATGACGCTCACAACCCAGGTGCGCACCGGTCACAGCGCATCTGTTCGCAACGCACTCTCTGGGCACTGATGGGTATGGTACGCCTGGCTTTTGGTCCGCAGGTCAACGCGATTGAATCGGCGAATATGAACAAGGAGACGCTCGAGGCGATGAAGAAGGGTGCTGACGTACTCAAGGGGATCCATGGCAAGCTGTGCGTCCGGACCGGATCGATTCGGGTACTCAAAAGAACATGCGGGCTAAGATTGTGATACAATTTCACAGTAATGTGGACAAGGTCGACGCGACGATGGACGATGTGCGCAATCAGCTCGAACTCACAAACGAGATCTCGGAAGCCATTTCTAATCCAGCGGGGATGGGTATCGACGTGAGTATAGATCGGACAAGGGATCGAGACACAGTCGAATCATCACTGAACTATCTGGTACTCTGATGCAGGTCGACGATCAAGACGTGTTGGACGAGCTGGCCGAACTGGAACAAGAGGAACTCAACAACCGATTGGCCGGCGCCGAGGCCGCACCATTACATTCACCTGCCGCGGCTGTACCAAGTAGGTCGTCTGTTGCGGAAGAAGATTGAATGGACGTTACACTAACTCCTCGCTCTCTACGACGAGTATCGTGCCTACAGTCAAGACGCCGGCACAAGCGATCGAGGAGGACGAGGAAGAGGCTGAATTGAGGCAATTGCAGGCCCAATTGGCTATGTAGAGGATGCGACAGTCTACACGCCTCGAAAAGTTCAGAAGGATGAATGTTCGGATTCAATTCACGTCAAGACGATCCCTCATCCATCTTCGGCGGTCGTCTTCGATCGGAGTCAGCTCCCATTCCTTCCCACTCAGGGTCCCTCCACCCTAGTCACATGCTTGTGTGAACCATCGCATCCGTATTTCGTTCTCCTACCATTCCATCGTCCTTGCGAGTGCACCTTATACGTCGTTCCCCTTTCCCTCTGACTGCGTGTGGTCTTTCGAGTTTGGTTTCCGTCGGGCGTTGAGTCCTGGCCCCCCTCCTTTCTGCCCGTTTTTGAGGCCGGTTTTGTTCCCCCGCTCTACTGTAATCATAACTGCCACGAGTTCATTACTTTCCAACCCTGCGTCAGCCAGTCCAGCGAATACAATAGAAAAACGTGTCAAAATTCGAGGAAAATGACACGCTTCCCTCGTGCGCCAGCGTGCGCCCATCCCTCCGGATGACGCCGAGTCGCTCCTCGAGCCACCCTTCCCTTCAGGTCCTGACACTATACACATCTCACGCGTTTGCACGCGCGTGAACCAAACGATGCCAACGACTTCAAGAAGAGGTCAAGGTCAGGACGTGGCTGCTGATGCGGCGGCGATCGCCCAGTGGAATTCGAGGAGATGGTATGTCAGCAGCAGCTGTGTCGTGCCGGTCCGATGGTTCACGTGTGCTTTGTGGGTGCGCAATTGGAACGGACGGACGGATGGGGACGAGGACCTTGCGCGGGGAATTGGATTGGATGGGACTGGGATCTGCGGGGGGAAACAGAGGTGTACGGGTGGGATGGGTTGAAAGGAACGTGTTGTTCATGTATCTGATGGATGCTTGGAAGCACGGGTCGAAGGTCCACTCGGACGCGTGCCGGCGGGGGACGTCGGCCGCTCGAGGGTTGAATGAGTCTCCTGCTCATGCTGGAAGGCAAGGGGGTCCAACTGCGGAAGTAGACGCGTCCTTGTCGGCCCTTGGACACCAATCACATGCGACAAGACGACCAAAATAGTGGTTACAATGGAGTGGTGCTAACTGACACGTGCTTGGCTTCTGCGACTTTCGTCGTGTGTGTGTGCAGGGTCTGGGTGGCGGACGCGACGCACGGATACGTCGCTGGATGGGTCATCAAGGATGAGGACGGGGTCTCGGCTGTCGCGATCGATTCGGGCGAAGCAGTATGTCTACTCCACACCACATTCAGATGATCCGAAACAGCTACTGATAGATCCCCGCCCT
Source organism: Microbotryum lychnidis-dioicae p1A1 Lamole (assembly GCA_001244265.2). Classification (NCBI taxonomy): domain Eukaryota; kingdom Fungi; phylum Basidiomycota; class Microbotryomycetes; order Microbotryales; family Microbotryaceae; genus Microbotryum; species Microbotryum lychnidis-dioicae. Next base: position 1,424,235 of record CDLV01000009.1, on the reverse strand, counting down.
TTGTTGTACTCAGGTGCGCCAAATTCCCTCCCTGGATCTCTCGCGCGTGAACCCCCCGACGTTCGAAGGCGCGGACGATATCGCCGACTTGACCTACCTCAACGAAGCGAGCGTAGTACACAACCTCCGCACGCGCTACATGAGCGATTCCATCTACGTCCGTCCGGGTTGTCATGAAACGCAAACGCTTACTGAGTTGAGCGGAATCAAAGAGCTTCGGCTGACGAGTTCTCTTGAAACCTCGCGATGGACAGACTTATTCGGGCTTGTTCTTGGTCGCGGTCAATCCGTATCGGCCGTTAACGATCTATACACCCAAGATTGTCGAGAGTAGGTAATCATCCTATCGTAGAGGATGAATCTAGAAACGATACTCACCCATCGGATTGTACGCTGCAGGCTACAAGAACCGCCGAAGGGATCAGAACCCGCCTCATGTGTTTGCCGTCGCCGAAAAGGCATGGCAGAACATGATCGCCCATCGGGATCAATCTCAAAGTGTCCTCGTCACGTAAGTATCGAGTCCCGATGGAGAGACTATCAGACCCCAAAATGCTGACCATCCCCCCATTCCCTCTGCCCACAGTGGAGAATCCGGTGCCGGTAAAACGGAAAACACCAAGAAAGTAATCCAATACCTCGCCGCGATCGCTGCGGACCCTTTACCCTCTTCCTCCTCCTTCGACCTCTTGGCTCGACAAGCCCAAGTTGAATCCCGAACGGTCGACCAAGCCACGGGTAAGAAACTGGGCCAATTGGAAAGGCAAATATTGGAGGCGAATCCGATCTTGGAGGCGTTTGGTAATGCGCAAACGGTCAAAAATAACAATTCGTCACGCTTCGTGAGTCCGAGATTGTATCAGACCGCATCAGCGAAACGAATGACCCATGTTTCTTGTATTTCTGTCGCTCCCAGGGCAAGTTCGTGCGCATCTTTTTCAACTCGATTGGCGCGATCGCGGGGGCCAACATCGACTGGTACCTCTTAGAGAAATCGCGCGTCACCTCCCGCTGCGATAAGGAACGCTCCTTCCACATTTTCTTTCAACTCTTGCGAGGCGCCGACTCGGGCTTGCGTCAACAGTTGCTCTTGACCGGTCAATCGAAGGATTACGTTTACCTCGCAGGAGGACGTCAAGACGTCGATGGCATGGACGATAAGCAAGAATGGAGACTTTTACGCAAAGCTCTTGAAACCGTTGGCTTCTCCGACGACGAACAACTTCGTCTCTTCCGTATCATCGCAGCGATCTTGCATTTGGGCAACATTCAAATCGGAGGTACGGATCAGGCCCATCTCGTTGATCGAACTCAACTCGAGAAGGTCTGCTTCCTCCTCGGACTCGACGAAACGCCTTTCATGAACGCGCTCGTGAGACCTAAAGTCAAAGCTGGGAGGGAATGGGTCGTCCAAGCTCGGTCGGCGAAACAAGTCGTCGATGAAATCGCGGCATTGAGCAAGGCTTTGTACGAGAAGAACTTTGGGGCGATGGTCGAGAAGATTAACGCTGCACTGGGCAGACCTTCGACGAAGACTTTCATTGGGGTGTTGGATATTGCGGGGTTTGAGATCTTCGAGACGAACGGTTTCGAACAGCTTTGCATCAACTTGACCAACGAGGTGCGCAGATGCAAAGCATGCAAGTCTGGAAACTCAAGCCGGCTGATCCTTAAATGCTTTTTTGATGTCCTCTTCAGAAACTCCAACAATTCTTCAACCACCACATGTTCGTACTCGAGCAAGATGAATATTCGCGTGAGGAGATCGCGTGGGAATTCGTCAATTTTGGGTTGGAGCTTCAGCCGACGATCGATTTGATCGAGTCCAACAACCCGATGGGTATTTTGAGTTGCTTGGATGATGCGTCCATTATGCCCAAGGCTAGTGACAAGTCGGTGAGTCGAGCCGGATTGTGAATATGTTTCTTGCGGTAGACACTGATGAACCCCGTCGATGCACGTTAGTTCACGGACAAGATGACCGAACTGGCGACGCAAAAACCCATCTCGACGCAATACACCAAGTTCGCCCCCTCTCGTATTGAACAAGGATTCACTGTCTCCCACTACGCCGGCAAAGTCGAATACCGTACCGAAGGCTGGCTCGAAAAGAACCGCGACCCCCTCAACGACAACATCACTTCGCTCTTGTCCCACTCGTCGGACGCGTACGTTGGCGAACTGTTTGCTGAGTACGCCGAAGCCGAAATTGCCGGGGGAGGTGGTGCGGGTGATCTGGCGCCGAGGAGTCGAGCTCGAAAGGGAGCGTTCAGGACCGTCGGTCAAAGGCACAAGGAACAATTGGCGAACCTGATGGCTCAATTGAAGGAGACGCAACCCCATTTCATCCGTTGCATCGTCCCCAACCTCGCCAAAGCCCCCGGACAAATCGATGTCCCCCTCGTGCTCGATCAACTGCGTTGCAACGGTGTGCTCGAAGGGATTCGTATTGCCCGATTAGGCTACCCCAATCGTCTCCCCTTTTCCGAATTTCGCCGTCGCTTCGAACTCCTGGCCCCAGGTTTGATCCCCAAAGGTTTCTTCGATGGCGGACAAGCGTCCCAAACAATCCTGCACCATCTACAGCTCAGTCCCGAATCCTACCGTCTCGGTTTGACCAAAGTATTCTTCAAAGCCGGGATCCTCGCCGAACTCGAAGAACGTCGCGACGAATATCTTTCCGGCGTCGTCACTCGCATCCAAGCGACCTGTCGTCGCTTCATCGTTCAACGCCAAGCGAACAAAGTTTTGAACCGCGCGAATGCGGTGAGGACGATTCAGAGGAACGCGAGGATCTATAACGAGTTGAGGGCTTGGCCTTGGTGGGCTTTGTTTCAACGCGTACGGCCTCTGTTGGCGGCTGCTAGGAGTGATGATGAGATGAGGAGGAAGGAGGAGGAGTTGAGCAAGACTAAGGAGGAGGCGGTTAAGGCTTTGCAAGAGAGGGAAAGGTTGGAAGAAGCTCAGCGTCGTCTCAAGGTGGAGCACAAGAAGACGGAAGCGGCGTTACAGAATGAACGCTTGGCCGTCGAAGATCGAGAGTTGCAACTTCAACGATCGAAGGAGAGGGAAATCAAGCTGCAAGAAGCTTTGGCCGCAGCGGACGTGGAGATCGATACGATCGATCGACAGCTCGAACGAGCGATGGTGGCCAAGACTCAAGCCGAGCAACGCGTGGGGGAACTCAATGCCGCGTATGGGAATCAAAACAAGTTGCTCGAGACATTGCAGTCTGAACAGGCCGCTTGGAAGGCCAAGGAACATGAATGGGCGAGTCAAACGTCCGTCAAGACCGCTGAATGGGAGGCGGTCAAGAAGGATCGACAAGAGGCGGCTTCAAAGGCCAGCGATTTGCAACGCCAACTCGTCGAACTGAAGCAAGATCGACAACGCGAACAGGAGAGGTTGAATGCTTCGATTGTGGGATTGACATCGAGGTTGGCGATGGAGACCAAGGCTTCGACGGAGGCGAGGCAAAAATTTGTTGCGCTTGAGGGGGAGATGAGAGCGGCGAAAGAGCATGCTGTGGTGATGCAGAATCAGAAGCGGGAGGTCGAGGCAGGAGTCAAGGCAAAGGAGAGCGAGCTGGCTCGTATCTCGTCGGGTGAGTGTGGTCAGCTTGTGGTATTGATTCAGATGACATTTTGCTGACGCAGTGTTCTTCTCTGCAGAGCACGCTTACATCGTCAAGAAGAGCGAAGCGGCGATGACTCAAGTCCGAGAACTCGAGCTGCGCGTCTCGAGCTTGACTAAGGACCTCGCTGAGCAGACCCGCGCTCTCGAGAGTTCCCGTTCCGCCGAGTCAAGAGCTGCCACCGACGTCCTGACGCTCAAAAATTTGCTCGATGAGAAGTCCTCGGATCATCAACGCACGGCCGAGCTGAACCAGATCAAGGAAGCCGAAGTACAAGATTTGCGCTTGCAAGTCTCCAAGACGACGAACGAATTGCGCTCTCTTCAACGCGAATCCGCTAGTGATTTGGCCCGGCTACGGAAGGACACTGATGCAGCACGCAAAGAGGCGTTGGATCTTCGTTCGCACAAGACGGATTTGGAAAGAGCGGCACGAGCGAGTGCAAGTCGCGTTGCGGAACTCGAGGCTCGGACGGCCGATCTCGAACGCGCGCAACAGGCTCATGACCTCGAGATCGAGTTGATGCGCACCAAGGCTGCCGAGTCGATGCTCAAGGAGCGGGAGAAATGGGAGCGCGACCTCGCTTCGGCCCAGAGTCGATGCACCGAAGCCGAAGAAGCCAGCGTCACCGCTCAACGCGAAACGGGATCGGCGCGTCGGGAGGTTGCTCAGCTTCAGCAAGCACTCGAGGCGATGCGCAAGGAACAAGAGACGCAGACCTCTCTTCGACGGAAGCTCGAGGACCAGATCGAGCAACAACACGTCGTCCTCGCCGACTTGGACAAGATTAACGGTGACCTGCGCAGCGAGCTCGCCGCGACGCATGCTCGTCTCGTCGTCGCCGAGGACAAGGCCGGTCGAACCGTCGTCGAACATATCCGAGTGCTCGAAGAGGCGCAACGCTTGCAGAACCTCGATATGGATCGCATGCGAGCCGATCGCGAGAAACGGGATGCGTATGTGCGTACGCTGGAACGCGCGAGGGCCACGTTGACGCAGACTGTGGAGGATATGCAACATGAGCGAGAGACGGAACGACGACAGGCGTGGGCCAACAAACCGGTGCGCGACACGTCAGCTGATCGCCTCAAGGACGAGTACGAGAGTGAGAAGAAGTTGCGCGAATTAGCTGAGTTGAACGTCGTGAGTTGTTTTGAGACTTCATGTTGCTTTTCTTCCAGGCCGCTGACCGCTCGACCCGCCCGTTATTGCAGACACGCCTGCGGAACGAGATCTCACGACAGCAAACGCTCCTGACGACGACCCTGAAGGAAAACGCCGAGCTGCAGCGGCAAAAAGCAAAGATGGAACGCGAAATAACCATCATCTCCGCCTCGGATCATAGCGAAAAACTCGTCTACCCCTCCGCACGCAACGATCGACCGAGAAGCATGCAAGAATCTCGTCTCGCGAACGTACTTCCTTCGAGCGGGACGACGCCGACGCTCTCGGCTTACCAACGAGGTATGGGGAGCGCTAATCTCAGCTCGAGTCCTACAACCGTCGGTATCGATTCGCTGTACAAGGCATCATCGCTGTCGCATTCGACGACGGTACCGACGCTACGATCGAGCGCTTCCTCCGCGGGCTGGAACAGTAGTGCTTCGACGAGGCGGAGGAACTACGAGTGATCGATTGCTCGATCTCTTCACATCTCCTCCTTTCTGTTCCCCCTAACTGTTCTATGTGTTTATTGTACATATATACATAGTGCTCTGTCGTATATTCTTATTTCGTTTTGCTGGTTCTGCCCTTGCGCCTTCGTGTTTCTGTAACAGACATTACCTATCTTGATCCTCAACGTTCAACGTTTGACGCGCTTAACGTCGAGTCAGACGACGGACGATCGTGGTAGCCTCGTGGATCACGTGATGCGTTCGGTTTTCCCCTAGCTGTGACTCTGAGCTTGTTGCAGTCTAGCTAGCGTGCAATCAGCAGACTCTGAATGACTCATCAGTGGTCCCGAATCCTTCGGCTCGGAATGGGAACTCGATGGTGTTCGCGCAATCGCCTTTTTGGGAGTTAGAAGAATGGAACGGACGCGCGCAAACCGCGCAACGGACGGGCGGCGCTGTCGCTCACCGGCTCACCGGTCACCGTCGCGACACTATCGACAAAATACAGCCGGTCAAGCGCGACGCGGCCGTCCGACCCCCCTCTTCGCAAGCTTACTTCAGCCCCCACTTAGACCGACGATCCACACAACAAGCAACCCCGCATCACGAGTACTAGCGCCTAGTGGTTGGCCGATCTCCTTCCGCTCTCGACGCGTTGCATGGTCCTAGCCCCCTCGGGTATGGCCCACGTGCCGCCGTCGTCGCCTCAATCGCGCTTGTCGCCGGCAGCCACAACGACCCCGGTTGGAGGACCGTCGCTCGAGCTCGGATCGGCATTGCGTAGCATACAACGACGCTCGAGCGAACGCTTCGACGATGCACCAACCGGGTCAAGCTCCACCACCTCCTCCACTTCGACCACTACGGGTTTCTCATGGAACATCATCAAGAACAGCTCGGGCTCGGGCTCGTCGTCGCCTCAGCAGATGATGACCGCGCTCGAAGCCGACTTGCGATTGGCCGCTCAAGTCGGGCAGGCCTTGTTGGAGGAAAAGGCGGGGTTGGAGAAGCGGTTGGCGACAGCCGAGACAGGGAACCAAAAGATGCTCGATCGACTGGCCACGGCCGTCAAGGAGGCTCAGCAGCTGCAAAGGGTAAGCCCACGGTGCCACTACTAATTCGAGGCGGGCAAACGTGGGGTGAAAAAGAGGAGGCCCTCTCCTGTCCGCCCCCACTTGGGCTTCGGTGGCACCATGAGAGAGCGCAAGGTGCCGAATCGCTGATCATGAGTTTTCCTGGCCGCCATGCAGAGACTCGAAGAGACTGTGAACAACCTCGAACAAGCCGAAGCCAACAACCGGGCCCTGCTCGTCTCGCTGGAAGAGGATCGCAAAACCATCACCCGACTCTCGTCGGACGCAGGCAAACTCATTGCGACCTCGGCCTCCCTCAATTCCTTAACTCGTACCCACGAGGACACGTTGCAGGAACTCATCTCGGAGCGGAAACGGGCCACACACGCCGAGAGCAGGGTCAAAAAGGCAGGGGATAGAGTGGCCGAGATGGAGGAACGGCTCAAGCGCGCGATCCAAGACCTCGAAGAAATGAGGCAGAACACGGTCTTACGCAGTCGCAAGAGCTATGAAGCGTTGGCTAAAGCCAAAGCCAAGTTTGCCTCCTCGACGGAAACCATCTTGGGCTCGGACGGCACCGAGGTCGCGGCCAATCCGGAAGCCGTCGAGTTGCTCAAGCTCGTCGAAGGCCTCGTCTCGGAGAACGGGATGCTCCGGTCCGAAAGCCAAGAGCTCCAAAGTCTGCTGGACACAGCACGCGATGGGAAAGAGTTATCCCGATTGCCTTTCCATGCCGAGGACGATCCGAATGAGGAGGGCGAGTTCGACGGCCACAGGATTCCGACGGAACTGTCCTCAAACCTGATGTCCGAGGTCTTGAGCTCGCCTTCCCTGTCCCAATCAGCCTCGCACTCGTTCTCGGATTTCGAATCATCGCTACCGTTCTCCTCGTCATCGACCGGGGCGACCTCTTTGCATCGTTCGACCGCATCCCACTCGCATCGCACCATTGATCTGTCGCGGACATGCAGCGACGGGTCCGTCCACGCTCCAGATGAACCCATTCGACATTCCTACTTCACGCCTTTGGCCAACAGTACGTCGCGCAACACGAATCGGAGATTCAGCGGCACCGACCAGATGAGCGCGGTCTTGTCAGCCGAAGGTTTGCCTACGCCGCGGATTCCGATCGGAAGGCGACACCACGCGCGACGAGCGATGAGCATCGACGTCACTTCCATGAGCAATATGATCAACTCGCGACGTATGTCGGTGGGTGGGACACCGACTTCGCCGAATATGGAATATGGGCAAGAGAACCGACCGCCCTCGTCGTTGTCGATGAACGGAAGCGATCTCGAGGACACAACGGGCTTTGTTCGACCTCGGCGGCATCATCGACCACTTTCTCTCGCGCTGGGCCCACCTCTGTTTCCTCAAGTACTAGAGGACGACTCGGCTCCCTTCCAATATAGCTCCACGGCGCGCAACTCGCCGCGCATGCGAACGAATCGATCCTCGACGCCTGCTGAGGTCTCGACACCCTCGGCCCCGATTTCGCCGACGAAACGAAGGCGCACGCTGGGGTTATCGCCCGACGGTCGTTCAGCCCTGGTTGACTCGGGAACACAGACTTCGCCGGCACCAGTGCCTATACTCTATTACCCAACGACATCAATCCCGCGACGGGGCAGCTTCACATCGTCCTCTCGCAGCGTCTCACCTCGGCTCGGGAGCGGCCTTCCACGCTCGAACACAACAGTCTCTGACCTCTCGGACACGGACCCTTCACCCGAAACCGACCATCTCGCGCCCACGTCGTCGATGGAGATGCGAACCGCAGCTTTGAGCGGCTTGATCGATCATGCGACACGATTGTTTACGCGGATACAGGCCGCGGATATTGCGTCGCAAGAGAATCGACTCAAGAAACAACACCTTTCGGGAGATGTGCGACACGTCGCGTTGGCGAACATGAAAACTTTGGTGAGTCGGTGAGCTGTTGAGCTGCGTAGAGCGCGCTGCAGAATATTTTGCTGACTTGCTCCGAGGAATGGAATGCACCAGGTCCACGACATTGAAGAGCTACGAGCCCATTTCAGAAGGGTGCTAGAGCGGGAACAATCCGGGGCCGGAAGGGATGCAATGGCTTCAAAAGCACCGGGCGACGTTGCCTCGACCGAATCGATGGTCCTGCGCCGAGACTTTGTCGCACTCGTCAAGCTGTTCCGTGACCTCTTGTTCGAGCTCTCTCGACTGCGGACGCTGGTCAACAGGGTCGAGGTTGAACCTCATCTCGCTACGAACCTGCGGGAATTGGACGACCCGAGCGCGATCGATCTCGTGCAAGGCAGGTTGGCGACGCCTACGAGCAGCAGCTTCCTCTCGCCTCTGTCGCGGTTCATCCCCTCAGCTCTGATGCCGGGCAGTGAAGCCTCAGCGAGTACCGGTGCACCACCTACTCTGGCAGCTCCGGGAAGGAAGGCTAGTCCTGCTGCCCCAATCCCTACAACCCGACCCGCACCAAAACAAGCAGGCGTTAGCGCCGTCTCATCTGCGACCGTCGAAGTCGAATTTGGCAAAGGGGGAGCCGTGCGACGCGCTGCTCAAACTGATCGCCCTGGCGAAGAAGAGACCGGCGTGGAGGCCAACGCTTCCCCCTCGAGTGCGATCAGCGCCCATGCTCAAGGGACGAGTGGACGACGCACCGGCTCCCAGGTCAAGCGTGATCTCAACAGCATCTTCGCGGGAGCTTCGAACGTGCCTCCACCTTCTTCCAAACCTTCGGAACCATGGAGACTCCTTTCTCGAGGCAACCCAGCGAACTCGACATCAACTTCGGTCGCAGGTTCATACAACCCTTTCAACCGTCTCCTCGCATCTTACCGTCCCGCCATGTCAAGTACTACCAACGCTGTACTCGACTCGATACCTCATGCTCCCGGCCCGAAAGAAGAAGGTGCCGCTCCAATGCCGACGCTGTTGGAACGCCAACTCCGCCCTCGAGGACTTTCGGACTCGTCGATCCGCAGTACTTTTGTCGCGCATGCGAATCCTCATCATCGAATTCTTTCACCCGCGACTTTAGCTCTTTCGAGTGACTCGACCTCGGGCCAAGTTGTCGCGACGCCCCTACCCATTCCCGTCATCGCCAACAGTATCCCTGACACGGATGGAGCAAGTTGTTCGCGCCATTCATTGAAACAACAACTGACGGACTCGCTCCTCGCCACCACGCCCGTCGGTCGACGACCCTCAATGGCTAACTTGCGTTCCCAACGTTCCACAAGTCAATTTAGAAGCGTTTCTGCACCTCATCCTTCAGGAGAAGAGGATATACCTCCCGTTCCAAGTCTCCCGGCGATCATTCCCCCTCCCACTAGTATCCCCATTAAAATCCGCCGCTCGCCGTCATCCCCTTCCGCCTCTACGCCGATAACGACAAGCTCAATGATCGCCGTTCCTGTTCCAGCGAGCGCCAAAGACGGTCCAAGTTCCTTCCTAGGCTCGTTAACGACTTGGGCGATTTCAAAAGACACCGGGACCGGCGTTGGTTTGGTGGGTTCCTGGCAAGGCCAAGGGGGTTTCGCAGATCGGGAAAGGAGAGGGATGGGTTTTCATTAGGTGCCTCTAAGTGTCTCATTCTCCCATAGTTCCCTTCCTACAGTCACTTTGCTATATGTCTCCACACTCTCTCTATCAGTACATTACATTACGATCTTGCGGCTATACCCATATGTGACTGTGTCTTGATGAATGAAGCAATGATAACGCGCAACTTGGAATGCCATTCCACGTTCCAAGCAACACCGTGGCTCTACTCTTCCTTCTTTCTCTTCTTCTTCTCTTTCTTGGACCCTTCTTCTTTGTCCTTCTTCTTTTTCTTCTCTTTCTTGTCCTTCTTCTGCGTCTTTTCCTTCCGCTCCTCCTGAACGCTTCCCACCACTCCCTCTTCCTTGACCCTCGGCACCTGATCCACCGGACTCATACTAACGGCCCTCTCACCCCTCCTTCCGTCCTTCGCCTCACTCTCACTCTCACTCTCACTCTGGGACTCATCATCATCCTCGCCCAACTCTTTGGCCATCTCCTTCCTCTTCCTATTATGTTCCTCCGTCGTATGACGACGCATCACGTCCGCCGCGTTGGAGAGGCCCGATCGATAGGTCGCGATGATGGGATTCTGAGGGGGTACTTTGGAGGAGAAAGGGGAAGATAGGAGCGATCCGGTGACAGTGATCATCGAGTTTGCGATCGTTAAACTGGTCACGTGTCCAACAAACGAAAGAAACGAAATCAGCTCCCACCCCTTTTAACCCAGTCGAACCCGCGGTCGCGCGAACCCCTGACCTAACAATCGTAAACTCAACGCTCCCTTTCTCCCCACCCATCGGTTCCCCCGTCCGTACATTAACCCACCACCCCCGATCAGCGTACATCTCATCCTCTTCCATCGCCAACCGAGCTTCTTCTTCCTGCGCGAGCTCTTCTTCCTTTTCCTCTCCGCCCTCAGCATCAGCCTCGATTCCTTCCTCGGTTCGCTCAGCTTCTTCAGCTTCCTCATTCGCCGTCTTCGTAGCCGACGTGGTAGGGAACGCCATCTTTTGTCGTTCCCTAATGAAAGCCGGAACGACGTAATCGGGGTCAAACCGCCACTCGTCCGAAGGAATGTGGGATGCCGGCAAAGTCGCGTTGAATAGGTTGTGAAGGAGGAGGGAAACATGCGAGGGGGTCGATAGGGTGGGGGAACCGACTGGTGGGGAGCAAAGTGAACACAAGGTGGGTCGGTGAAAAGGTTCTTTGCTCTAGAAAGAGTTCGATGCGAGCTACATACCCATCTTTTGTCCCACCCTAGGCCTCCACCCAACCCCGGTGAAATGAACGATCGGTAAACCGAACCCGGTTCCCGAGATCATTGGCAACACCTTGAACTTGACTTTATCCTCCTCTTCTTGCTCATCTTGTTCATCTGGATTCTTTGTCGGTTTAGGATCATCCTCCTTGTTCGAATTCTCACGTGATGTGAGCGTCAAGCCTGATCGAGTTGAGGAAGAGACGGGTGGAAAGGGCGAAGCATGGGATGGGAAGGTTGACGTTGGGTGTACGAAGGTCGGTGTTGGGGAAAAAGTGAGGAGTACGCATTGTAATGGTGGGAGGTACCTAAAGTCCACCCACCCAAGGGAGCGGAGCGAGCCCACACAGACGGAATCAGCCCCTAATCTCTACGGTATCCCCGCAGAGAACACTTCCGGATGCTGACGTACCTCATCACCCACCCCGCCAGTACCTGTCTTACACCTTCAATACCGCCCGACCCCATCTCCCCGCCAGCCGCTCCATCGGCACTCCAAACGGGAGCTAAAGGGAGGCGCATCGTCGCTGCGAACCGTATGAACTCATCCGACGAGGTCGAAGCCGAAGATGCCGTCCCCGTCCCATTGGGCTGCTGCTCGGGCTTGGCGGGGCTGGTAGGATGGTGTTTGAGATGAAGGGAGGAGGGGGTGTGGGACGGCATTATGAAGGGTGGTGGTGGGTGCAGCCTCTTCGGTAGGCTCTTGAGCGGCCGATGTATGGGGTGATCGGCGTGCGAAAGGCCAACAGCTCCGCACTTCGCAAGCTAATGATGACAAGCTAGGCTAAGGTCATCGTCACGCGCTGTCACGCGGCGCGCGCGCGAGATAGACAGAGACAAAGAGCCCGTAATGTGACCTCCTTGTAGATCTAGCTTCTCTTCCCTTTCTACACTAACTTGAACCGCATCAACCCCCCTTCACCATGTCGCGACCCGAACACATCGCCCCCCCAGAGGTGTTCTACAACCCTTTGGAGGCGCAAAAGTACACGTCCAACTCGCGTGTGCAATCGATCCAGGCCGAGATGACTTATCGTTGTTTGGAACTGTTGGATCTGTAAGACCGCACATTCCACCAACATCGAAGAAAGAAAGAGCTTACCCGTTCTTCCTACGTTCATAGTCCAACCGAAGAACACTTTGACGAAGAAGGCGAACCTTCTAGCGTTCCTAAGCAGGCTTACTTGCTCGATATTGGAGCTGGATCGGGGTTGTCGGGCGAGATCTTGACGGAGGAGGGACATCATTGGGTTGGGATGGATGTCAGTGGGGGTATGTTGGGTAAGTGCGAACCCGGGGTGTGATCTTGGAGGAAGTGGACTGGACTTGTGGGAGAAGTCGGCGAGGCCATACACAACCTAGGGCGATTGGACTCGAGAAACATTCGACTCATCCGTTTCATCCTTTCACCTCTCCCAGAGGTCGCTTTAGAGCGTGAAGTCGAAGGGGACCTCTTCCTCGCGGACATCGGTCAAGGAATTCCCTTCCGACCCGCTTCCTTCGACGGCGCGATCTCGTATGTCCTGCCCACCCACCCCAACACCTCCCCTACGAACCCCACCTAACTCCCACCTTCCCTTCCCCAGCGTCTCCGTCCTGCAATGGCTCTGCAACGCCGACGCGACATCCCATTCCCCTTCCCAGCGTCTCCTTCGCTTCTTCACCGACCTTTTCGGGTGTCTCAAGAAAGGTGCTCGAGCCGTATTTCAATTCTACCCCGAGTCGGACGAGCAGGCGAGCTTTATTATGGGGTATGCGACAAAGGCTGGGTTCGGAGGAGGACTTTGTGTGGATTACGTGAGTGCGAGCAAAGTGCTTTGTAGGACAATAAACGAAAAGACTACGTCGCTGATCCTCGTTCACATCCCCATCTCTTTATCAAATACAGCCCAACTCGTCCAAAAAGTTGTACAGCCCCTCAAGACTCACAACCTATGTCAATACGGATGCCTGAGACTGACCCCGTCCACCCTTGCGCCTCCTTACAGAAAGAAATTCTACCTCATCCTCTTCGCGGGCCAACCTATCTCCGGACCGAAACCGGCGATGCCCGAACCCCTAACAGACGAGACCCCCTCCTGCGTGGGCTTCGAACAACAACGTCAACGCCTCAAGATCAAGTCCCGTGGGAAGGGAAGGAAGGGAGGTGTGGTGAAGAATTTGGATTGGATCTTACGGAAGAAGGAGTTGTATCGCAAACGAGGCAAGGCGGATGTACCGAGGGATTCAAAGTATACGGCTAGGAAGAGGAAGGTTCGGTTTTGATTATTTTCGTTGGATAGGAACTCGGGTGTCCTGTTTGGAGAGGGTTCGCGAGTTTGCGAGAGGCGACCTCACCTGCGAGCTTCTTCGGGCGTTTTCTGTATTGCTGTAGTTTCTTCACCTTGTTCGCATTGCAATTTCGTTTGCTTCCTCTGGTCATCATCTTCGATCGGCATGCGGAAAACGGATGAAACGGGACCATCACGTTTTCGAACGGAGATGCCCGATAGAAGTCTGTACGAAAGACGTTGCAGTCCAAGCGGGGAACATGAGATGTGGACGACTTGCCGGCGGGCACTCCGGAAGGATGTGCTCGAGAGTGCTCCTGTATCGGCACACGTGCTCATGATACCGCGATCCGGGTTTATGACGACCAGATGATCCCCTCTACCAGAACATCTATCACAAAGTCAAGGACATCGGTCTCTCGGCCGAACCAATGCCCAACCCGGGCCGCTTTATAAAGGCTTCTCTTAAGGAATCGCGCCGAACAAAGACCGTATCTCCACTTTTCACTTCTCGAATTCTCATTTCGCACTGCCTTCTTCCCCTCTCGTTCTTACCCTTCCCCGTCCTTCCTCTTGTCGTGCCGTACACGCACTGCACCACATCCAACCGATGCATCATCTCAAGCTCGTTCGCTTTCGCCTACCTGAGCGCATGCGCTCAAGGAAATTGCAAGCCCAAGTAAGTCCCACGGGCAGTGAAGCGTCTCCTTTCCGAGCCCCACCTCCGTCATGCCCTATTTCACATCGTCACTCAAGCGTCCTCATTCAACCCAGAGCACCATTATCTTACTCATAGTCATCCCACTCCAATCGGTAGCCCAATGGCGTGTGCTTATCGCCGGGCAGAGTGGGGCAACCAAGACGTGGACAAGCAAAACCTCGGGTGTCTCAAGTAGGCCGTTCCTAATAGCCGTGTGAAAACCCTGACCGACACCTCCGACCCGCACTATCCTATCCTTACCATATCCCATTTTATAGCAACACTTGTACAGCTTATCAGAACAAGTTGGCGGACTGTCGGAATCTTGAACTTATGCGATGGTCCAGGAGCTGAGACGGCGGTGATTCGCTGTCACAACAATGCGTGCGGGCTCCCGAGTGCATGTTCAAGTTCGGAAGGTGAGTGCGACGAAGAAATACGTCGAGGGCTCAACAATACTCGGGGGGACGATCACGTCAAGATGACGATCACCAATGATCGATCTCACTGATGGTTGCCCGGGCACCCACCCTCTCCCTCCTCCCCTCTCCTAGTACGACCCCGGCCCTCTTCCCTCTCATGCGACTCGGACAAGCTCCCACGAACACCGCAAGGCGCGTCATCGACACCATCAAGGCCTAGACTGCTTCGCCGTCGAAGACGACTGGAACGGATTGTGGGACGTGTAAAAGCAGTGGCCGCTACCTCAGGCCGCCATTGTTGCGTGTAATGCCTCGGTCCATGTTTCCTAGTGGGGTTTGAGAGAGGGTTTTTACCAGTAAAGGTCTTTTTGTCTGTTGGATTTGGACAATCACCTATAAAATCCATAAATTCAATTGTCCGCTTTGGTAGTGCTAGCTCATCGGCTTCGGAAAATCTGAAACGTCACCCTCGTTCCGCACGTCATCCGTCGTGCCCTTTAGCGCCTCATCGGCCTCATCGCTATTAAGCGCGCTTTCCGACGCCAATGCGAACGCGAACGTGATCGAATCACAGGTGCCTCTGCACTGTATTTATGAGGGAAAGCGCCGACCCTGTAAGATATGCGCCTCTGATGTGCACAAAACACAATCTGTCGTTCTTGACAGCTAGTCTGAAAGCAAGTCGTAACTGGGGTCGTGCGGTCGCGATCGCGAGGGGGGCGCCGACAAAGTTGGTAGCCGAAAAGGGGTTTGGAATCCGCCGTGCAGATCCAGCGCAGTTGGATACAAGGGGTATGTGATTGCTGCGGTCACAGGGGATCACATTCCCCCTTTGTACCACGTGAATTATCTGGATTGAGAGGGATGTTTGTGCCATCGGAGGCTTTGTTCGACGCGTGTCAAAGAATTAAGGGGCTTCAAGGAGTATGGCGGTCTCCGGGGGGGGGGGGGTCTGAAGTCAACAGATCGAAGAAGGTACAACTGTACAACTATGATTGGATTCGTCTGTACATGTACCACTACCAACAGTTCCTCCATCGTTTCCCGATTCCTTATGTATTATCTTCAATCTTCCTTTCATTCGTCTCTGGGAGGGAGCAACTGTGGGTGAGGGGGACTTCAACAACTCGGTATCGGGTTGGTCTGTTCTGCTAGTTACAACGCATCGAGCGGCGGTTGTGGTCATCATCGTGCATACTGGGCAGCATCTCCTTTAGTTTCGTAAGGGGTTTTCTCGTCTTGCAAATCAGCAATGAGTTTCATACAAGACAAAACGATAACTCGACAGTTCTAGCTACTCAGAAGCTACTTATAGGGCTGTTCCTGTAAGGCATCCCCTTACAGACCCCTCGCACCCTCATAAGGAATTCCAAACATCTCTTGACGGCGCACCGACCCGTCGCACCGAACGGGGATAGGGTGGTGGTTACCGAGCTAACCCCGGGAAACAACCCTTGCAGTGGACGCGTAGACCTACGCAGAGTTTCGCGGGCTAGGCCGGAGTCGAGGTCGAGTTAAACATGAATCTATTTCCGTCTTCTGATGCGGACATTGTGTGCAATAGCCTTTCGACCTTACAAACCGATCGACTCTGAATCGGACGCGTTGGGAAGGGTCAAGCGGGTCATGTACAGCTGCTTCGGCGCACCAGAGGACGGGAACAAAAAGAAGCAAGGCGCGGCGGGGGGCGCCATCGGAAATGCGAATGCGAATCGACCGATGCGAAGGGAGAAGGCAACGAATGACCAGGTGCAGTGGGGCCGCCGTGTCTTGTGTTCTGCTCATTTCCCCTTGTTGATCTTGAGTGTCTTTCGGAACGGGTAAACAGGCTTTGGAAAGAGGGAAGAAACGAGAAAGGGAGTGAAGGGAGTCCACTCGCGTCGTCGTCTTCAGTGCATCCATGATGGGTGAAAATAGGGAACTTGAAGAGAACAGCAACCAAAAGAAAATGTGTGGGTGTGATCTGAATAGTTTGCGATGCTATGATGTACAATCAAAAAAGAAAAAGTATGTGCTCCTTGACGCAGGGAAAGAAGTAAACAGAGGAGCACTTCTGGTGGCCCGATTCTTCTGGATAGTGAAGGCCGGGGAGCTGTTTTTTTTTTGTAAGAGATTCATCGCTAATTTGCAAGACGAGAAAACCCCCTACGGAACCAAAAGAGATGCTGCCCAGTATACACGATGATGACCACAACCGCCGCTCGATGCGTTGTAACTAGCAGAACAGACTAACCCGATACATCCGAGTTGTTGAAGTCCCCCTCACCCACAGTTGCTCCCTCCCAGAGACGAATGAAAGGAAGATTGAAGATAATACATAAGGAATCGGGAAACGATGGAGGAACTGTTGGTAGTGGTACATGTGTTACTCGGGATCCCGTCGGGAGTGTTGAAGGTGTTAGTAGACCTTACACTGATATCAAGGGCCGGATAGCTTAGTTGACGTCAGTGTTTCGTTCTCGTTCTCGGTCTCGGTTTCTCGGTTCTGACCCTCCCCTTTCTGACCCTTGGTAGTACAGGGACGCCCTTGATGGTCTGCTCGGGTACAGGCGCTCCTCTACTCCTACTTGCTCTGGATGGTGAAGGATTGGGAGGCTGCCCCGTATACGCCGGGATCATTTCTGTGATGGCTCGGTGAGAAGCCGAAGTAAAGGACTCTGTGCTCTGTGCTCTGTGGGGGACAAGCTGTCAGTTGACCAAACCTCGTTAAAAAGGAGGTTGGAGGTACATGCGGTGAGACTCTTGCATTTATTCCTTCGTAACCGGTGACGTCCTTCCAGGGTATGGCGTCGGCGACCCGAATGACGAAGCCGTTGTGTCGACTGGATAGCGACATGTTGAAAGGTCCGAATAGCTTCAAGTTAGACAGAGGATTCCCCCTTTGGTTCAGGGGTCGCAGGCGCCTTTTGACCTTCTCTGGGAGGCATCGGAACAGGCTCACCAGGTATCGAAGTGACGGCCCCATAGTAACCTACACAAAGATCGGCTTGTTCTAGAGATTCAGGCAGGTGCTTCTTGAAAGCGACTGTATTGCCCGGGTGGTACGTCTTGCCTCTCGAAAGAAGACGCATGGCGGGAGGGATGGGACGGTAGGAATCGGAGACATCTCTGGTCAGAATCGAGGGGTGAATGAAGTCGAGCGTGGGTGAAGCGAAGATGTTTCGCTTCGTGAAATTGGTGACTTGTTCTTTGCTAGAGGCGGGCTGGAGGCTCAGGCCGTTGTCGACGGCCTTCAGGGCGAGGGCGAGACGTCGCCATGAAAGCGAGCGCGGACAAACGCGACCATAGGAGCAGCATCATTGTAAGAAGGAAGGGTTCTTGGCGGGTGGGCTAGGATGGGGATAGCAAGGACTATATTGTCCCAATCCTGCAAGCGCACTTGCTTCCGTTTAGACTAAACACTGAGAGTGAAAGCTCTCTCTCGCCATCCATCTGTGGACGGTGAATCGTCCACGCTCGACGGCGGCCGCGGCGGATGACGGGGTTACAGTGGCAACAACTAAGTCGTCTCCTGCAATCAGCCCATTCACTTGAAAATTTCCAAGGCCAAGTATCACTCGCGAGGATTCACCTTCACAAGCTGGCAAGAGACTCAATTTCGAAACGCGAAGAATCGGCAAAATAACCTTCAGGCCGTATTGACACGCGGACTAATAGATCACGTCGAGTCGCCCGCCGGAAAAGGCCGGACACGCGCTTCAGTCCTTCCCACCCCAGGTTCGAGCGACTCCCTCCCCACCCCAACGCCCATCGCCACCGCAGCCGATCGAGGACGATGTTCAAGAAGAAGGGACGACCCCAAGGTGTTGCGAAGGAGCGAGTGCACGAGGCGTTAGGCGTGGGCAGCTTGTTGGATCGCTCGCAGCCGTCGACGAGTGGGGACGTCGGTCAGGGCGAGCAGTCGAGGCCCGCAGCGGAGGATGATACGGGGATTGGGTCAGTAGTGCATGATCTTAGAGGCCGTAATCATCATATCCTGCCTGAAGGAAGCGGTATGCCGTAGGAACAAGCTCTCGCTGACCTACTTGAACCCCCCTCCGCTCCGCCCCCTTCACTGGTGATCAATCTCCTGCCACGACGACAGTGCGACATTGGAGGATCTCATCGCCTTGCGCAAACTCAAAAGAGCAACGGGAGGCATTGATCTCGATCGATTGAACGCTGGGCAGAAGAAGCGCAAACCCAAAGCCAACAGAGACGATCCGACCGGAGCTGATCCCAGCGAACGGATCAACGAGGATGGCATGATTGAGGGGTTGCACGGGGGTATACAGCACAAGGATCGAGTCAGGGACGGCGCGGACGACCTGTGAGTGGTCGTAACCTCTCCCCGAATTGCGGTCTCGAACGAGTGTAGACTGATCGTGGCCATCGAGTGGTCATCTTCTTCGACTGCAGGGATCCGAACGACCCGAGCAAGATGACAAGACGGCTCGTGACCAACAACAACTTCACTGGTCAAACCAACACGATCGACGTCGACAAGCACATGATGGCCTACATCGAGGAAGAACTGCGCAAGCGCAAGTCCGGAGGCGCAGACTCGGCCGACGCGCTCGCAGGTGCCGACTTGTCGACCCGCGCGTTGGACCCGAGGGACGAGTTGTACCAGATCGCGGAGCGGTATCGGATTGAGAAGAAGGAGGAGAAGGAGGATGGCAACTTGCAGCTCTCGGCGACGATGCTGACCGCGATCCCCGAGGTTGACCTGGGTATCGAGTTGAGTTGCTCCGCTTTCCAACTGCACCTCCCTACTGCCTTGACTCGGGTGGGCCACGAAACTGACTTGCCCATCGCTTCTCCATCGACAGCACCAAGCTCAAAAACATTGAAGAGACTGAGAAGGCCAAACGCGCACTCTTCGAGAAGCGTCGTCACGCCCCAAAAGTTGAACAAGAGGCATTCGCCGCCGAACGATGTAAGTCTCGTCCTGACAGGTCCCGTTTTCGAAGCTGACTGACTTACTCTTCTTCTTCTGACATGTGTGCAACAGTTTTTCGACCTCACAAACCGATAGACTCTGAAGCGGACGCGTTGGAAAAGGCCAAGCGGGTCATGTACGGCCGCTTCGGCGCACCAGAGGACAAGGACAAGAAGAAGCAAGGCGCGGCGGGGGGCGCCAATGCCAACGGAAATGCAAATGCGAATCGACCCATGCGAAGGGAGAAGGCAACGGATGACCAGGTGCGTGGCAACCATTTCTGCGTTATGCTCATATGTCCTTGCTGATCTTGGGTTGTCCTTTGGTACGGGCAAATAGACTTTGGAAAGGTTGAAGAAACGACAGAGGAAGTGAAGGGAGTTCACCCGCGTCGTCGTCATCATCATTGCCTCCATGACGGGAGAAACGATGTACCTTGAGATGAACAGCCAAAAAAAGTATATATGGGTGTGTATGATGAACAGCCTGTTGTAATGTATACTTGAAGATTTGCTCGTCGACGAAGAAAATGGTAGTACAGGGACGCCTTTTGTGGTCTGCCCGGGTACAGGCGCTCCTCTACTTCTACTTGTTCTGGATGATGAAGGATTGGGAGGCTGCCCCGTATACACCGGAATCATTTCTGTAATGGCTCGGTGAGAAGCCGAAGTAAAGGACTCTGTGGGGGAAAAGCTGACAGTTGATCAAGCCTCGTTAAGAAGGAGGTTGGAGGTACATGCGGTGAGACTCTTGCATTCATTCCTTCGTAACCGGTGACGTCCTTCCAGGGTATGGCGTCGGCGACCCGAATGACGAAGCCGTTGTGTCGATTGGATAGCGACATGTTGAAATTGGTACACACTGTAGCATAAAGTGAGCATCAAGTCCGAATAGCGTTAAGTTAGGCAGAGGATTCCCCATTTGGTTCAGGGGTCGCAGCGGCCTTTCGATCTTCTCTGGGAGGCATCGGAACAGGCTCACCAGGTATCGAAGTGACAGCCCCGTAGTAGGATACACAAAGATTGGCTTGTTCTAGAGATTCAAGCAGGTCCCACTTGAAAGGGACCATGTCGACCGGGGGTACGTCTTGCCTGTCGAAAGAAGACTGATGGCGGGGGCGGGCCCGGGCGGCCGTGGAATCGGAGACGTCTCTGATCAGAATCGAGCAGTGAATGTCGTCGAAGGTGGTTGGAACGGAGATGTTTCGCTTCGCTTGTTGAAGTTGATGACTTGTTCGGTGCGAGAGGCCGGCGCGATGCTCAGGCCGTTGTCGAGGGCCTTCAGGGGCGAGGCCGAGACGGAACCACCCGTCGCGGCGAGAGCGAGCGCGGTCAAACGCGACTATAGGAGCAGCATGGGATATGGGATAGGTTCTTGGGGGATGAGCTTGGATGAGGAGAATAGTAACGACTGAAAATGGGCGGCCTTGATGCATGGTTCAAGGGAGAGGACAGGAGGCGCCACGATCCTCCGAGTCGACACCGGTGTCAAGAGCTGGATTTCGTAACTGCCGAATCTGGACTCCGGGCGCGCCATTCCCGGGTCTGCCCCTTTCCCTCTTGCTCTTCCATGCTATGCTTTCGGCTCTCAGACCCTCGCTCTCAACTCACGGACATTCGCTTTCGCCTCTCGGGCTTTCGCTCTAAGACCTCTCCTCAGGGTATTTTCCGCCTCTGCGACCTAGCTCCTGAGTTCTGTTCGCCTCTCGGACTTTCGCTCTAAGACCTCTCCTTAGGGTGTTTCGACCTAGCTCCTGAGTTCTGTAACTCGGTTCCGTCTTCCTTTTCTGCAACTCAATTCTACTCTCCTCCCCCGTCCTCCGAGTCGTCTCTCTTCACTGGTCCTCGTCTCTCTTGAGAAGTCCCTGGAACATCTCTGGACTCGTCTCTCGGCGCGCCTCGTCTTGAGCCCCTATCTCCGGCTCAGCCCTCCTATCATTGGTCCTCCGTGTATTCCGAAGAGAAGGAAGTTGAGGGGGGGGAATACACTGGCTGGCGGTACCGAAGGGTACTCTTTGTTGGAGATGGACATTTGGGGCATCAAGGCATTCTATGCAAGATTTATCATCAAGGTATTTTGCATTAGACAATTGATGAGAGGGCCAACGCGGCACAGCAACAAGGGATACACGGACAACGAGGGGGGGAGGGACGCCGAACAGAGACATGCGGAAGCCAAGACACGTTTCGGGCTCGCGCGCCAACAAAGTCAAGTCTCTAAAGAATTCGTTGGTGAGCACTGGTGCTGTGGTGAGAGGGTGATCACTCTCACTCTAAACCTTGGACACAGTTGACAGCGCCTTGACACTGGCTTGATAAATTTTCTCCTTGGCCAGAAACAGAATGGCGGCCTAATGCGTCACAAGAGCGGGAGGCAGTAAGGGAAAGAAGAAGGAACGGTCAGGTTCATCAGCATGTTCGTTGCAAGAAGAGCGCGTCGACTCGGCCCCGGCTATCCGACGTACGGTTGTTACAGATTGGATAAGCTTGGGAGCAACACCTTGGTACAGCCCGGCCACACCATCCTTTTTAATGATCTTTCTCAAGCCATCGAACGACGACGTGTACGAGCGACCCTCGGCGTGGCCAGCTTGCATCCGGGCCTTTACCGTTAGGTCTGGATGGAACGGAGCGTAGCAGGGATGTTCCGGTTAACAAGGCCGTGACGAAAACATGTTGTACCACACCAAAATAACATACAAGGGTAGGTCACAGACGTAGCGAAGAGCTTCGACACAGCCCCGAGCAAGAAGAAGTCAAGATCGGTCAAAGGCGAAGCGTCGGCTCCTTTGGCGAGCCGGATCGCCCGACGGGCCAAGATGATGTTCTTGAGTTGTTCGAAAAGCTGCATAACATCCCGTAGTTCCGTATGCTCAGCCGCGACTCTGACGGCGTGTTGTTAAATGGTCTATGCCGAGAGGGAACTTACAGTGAATTGCAGTATCGGGTTGCTGACGAGGATCAGCGCCGGACCGAGACCGTGGAAGAAAGCACCAAAGCCATCGGTGTTGATGATGTGCATGATCGTCTGGAGAACATTGAGCTTTTTCTCGACAACGATTTTCTTGCTTTGCAAGGTCGGCAGCGAGGCATTGGCCTTAACGGTCGTGCGCACGGTTTGGCGCGTCTGCACGAGGGTGCGGGGACACAGACCGACTCGAACTTGAGGTGAGATCACAAATACATAAGGTCTAACATGAACGTACGTTGACGACCCAAATGGGGTTCGAAAACACCGAGGTCGCGGCACCTATAAAGACGTCGAAAAAATGAGCCAACGATCCAATGCTCCTCGCCTAGGTTAACTTACCCGCAATAGCGGAAGTGAGGATGCACTCGATGGTAGAGAGAGCTTTCCTGCGGTCTTTCCTCGCTCGCATGACATAAGCGCGGGTCTCCTCAAAGCTGTACCGGTCTCAGGGGAGGACTTCAGCTAATCAAAACCTTTACTGCGGCCGCCAGCTTCAGGCAATATCTCTCACAAAAGATAGTAGATTCTGGGGTACAAAGATACAACAGCGGCCAGGGTCAGTTGACACTCTGGGACCTCGCCTATCGGTCGATGGAATTACTCACCCGTTCGTGATGGCGATTCCGAGCAGCGACGAGGACAGCCCATCGTACAGTCCGACAATGCCGTCTTCTTTGATGACCTTGAGAGCGGCAGCCCTAGTGCTCTGGGTTCCAAGTATACCTTATGGTATCAGCAAAGACCTCTTTGCATCGTAACCGTTCGCACTGACTTGGCCCTCTTCCCTTGCAGCGACCTGACTACGCGTCGACAGGTTGACGAGGGGGTCTAACAGAAGTCGAGGACAAATGAGCTCGGAGCATACGGGCGCTCAGTGGTTAGAGCAGAACTCTAAAAAATCTTACAGGTCATGGCCCTGCATGATGCACAAATGCGCAACAATGGCCGGGAGGAAAATGAAAACCCAATAACCGGAGCCAGCAGGTCAGCGGCCGCTCACGTCCACGTCATCCGAGTGCAACCAAGTCCCGCGCAACACCGTAGGCCGATTGCGCGACGGCCCATAGAGCTCCACAAGCGACAAGGACCCGCGTCATTGGGGTCTGTGGCTCATATCGAAAAGTACAGTTGGCATAAGGTGCGTCCTGTCCGCTTCGTCTTGTGCTTGTGCAGGGACGCTGCTCTGGAGACGACGTCCGCTTTCTCCGGAAGGCCGCCGCCAGCAATAGCCGGAACCGATCCGCCGGGCGAGTCGAATCACGGGCAAGCCTCAGCCGGGACAACGCCGACCACACGATGTGCTGCTCGACGGACAAGCTCGGGTCGACCGAGGAACTCACATGGCCACGCATCCTCCCGCGGCTCCCGAGATGGCGTGAATGGCAGAGTCAGATACCATGGTGATCGTGTGGATGTGGGATTTCGGTCTTGCGGGGTCGGCGATCCGATGACGCGCAACCGGTCGAAGACGGCGCGGCGGCGGTGACGTAATACAGCGGGGGGAGTGTGAGGTTGGCGATAGCCAGAGAATCGTGCCTTTGTGGGGTGACGCGTATTCTTGATGTCAGACAGGAGGAAAGAGATGCGCGGGGAAGCACCCGGGTATGGTAGCCTTCCTCAGCTCCGAGTCGCGAGTGCTGCAGTAATAGTGCTGCTTGGCAAACGCGTCAAACCCGCGCATCGCGCTCGGACCATCTTTCAGGTTTGCCGACGACTTCAACAAGCTGGCTCGCACTGCACTACTGAGAGCCACCCAAAGTCCTTGAACCGCAGCGTCGAGACCACCCTCGCCGTGCCCAGTCAGTGGCAGCCGAAGATTTTGCGTCGAAATCGACAAGGCAACTCGTGGCTTCAGCGAGCTCAGTTGTCAAGTGCAGGAAAGTTACTGTAACTCGAGTCGAAGCTCCGACGAGTCCTTCAACTGCTCAGCTACTGAATGGGACCGCGGTCGGATACCCGACAGATCAGGATCGATACATGAACCAATGAACACACATGAACAGATCCACATAATACCTCCTTTCAAATTATCACGCTCGTTACATGCTTCGCCGCCCCCCTCCTTCCAAATGCTTTGGCTTGACTCCAAGCGCCCTCAGGCTGTGCGCCTTGGGTACTCGCCAACCCCTCGATGCCAAGTTCCGTTGCGGCCGCCGAGAAGCGTGACTTAGGTATCTCGGTATCGAAGCGCAGCAAAACGTTCTCGCAGTCACTGCGTGCCAACCCCGAATTTCGTGGCAGAGACCGTCGGGCTTCAGCTGCCCGCCGTCTTGGCGGACTTGCACAAATTGTTGCATGGCGGAGGTCCAGATGACCTCCAGTAGTCCAAAGTCGACGGGATGCAAGGTTTTTAAGAGCTCGAGTCAATGCACGAGGAAGATTGACACCATCGCCACCATCGCCATTATCGCCATTATCGCCATCATCATCGCCATCATCGCCATCATCGCCATTATCGCCATTATCGCCATTATCGCCATTATCGCCATTATCGCCATTATCGCCATCATCATCGCCATTATCGCCATTATTGCCATCATCATCGCCATCATCGCCATCATCGCCATCATCGCCATCATCGCCATCATCGCCATCATTGCCATCATCGCCATCATCGCCATCATCGCCGCCTTACCTAGGTCTGAGCGACCTTGACTCGGCTCGACAATCTTCTTGAACCGTGTTTGATTTTGCTCCATGATTTTAATTATAGGTACCTCATGCTTTGGTATCTCCAACAGCTCCAGTGATATCGTGTTGAAAGGCGGGAACGGAGCATTAACAGACGTTTACTGCGCAAGCGCACTTTCTCCGTCAATCTACGTTATAAGTGCCTCTTAGGAACTTCCTGGGCATTAGACATTTCTATGTCTTGCATTTCTACCTTTCGCTCATAGATCGTGGTGACTATCAACTCCGGTTGAGTCATGCTCGGGGCCCAATCGACAAAAATCTACTACGAAAGGACAAAAAGAAACAGAGAGATACCGACGCACGCTGGTAGTGGCAGCGATATGACTTAGACTGTGGGGAGACGAGAAAGCAAACTTGAAACACAGCTGGGAGACCTCCTCAAGGTGGCCATTATTCATCCTGAAAGCGATATCGGCGCGGCCGAACAAGGCTGCCGACCTTCCCATGCGTGCATGTATGGGCGCGCGAGCGGGGGCCGACGGTGCAGTCCTAGTCCGCGCTCAGCTCGCTAGGTACCGAGCTGACATCTGCAGTTGGGATCACGGTCCACATTGAAAAAGTAATCGTGGCATACTTTGTAGTAGCATGAGAACCATCCCTGGCAGCTGGCACTGAAGTCAGCTTGAACGCCCATCTGCAATTTTGCCGACGCCTGCCAGCAACATAGCCAGAAAAGGCTGACAAGTCCGCAGACACTTCAGGCCCACTCGGACCAGTTTCAGAGCAATCTCAGACTGATCTCAGACCGCAGGCCGAATCAAAGCCGTTCGGAGGGAATCCAGGCCACTTTGTCGAATCTCAGCGGCATCCGGCCACTTTGTCGAATCTCAGCGGCATCCGGCCTCTTGAAACAAATTTTGCCGAATCTATGCATGAAATCTTTCGGGAGCGTCTGATGTCTATGCTGTACCTACGATATACTGGTTTAGGCGGTGTCAGATGTCAGACCGCACCAGTCTGAGCTCTTCTCCAACAGACTGAGGGCGTCTTAAGGGGTCCGACGATTTCGCACCCGTTTCCGGCTCTGAAGGCTGCGTACATGCATTTCTAATTCGAACTCGGTGCGTAAATTCAGGACTGAGACAGGTCAAAGCGAGCGAGCGAGCGCGGCCGCGCACAGCGATCGAGCGTGTTCGCGCGCACGGGGAAAAAGTTGAGTGAGCTTCCCGCACCCCAATGCCGGGTGGCCTGCTCGAACTTCGAGTCCCTTTGGCTTCTGACCCAACTCTTCGCCCTACGACGATCGAGTCGTTCGACGCGTGAGCTTCACCCCATTCTCATTGCATTTGCTTCTTGTTTTCTCTTCGACTTTCTTCCCGTTCTCGACTCTTTTGGTTTACACCCCTCGCACTCGTGCAAGCCATAAATCCGTCGTCGTGTGGAAAGGGCCTTTGTTCGTTCAAGTTCCTTGGAGCCCCTTGTTCGTGCGCGGCGCTCGAGGCTGACCATGCGCCTATCAATTCTTGTCATTCAGCAGACGTCTCATCATCCTCAAGTGACGATATTCGATCTCTCTTCTGTGCCCGCCTCGCGCTGCATTTCGTACAACCTCGCTGCCTCCGCCGCCGCTTCGTCGTCATCACTCAACCGCAACCCCCATTTGACCCACGCCCCCTCCACGTCAGCCTCTTCTTGCGGCCATTCATCGGCGCAACCTCATCTCTCCGCACCCACACGTCTTCCTGATCCATCAGTAACATGAAGGAAGAACTATCGGCGGTGTCCAACTTCTTGTCCGACTTCTTTCCGCCCCAGGAAGAGCGGCCTTCGTTCGCTTCCAATCTCGCTGCGACGCTCGCTCAACGCTTCGACGGCCACTGGCACGTTCATGATTCTGAGCTGGGATCAGGTTATCGCGCTCTTGTTCGAACACCGACTTCAATCGATGCCTCCATCATCCAAGCCGCTGAACAGTCAGGCTTGTGCTGGTCCGATGTTGAACGAGCGCTGGCGAGCGGACAGGGCAAGATCTGGCTCGGGCAACGTTGGACGCTCTGGGTCGACCCGGGCTGCGTCTCGGTGCGCGTCGAGCGCGGCGATGGCTCATCGTCAAGAGATTCTCAACTGATCGAGATCTGGGGAAAGCTTCCTGAAAGATTGCGGCCTCAGGCGTTGCAGCTCGCCAAGTTGGACTCGGGCGCTCGATCGTTCAACATCACGACGCCGGAGCTCGAGGCGGTTCAACTGCCTTCGCCGTCCTCCTCGCTTCCTACTCCGGAGCAGATCTCGAGCCCCTTTTCTCCTACTAAAAGGTCGTCCAAGGCGATCCAGATCGTACCGCCCCCTGGTCGACGGGTCGTCTCGCTCGAGTCGATGCCCTCTTCGTCGGTGTCGGCCGCTCCTTGCTCACCTGCGGTCCGGGCCGTGTCCTCCAAGAATGGTCCCCTCGCACTTTTGGCATCTCCCTTCATAATCCCTCCTACGCCCATCCGACCTATGCTCTCGAACGAAGCGGACGTCTTTTCTCCGACGCCTGCGCTGCGTGCCCCTTCGCGCGCCTCTTCCCCGCTCGCCTCGGAATCGGACTTCAGCTGCCTCTCTCCCTCGGGTCTTGGTGCCAAGCTCTACCAACGTCGCAGCTCATCGATAAGCTCTTCCGTGTCGTCTTATAGATCGATGGGCGAGTCATCGGACAGTGAGGGCTCTACCTCGGACGGCATCTTCTCTTCGACCGAGAGCGTCAGCTCGAGCCTGTTGAGCTCCGGCGAAGAGGCCAAGTCCTGGGGAGCTCTGTCGACTTCTCCCACCGAGACATGCGAGTTCAAGTACCCTACACTCCCGCACCGCAGCTCTTCGACCTCGCCGTTCATCTTCCCAGCCGCTCCAGTTTACGCCCGCTCGCGCTCATCAAATTCGGTCCACACGCTCGCCGTTCCTTCGAGCCCGTCTAAGTCCTCAAGTCGGAGCGCCCCTTCCTCGCCGTCCAAGCCTCGTCGTCGCGGTACGCGCGGTGGATCGGGCTCGGGCCATGGCCACTCGTCCTCAATCTCGTCTGTCACTTCGGTCGGCTCTAACCAATCTGCGCATTCGAACGTCACCTCGACCTCGACCGCTTCGACCTCTCGCACACGCGAACAAGCTCTTGCTGGAACCCTGACCGAACACAGCGGTGGCAAAGTCGGTGTCCTTGGAGGTGGCGTTCTCCTCGGCCTCGCCGGCGGCAGCAAGTCGACCTCTCGCTCGAACGACGGTTCTACTTTGGGAGACGGCAAGCGTCGCAGTCGTGAACGTCGGCGTGGGGGTGGACAATCGCGCAAGGGGAGCTTTTCCGCCGGTGCACCGGAATCCGGTGCAGTCGCCCCTGCCGGCTTGTCTTACCTCCTTGGCGCGGCGGCACCTTTCGTCTCGGCCCCGGTATGGGCTTGAGCCGACGCTCCGCCCTTCCCCTCTCTCTGTTTCCTTTCGCATTTCTTCTCTGTCTTTTCCCTCTCTTCCTTCTCCCTATCATTGTCTTCTCTGCTCTAGTCTTGTCACAATGCCTCACGATTTTCGTTCTCTGCAACAATCGCCTTTGCATCTCTACCTGCCCCTACTTTGACGATTCCCACCTCATCCAAAAATTTCTTTTAGCTTGGCTTTGGACAACTGTTTGATATCATCTTCTTGCTATACTCTGCGTCTCTTCCTACCATAGGCGGCTTTTCTTGCGTTGCAATCATGATTGATGATCCCGACACCGCGCTGCCCTCTGATTGATTGACGCGTGAGGTGGATTGCAAATAGCGCTCAAGCTCAAGCGTAAATCAAATGAGTAATCTGAGTCCGATCGCGATGTTCGGTTCGAATGATTTGGCACTCTGACAGTGCGACTGGGGGATGCGAACTCCCCCAGCGTAGAAGTCAGTCCTTGTTCGTCCACAAGCTCCAACATCTGCACCTTGACACCATGCAAGATCGGGAGCCGAAGAGTTTGCAAGCCAAGAAGGATGAAGAGCATCACCTGGGCAACTCGTCGACCGGCGACAACGACCTCGATCAGCTTCGAGCGAAGAATGGCGGGGTCGCTCAAGCAACAGTCGTCGCAGCCGGTGGCATCGTCTTGGAGGAGATCGAGACCGATCCTGAACAGGTCACGACGAGGTGGAAACTGTGGAGCTATTACGTCTACTATGTGAGCACTGAAATGGCTTTTGTTCCTGCTTCGACGGGCACTGACTTAGCTTGGACCTCCCCCTCCACATGCCACCGA
This sequence comes from Microbotryum lychnidis-dioicae p1A1 Lamole, assembly GCA_001244265.2. Taxonomy (NCBI): domain Eukaryota; kingdom Fungi; phylum Basidiomycota; class Microbotryomycetes; order Microbotryales; family Microbotryaceae; genus Microbotryum; species Microbotryum lychnidis-dioicae. The sequence goes on along the minus strand of CDLV01000009.1, from coordinate 1,394,954 downwards.
ACCGGCGACCGCGGCAATTTCCCCGATTGTCTGGACCCTGGCCCCCTATCATAGATCGGCAATTCGGGACTAGGACGTGAGTCACGCTGCTTCATGATACAAGATCACAATAGATACACTTCTTCAATTTTGCTTCCACTACCTCGTCAATGCCAGCCTTCAACTTTGGCCCCACGCAGTTCCAAAATCTGCTCTACTACGCCGGCCACAACCTCGGCACCAACGACCCCTGTGATAGTTCCGTCGCTTGGTGCTCCCTGCTTTCGGTCAAGCCGAACGAAACGTCAGCTCCACGGTTCTTGTCTCGAACGGTATCTCGTTCGCAATCCAAGTGGTGAGTCTGCTACGCCATCCATATTTTTTTCGAAACCCGAACTGAGTCGAGCCTCGTCTTCATTTCGGTTCGATAGGTCATCTTCCTGATGATCGGATCGTATGCGGATTATGGCACCTGGAGGCCCTGGATCCTCATCTTCTGGACGACCGTGGCCATCGCCGTCTCCTTTGCCTGGCTCGGAGTCGATACCCCAGACAAGTGGCAAGCCGCTACGGCGCTCTACATCATCGGCCTTATTGCCTACCAGGGTGCCCTTGCCTACTGGACGGCGGCTTTCCCTCGTCTGTCTCGCAACCTTCCCGAAATGCAACAAGCGCAAAGGGATCTAGTTGCGGGCGAAACGACGTTGGAAGCATTCAACACGCTCGATATGATGTCGAGGAATAGGTTGTCCAATATCGCTTTCGCAGTTTGTTCGCTAGGCGAGGTGGTCGTTTTGTTCATCCTGGCTGGGATCCTGTATGGGATCAAGGCGAACGGTTCGGTGGTCCAGAATATAAGAGCCCTCTCGATTGTTTGGTAAGTCGAGTGCATGAGATTCCAGGTCTGTAGTGCTCGGTTCGTTCACCTCTAACTCTGCTTCCCGCAGCGCATACTCAGCAGCCGTCTGGATCCTCTGTGCCCTTCCATGGTTCATCCTTGAAAAACATCGGCCCGGACGTACCCTACCTCCCGGGACGAATTGCTTTACTGTCGGGTTCTAGAATCTTTACATTGCCGCGGAAAAGATGTACAAGCTCAAGATGCGATGCTCTACTTTGTGAGTGGGCTTCCGACGGCTCTTTCCGTCGGAGTGGAAGCAAAGTCTGACGCGGAGCTATCCTCTTTCTGCTTTCAGACTTTCTACTTCTTATTCAATGACGTCTTGGCTACAGGAGTGAGTCAGAGTTGAGGTACTCCCCCCACTCCTCGGAAATGTCACTGTGTTGCTTGATGTTTATCATCTCCTCCTCTTTTCTGCCAGGTGACCGTCATTTCAACTTTGCAGTATGCAACGGTCGCTTTTGATACGATCACGCTCAACTGGCTGCTTCTGGTGTAAGTCGGTACTACACGAAAGGGCTGCCATGCTGGACGAGCGACCTGACCTTGCCGTCCTCCCCACAGCGGAATTGTTGCCCAAGGTGCCGGCGTCTACATCTTCTGGAGGATCCAAAAGTTCTGGCAGGTTTCAATTCCTCGCATGTTCCACTATGTCGTCGGTTCGGTCATTTTGCTTAGGTCGTCTATTGCTACCCGCTGCTCTCTTCTCTGTCTTCTCGACTGACGTCGTGTTTGCTTTGACCCCTCTTCTCGCCAGTCGTTTGGGGCATGATCGGTAACTGGACGACTAAGTTTGGCTACCACGACAAGTGGGAGTTTTGGCTGTATCAAGGTAGGCGAGTCCTTGCGGCAGATCGCTTGTCCATAATAGCTAATATCTAACTTGTCCCAACCCTCCCGAGCCTTAGTCGTCTACGGCCTCGGCGGCAGCACGTGGTACTCGTACTCGCAAACAATGATCAGCGAATTCACTCCCGTCGGCCACGAGTTCCTGTTCTTCAGTCTCTTCACCATCGCAAATCGTCGTCTTTCATCGGTCCTTTCGTGACGAGTGCGATCTCGAACCGAACGAGTGAGTCGACTTTCGTACAGTCTCTTGCCCCTGGAGAATCGCAGTCGATCTGACGGTCTTCCCTATCCCTTCACAATGGCTAGACAATGTTTCTGCCTCGTTCTACTTCCTCTTCGCCCTCGGTATCTTGGCGTGCGGTGTCCTACCTTTCCTCGACGTCGAACGAAGCCATCGCGATTGCGCGGCGTTCATCGAAGCGGAGAAGCAAGAGTTGGAGGTCCACAAATTCGAATAGCTGGCTAATAGGGGTCCGCGGATGGGGAATACAGTTGGAGGATCTTGGACTTAGGGCGATACCATATATGTCCGCTAACACAGATCGTGTACTTGTCGTGTAGAGCACATATACTTTTCCGCCGACTATGGGTCGCCTGGTGGAAATGGTCCAACTCTGTCGATCGATCAACCAGTTATAGATTAACCAGCGTCAAATTGAGCTGTGACGACGACGCGCCGTCTCTCTGTCCGTGCCTCGGCTTTCGCTCTCCTTTTACTAAAGCCAGTCTTCTCAAGCGGTACTACATGTCCCGCATCCCTCTCCCCTCATCCCCCTCGATCCAAATCAACGGGACCCCAACCTCCAAGGACACGAGCACCGGTAGCGTCATGTCATCGTCGTCAGCGTCGTACCTCAACAGTCCTTCGTCTCGCGTCGGGGCGGGAGCGGGGACGCGCGCTTCGTCTTCGTTAGTCTCTGGCAGAGTTGGGTTGGTGGGCAATGATGGTGAAGCTGATTATGGGTGGTTGTGCCGTTCAAAAGCGATGCAGGTTTGGCGGATACGAGGAAACGAGTGAGCAAGAAGGATGAGGTTAGTGTTACGTTTTTTCCTTCTTCGTGGGGTCGGTCGTCGGGGCGAGAGCGAGGTGGGGTTGGTTGAGTGACATGCGGGCGAACAGTCGTAGCTGGACGCCGAACGGAGTGGGGCCTGAGCAGCCATGTTGGAAGGTGGAAGCGATGACGGGGCAATATGGAGTAGTACGATCAGAGCTGTTGGAGAAAAGCCACGGCATCCGATGTGCATCGCCTCGTGTACAGGTGCGCTGCCTCGGCTGCCACGCCCGCATCTGAACTTTGTCCTCACGGGGCCGACCTCACTCGGCGGGCGCTGCCACGGAAGAATGACGTGTTCACCCAGGTTTTTCTGAGAGGTGAAGGACTGTATGATCGAAGGAGACGTTATCGGGTGGCGGAATACGTCGGGACTGGCAACGGGGGAAGTTATGCCGCAACCAGTCGTCAGCAGAGCACGCGCCGCGACCGTGGGCTTGTCCTCGCTGTGCGAGACATGTTGTACCCGACGATGGGGCCACGGGCTTGTTCTAGATTAGGGCAACATTCTTGCTCTTATTCTCCCGGCTCGTGACTCTGATTGACTCACACGCTCCTAGAGCGCGGCGTGGAACGTGCACTTCCGTCGCCGTTTCCGAGCACCAGTAGCTGACTACCCGCCCTCTTCTACAGGCCATTCGCAAGAAGATCGAATCTGAACTAAACCGCAAGCGACCAGGGGCCAAGCGTAGTCAGCGCTCCCAACACGGTAGCAACGGCGCAGGCGGGGGCACCATGTCGCGTCCCAAACCGGGCACTGTCTCGGCCCTTCGACCGCTTCCCGCATTGACTGTCCCTCATTCGATCAGCGTCTCGGACGCGAGTCAGCTGTGCGCCGCCAAGCGTACGGATTGTGTTCTCGTCGTCGATGAGGAGGAACATCTTTGCGGTATCTTCTCGGCCAAGGATCTCGCCTTTAGGGTCGTTGGCGAAGGTCTCGACCCTAGAAATACGCCCGTCAGCGCCATCATGACCCCGAACCCCATCGTCACTCGCGATTCGACTTCGGCTACGGAAGCACTCGAGACGATGAACGCTCGTCACTTCCGTCACTTGCCCGTCTGCAACGAAGACGGCGACGTTGTCGGTCTGCTCGACATCACCAAGGTTTTCCACGCCTCGTTGGAGAAGCTTGAGAAGCAGGCCGGGACTTCGGACGCTCTCGCTGCTGCTGTCGAAGGCGCTCAGGAGCAGTTTGGTGGCGCCTCGAACCCTATCCTCGCGTATATCCAGGCGCTCCGCGACCGAACCAAGTCGAGCGACCTCGGCAGTATCCTCGACCCGCGTACGCTTTCCGCGACCGTGGGGGTCAAGACGACCGTGCGCGAAGCGGCGAGGTTGATGCGTGAGCTCCGGACGACAGCCGTCTGCGTCATGGAAGAAGGTGGACGTAAGATCGCCGGTATCTTCACGAGTAAGGACGTCGTTCTCCGTGTCATCGCGGCCGGTTTGGACCCCAAGACGTGCAGCGTCGTGCGCGTCATGACGCCCCACCCAGACGTCGCCCTTCCGACTTACAGCATTCAGGATGGTCTTCGCAAGATGCTCGACGGTCGTTATTTGAATCTCCCCATCGTCGACGACGAAGGGTCCTTGCTCGGTATCGTCGACGTGCTCAAGTTGACGTACGCGACGATCGAGCAGCTCAACTCGATGGAAGCCGAGAACGGCGCCGATTCAGGCAATGGTCCTCTGTGGGGTCGTTTCTTTGGTGCCGCCGCCGATATCCAAGACGACGATACCGAGTCGATGGTTTCGGGTGCGGGTATTTCCGAGTCCCCTTCGCAGCAATTCCAGACCCCCGTTCGACCGGGTCATCGCTCCCACAACAGTATGGACACCCCTGGATCCGAACTCTTCCCGAACGACTCGGCCTCGGCCGTCGATGATGGCAACTCGGACGTTGGTCGACGAGGTCCCGGCCAAGCCTCTTCCATCGGAGCTGCTGCCGCCGCTTCCGCGATCGCCGATGATGGAACTTATTTGTTCAAGTTCGTAGCTCCCGGTGGGACGACGCATCGTTTCCAAGGCCGCTACGATTCGCACGAGTTCATCACCGACATCATCGCCGGTAAACTTGCTTCAGACCCATTCTTCTCCTCTTCTACTTCCACGACAACAGAAGAAGGAGTCGTCCAAACCCCCTCCGCCGATCCAAGGGATTTCAAGCTTTCCTACACGGACGATGACGGTGATCTAGTTCTGATGACTGCCGATCGGGATGTCCAAGACGCCGTTTCGGCCGCTCGTAAACAAGGCAAAGATCGCGTCGTAGTGCATCTCACAGGTGGGAAAGGATGGGACGAGGAATTGGCGAGACGTGCGGCGGCCCAACAACTGGCTACGACAAGTCAGAAAGTCAAGAAAGCTTCCCCTCTCGGAGCGCTCAACGAAGTCGCCGAGGACGATGCGGAAGAGACCGTCGTGGAGGACGAGGATGAAGCTGCTGCTTCAGCGGCGGCTTTGAAACGCAAGCAGAAGAAAAAGGTTGCTTCTTCAGCTGGGGATGAGCTCGTGTTTGGGTTCCTCCCCAAGGATCTCTTGTTGCCAGCTAGTATTGGGTTCCTCGGGATCGTCATCGTCGGCGTTTTCGCAGCTTCAAAGGCGGGTGGACCGGCCGCGGGCCGATAGGGGCTAAAGAGTTGAAAGTTGTGTTCTGCTATGTCTTTTGTTCTCGTCTTCGTCTCTTTTTTTACAAACACCTCCATCTTCTTCTTCGACCGATTTTCGTTCTTCCGTGTATATACTCGCGCACACCACTCCTCTGAACACTTTTTGGGTTCATCGTTTCTTGAGTCGCTCGCTTCCATTTCTGTCATGATCAAATAATCACTACTCCGTTTTTCAAGGGTTTTGTGGTTTCCTTGCTGTTCTCAGTAATGTAGATAGACCGTGGACGCAGGTGATGACCAGTGAAGCAAGTTACCCCCAAGCTCAGCCCGGGCATGATAAGCACGTGATCGTGGACCTCGCTTGCCTATGCAAGACGTGAAGGCCCGAAGGCCGGCGACACGCCCGGTTCGATCCAGTTGCCGGTCAGCGCCGGTCAGCTACGGACTACGGTCAGCGCGACTCTAAGACAACGACAAGAGTTCGCGCTTTCTTGGCCCTCTCGCTTTCTGCATTCAATCGTCTTGGCCTGTTCATTACTCTAGTCAGACTCACCAAGGAGATCATCACCACAGTACTCGCTCTTACGACCGCTCAAGCACAACCCCGCACGAACCTCCCTCCCAGGGGCCGTCGCTCCAGAATGACCAGCTCCTCTTCCTCCTCCACCTCGGCGACCCAAGCCAAAGTCCTCTCCATTATCCGGCAACGGTGCGAAACCGTCCTTCGAGCTGGTACCAGCGAACCCGGTTTCGGATGGCAACAAGCGGCTTCCTGTCGATTAGGTGACGTCCAAGTCTCTGGAGTCGATTTGGCTGAAGATGATGAGGAGGACACGGCGCCTAGGAAGGGGGCTCAGGCGCTGACGACGGTCGAGTTGGAGGTGGATGATGGGATGTGTAATCTGAGTGGGAATGCGGTGAGTAAAATAGCGATCCTATGCACCGTACTTCTCACAATTCAGGAAACTGCTCAAACTTTGACCGTGTTTCTACCAGCACGGCGGTTTCTTGGCATGGTTGATCGACCATTGTTCGAGTTTGAGCTTGATCGCTTTAGCTGGACATGGGAGGTGGGCAACGAGCGGTGTCAGTACGAACCTCACCGTCAATTATATTTCTGCTGCACCCGTAAGTTTACCTACTTCTGAGATTGCGACCGCAGATTGATCTTCTTATGCCAAAGTGAAGATTGGCTGAACTTGTTCCGTTCTTTTGGTTTTACAGAGCGGCACGCCTCTCAAAGTCGTAACGCGGGTATTGCAACAAAGCAAAACATCCAGCCTTTTAGAAACGAGGGTGGAGCATGCGTACGTTTGGACTATAGTTTCTCGGTTACAGAGGGGGGAACCGAGGAGGAGAAGAAGATTCTGCGCTTCCCTTTCACTCCCCTCTTCACGAGAGTCTCAAGGAATAAGGATCATGGCTGATGTTGACTTCTCTTTTTTCTTGCGTTGGAATAGTGAAACGGGCCGCCTCATTGCGTTCGGCACGCATGTCAAGCAGGATACACCGAGTCTGATGATCAAGTGGCCGAAAGGCGCAGCCAAGCTCTGATCGGGGTAACTTCTCTGTCTTGGGGTAGTAGTATGCAATGAAGTGAATATTGCGATTATACGAATACGCTTTCGTCTGCTGTGGGGACTATGACTGTTGTTGGACCAAGAGGTAGGTCCTCAACTTGTCCAAGGCTCGATACCGGTGCGAGATCTTGTTCTTCGCTTGCCCGTCCATCTCGGCGTACCTGAGTCGAACCCAAAGATCATGATCAGTAACCTCATCATCATCACCTGAGCCTGTTCAGCCTCAATCTCGTCACTTACGTCAGTCCCGACTCGTGCGCCTCAAAAATCGGATCCCACCCAAAATCAGTCGGACCCCTTGCCTCGACAATCTTCCCCTGCGTTCTTCCCTCAAACAACAAAGGTTCTGATCCTGGACCGGCAGAGTAGGCGAATGTACAAATTGCGGTGGCTGACTTGTCGGAGAAACCAACGAGCATCTTGTTGAGACCTGTTGGAAGGGAGAAAGGAGGAAGGGTTGGGGTGAGGTGGGGGAGGAGAGGGATAGGATAGGAGTGAGAGCGTACCGTCGTGGCCTAGCGAGTCAAGAAAGTGCTTGATATAAGGTCCCGGAAGACCCTTCAACGCCGTGAAAGCCAAAGCAGTGTCCTAGATCCCATAATGCCTCAAACAGAATTCCCAGCTCAGATCAGCTCAGCCTACAGCGCCAACCCGCCAGCAGACTCCAACTCACCTCAGTGATACAAGGTCCCCCAATGATCTCCGCCGCTGCCTTGACTTTGGCACTCGCCACCTCTCTCGTCGTGCCTTGGATCTCGGGCAAGTCCAAAGCTTTGGAATCCAAATCGATCGTAGACGTGGAAGACCCGGCGGCGAGGATGGAGCGTACCTCTTTGAGCTTGTTGGCGTTGCCGGTGACGAAGAGGATCTTGGTGGCTGGGCTGGTCATGGCGCGATCCGGGCGGGGGAGGAGAGACTTTGAGGTGTGCGCCGGGAGGTAGAGGAAGAGCTGCAAAGGAGCGCGTCACCCTCACGCGCAAGTCGCGCGCGATCGCCGAGAAAAGAGGTCCGTGCGAGTGCGAAAGGCCCGAAGTCAGTCAAGCTCAGTCACCGGTCAGCTGGCGACCCACTTCGACGCCCTTCACTCCTATCGGTCCTTCACCGTCTCGCCTATCGACTGGCTCGCGGGGCAACACTCAACCAGTCGCTACCTGTACTCTCCGCCTGTCGCCAGGCTTGCACTCGAGGTTGGTTGAGCTCGGTCGAGGGACTGCCGAGGGCATACTAGGCTGTCCCACCGCAACTCGACCCGCTCGCCACGCTGCTCTGCTTCTGTCACAGCCACATCACATCCACCCTCCATCAGCCAGTAGCTCCTAGCCCTCGCGCAAGACCATGTCGATGCAAGTCGAACCACCTTCACCCGTGCATCAACAACCGCACCAACACCAACACCACCACCACCATCATCACTCGATGAACCCGCCCAGTAGCTGGGTGGTGTCAGCTGCTGCTCCGTCTTTATCGTCATCACCGTCGTCGTCAGCGAACGCATCCTCGCATGTCGTTCCTTTCGGCGCCATTCCAGGATCCCAACCCGGTGCGCTTTCGTTTGGGTTCGGACTGTCGGCGGCCTCGCACATGTCGTCGCATTCGCAGCAGCAGCCCCCAGCTACAGCGACGGGAGGATGGGGTCATGCCGCCTCCGCCTCCGCCTCCGCAGCGTGGGGCCAAGCTCCCACGACACAACATCAGCAACAGCAGGCCGCGCTCCGATCAAACAACCCCGCACCAACGCCAGCCAGCCCAGCGGTGGCTGTCTCGTCGCGCAGGAGGAGACGACGCAGTCTTTCAATGGATGATGACGAAGCGCAGGACGCCTCCATGGACCAGCACATCAGGTCTTCGCCTTGCACAATTGCAGCTGCCCCACCATTCTCTACCAGAGGGATCAAGAAGGCGCGTGTTGCATCGACGTCGATTGCTCAGGCCACAACTGGGCCTACTACGGCTGATCTTGGCAAAGCGCTCGGTAAGTCGTGCGCCAATCAATCGTTCTCTTCGCCCAGCAATTGACGCTGCCGTCTGTTTGTCCCTTACAGCCTCTCTCTCCAAAGAGTCGCTCTTGTCACTTTTGAACCAGCTCGTCTCGACCTCACCTCAACTCGTGCCGACGATCGAAGCGTTGCTTCCCCCGCCGACCCTCTCGCATTCAATTGAAATGATCCACCACCTCGAACGCGCCGTCGTCGCCGCCTTGCCCGGTGGTCAGAATCTGCGCGACGAATACGTCTTTGGTCGCGTGCGTGTTCCCTTGGAGCAGTTCGTCGCCGAGTCCAAATCGTTCCTCGCCTCGTTCTGTTCTCCCACGCCTCGCGTTTCTTCGACATCGACTTCTTCGGATGACGAGATCGGGCACCCTTCGACGACGTTCGCCTTCTTGTTCGCTTTGACGTCCTCGTTGAGAAGGCTCGAACTCGCTTTACCTTCCACGCGTTCCCAAGTTCTCTCCACCACCTCGGACCCGATGAACCCGATCGCTTCCCATCTCCTCCCTTTGACGGTCAATCAATGGCACGTCTGGTTGACGCGTCTCTCAACAGGGGTCAATCACGAAGGTCGCATGTTAGCCGCAACTACACTGAGGACCTGGTTCTCTAAATTGGAAGAGTTGTGCGTCGATAGCCCTGGTGTGGGCTTGGTAGGGGGCAGAGGGGAAGGGGTCGCTAAGAGGGCTATGGAAGGGGTTAGGGAGAGGTTGAGGAAGGAGGTGGGGTGGGTGATCGGGTGGAGAGAGGGGGTTGGAGCGGGTATGGAGGCGGACGGGAGAGGTATTGAGACCGAGGAGGAGGAACTCTAAGCGATTTCCCTGGGAGATCTCACCGTGGTTCGCGAGAGGGAGCGTGGAAGAACATCGCAAGGCCTCCTGGCTTGTCGCGTTCGTCTTTCAAAGATCTTCCTCTTCAGCCTCTTCTGCCGCGGGAGGATCCCCGTGCACGAACTCATGACGACGATCATCCAAAATTCTCTCGTTTTGAGATTGAGCTGTATCTCTCCTCGAAATTTAACCGTCGATCACACGAGTCAGCAAGCAAGCAAGCAAGCAAGACGTAATTTTCCCTTTTTAGCAAACCTTTTTCTTCTTGCATGCATATGAACACCGCAATAATGAGCCTTTCAACGATCCTTCTCTTCCATTCCAGAACGAGCACCCTTTTTGGGTGTGTGTGTGCCAAGACGCTCGTCTCACTTTTCCGAGACCCCTTTCATTTCCCCCTCGACCCCCTGATCGCCCCCCCGCGTTTTTCGCTTGAACTTCATTGTGGCGGCCGACGGGGGCGGGGGAAGATCGAGTTGAACCGAGGCCGGCTTTCTGAGCCGTGACGCTGACGAGACGGTGAATAAAAATGAGGTTCTCGCAAGGCTGAGAATTTCCGCTGTTCTTGAACAACGATTTTTGCTCCGCTTGGTTCTCGCGGGAGATTTTTATCGCCGATCACTACTAGTGCAGTGCATCCGCCGGGCCACCCGAGGCTCGCGTTTCTTCAGCACGCTCTTCGACTTAACTCGGGGCGAGGCGAGGGAATTTGCCTCTCGGGTTCGACTGCTACTCCCCGTCTCTGCAGCCTCATCGTCGCGACCAATCCTCGGGGCGGAGGGATTCCACAAAACGGAGAAAGCTCTCCAAAAAGCTCACCATCCCAAATGGACGTGTCGATGTCGACTAGTCTCGACGAGCGATCCACCACCTCTGCTTCGCCGATCAGTCCAGAGGGGAGTGGCAGTGGTGGTACGGGGGGTGTCGGTCCCTGGGGAGCTGCTGGGGGCAGTGGGAGGAGGGGCAAGCATGCGGGGGATAAAGACAACAAGAGACCTGCGTGAGTTATGGATGCTCTGACTCGATGTGGAAGTCTGGGTTGGCGGGTGCGTGCGCTGGGGTGGATGATGTTCCCACCGACAAGCACCACCACCACCACCACCACCACCACCACCCCGGCCGCTAGCTGCCAACTGCTGCCTCTCGCGCCACGGTTAACGCGGTCGAGACCTCGGCTCGCTCCGGTGTCTCGGGGACGTCGTAGCGACCTATTCACTACGTGGGAAGAGACACGTGACCAGTAGCTTGTAGCTGACACTTTTGTCTGTGTGTCATCCCCAGTTGCATAGGTTGCCGCACCATCAAGGTCAGTTCGCCGATGACTTGACGACCAATTTCCCGTTCCTGGGTCCTCCGACTCGACTTGTCGACTTGTTCTCGCCCGCGTGGCTCGAGCGCGTTGGCTGTCGGCCATCGTCGCCCGCGCCCCACACCCCGCACCTACAGCTTTCAAGGCGATCACCACCCTGCCACGGGCATCTAACACCTAACTCTCTTCCCCGATCTCAATCTAGGTGCGATGTATCCTTCCCGCGAGTGGACCCAACGCCGTCGTGTGTACGAGATGTATTCGACTGAGTAAGTCGTCACTCCACGAGTCCACTCCACGAGTCCACTCCACGAGTCCACTCCACTGGCACCCCGTCGGCGCGTCGGCGGGCGGCCTCCCATGCATCCCATGCCCGGCCGCCAATGCGCCGAAGGTTCTTCATGTGCTCGTTCCCGAGACGGCTTGACTTTCGCTTCACACCGCCCGAAAATTTCCTCTCTCTAGCGTTCCTGCAATGTCTGAACCCTATTTACCTCGTACAGAACTCCCATGCGAATACCCTGCCCCGGCTACCAAAGGGAGGAAACCACGACATAGGTGAGCGTTGGCGAGAAGCTTCGGTGTGGGGTGAAGTCTTTCCATGTGCTGATGCGCGTTAGAGTTACTTTATGTGGCAGTCTTTTGAAACTGGGCGAAGTGGGTCAGGGAGGTGTCTCGACATCATTTGAAGGTATTTGTGTTGGTCTCGATGCAACGGTGTCCACGAGCTGATGGGGTGATGGTCCCTCGCTCCCTGATTGACAGAGAGACCGCCTGCCGATACCAAGCCGAGCATGTCGGCCCCCATGCCAAGCTTCCCTCCTCCATCAACGACCGCACCTGTCTCTTCAGCAGCCAATCCCTGGTCAGTTACAATGCCGAGTTCGCTGCGGCTCGTCTGTGTCCAAAACTGACCCCACCCCCACATTCTCCACAGGGCTAACAAACCCGCGTCGTACGCTCCTACGAGTTCAGTCACGCCTCCCATGCTGGGACCGTCCACCAGCGTCTCTCATTTCCCTCCAATAGCGACCTCTCGAGGAGTACCCGTCCACCCCAGCATGCCTCCCTCCTCATCATCCCAACCCGGAGGACCGTACGGTGCCCCCGCGAACCACCCCTCCGTTTCCTCCACCGGTACCGCCGGTTCTCCCCGCCTAAGCGAAGGCGCGGGCCCCAACAGCGCTCGACGGCAGCTGGTCGGAGGGGAGAACGCGATGGATCATAGTTTAAGATCATTGGTCCAGGCGGCGGAAGTGACGATGGCGGAGAACGCGGCGGTGACGGCCGATTTGGAGGCCAAGCAGAAGAAGAAAGGGTTGGCCTTGCCGGGTTACGTCGATCCGGTCGATTTGCGTCAGTTTCGGACGGGGCGGCGTTATGAATCGGTGTGAAAATCTGACATCACTTGTAACTGGTGTACGCAGATATTTTGGGCCTCGTCGAAGCCGATCAGTTGTTCCATGCGTACCACATCCAGCTCAATCCGTTCATCAAGATTTTGGATCCACATCGTCAGTTGCAGATGCTCAAGTTGGGAAGTTAAGCAGAGACACGCTAAAAGTAGAGGCCGGTTTTTTTTCTATTCTCACAGTGCATACGATGGAGTTCACGCGCAAGCACTCTCCGATCCTCTTCTCGGCCGTGCTCTGCGTCGCCGGAAAATTCACCCGCGTCGACCTCTACCCTCAACTGCTCGCGCATGCGCAACAACTCGTCGGACGCGCGTTGGCGGACAACATCTCGCACATTGGGATCGTCCAGGCGTTAGGGATACTGGTGTATTGGAAGGAACCGACCGATTCGAGCGCTTGGATGAAAGTCGGGATTGCGATTCGAATGGGTTACCAATTGCGTTTGCACAAACCTCGAACCCAACCCCTCCCTGCGGACACGATGGAGGCTCGATTGATCCTCGATGGGGAGAGGACGTGGTTGAACCTGGTTTGCTTCGATAAATCGTACCACCTCTACGACGAATCTGAAGGCCGTCGAGTAGGCCTCATGATCCCCGATGAGAAACGCGATCTCGATCGCTGGCTCCAAGACGGCTACCCTTACGAAGTCGAAGACGACAGTCTCCTCGCTCTCTCCGTCGAGATGGGTAGGATCACCGAGTTGAGAAGGAACATCGAGTCGTGCAAGTCGTTGGGTGGGGCCCATGCGTTGGCGGCTCATCTGTCGGCGTGGTTGAGGGGAACTTGTACCAAGTGGACGGATGCGTCGAGTCCTCATTATCGCTGTTCGAGACCCGAGGGGGCGTTGAAGATGAGGATGATGGTCAGTATTTTCGAGCGCCATCACAGGCACCGAGCACCTCAGCTGATCCCGACTCGATTTGCTCTCCCTTACAGAACAGCAACACCAACACCGTACTCATCCAATCCCTGCTCATCGCCACCGAATTTAACGATGACGCCGTTCTAGCCGAATACTTTGGTCGCGCGGGAGAGTTCTTCGAAGAAAGCCTCAACCTCGCTAGGTCTGGCGTGATTGATATCGTCCAGGATTCGGTCGCCGTCGCTTTGTTCACTGCGGCGGAGTTCTTGTTCCGTGTAAGTATCGCTCGCTTTCTTATAGTTCGGAGAGGCGGGGTCATGTGTATGCTGATCTTTGCGCGGGTTGATCGTTGGCAGTTGTTCCCCATGGTCAACATCACGAACCAGACGACAATCGTACGCTGGCTGACCCAAGGCGAGTCATTCGCCTTACCCAAGCACGATTCCTGGAATTAGATGCTTATTTGGAAGTCCGTGATGTTTCCACAGTGTACACGACGTGCAAACAAGTTGCCAACGAGCGCGACACAGCGGTCTCAGCCTACATCGCTCGCTTCTATCGACAAGTCTTACGTCAAATATCCGCCTCGTCCTCCATCCCTGCGACGCGGCCTAACTCGCCTCATCCACAATCCTCGAACCTGCCTTCCAACATCCACCACCGTCACACAGGTCATCAGAGTGGGTCTTCTAACGCCGAAGGAAGGGTCGCTTTACAAATGTCAAATTCGGGAGCCATGAACGGCTTTGGCAACGCCACTCCCGCCGGAGGACCGCATGGCGATTCGTCGAATGGTCAAGCGCAGCAGGAACAGAACCCTTTCGCTGGATTGGGGACAATTGTAAGTCACTTCTCTTGAACCCCAACCACGACGTCGTAGACCTATGAGCCCTGACCCTCTGTTGTTGATGTGACCTATAGGGCGACGAGCTTTTCGATGATTTTGCTTCCACGACGGGCATCTCCTTGGATGGGCAACCGCAATTCACGGACACGGACTATTGGCACACTTTGCTACCGGGCGCTTTGGACGGATGGAATTGGTTCGGGCCGAATTCGGCGCCTTGAGTGGGATCACGAACTACTGTTGGATCGGTGTTGCTCTGCTTTTTCTTCTCGTCAACCCTCCCATACCTCACCACTATCTCTCTCTCTCCCTTACTCTCTCTGACTAAACTCCTCCTTTCGTCATTATACCTGAATGCCTCGTCCTCTTCTCCACCGTATCATAGTCATGTTTCCCCCTCTCGAACATCATCCTCTCTTTTTCAGTGTGTTTGTTGTATTGTCAAAGTTGAACAACAAAATGTGGAAAGCGAATCGCGATTTCAACGGTCATTTGGTCACCATACTTTGCAACTCAGGAAGCGAGCAGGGTCGTCGCGGCTGTAAGCCAATAAAAAAATTGAAAAAATAAAGGAACGATCAGCGCACAGCTCGCGGAGCGGTCTACGAACGGTCTGATCTTACCTCTTTCGACGTCCAGTCCGTTAGTTTGTAAAGCCGAGACGATGAGGTCGCGTCGATGATGCTATGGGATATAGTAGTGAGGCTCTAGTCAGGTCCGAAGGTTGGTTCGAAGAAAAAAGAAGAGAAAAAAATCGCTTGGACGCACGGGGAAAATGGCGGTCAAATGAGCGATTTGTCTGTCAACCGAATACGAGATAGTCATGAGTGAAATAATCCGGGATGATCGAACTATTTTGAAGAGGACCGACTCACTCTTGAGTAGGTTGTGCCGCACTCGTACCCCCCGTCAACCCCTGGGTCCATTGTCGAACGAAAGCTCGTGGACCTGTCTGAGCCGCCATAGCTGAAGATGTGGATGCCGGAGGAACGATAGGAGTGGTGGTACCCAACGTATCCGATCCGGCAGTTAGCGTCGTCGTTGGTAGAGGAGGAGTAGGTACATCCCCTCCGACACCCGTATTCATCGCCTCGACCGTCGTCAACGTCGTCCCTCTCGCCGTCGTCACCCCCGGTCGACTAGGCGGAACGGTACTCGTCGTCGCGGTCGTTCCCGAAGGTAAAAAAGTTCCCCCTCTCACGAAACCTGCCATCCCACCCCCTGCATTCCCAGCGGCTTGTTCGTTCGCCCTCCTTTGTAAGCTCATCACTTCGTTCAACGTGGTCGCCGTTGATCGACTCGGTAAGATCCCCGTTCCTATTACGGCGTTGGGAACGAAAGGCGTGAGGAATCGTTGGGAAAGGGTGACTACGCGAGGGGAGAGGCGAAATTTTCGGAGGGAGAGGAAATTGGAGAGGTAGAGGGAGGAGGTGAGGAGTCCGAGAAGGAAGAGGGAGAGGGAGATGGGGGGTTGGGAGAAGATGAGCTGTTGGTGAGGGGAAGGAGGGGGGTCAGTGAGGAATCGTTTGTTTTTTCGCTGCGGGGTATCGAAGTGGGTTGTGACGTACTTGGGCGGAGAGGACGTAGAGCGCTATGCGGGACGTGACTTCGATACCGAAAAGTCGCCAGTAGAAGACGGTGGGCATGAGGCGGATCGATTGGGCACTAGAGAGGCCGATAGTCGCCGACACGATTTTTCGGCAAGTGGGGCCCCAGGAGGAGTGAGGAGGGAAGACAAGGACGGAGATCGGAGATCGGTGAGCGAGAAGCACTTTGGGGGAGCGCAGGTAGTGAGTACACACGCACAGTATGGAGAAAACGACGATGAATGGTCCTGCTGGTATCCGGTTGAGGCCGAAGCGAGAGAAGAGGATGAGAGGCAGCAGCGAGAGCAGGGTCGACCAGAAGAAGCTCGCAAAGAGGAACGACTATCGGGAGATGACGTGGGCCATTCGTGAGCCCCCGGGGACTTTCACACGCAGCCTACAGCGACCTTGGACTCACGGCATATTTATGACTCCCCAATGACCTCTCCACAGGTACGCTTGTGAAATAAAGCAGCAAAGCCGCGATGAAGAGTTCGGACGAGTTGGCGAACGCGATCTGATGTGTCAGCAACCTCCACCACTGATGATCACGCGTCAGGTGAGGGCTGAGGGGAAGGTCAAAGTAGTGCTGCGTTGATGTGGTCGCTGCTAGTATCGAGGCGACGCAAATGACCGAGATGAGCCCTGTTGACGAGAAAGAAGTCGGTGAGCTCGGACCGGCTCGCGAATCTACGTCAGCTCAAGCGAGGCACAGGGGTTACAAGGTGGTCTGGATACTGACCCTGACTGACGGGAGCACCGGTGAACCCCATCTCTAGGCCAGTGACTGACGAGGACAACCCCGGAAAGAGCGGCTGCACAACAGGAACAGGCCGAAGCAGGAGATGAGAGAGCGAGACCCGATCGTCGAAGCGCTCCTCCTCCCTTCTCCTCCCGCTTCCTCACTACAGTCACCTGTGCGGGTCAAAATAAGCCTAAGAAATATACTACCCCGCGCGCGGCGAGTTTAGGGAGCTTTTTGAAGATTTGGCCCAGGAAAACGTTGGTGCGGGCTAGGTGCACCATTGCCCTGCCAACCCCAGCCCCCGGAGGCAAAAGTGGTCACTAATCCGGGCACTTGCTACTTATCCCCGCTCATGGTCCATCTGCCTCAGCACCACGAGTTCCCCCCACTTCCCTCCAACCAAGGCCTTGCAGGCTCGCACCCATTGCTTCAAGCATGGACATCCTACCACACACACCACCACCTCTACAACCTCGCTCAGCATCGCCAGTCGGAACAGAGAAGGGAAAACGCACTGACAAGACCAAGCGCAAGAAGATCACGACCGTGAGGAGGAGGAGGAAGAAGGTGACCAGCAGCAACAAGGACACGTTCGAGAATGGGGCCACGACGTCGGTCGGAACGGAGGAGGAGGCGAAGACGAAGAAGATGAAGAAGAGGAAATTATGGACCAAGCGAGTACGGAAAAGGGGGCCATCGTTGTCCCCGGATAGCGAGCTGTTCGACAAGACGTTCGGCTTCAACTTCGGCATTTTCCGCTCTCCAACGAAGAGGCGTCCGAAACGTCAGCCGAGCCCTCCCACATCACCATCAGTCCAGAGGTCAACGCGTCGTCGGAAGGAGCATTCGGAGAAATTCATTGCCGGCCTCCACAAATCATCGTCCGAGCCTTGGACTGACATTGCCGATGGCGCAACGGCGTGGCCTCTAGACACCGAGACCGGCGGCTTCGAGCAAAACTTCAAGCCTAACAGCGCGCCTGACTTTGAGCCCGACTACGACTTCGGTCGCGACTTCGGCGGTGGATACTCATCTGGACCGGAGCATTCGCCATTCCACCCAGACGGTGCTTCTCAAGACCAAGCGCCCTCTTCACTTAAGCGATCGCAGATCGAGAGAAACGCCAAGAAGCAGCGCAATCGTCGCCGGAATGCGAGGGCCGAAGTTAAGACTAGGGCGTCAAAACGAGCTGAACTTCTCCAGGCGTACCTATTGATGAAGAAAAAGGCCAAAGAAGTGCTTCGACAGAGCGGGTTTGTCCCTTCCCCGGACGACGAGGGGTGGTGCGACGCATGTCATGAACGCCGAGTCACCAGAAAGGTCCGGGTTGTGGACCTGTTCTTTGCGGGTAGGTGCTTCTGCTGCACATATTTTGTCAATCACCCCTACGCTATCGTCTTGGACTGATTTGATACCCCCCAACCATGAGCAGGCATGCGAGAACTACGATACTGCCCATGCTATCCCGAGATCCAAACCCTGGCAGCTCACGGTCTTCTCCCGACGTCGTCATCTTCAATCCGAAAAAGAGAAGGCATCACCGCATTCACCTTTCGCACGATCGAATATCTCGACACCTACTGGGGGTAGATCTTTTTGGTATCTATGACATGTCCGAAGCGCTCATTCGCTTTTGGTCCTCTGAATTATCCTCGGAGGATCCTTTTAACAAGGTGGGCTCTGGGACAGGGACCAGGCCGGAAACATTCACTGTTTCTTACAGAAAATATTGGAAGCTTCCCAGGGTCCAACCGTGCGTCAGCATCTTCAAGCCGCAATGGATGAATATCGATTTATGCAACAGCTGCAGGCAACTTTGACCGCCGAATTTATCGGCCTCTCCCCGCGCGAGCGTCTGGCCGACGTTTGTCCGGCATGTTTTGGGCCTCGGATCGATGAAGCCGGCAAGAGCGAGAATGACCTCGATGTCATCATTGCTGTCGACGGCAATTTTCAGCATCGACGATTCGCGCGGGCAACTGCTGATCCTCTCAAGTCACGTCCAGCGGTATTCCTGTCACCAGACAAGATTCGAAACGAGCAAGCTTTGATCGACGGATCGACTGAAGCGGGCGAGCAGGTACCTTGGTGCTGCTGGCGTCGGGTCACCCGAACCCAATAATGCGTTGACCCGACTGTCTGTGATTGCTAAACGGGCTATTCTATCATATAGGACGAATGCACAGCGAACTGGAAGGCCGCAGATGGTGGTATGACCTCCGCTTCGTCAAATGTAGTAGCCGACACAGGCCTCGTTGCTGCAGTGTGCCGTCATGATCATTGTCTGCGACTTTGCAACCTTCATCAATCAGGTGAAAAGTATGTGTGGACCGGCCATCTGTGACTCCAGGCAAGGACACTAATAAGCGAGTTTGGTCTACCGCAGGTTAGTATATCCCGTGTCGCTGTTGAAATGGATTCTCGAAGAAGTTGAAGTCGGAGAAACGGATTGTACTACGGGACCTGCGCGTACCAGTGACGCTACAAACGTCGGATCCAGCTCGGGATCGGGCTCCCACCAAAGTTCGAGGCAGGATCGAAGTCGCGTTGGAGTCGCTTATGATATCGCCTGCAACTTATCGTCGCACTTACGCCGTGTGAGTTTGTTCGTGACACTCAGCCTGAGCATTGGCTTAGTCCGTAGCTGAACAGCTCATCTCTCCCCGGTATGCGCAGCGCAATCTTCTGGCAGACCACTTACCGCGTCTAGAATTTGCTCTCTCGTCGATGCATGCCTATGCGCACAAGTGGTCCTGCCAGGTTGACTTTGATCCGCGCTTTCTACCCAGTTTTGGTTTGACTGATGCCGAGGGAGCCGAGCGCTTGTGGTCGCAGCTTCGAGGCATGATACCCATGAACCGATCATCCAGTGCCTCCCATCGGCTGGAGAACATCAATCGTCGAGCGTCTGCTTATAACAAGCAGCATCTGGCCGAACTTGGTTCGCCTAAGCGTCCAGTCTTTCATGCACTACCTTACCATGTCGCTGATCTTTGGCGTATCGATCATGCCCAGTGACCAAACTTAACTCTCGACTCAAAAACACAATCAAGCTCAAGGCCGAAGCCGACAGAGTCATTGCTGAGGTCGTTAATCGCTCCGCCGAATGGACGGTCGCTACCCTCCTTGAACAATGACACGCGCAACGTGCAGCGTCCAAGCAGATCCCTCTGAAAGAGCAGCGCAAAGAGGTAGCCGAGATGCGCAACGTCATGTTCAAGCTTGAGCTGATTAACAGACACATCGCAGCATGCCGGTGGGTCTGAGCTATCGTCGTCGTTTGGGAGTGAGATACGAATCGGCAACCTAACTTCGGTATTCATTTTTCGATTGCTACAGGGAAGACCTAGCCTGCGTGAACACCATAGATACGAACAAGCTTATAGAACAGTCGACTAAACTTCAACAGCTGGCCAAACAACGGCAGGTTCTTGATGATCGACTGAACTCCTTACGCACTTCGGACATAAACATCAGTGTCCTGGACCCTGGTACGTCACTCCCTTCTTCCATTCTGACCCTCTGGTGTGATCCCCGTTGTCCTCGCTTAAATATTTCAATACCTTTGATTGGCACGGACTATGAATTTGCCTGCACATTGACTATCGCATCTCGCTCGCTGTGGGACTTGGTCGTACAATATCGACAGGGAGCTGAGAAGCTGCGGCTCCCGCGCCTAGGCGGTAAAGCCCTCGGTAGGAAATCCATGAGTTTTCTGCGCCGGCAGAAGGAACGCTGATGTGTAGCAATGCCAGCTCATAGGTACGAAAACGGATGGTCTCCTGGTCAAAAATCTTAATTCTTTGCGTCCAAGACTCATGAAGGCAGTGGCGATGTATAACGACGAGGTGAAAAAGTATGCTGCCATCCTCGCCAATTCTGAGGATTCCCATTCGATCTTGAGAACCCGAAGGGTACCGCCGTCAGCCCCAGAGGATCTCAACGAACTGCTCAAACTCGACATCTTGGCGCCGCTCTGGAACAACGGATTATATAGTCATCCCACTGAGCCGTGGGCCTACGAAGATGATGTTCGTGTCGGCATTCCAGCAGTATTGTCTCGCGCAAGATGCCAGCAAGAAATCAAGCGACTTGGATGGGAAGTGCGTCGCATTGGACGGTGGCTGATAAGCCGTCGCAAGAGGTTTCAGCAAGTTCGCCAGCAATCACTCCAACGAGATGAGCAGGATGACTCTGCGATGATGATGCTCGAGCAAGAAGAAGAGCGTCTTAGAAATATTGCGCGCCGATGGTTTTCGAAGGGCGGCCTAGATCACCTGTGGGAATGCACCCGGCAAACCGGCGAACCGCAAGTGGAGGAGTGGGTCGAGCTTCGAATGTGGTGCACCGACGACGTTGATGTTTTTCAACGAACCACAGCGGGTGGCTTGCCGGATCACACATGGCCAGACTGCATCAATGATGGGATGGTCGGAGAGTCAGACGACATCACCACGGATCATGACACCCTTCTTGACATCAGTGATCATTCGAGCGATGATCTGAGTCATCATTCCGTCGACACTACCGATTACGGCGCCTTCAGTGACGGGGTCAACGAGAACTTTGATGAAGACGATGGCGATGTTTTTTGGGGGATTTGATATTGATCATATATAGTTGCAGTCTTTTGCCCAGTTGCTACTTGCACTAGTAAAGAGATCAATGATGCGTACATTTCGCTAGTAATTCTACCCGTCATACGACGCTTCGCCAGGAAGTGCAACAAGAGCGATCAGACATCCAAGACCCGGCATCGCTAAATCGCTCGATCTTGCGGTGGCTCGCCTAATGTCGCTCGAGTAAAGCTGGCAGCCGGAGCCCAACACGACCGGTAAGATTTAGAGGAAGAGCGCGCTACACTGAGGGAGTGAACACAAGCGTCCATTGCATCTTTGTTGCACTGACTGCACTGAGATCTCCTACATGTAGACCGCGCTCCCTGCCAGTCAGTCACATGCGCAGTCCGTGTCGTGCCTTGGGTGACACTTCCCAAACAGTCAGCAGGGATTGCAAAAGTACTTATTATGTTCCAACACTGCCGACTACATTTTGATGTATACTTGAACGAAGTCCTGATCCAGCTCACAGTCCCAACGTCGTACAAAGGTCTTCTGTGGTGTTGCTACGGCCACTCCGAGGCTCACACTCGCCCAGCTCCGTAGAGTGTTTGCCTCGGCACTTAGTTGATGACTTTTCAAACGCAAGGACCAGAAGTTGATCACCCCTAACAGTCTTTTTCTGTATGATGTAATGAGTTATACATTGGTGGCACTTTAATGAGCTCTTTGCTAAGTTGCTTATAGCCAGCGTACTGCTTTGTCGCAATTTCTTCCTGCGTAGTTCACACGCTCACGCGAAGTACGTCATCACGGGCGCTTGCGTTTCAACAGTCGAACTGCAGCAAGTCATAGTCACCCATACCCAAAGTATTGTGCTGTATTTGACTGAAAAAAGCCACAGACTCACCTTGATACACCCTTTGCTCTGTCGTTGCTCTACGTTTTCTCATCGCATTAGGCGGCTTGAGAGTTCTGCACGCTGTTGTGGCCTAGGCCTCCTTCTAATATCGATCGACCGACTGCCCTGCCGTGGTTTTCGGCGATGGCAGGTCATATAGTCTTTTGTGACACCAATCAGGGTTCAAACCCAAGGTGGACAACACGTCGTGTTGGAGTCAGACTGAAAGTACCCAAACCGGGAGGGTGTTTTCAAAGTTCTTTTCGACGGGACATACCGTCTTGTCATCATTGTGATGGTCATCTTCTTGGTCTTCAGTTGGGTGTTATAGTTGCGACGGTGGGTGAATTCAGGATGGTACATGAAAGGAGAGGTCGAGATCTCGTCTGAACCCTGTATTGCAGTCCCACCGAATGCCCTCACAGTTGTCCACCGTCCGGTTTTGCGGCGCGCAGGCAGTTAAGGGTTATGCAGTGGCAACCGGTTCGACCTGAAGGTGAAGTCAGATTGTATCTAAGGGAAGAAGACAACGGTAGGCCAAAAGGTCAAACAGACTTGTGCAACGAGACCCGGTCAATGGTACGGTACCTTCGGACGAAGCATGGATACATGGACATGATAATGATTAGGAGGGATCGGTTCGCATGTGTGTTTGAAACGGGAGGCGCAAGAAACGGCGATGAGGTCGAAGTTGGAAAAGGTGTATGGCCATTTGGTTGTACATCACAACTTCAGAATAAGAAGAAGAAGAAAGAGGAGATGCGTCGGCCGAGAGCTATTCTAATTTCGTTGACCCAAAGGTAAATAGATGCGCAGAGATGTCGCCTTGCCTGGATGCGAGCGCCACACCGTTGTGCTGCGGCCCATGCGGTGCGCCCCGAGTCCTTGTAGGACAAAGGTGCGGAACGATTGGTTGTGAAGAAAGACCTCAGCGTAATCTCTGGAAGGGGGCCGTAGATGAACGGGATGCCGGCGCCCGGAGCACACAGGGGCCCCCGGGCCTTGACGTAGGAAACGGTCCGCTGGGAGGGGGGGGGGGGGTTTCGGGTATGCCCAGTGATCTTGGCGGAGCCTGACAGAATGAGCGTTTTGATCGTATTGATTTACAATCCTGTTAAGATTAATTGCCGCAATCAAGATGGCAGCTGAGACGCTGTATGCGTGCATGACAATCATCTGAAACTAAACTCAACGATCTACACTGAAAGACGCGTCACAAACCACAGAGACATAACAAATATCGGTCATCTTGCAGACCGACTCAGAGCATAGTATGCCCAAAGAAAGACATAAGAACGGTCTCACATCGACGATGTTTTGCTTCATTCATCCTCCGGTCTCCTCCGCCACCCCCCGCTATTTTTTTCTCTATCTTCTTCTCCGCTTTCTTCTCCGCCACGTACCTCTCCGCCTTCGTCCTCGGCTCCACCAAATCTTGGGCTCAGGGGTCCTTCTCCGCCAGTCAAGTCATTGTCGCTTGCCTCTGCCTCCGTGTTGTCGTTTGGGTCCGCCGAGGGTACGATAGCGAGGCGGCCGTGACGGAGGTCGTCAATGATAGCCTTGAGCTGAGCAACGGTTTGCTTGGGCGATGTCTCTGCACTATGATGCAGAGCCATTTCGTATCTACTCTTCGTTCCGGGCTTGATCCGCAAATTGACACCCAGTGCCTTCAAGCCCTGGGTAGACCATATCATCTTCTTCTGAGGTGTGAAAGCGCCTGTCGATGATCCCGTGTCGGAACGGCGATGTATAGTCTCGAGGGCAGAGTCTGTAAAGATGGAAATGATTAGCACGGAGTCGAGCCCGATCAGATGCAGACTACTTACTGAGTTGGGCGCGGAACAGAGTGCCGTGTCATTTGCAAAGAACGCCACGAGTAGCACTGTCCATCGAGCGAGTTTTTGCTGATAGATGAGACGAAAACATATGTCACATAATTGGTAACGGTAACTTGGTCTCATGCGCGTATAACTTGCGATGAAAGGCTCACCCTCTTTCAGATCTGCCGCTTCATTGGCCTTGAGTGTCTCATCCCAGCTCATCTTGGAAGCAAAATTAGACAACAAGGAATTGCCGGATGGATCCTTGAAGTCGTTGCAGTGAGCTGCAAATCTGAGCCCACCTATCGAATGCACGGTCGCCTTCGTCGCTGGCGACACGTCGTCTTGATAACGAGGGACAACAAAGGCCAGGGTTTCCACTCCGTACAGCTTGGACATGCGTTGCGCCAGGTCTCGCAACTCTGCAATGTACTTTTTGCATTGCTCCATCCGAGTTGGGGAAGGAATGTCGGATGGCGAACGTGTGATGATGGTGGGTGGTACTATCGAAGTGAAAGTCGTATTACCTCCGGCCTCTGCCGCTGCAAAAGCCGCGCGAACAAGCTCTTCGTCGTCCTCGCCAAGTTGGGCAGATGCGAGGTCCCCCTGGTCTCTCAGGAAGTTCCAGAGGTGAGCGGCAAGTTTGGTGATGGATTGCGATTTCGACTGATCCGATTCTGAGCACGTTTGACACACCCAGGGTATGTAAGAACAGACATTGCGGACGCAGCGGTAAGCATAAGCGAGAGCGTAGGAGAGTAGAGTGGGCATGACCGGAAGCGCCCGGAGGACCGACTCACCCTTGCTTGCTCGCTGGTGTAAAACCTTGATTACACGGTCCGAGAGAGATCTAGACCACGCATTGCCCTTCGAAGCGAGCCTGTTGAATTTTTTGACGGCCTGAACGAGCCTTGCATGGGATATGCCGAGTTTCACGGCCATCTTGAGCTCCGAGTAATATCTTCGAGCGGCCCAGCGCTTCAGCGAGGTCCACTTTCCTTGACTCATACGACCGGTCGCGTTCCGATGCGAGCCATGTATGGCCGTCCAGAGCCTGATAGCTCTTCGATGGTCGATCGCGATATCTTCAAACTCGCTCTCACTGTGACTGTGACTGTCACTTTCACTGTCACTGTCGTCAGCCGAGGATTGACTGGAATCGCCCAAATTGGGCTCGTCAGAGTCGGAGTCGGACGAAGGAGTTTGGGGCATGGGCATGCGCCGCTTTCTCTTCCGAGTCGGGCGTCGAGACGGTTCATCCAGAATTGTACTGGCTTGTGAGGAGGTTCGACGGCTTTGATCGTCCCTCCGACCTGCAAGAGGTGTGAGAGAACAGAGAATTCTTCAGCTGTCCGTCAGGATTGAGTAGCTAGAAGGATGAGGTTGATGACTGGCACTCTGCTCTCAGCCCTGCTACAAGGGATCTCAGTTGGCACACCAGACAAGAGCACTCACTCGGATGAGCGCCAAAGGAAATAGACTCTGCTGGAGAACCTTCCCTAGATCCCACGCGTATGTCTGACGGTCGCGTCATGGTGGAGCAACACAATTAGGCCCATGAGGAGGGAGATGTGAGGCGGGGAAACGCGTCCACATACCTCCATACGGTAATAGCATCCATGTTCGTTCAACAGGCGCGGGGAGGTTTCAATGTATTGAGATGCGGGGCGTGGCGTGGGTCAAGAATGCGCGTTGTCGCGTTGACGTGAGTGTGCAGAGGTCAAAGTGTTAACGCAGAGCGCTCGCCAATCTGAGCTCCGCGTGCGGCCGCACAGCCCCGCCTCAATTTTGCCTCTTCAATTACTCTCTAGGAATTGATGCAGGACTGATTGGCGCTGGACCCAAGTCGACTGTCCGAAGGGGTTTCACTAGATATTCATTTTCTATGATCAGTGCACACCGTTCAGAATACGCGTTTGTCTGCCCGAGGACCGATCCAGGATTTCAGGGACCACGACCGATCCCTCCCTCGGGCCCAATAGACACGGTGTGTACTCCCTCCGTCGAAAATGAGAAAAGGTCTACACAGGATCTGTCGTGCACATATCAGTTGATGGTATACGGAACTACACGAATTGAATAGACTGAGTACGACAAGCTGTATGACATTTATGACATAATTCGAACTTACGACGGAGTCTTCGGAAGTGTTATTCGTGATGATGGTGAGTCTTACACGAACTAGTGGCCCCTTATTACTTATGACCATTTGAGGTGCACTGCGGTGGGGAGGGCATTGGTGCACCCGAACTGTACCAACCTCCAACCGGGCCAAAAAAACAGAAAAGCTGCCTTAACTCGCCCGCGCGAGGGAGCTCATTTGGCTGGGTTAACGGACCTGCCGATCTGCACTACAGTCTCACTAATTCCTCGCTCTTCCGGGTCCACCAAACCACTCGCTGTCCTCAAAGTATGCCGCCCCGACCACGAAGGGCACCTTTCGTGTTCCCCACTCTGCCGAGCACATGGTATATCGGTTGAGTCCCCCGTTCTTTTCTCTTCGCTCCGCTCTGTCCCCCACATCAGCGGTAACTCACAATCCAAAGTCTCCCTTCCCCTGCCTTCCCCTGCCTTCCCTTGCCTTCCCCTGCCTTCCTTCACCCCACCCCCCTCTGCTCCCCACAGGGCACATGTCCCGAGCGCTCAAAGAGATGCAGCTCATGATCCAAAAACAAAAAGTCGACCTCGTCATCGAAGCCCGCGACGCCCGGATGCCCCTGACCTCGATCAACCCCGCTTTCGAACACTTGCTCAATATCCCAGGAGCGAGCGCGTTCGCGAAACGATTGATTGTTTATAACAAAGCCGATTTGGCACAGCCCGAGTTTCACGAGGTGAGACTGGGTCCCCAGTTTGGGCTGAGTGGTGTTGTAGGCTGACACTGGTCGAGTTCGCGAACTGCACTCTAAATTTTTCCTTCTAGCCCATCATCAAAGCCCTATCAGAGCAAACAGGCCACACTGTACTCTTCACCGACTCCAGATCGGACGCTTCGATCAAACATCTCATGCGAGCAGCGATCAGTACGTTCACGTGCATTGTAGCTCCCTCGGCGACGCTGCAGAGACTGACTTTCAGACTTTCGGTCCTTTCTCAGGACTCGCCGATCGCCCCTTGGAGGGGCCCGAAGATCGCATCTCGATGCTTATCGCTGGGATGCCCAATACGGGCAAATCATCCATTCTCAATGCACTTCGACGCGTAGGGGTAGGCAAAGGTGAGGTTGCGCTTTTGAAGATTAGTGCCGTCGCTCCCTCCTCACTGACTCGAATCGTCCCTCTCTCAAATTCCTCAGGCAAAGCCGCCTCCGTATCCTCCGCCCCAGGACACACCCGTCGTCTCTCAACCTTCATCAAAATATCCCTCCATCCACCCGTATATATCCACGACACACCCGGGATCATGGTCCCTTTCTTCGGGAAAGGAACGAAAGGGGACGAGATGGCGCTCAAGTTGGCTTTGACGGGGGGTATTAAAGAGAGTTTGTTTGAGAGTGAGACGATCGGGGATTATTTGGTTTGGAGGTTGAAAGCTAGGTGTGAGGAGGAAGTTGGAGGTTATACCAAAGGTTCGTTACGATGGGGATCGAGGGCGTTCTCAGGCGGGAGGGTTTTCGTCCTCTGACGCTCTTCTCACTCTCGCCTTCCATTGTTTTCGGATAGACGACCTCATGAAAGCCCTGCATCTCCCCCTTACCACCACCCTCGATTCCAGCACCGACTTCCTTCTCGCCCTAGCCGATCGACTTAAAGCCGTTCGAAAAGGTGGGGAGCCCGATCTTGAACTCGCGGGCAGGTGGCTCTTGTTGGCGTTCAGGGAGGGCAAGTTGGGCAGATGGACTCTGGATGGGTTGGGCAGGGGTGGGGAAGCGGTCGATTTGGTCAAAGAAGCGGAAATCGCGGCAGCTGTGGAAGCTACTGGAGGTTCGGGATTCACACCGGCGGTGAAGGGTGAGGAGGGGGACATCCCCAAAGCGGAAGAACCGATCCAAGCGATGATCGACCGCGTGATTGCCCAACACCTCGCCAGTATCAAAGCGATGGACGTCTCGGGACATCAAGAGAAGAAACAACTTAAGGCCGATCAGGCCAAATTGCGGTTGGTCAAAAGGGAGGCGTTGCAAATCGTTCAACCCAAGGCTAGTGTCGGGCCGAGAGGGGCTGGGATCCAGAGTTCGCGGAGGAGAAAGTACCGCAGGCATTAGGATGTGAGAACCGGTGTAGAGGGATACAATGTTGTAATAGTACGAGCACGTGCATTCACACTTTCCTACCTCAAAAAAAACAAAGCTCACTTGTCCTCGTCCAAATACTCGGCCAATAATTTCTTCTTCTGCTGCTCAACAATGAGCTTCTCAATCTCCTGCGCCGACAACAACTGCGGCGGTCTCAGATCCTCGGCCTTGAGTATGCTCAAGAAACCATTGGTCGGTCCAAGCTCCTCCCCATCTTTGCCGGCTGCTTCCTCTTCCGCAGCTTTTTCGTCCAATTTGGCCTTCTTGCTCTTCCCTTTTTCTTTGGTCGTTGTCGCGGCTTTTCGTTTCGAGCCGGTCGCCGCTTCAGCTTTTGAAGGTGGTGCTACTTCTGCGGCTTCTGTTGTCGTGGTTGTTGTGGGAGGGTTGAGGGAGATGTATTTGGCGGTCGGGAGCGGGGGTGCATCGTCGCCTTCTGGGATCACGAGGCCGAGATCTCGTAAGTTCTCTAGAGCGTCCTCCCAAGCTGTTGACGCAGGCAGAGAATTATCAGCAAGCGCCACTAAAAGACATTATAGCTCTGTTGGAGACGCACCTTGTGCTTCGGCGGCCCTCTCGGACTCAAGCAATGATGCATCAACCTCGTCCTCGTCGCCGCAGTAGCCCGGGGCGGGATTCGCAAAGAGGTTTATCCGCTGCTTCTTGTGGCTGTCCAAGTCAGCTTCTTCCGTTGCTGCGAGGATGCGAGATGGTTAGATCAGTGATCAATAGCTTTGTGGCTCGTCTGCTCTGTCAGTAACGTACACCGCGACGCAAACATCTCTTTGACACCGGGCAGGTCCTTGGCCCGACCAAAGTACCTAGCAGTCCCACGTAGCGGCTCCAATCAGCGACTACAGACCAAGCACACGCCATGCACTCTACTGAACGTACTTGTATCCTCTTGTCCCCGGCACATCCTTGCCATCGGCATCCTTCATGCGGCCCGCGAGTCCGACGCGCTTGTAATTGGCGCCTCCCAACGCGATGATCTGGTTCTCCCAATGGTGCTTCTCCCGCAAGAGCTTGTTGATCTCGTCGTTGAGATCTCGAACCTCGTAGTCCGTCAAGCCCGCTGGACGAGGGATGGGATCGATAGCGTGTCAGCTCACGAAGCTCACGACGACCTCGACTCCCCTTCGTGCTCGCTCCCGCCGTGCCTTCACAACTCACAATCCTGAATCTTGGAAACCTTCCTACTAATCTCCCTGAGGATTTCCCCCCTCCATCGTTCGCACTGCTTGAGATCCTTGCACGACGCGGCCAAACGAGGTCGTCGATCGGTCTTGGTCGCTAATCCCAGTTCGGCGGCTTGTGCCTCCCGGAATCGGTACAGCATCGACTGCGACTTCTCTTCATTACGGGCCATGGTGGAGGGCGGAGGGTGGAAGTGGTGGTGGTGGTGGGTGATGAGGCCCAGTCGGAAGTGATACGCGGTTGTTCGTGCGACGTGGGGCGAGGCGCGCACGGCTGGCGTGAAGCGGACAACGGAAGCCGGTGCGAATGTGAGGGTCGGTCCTTGTACGGTGTGCAGATAAAGTGGTCGTGGTCCTAAGACTATGTCTGTGAGAACGACTATTGCGGATGGTGGACGCTTAGCGGAGCGAATGCCTGGCAGTGCGAAGCACGCTCAGAATCGGAAGCTGCTCTGGTTCTAATCTCTGAAGCTCCCTAATAAAGCTGAATCCCTGAAGCTCTCTCTAAAGCTGAAGGTTTGTTCAACGAAAATGGGGAGGGGGGGGGGGGAGGGGGCACCGTGATTTGGCCGAAGTGAAAAAAAAACTCCTATTGGATGGACAACAACAACAACACCAACAACGCCAGGCATGCTGCTATACCACCTCTTCGCCCTGACCCTCCCGATCCTCCCGGCCAAGCCCCCGCCACCACCACCAAATCATACTCCGCCGCGGTCGGCGCCCGCTCCGCTGCCAAGCACGGAAACGCCACCGCCAACGCCTCGACTGCCGTCGCCGCCCATCCACTGATGCACAACATCGAGAATTGTGTCATCATCAACACCCCACCCTCAACCTCGGTCGAGCAAGTCCTCCCCGCGCTTGACAAATACTACCCTGGCCTTACCGGCGCAATGCCATGCGTCATCAAGGGTCAGCGCGGCCTCCGCTTTCCCAAGGCCGCCGATCTCGACACCCTGGTGGCCAACGGCCTCACTGTTGGCAAGACTCTGTGCAAAGTCGAGAAGCTGTACAGCTCTACTAGAGGAGGTGTTGTACAATGCACCCTTACGGGCTTTTTCTCCGACCCGAGGGCCTCTGCCTATTCGATGAGCAGATCGCTGCCTATGGCACGGTCCTCCGTCGTCGCATCCAATACATTGGAAAGACGAAACACATCTCTGGGGTGTACGACTTTATCCTTGCCCTTAAGGATGTAGATGTTCTGCCCCCTGCCTCACTTTCTATTGCTCGTGACGGTGTCACTGAGCGAATCCCACTGAGGATCACCGGTGGCATGCGCCACTGCGTCTTCTGCCGTTCCGCGGCTCACGTCCGTAAGGATTGCCCCGTCGCCCCGGCGTGCAAGTCCTGCGCGAGCACCTCGCACGCCACCCAGCACTGCCCGGCCCGTCATGCGTCGAGCCCCAGGGACCCCCCACGTCACGTGCCCCGCAAGCCTCCACCGCTACCACCGCCGCCCCCGCCGCCGTGTCCAAGTCGATCTCCCCGGCCTCCGCCCACGACCGCACGACCAAAAAACGTCGAGTGGAACAGGATCTGGCTGCCCAGACTGAAGATCTGTCCAACAGAGCTCAGCCTGATTCTCTGTCGAAGAATGCCCGCCCCGAGTTCTCCTTCAATTTCCCTTGCAAAACTGCCACTCCTCCTGCCCCCCAGCCTGCCTCCAATCAGGGAATTGCCTACTCCCTCGTTGAAAAATCCTCCGAGTCCCCCAGCTCAGAGACCACCTCTCCATCCCCAAGCCCTCCTCCGGCCACGCCAAAGTCGATCATAACTCGATCCAAGTCGATTGCCGCCCTCTCCAAGCCAGCCACTCGTGAAGCCCCTCCCACTGCGCCTGCCCTCGAAGCCTCCGAGCCGAGCCCGAGCCGTCTTCGCCCACGCCGTTGCCCTCAGCCGCGCCCAAAGCCCGACCCGATGACGCCGACACCGACGACGAGGCCGACGAAGAAGCCGAAGACCAAGAAGCACCTCCTAAGGACGTGGAAGACGCTATGGACCAAGATGATGAGCACAACTAAAATCCCAAACGTGTCTTTTGTTGCTGCCAACGTGCAGTCAATCAATGAAGACCGTAAGCGTGCCTCTCTTTTCTCCAATCTCCGCTCCCATAACGCCGACGTCTTTCTCCTAAGCGAAACTGGCCGACCTTCCCCCGAAAGGGTGGCCCAGTGGACTCAGGAGTGCCAAGACTTAAAGCTCTCCGCTCTTTTCACTCCTTTCAACAACACTGCCATACTTTGGAAGAGCGATTCCGTGGTCATTACTGTTGATCCCGAGTCGCCTCCAAACACTCTTCGTGCCTCTTTCTCTTTCCCGGACCGAGTCACCGACGCCACCTTTTGTGGGGTGATTCAAAAGTCCGGGTTGTATCAATATACGCGCCTTCCTCCGACAAGCCAGACAAAAAACGCTACCTCTCACACCTCAGCACCGCCCTCCGACAAGTTGTACGTGACGAACCCTCGCCGCCTGCGCTCCTAGTCGGGGGGACTGGAATTGTGTTGAGTCCCAGCCCCTCGATTCGGAGAACCAAAACGGAACGAATTATGGGGGTCAGGAGATGCGCGACCTTGCCACGGCCAACAATCTTTTCGACGCCTATCGGCTCCATCATCCCAAAGGACGAGCCACGACGAATCGCTCAGCGCCCGGCACGTGCCGTCGCCTTGACCGCATCTATGTCTCGCCTGATTGGGTCGACCTCTTCCATGATCACAAAAATTTGGGCTCCTGTCCTCAAATCGACGCACTCAATGGTTGTGGCACGGTTCCAAGTGCCGGGCGCAATCGACATCGGTCCGGGCAAGTTCAAGCTGGGTTTGCACGTGATCGAGGGCGACGCGACCTGCGAGTACCTCACCTCCATTGTCCGCACCCTTTACAACAAAGCCCTCCTCCAGACGCCCAACGATCCACCAGCAGCTTGGACGTCCACCAAACACCGCCTGCTGCCCGAGCTGCAGGCTCTGGCCCGGACTTTCGCTCGGTTCCGTCGTGGCGGGTCGGAGCAAGAGAGGGCTGACCACTCGCGCTACGGTGCGGCCCTGCGGTCCCGCCTCGACCCATCTCTGGCGGGTCCCTCTTCCATCTTCATCCGCCTGCGCAAAGTGCGAGCATTCGACCTGATCCCTTCGCTCACGGTCAACGATGTTGTTCATTCCGAACCTGATTTGATGCTTGGAGCGGCCAGCGACTACTTCGAGCGGGTCTAGAGGACCGCCCCATCGATGACGCGGTCCTGAAGGCGGTCATCGACGGCCTCGCTTCAACTCGCCTCTCCCCCGCGGACTCACTCAAGCTCGAGGAAGCGTACCCGTTGGAGGAGATGACAAAGGCTCAAGCGGCGTGTAAGTCGAACTCTTCGCCAGGGCCTGACGGCCTCCCGGTTGAGTTTTATCGCGCTACGTGGCCGGCCACTGGCCCGATTCTTCGAGACGTCATCAACTCGATCCCCACCGAGGCCCGTCAGCCTGGACCTCTTCCCCGCAACACCGCCCACATCCATCTCATCCACAAACGCGGCGAGAGGGATCAGCTTTCGAACAAACGCCCCATATCGCTCATCAATGCGGACGAGCGCATCATCTCGCAAGCCCATAACCAGCGCCTCGCTCCCTTGCTCGAGTCCCTGATCGGCCCAACCCAACGTGGCTTTGTTCCGAACCGCTGGATCGGCACGAACATCGCTGGGGTCCAATGTCTCATGGACCCTGGACTTCCGGGCTCAACACCCGTGTCTGGCATGCTAGCGGTGATGGACTTTGAAAAGGCTTACGATCGTCTTTCCCACCCGTACCTTGATGCAGTCCTCTGCGCCGTTGGCCTCGGCCCCAAAGCCCGCCAATGGTACCGAGCGACCTACACCAACCAATCTGCCTCGATCTTCCTCAACGGTTGGCTCTCTGCCACTTTCGACATCCTGTCGGGCGTTCGGCAAGGTGATCCTTTGGCTCCGTCTCTCTTCGTCCTGGCGATCGAAGGTTTTGCCTGTCAGATTCGATTGAGAGTCAGGGGCATCGATATTGCGGGCCTCCAAAACGTACGCGAACTCCGTTTTGCCGACGACGCTTGCTGCGCACTCCACAACCTCTCGGACCTCGACCAGCTCAATCGGGCGATCGAGCTTTACGAACGGGCAAGTGCCAGCAAGCTCAGCAACGTCAAATCTTTCCTCTACCCCCTTGGAGCTTTTCGGGATCGGTCGATCGCCCCAGATCTCGGGACCTGGCGTCTCAGCGATTCGCATTTTCGCTACCTTGGTATTCAGGTCGGGGTGGAGATCGCCGAGGATGCGGGCTGGGAAGATGTCAAGGCCTCGACCATCGCTCGGATACGCTCAATTCCGATGTACGATCTCCCATATGCAGCCAAGTGTTCGATCATCAACATCTACTGCTACACAAAGATCTTGTACTACAGCCGATTCCTTCCCGCCCCCAAGAGCGTTGTCAAGGAGATCGAGGAGGCCGCCATGCTCGCCATTCACGGTCGAGCTTCGGATGTTACTCAGCGACGTCCGAAGGTCTCCCGGTCGCGCCTCTGCACCCCTCTTGATCACGGCGGCTTCGGTTTGATTGATCTGCCTCGGCGTCTAGCAATCGATCACGCGAAGTGGGTCTTCCAGCTCCGGGCCCCGGACGGCTGCTTCACACGCCACCTCTTCGACATCCGCATCCGCCTCCAGGCACCAAACGAACCAACCCCTTTCACCTTGTCCAGACCGGCCCCCAACCAGCATCGTTGCCCTTGGATTTGGATCTGGTGGGCATACTTTTGCCATCCTCCCCAAAGTGGGACCATGTGGTGAGAAAAACGACAAAACTTCTTCCTGCTCGTTGGGTCCAATACTTCGAAGCCTGGGCGTTGGTGACCACGCTCAATCCCCCGGAACTCTCCAAGAGCCAGAACCTCGAGCAATGGGCGACGCACGTACTCTATTTCCCAGCGGCCACGGAATACAACTCTCGGTAAACCCGACGCTTTTTCGAGGGCCCGATGGCGAGGTGATGACCCCGTCTTCGTTTGTGAACGCGTCCAAACGCCACCAAGTCTTCATCTTCCCCCCTATCTTCCCCAAGGGACACCAGAAGGTATTCGATCTGCCTGAGCAACGCTGGAACGCTTGGTGGAAGGCTTTGCGCAAGGTTCGCCGGGTTCACTCGGACGCCGAGGATACCGGCCACCTTCTCTCCCTGGGGTCCCTCCATCCGGGAAGCCAAGTCGCCTCCCCAACCAGCCCACATCCCAACAATCGATCTACCTCCTGTGTGATGTGCCTCTCGGAAGCACCCGAGTGCCTGGTTCACCTCGCGGTCGGCTGCCCATTTGCCCGGCGCCTCTGGTCTGCTCTGTCCCCGACCCCCACCCAGTCTTTGTGGACTTTGTATGCCCGGTCGTGTCTCGCTCGGAACGTCGACTTGTCGAACTACGAGTCCTCTTCTTTCACTCGATCTGGAAGCTCTGTCGCCGTCGTCGATTCTCGTCGGATCTTTTGGAACCGATCACCGAAACGGAGTTCGAGGGGCTTCGAGCCTCTATCCAGGAGTCCAAGGGTCGCCTAGTGTCTCTGTAAGACACCAAAGGGGGTTTTAGTGGGTATGGTTGATCCTGGTTCAGGGTCAATGAGTCCTACACTACTGGCTTCTGCCAGTGTGCGTAACAGCATTCCCTCCGACTTTTCCGAAGATTTCTAGGTATTAATATAATTATGCTGTTAATGAAGTCTATCAAATAAAAAAGGGGGGGGGGGAGGGCACAGACCCGCGCGCTAGCCAGCAGCCGCCAGCCAGCTGGCACAAGCCGGCGTGAAACGGCGCGGTTCGGAAGCATGCCTTCGCCGTTCGCCTCCGTCTGATAGCTGTGTACGAACATCAACATCTCAGTAGCTCATGGTACAACCTTCCTCGGGGAGTAGTTAATCAGTCACGAACGGTGCTCAGTCGGTCCGACAAATCAGTCATTGGTAACGAGTGACATTTGTGTTCCCACCCCCTGCAGCGATGTCGATCTCTCCCAGTGCACGTGTCTTAGTCGTGCCTCCCGACGCCGAGTCATTGCGAGTCATTGGACAGCATCTGGGAGCTTGGCTTGACAAGAGGCAGTCGCTCTTGGCAACCTGGCGAACGAGTACCGTACACTTATCATGGACTGAACAGATCTGGTTCCTCGCATTCGCTTGACGAGGAACTAGTGATCAGGTGCTCGTTGCGACAGGCGACAGCTCGTCTTGTCCAACGTCAAACCTCGTTTGGAACAACTGCAGATTGTCTGTCAGACTCACAACTTGCAGGGCTACTCTCTCGGCGATCAAAAACTACAGGATTTATTTTTGGGTATTCTACTGTCTTCATGGGCTGGGCGTTGTCCAGCATGCGAGAGTGGCTACATCTTCAAGCGAAGCACAGCCAATGACATCGTGGTACCCACACCTACCACGTTTGATTTCGAGGAATGCCAAATGGCGTGCTGCAGACACTGATTCGCGTGGTCCATCGGCGGAGCGACCTAGAGGGCCAGCCTACCTACTACTAGATTTTATATAGAGGCTGACTCGGGGTACACTTTGTGTGTTCACTCTCGAGCATAAGCTTGCATCCGGAAAGGCAGCGGTCGGAGCACTTGCTCGTGTCGTCCGAGTCCGAGGCAAAGTTGCGACTCAGGGCATGTCCAAGTTGCGATCCTTCTTTTTCTGAACATGGGGCAACGGCATGGAAATTGGGGAACAGTTAACGTAAGTTGATTCCGTTGCTAAGAAAGACAGAGACCTGACTCCTTCCCCTTTCTCACCCTCACCGGCCCGGCCAGCGATCGCATCCAACACGCCAAACCTACTAACGGCGAAGCCGCAGGTGGTCTCCATCCAACACCAGTTGATCACACCCATGATGTAAGTAGTAATGTATATGTTTGCGTTTGTGTGCTCCAGCGTCTGATGATTGGGCTGACCCGGGGGTGTGCAGTCATTGGAAAGATGGAGTCACAGGGGGCGCTGGAGGCCGGCGTGGTTCCGCCTGTTCCCATTTGGACCCGGAGAACATTCTCGACCTGCCCGATTACAGTCGATTTTATGCGGAGATCCGGGAGGGGATTTTTACCGGTCGCATGTACGCCAAAGGATATCCCACGCAACTCCCCGTGACTGTCGATGAGCACCCTAGGCGACTCGCACAAGGATTTCCCACGCTGGGGAGTGGGCACCCTGGGTGAAGGTGATCTATGTGCGGTTGTCTGTACCGTCGAGGCTCGCACTTGGAGGAACAGGTCCTCCGGCAAACCTTTTGTGCATATTACATGGGCCTGGTGTAGCTTCCTTCTCTGATGTGCGGCAGATGACACGCCAGACCACGCCCCCGCGGACAGTCCGCAGTCCTAGGCGGGTCATCGCCTCCCCTGTCAAGCGTTCGGCAATGGATGCCAAGCTGAATATTGACTTGTGGAGCACCGATGGTCACGAGGATGAGTTCAAGTCCGCAATTCCCCACTAAACCTTTTATACCGACTGACGGGTTTGGTTACTTGGTGTTCAACAGTCACTGACAACAACAAGAATCCGGTCCACGCGCAGGCGAAAGAGGCTGCCGACGGGGATCATGAATGAAGTCTCTTCGGAAGGGAAGGCTCATGCTTGATTGGTCTCAAGCGAATGGTGAGGAAAGAAAGGGTTCCTGGACCTTGTTTAGACAACGGAGACGAAAATAGCTATCTGAATGAGGATAGACAGAAAGAAAAAAAACAGCAGTCGAAAATTGAATGAGATGTGGATTTATTTGTCGTTAGAGTCTCTAGCCTTGTCTTGCGGTGGCTATTCGCTTGCGGCTAAGTAGGTGGTGGTTATTCGCTTGCGGCTAAGTAGGAGGTAGTGCCTATCCTCAGGCCATAGTTGTGTGAGTGTGACTTCATAGGGGGCACTGGAGGTTCAGGGACTCGTCGTCGCCCCGCGGAGCGTTAATTCGAATTTATGAAAACAATTAAGACACTCGGGCCGAATCTTCGCTCGCAAAGTGCTCGGGACCTGTGTCTTTTGTCGAGGTAACCTGGAACATGCAAAGATTTGACCGGCGCCTTCGAACTTTTGATATATCACTAGCGCAAGCCCGCGAGTTTGGGCTAAAGCTTGCACCGCACAGACTTGGCATCACTTAAATAATAGCTTACAGAAGGACGCCCGATAACTTGCCCCATTAACGGATGAGGTTGACTCCCGGCTCGGATAGCCACCAGTAGCTCACTCACCTGTGGTTTCGGATCAAATTGGTCCCTCGAGCGAGCTTGACTTGGGAAGTGACCAGCCGAGCGCGGAGTATGTAGCTACATACCCGTTTTAGCTCCTCCTCACCGGAGAAGCCCCTGTTCCCGAGCGGCGCCCCGTGCCCCCGCTAACGGTTAAGGGCTCTCCCATGGCTGCATCGATTGTTACGTCATGCCGTATATCCGGGGGTTCTCAGAAATCCGGAATTGTCACTCACCAGAACATCTCCCCACACGGAATGGGGAGCTCGAACTCGCCACGTGCCGTTTCCGGATAACAATGCCTTCGCCAGCCCCGAGGAGTCTCTAAGGTCAAGTGTTCAGCTAGATCTCTGACTCTTTGGCGCCCTTTCACGGCTATACGACCTGTCATCGAGAGTGTACTTCGCTCTTTTGGAGCTGCAGAGGACACAGCCTGATCCCCACCCCACCAATGGTCTAGGCTGTGGCAATTCGTAGGTCATTCTCAAGCGCACGGCACCTCGTCTTGCCCTTCTCATACCCGCTAACGGACTTTATCGCACCGTTTTGCGGTCCCAAGCTCGACGGCCTTCGGGGAAGCTACATATTTGTCGTCAGCGGCTAAGTCATCATCGCTTTCATAGGGATCATCGCCGCCTCCGCAGGACTCTGGACGTTGTCGAGTCGATGCTGCAATACATCAAGCAACGACCGCTCAGCACGAAATTGGTCTAGTCCTCCGCTCCCACGAATCACAGCTTCCCCGTCTTCCTGCACGGTCGGCTCGCGATCTGGTCGGTCTGCCTGACCTACCTCCTCACCGATAAGCCCGACTACCCTTCGTTCTTTTCCTCCCTCCACACTCAGAGGATCAGCACCATTTAGAGAGGAAGCACCGCAGTAGGCCTTGTCGGCTATATCGTGCATGCCAAGCCGACGGCCGCGCTGCAACGAGTCCACGACTGCGCACTGCTGACTCGAGCTCGCGATTATCGGCTGAGAGACTCGGTATATGAGAGACTCAACTCTATGCGCCAATTTTGAGGTGCGATCGGGCCATCACATCCCATCTGCGTCATCTGGGAACCCTTTCAGTCAAGGTTCCACCCGGAAGCGTTGCCGCGGAAAGTGCATTGCCTCTCGCCGCGGAACGAGTTTCGCCATATCGCCAAGCACACACGCATTGATGTGTATCCCAATTTTTCTAGTGTTTGCTTCCTGACGCGTCTCGTCCTAATACGATCTCGGTCGACACATCAACGAAAAGAAAATTTCACTGGCACGCAAGCTCCGACAACGGAATGGCGAGGGATGCCGTTCCGACGCCCCGTGGGCTTTGATTAAGACCGACACAATGTCCAGGCCACTAAACAGTTCACCCTAGCCTCTTCTATCCTTCCACGCTCCTCCGCGTCCGACAAAGGTCCAGTTGCGATCTTGAACGCCCAACGACAGCGCAGACTAGCTCAGTCCGGCAGTGCACCTTACTGCAAGCGCGCGCGCTCCATCGCGCTCGTCGCGAAAGCGCGCCACGAAGTCTTGGTCGTCTCGGTCTACTTCGGCATCACCGCTGTCCTATTGAGGAATATCGTAGTTCGTTTCATCATATTGGCGCAAGCGAGGCGCTGGAAGATGACTTATGGGCCGTGACGGAGATCTTAGTTTGGGTGCGACGTGGGTGTGCAGCAGTTGCGTCGGGTTCGAGACGAGCGTCCTGATTCACAACGCGTGGCGATATGGAGTCGTACCCAGCACCACCGGATCATCAAGCCATCACTCAATCGTCGACAGTGTAATTTTTCAGCCGGTCTTGAACTCAATGAGTTTTGGACATCGCGTGAGGGTCCAGAAAGTATAGGCGTGGGGGCTGGAGTGCAGCTGTGTTCGCTTCGAACAAGCTCCCGCCGGCGACTGTTCACGTTTGAGGGAGCTGTATAGAAGAAGATACAGCTCTTAGTAAAACATGTCCAAATAATGCAACTCACTTGACTTGAAAACAAGATGTTGAGTCCATGCTACTTTTCATATCGTCTGCGAGACTGTTGACCTCCGAAGCGGATTCTTGCTACCGCAACTTTCGGATCATAGGGGGATCACCGTGCTGCACTAAATCAGCGTGACGGTACCAAAGCGACCCATAATAAGCTAGTTATGTACTTCTTCAAACGTCATTGGAGCAACTAAGCTAAGTCCTGTACGAAGTGACGCTTTTTGAAACGATGCCATTGTCTCCTTTCGCTGCGCTGAAACCTGCAGGCCCGCGCCGCTTGCGACCGTTGCGCGCGATCGAGACATTCGCCGTCCCATAAGTCAAGGCTTTCGCCGCCTTCACCCCGGGAGGTCAGAGCAGTGTCAGAGCTGAGTACCCATTGGCGCTCAAGGTAAGACCCTTGTACCTCCGCTGTGAGGGCAACACTTGAGACCCCGCACCCAAAGACATTTTCATTTTTCAATCGGTGCTTCATCTCTAGAGGGCGTCGGCCAGTTCGCGCCGTTTCAGCTCATTCCACCTTCGTGAGCATGACAACACCATCTCATACTGGTGCTTATAACTTATACAGTGGTGAGTGGTCTGTCACTTTGTTAAACTTTCCCTAAAGGGGCGCGTATGCTAATGAGATCATGGCGGAATCTCGCGCCGCTGCCCCGGTCGCCAGCGGTCCTGCACACGCTCCAGGTCAGTAGGGTCACCAGCTTGGCCACACTTCCGAAAGTGCACACACCACGCTTTGGCATTTTCAAGCTGACATCGGATCCTTGCTCTGGCTTACAGGAGAAGGTGTATCATGACAAGCAGTACCTAGGTGGCTTCAAGATCCGAGCTATCATCCTCATCGTTCTCAACGGTGGGTGAGTGACGAATCTCATCTGCTCTGACTTGACCGAACCTCGAGGCGTACTCCTTATCGTCCCCTGTCCCCTGCTGAATCGAGATTGTCGAGGCCCCTACGCTACCAATAACAGGGTCATCATGCTTTCCATCGCTTATGTGGTCGTGCTGGAGCTGCAGAGGTGTAATTCAAACCCTCCTCAGCGGCGATGGATGTACCAATACGTAAGTTGAGCAATGGGCAGCCTTGGGACAGTGGTATTAGCGAAGGAGTGGGCTGACGCATCCGTGCCGTGCTCATTCACGCGGGAGCGCTCTGCTCTGCAACAGATTCGCCGTCCAACAGGGGAGATCCTCGTCATCAACTCGAGGCTCGTCATCGCATTCATGGGAGTCTTCTCGGCCGGCGGGTGGATATGGATCGTCGTCGAGTCCATGTTACTCTTCATTCAGCATCGACCTCTCGGCCCAAGTCTCGTCGCACGCGCTTTCATTAGCTGTTTAATCTTTTTGCATGGATGGGTAGCGGTCTGGTCCGTGTTCACAACATACGTCCTCACGAACCAACCGGATAGAACAACATTCCTTTCGAGTATACCTGCCGTCATCTTCAACGCCTCGTTCATTGGGAGTTCGCTTGCCATGCTTTTGGGATGCATCGTTAGTTTCCTTGCGCGGAATGTACAGATTTGTGAAGCCATTCTCATTGATTCTCTGAATCACCTATTACCTGACAGGCAACAGGAGTGTGGAATCTTCGCGCCTCGTACCAGTTCTGGGGCTCGTTCATCGACTTGGAGTCCTTTCTCATCCGAGCCCTCGATACCTTTCCCAACAACGCACCTGATGCCATCATCGAGCTTGCAAAGAAATCGCTCGGGATGAGTGAAGCCACGAATCGATTCCTCTCCGTCACGGAATGGACATATGGGATACTATGCATCCCCGCCTTTACCACGGTACTCTTCAGTCTGACCGGCCTGCTCTTGGCGCGTGATCTCGGGAAACACATCCGCCACAGCAAGAAATCACTCGCGCGAAACATGAGCATGCCAGGTGCAAGATCAGTAGCTTCTTGTTGTCGGCCGGAAGCTCCGTGGATGCTCCTCGAAGGCGAAAACATAAAAGAGTCGGAAAACGAATCGCCTACTTGCTCGTCGAAACATGTCATCTTCACCGCCGAAGAGCTTCGAAGGATCGCCAAATCGGACAGCATCCACGGGACACGTGCAAGAACGATCGCACTTGTGACCAAAGCACGCTCCGAACTCCTGCTCGTGTCGGCCTGCGTCGGCGTCAACGCGGCCGCCTTGATCGTGATCATGATTTATGTCGCGACGATGTGTGGCAATGGACAACTCAAGCGCGGTTCCTGGGTCGCGACAGAAATTTCGGCGATGGGTGCTGCTTGGGTCTGTAGTATCTGCCTCAGTGTGGCAACGGTTGCTCTGATCCACAACAACTGGGTTCATCGAGGGACGACAAGCTTGCTCGGCTTGGACGAGCTTAATCCGAAAAAGGGCGACACGCTCTATCACGCATCGGCGGTTGCTGTCCTCCTCGAGGACCTACGCCCTACCGAAAGACCACTTCGGGAGGACAAATTACAAGCGCACCATAGCTTATCGATGAGAGATGCACACTCTCCGTCAAAGACCTTTGCCTTGCCACCACTCGAGTTGTGATTCGACAGGTGCCATTTGCATGAGGGGCGTGAAACAGGGCTGCAAATAATAATGGTCGAAGGGCATGTAGGCATTTTGCACAAACGATCTAGCTGATGTGTGCATTCTAAAATTCGTTAAACCGAAGTGTATGAGCACCTCAACTGTGTCGGATCAAAATTATCCGGCCTCTTGAGTCAGCAATCGGGAGACGACGTCGTGCCTGTTTGATCGGGCCTTCGGGGCGGGAGCGCAAGCTCCGGCTCCGGAAAGAAAAATAGGGACACGGAGAGTTATATCCCATCCGTGACTGTGACTTCGACAATCGCTGCCCTTTGATGCTCGATAGGGTAGCGAGAAAAAACTCTAACTTGTTTCGAAGCGCGTGACCGCCCGATTGGGTTCGGGGGTCGACGAGCCGTTAGCCAGTTGCTTCGCCGTTGCCGACTCGTATTCCTCCCCTCGGAGCGAGCTTCTGCTAGCCTCAGAGCTTCTTACTCGCGGAACTTTTTTTTTCTCCGCCAAGTAGGTCGATCAGAACCATGGGGTACCTCAAGCGATCCCAGGGCCCTGTATCGCCATATTCAATCTCGTTCTTTTCCGCGGTCTGTAAAGGTTTGCGTCT
The DNA here is from genome assembly GCA_001244265.2 of Microbotryum lychnidis-dioicae p1A1 Lamole. Taxonomy (NCBI): domain Eukaryota; kingdom Fungi; phylum Basidiomycota; class Microbotryomycetes; order Microbotryales; family Microbotryaceae; genus Microbotryum; species Microbotryum lychnidis-dioicae. Next base: position 1,352,353 of record CDLV01000009.1, on the reverse strand, counting down.
GCTACTCATAATTACAATCTGTCTTTCTTGACCGTTAGACCCAAAGCAAGTGTCGATGCTAGGTTTTCAGAGTACTCAGAGGCTACTTAAAGGTCTGCTCTGTGAGGCATGCCCTCATCATAACATGTTTCAACCCACCGTGTCTCCCATGGCGCATGGGGTTGCCGTTGGATTCCGGGAATTTTACGTCACCTGGTTATGGTCTATACTGAGTGTATTTTGAATAAATAAAAAGCATACCCTACACGGGCCTTGCCCACCAGTGAGACAAGCTCGCGTCTCCTTATGTTTTCGATTTGTCACGGTACCTTTGATGGTCACTCGTCACTCTCTTTTCTTAATAGGCATTTTGGACAACTCGACCATCTGCAAGGAATTGGACACATCAAACAGTCTATCATAACAGGTCTTGCTGCTTCGAGGGATCAAACCGGTGCACATCGCCTCTTTCCCTTTCCAATCCTCCACTTCGGCAGCCAGTGTTGCCTGATCCAGCAGCCACTCTGTTCCAAGAATGAGTCAACAATCGAATAAGACGACCATTAATCCCTTTCAAGGTAAGGATGCATTCCTCTCACACTTGCCAACGATCCTGAGGGCTCGCTAAAGCTGGAGGGCTTGGCTGCGGTTTCAGCTTCGCTCGACTTGGTGCAGGTCAGTCACGCTGACATCCGCCTTTGGAGTCGCCGACCGCTTCCACTGCCCTCACTTCCGTCATTGACACACCCACACTTCTTCATTTACAACTCCAAATGCTTTCCTCGCCCAGGCTCAAGTCTATCACACTCACGACAACCTCAACGGGTTCAAGATCAGAGCAATCGTGCTCCTCGCGCTGAACGGCGGGTGAGTGCAGTTCGGAGCCGAACCGAACTCGCTCCTGACGCAGAACGCTGTGTCTCGCCTTCGGGTGATCTTCTCATCCGCCAACCCCCTGATGTCTCGAGTTCAGGGTGATCATCTTGTCCGTAGCATATTTGGCTGTACTTGAAGTACAGAGGAGGCGTGTGACTCCTTCTCCGCCACAATGGTTGTATCAGTTCGTGAGTGGCAAGCGCATTGATTGGTCACGCCGCGGTCGCACGGCCTGATCAAATTTTTCCCCTTCTAGGTCCGGCGACCCCCCGGCGACCTCCTAGTCATGAACGCTCGGATCATCAGTGCCACACTAGGCATCATATCTTCGACCTGCTGGATTTTCATAATCCTCGACGCCTTGAATCAATACATCGAACACCGTAACCCCACCATCGGCGGCCACTTTGTCCGCGCATTCGTCATGTGCCCGATGTTTGTTCACGGCTGGGTTGCTTCGTGGTTTATTTACACGACGTACATCCTCACCAACAAATCCAAGTCGAATCACACCTCACCCCTTTCGGTTGTTTCATCCGCTACCGTCAACCTCTTCTTCGCCGGTCTGGGCTTGTCGGCCCTTTTAGGATGCATCGTAAGTCCACCTGCCCGCGCCCACGCCCGCCCGCCGAGCCGAAAAGGGGCTGACGGTCTCGGCCGTTCACGCTTCCTCCTATGACCCCAGGCGATCGGCGTCTGGCAAATCGGATGCGTTTCAAATTTTTGGTCCCGTCTCCATTCTCTCACCAATCTCCTCTCCCAACTCGCGACCGCATACCCAAACGGCATTTCTCCCACCGACTCGGCGCGCGCCGTCAGTGCTAGCGCGGCGTTCAGTTCGGCATCGGACAAGTGGCTTCACATGATCAAGTGGTACTTCATCCTCCTCTGCATCCCTGCTTCCTTGGTATACGTTTTCAGCCTGACCGGCTTGGGCTTGGCGCGTCATCTGGGGGCCCATATCGAGCTCAGCAAGGAAAGTCTGATGCGAAGTCTCGAACAAGATCCCACCGGAGAAGAACCGACCGCGGCCGAACCTGCCGAAACGGACCTTTCAACCAACCACGACCCGATCCGTGTCTTCTCCCCGACCAACCCCACATTCAAATGTGCCTCTTCCCCACCACCGCACAGCACCTTCATCCTACCCAAAAACCTGTCTCTCGACGCCGAAGGCCTCCGATTCGTCGCCCAATCTTCGAGCCTACATCGAAAACGCGCGGAAACGCTCGTGCTCGTCTCGAAAGCGCGGTCGGAACTCGTCGTGCTCTCCTCCTTCATCAGCGCCAACGCCGTCGCTCTGATTGGGTTGTTGATCTATTCGGCGTACGCGGTCGCAAAAGATCAAACCATCCATGGGTCATGGATCGCCACCGAAGTCACCACGGTCGGAGCGGCCTGGATCTCCGGCATCAGTTCGTGTTGCGCTACGCTGGGTTTGATTTGGAATTTGTGGCATTATCGAACTTTGTCGGGTGGGACGCCAGCGGCAGGGTTGACGTCTTCTTCGGGTGGGGGTGAAGAGATGGGCGCCACCTCTCAAATCGACACGCTGCCTCGGGGGACGAGCGTGGACCCGACGATGGTGCATCGTCATTCGGGCATCGAGCATCCTTTTCAGACCTTTGAAAAGGAGCGAGAGGAGCCGATCGAACATTATAGGGGTGCCATCCCAGCCTCCAGGAGCGAAGCGAGGGGTGGTTCGGACTATTCGATATGGTTGGCTCTCAGCAAAGTGAGGGTCGTCCGGGATGGAACGGGCGAGAGCGTCAGGGAGAAGATCAGTCCATGGGACTTCGGTACGGCGGAGTTGAGGCGATAGAGGAGGGTGACAAATCCAGCAGATCGCTGGATGTTCACGATGAATACACCCAGCCTTTGTATAGAGCATGTGAGAAGTACATGATGTATCCCGCATTCAATACCTTGATGCTGTAAGTGCCCGCGGCCGAGCAGTCATGGCGATGCATTCCGATCTGTAATTCCCTCGATTCCAATCCTGGTTTACATCCTCCAAGCAGTACTCCTACCTTGACTACTCCAAAGCCCCTTCAGTTCCCTCATCAACCCAGTCGAACCCGTCGTCGTCGTTCTGCTTCCTGCTGTCGTCGAGGTGGAGAAGAATTTTCTCTCGATCCTGTTCAACCTCTTGGCAGTTTTGCCATTGGTCCTGTTCTTCTGCCCCCTCACGGGCAATCCCATAGCGTGTTGTCGTCCCTTCAAAGTGCCAATCTGTCGATGATGCGCAATGTTGGCGCGCATTTGTCGTTTCAGATCCTCCTCGAGCAAAAGGGACGAAATGGGATCCTGAGCGACCGTAGGCGGATCGCGAGGGATCAATTCCCTGTTCGAGGAAGTGCTCGCTGTCGGTGTCGATTCTGATGGTGCTGTCGAAGGGTAATAAGGTAAGAGGGGTGTACTGGGTCGGATCGCACTGGGGGGTGCGGAGAGGAGCGCCGACAGAGAGTTGAGTTGGGGTTCGCTCAGCTCCGAGACGCGCAGTTGGTCGTGGAACTGGAGGCGGGCCATGATACGGGATGAGGTGTGGTGGTTGATACCGTAGAAGGCCAAGAGCGCGATCTAGGGAAGAAGTTCAGAGGGAGGTCAGACATTGGGCAGACAGGGTGGAGGTAAAAGTGAACGGTGAGACTGACCTTGACCAGCTTGCGATCGGGCAAAGTTGCGCCAAGAAGATTGACCACTGTGAGAGAATGCATAGGTATCAGTTTCTGGCTTTGGTGAGGAGAGATGTCCCAAACGAGACGAGGGTTTGTGTGTGTACGCACTCGCTCAAGGCGAGGCAGAAGAGGGCGGGAGGGGTGCAATTTGAGGTGCAGCAGTTCAGCTGAGTAGCGTACTCGGATCCGATGGGGTACAGGTAGATGCTGGGAGTACTTTTTGATGCGCTGGGTGCCCGGAGGAGACGTGCGGTTGATAGAGAGGAGCTGAGCCGAGTCGAGGTGAGCCGATTAGCGGAGCTGAGCGCTGAGCGCTGAGTGAGCCGTGGCGTGTCGGCTCGCGCGTGCCGTTGTCGCAGGCGCGCCGAACGCTCCGAGCGGGACTATTCACTATTAGTAAGCGAGATTACGAGCGGCTAGAGACGAGCGGTGGAGAGCGGCGGAGAGCAGCTGAGAGCAGCTAAGGCCGACTTCGCAATCAGGCGAGCACCGAGCCAGCCAGACCGATTCAGCGCTCACCACACTCACGCATACAGGTACACCCACGCCGTGACGCTCAGCTAGCACAACATCGAGCAACATGGCGTCGACAAGTACCTTTGAGCCCACAGCAGACGAAGTGTCGACCATCACCACCCTGCTCGCGGACGTCAGGAGCGGCGCGAGTCAGCTCAGGCAGTCCGTCCAAGGCTGGCAGCAGAGGTGAGTAGTCTGACGTGTCCAATCGTCCCATCAAGCATCGCCAATTCAAAGCTCACACATCCCACACATCCCACACATCTCACACATCTCACACATCGTACACATCGCGCAGGCTCGACGCTACCTCGGATCTCGACGATTCGAAGGGGATCTCGCTCCTGTCGCTCAAGAACCATCTCCTCCTCTCCTACCTCCACCACCTCGTTGCTCTCCTTCAACTCAAGCTGGCATGCCCTACGACCTCCCTCACCTCGCCCGAGGGCTCCTCTTTGGTCGCAACGTTGATCAAGCACCGCATCGTACTCGAAAAGATCTCGCCGCTCGAAGGCAAGCTCAAGTACCAGATCGAGAAGCTCGTGCGCAGGGCCGATCAGGCCGCTCATGGCGTCGATGATGAGGAGATGATGAATGGTGAGTCAGCGCTGCCATTCAAAAGTGGTAATTGGCATAGCTGATTCTGATTTTCGCTTTCTGCCCCTCTTCTCAGACCCTCTCGCGTTCAAGCCCAACATCAGCAACCTCGTCCTAGACCGAACCGTGTCAGAAGACGAAGACGATCAGGAAGAGAGGGCATACGGTGGTGCGATGATGAACGATGACTCTGGTTCAAGACCAGGTGGTATCTATAGGCCTCCTCGAGTCGCCGCTGTGCCCTACACTGAAGCACCTGCCAAAGGTGCGCACCTTCTCCCGGAATCCACTCTCGATTGCAAAGACCCTTCACTGATTAGATCTTCTTCAGAACACAATTCAGGCAAGAAAGCGGCCAAAAGAGCAACCGCATCCCATCTCGTCACCGACATGTCGACCGGACTCTCGGCTTCGACCCCCTACGGCGAATCGACGACAGGTCTTTCCGCCTCCGCGGACCCGACATTGACCTCGGGAACAGCTCGTCACCTCAAGCAAGTCGAGCAATACGAAATGGACCACTTCACCCGTATGCGCATGTCCAAAAAGGACGCCAAGAAGCGCCGTGCCGAAGAAGAGGAAGTCGCGTTTGGTGGATTAGGTGCTGGACGAGGTGGCAAGCGTCGTTTGGGTGGTTATGGTGCCGAGTTCGATGATTTGTTGGGTGAGATTAGTAAGGGAAGGAACCAAGGGGCTTATGATGCGATGAAGAAGATGAAGAGGGATGACCAAAGGAGGTCAGCAGGCGCCGCTGGGGAACAAGGGGAGGGGAGAGGGTCGAACGGACTGGCTGGGTTTGACGATGGGTCGAGGAAGAAGGGCTCGACCAAGAAGAATCAGTTCGATAGAGCTGTGGGCAGGGCTCGAACGGGGATCGCTAGAGCCAAGAGGGGTTGATTCTTGTCTTGTAATGAAGACTTTGTGTGTTGCTGCCGTCGTTTCAGCCGAGTTTCTCGGACATATGTCACGTGATTAGTTCCGGACCCCCTATGGTTCGTCGCAGCAGGCACCAGGATGCCACAATGTTTTATTGTCCCTTTACCAGGAAGGACTGTGGCTCCAAGTGCCATCTCATCCACATCTTGGAACGCGCAGTAGCACTCGGCAGGAGGTGGCTTGAGACCTGGTACACACTAGAAACACTCGGGCCGGTCATCTCACACGTGAGAAACGTTTCCGTCGGCGTGGCGAGCGGCGGTGACGAGGGTTGTTTCAGCAGATCTCTTGCTCCGGGTGGAAGTAGGCTTTGCTGGAAAATGAACGCCACAAAGAACGCTCAATATAGAGTTCATTTTCGCAGCGAGAGTCGCGCTCGAGGGGGCGTGCGAGGGCTTGACAGGCCGAGCCGCGAGCGGGAGTTGTCCAGCCCCTTGCCGCCCTTGGTCGCGCGCGCGCCACCTCCAGTCTAACTGAAATGGGCGAACTGCCCCGGGCATTGGCACGCCTGCGGAGCGCGCTCGGGTACAAGCTTATACGCGTCATCCATATGCCGCAGCAATTAACAGGACCACATTAACCCTGCTTTTTATTTCAAAGGCCCACACAATCTTCTGCGAGGCCGCGTGCGTCGGCCTGGACGATCTCCGGCCCAATCAGTACGCGCGCCAGCGAAACCCGAGCGGTGGGCCCCGCGCGTTACCCACCCCCCTTTTCCTCCCTTTCGCCGACTTCGGAATCCTCTCGCGTCACAAATAGTCCCTCCGCTCGCCGGCTAGTGGTACCTTCTGCGAGGCTCACACGGTCTGTTCTTCTCCTCTCACCTCAACCACTTGCTCTCATCCCATCCCCTCAAGGATCTCTTGAGCTCGTTGTCTGTGTACTCCGTTCCGTCTCCTCTCCCCCGAGTTCGTTATGGTTCGAGCACCTTTGGCCCTACTCTTGCTCGCCGTGTCGATCCAAGCGACCCCTCTCGCGTCCCTGGCCGCGGCGCAAGCAACCGCGCTCGAGCAGCCATCTCTGCCCGCTTCGGCCGCCGCCGCCGCCGCCGGCCTCCCCCTCGTCGACCTCGCAACGCCTCCAGCCCAGACAACAAACGAAACATCAACGAACGAAACCCCAGGAACGACGATCCAGATCCCTCTTCGTAAACGTGACTCAGCCGAGTTGACCAAGGAAGATGGCTCCATCTCTTGGGATCGAGTACAGGTGAGTTTTTCGGTCACTGGCCTGCTTTCGAACGTTCGCTCGCTCCATGCCCGCGCCTGGTCTAAGCGGCTCGGCGAAAACTGCCAGCCCTGCCCGAAACGAGTCGGCACCGAAGGATTTTCCTCGGAAAAGCCTTCCTCCGGCCCGATGGAACCTTTCGAAAGAGCGGAAAGCTGATGTATCCTATCTGTCTCTCCAATCCAGTCACACCTCGCCAAAATGCACGCCAAATTCAAGCGCGGCACATCGGCCTACCTCGAGAACCAAGGCGAAGCGCTTTTGCCCGCTTCGGACCGAGCTCTCTACGGCGGATACGGTGTCGTTTCCGGTGCGATGATGGGTCAAAAGAGAGCTTGGATGGAAGAAGGCAATCCTATGGAATGGGACGAATCCCCAGGTCAGATCGAGGAGCCCCATGCCGAACACCTCCAAATCAAGAGTCGGGGTGTTCGAAGTGTTAGTGGCGGGCGCGACCCGACGAAGCAGAGACGAGGTGGGGATACCTTGTTCTCCGTCGAACGCTTCAAGGGTATTCGTGGGGCAGGCCGATTGTTCGGTCGAGGTCTCAAACCTCCCAGGGAGGGTCCGGTCGAATCCGTCAATGAAGCCAGTTCGGACCTTCGAGTCAACGCGGCTAAACCGACGCAACAAAGTCGGAAAGACGCCGTCGCCTCCCGTGCGGCAGCAAGAGCAGCTGCGGAGAGCGCGAGAGTCGATGGACGTGGAAACAAGGCGACGACTGCAGGTGGTCAAAAAGTGACGACGGCCAAGACAACCGCGGCGACGACTCCCAGGGCCGGCGCTCGAGCGACTACTACTTCGACGGGTGCAAAGGCCGCGGCGACTAAAGGTGGCGGGAGCTCCTCCTCGGCAGGTGGCGTTTCTTTGACAAATTACAACGACGGCTCAGGTACGCTTTGCTGGCAATTTTCTTGTGTGGTGGTAAAGATACATTGACTGACATTGCAAGGACTCCGACACGCAGTTTGGACTGGTGCCATCTCCATCGGTACCCCTGCCAAGACATTCAACATCGACTTTGGTGAGTGTTCTAGGCAGAGTGTTACTTTGGAGATCTTCCGACACTCAGCTGACCGCTGCTTCCTCTCTCACTTGTAGACACAGGATCGGCGGATCTCTGGGTCCCGTCGTCTGGCTGCAGCTCGGCCGCGTGCGCCCCTCACACCAAATACGACCCTTCAAAATCGTCGACGTCGAAAGCCGACCCGTCCAAGAAGCTAAGCATCACTTACGGTGACGGCTCTTCGACGACGGGTCTCGTCTACCAGGACACCGTTACTCTGGCCGGTTTGACGACAACCGGCCAAGGTTTCGGAGTCGCGACGGGCATGTCCTCCGACTGGGCCAGCGACCCCATGGATGGCCTGATGGGCATGGCCTATGCTTCCATCTCGCAAACCAAAACGACACCCTTCTTTCAGACCTTGGTCGCGGAGGAACAAGTTGCTGCACCTCAGTTCTCGTTCAGGCTTGGAGCGTCGGGCGATTCCGAGCTTTTCCTCGGGGGGATGAACTCGAACGATTATGTCGCTGGTTCGACGCAATGGACAAGGGTGGTTTCCCAAGGATGCGAGTTGCACAGAACCGTAATATTTATTCAGTAAAATGTGTTATAAACTTCGCTTACCTCTTGATTGCCTGCAGACTGGACCGTCAGTGCAAATGCGAACGTCAACGGGAAAGCCGCTCTCAAGGGGATCAACGCAATCATTGACACAGGAACGTCGGTCATTGTTGTGAGTAGCAAGTGTGCCTATGTATCACCCAGATGCACACCTTCCTGGCTTACGCCGTCTTCCTCTTCCAGGCACCGACGGCGGATGCGGCGACTTACTGGGCTGCGGTTGCCGACTCGGCGCCTTACGGCGGTGGGGGAGGATACTATACCTACCCCTGCAAGGCTTCGCTCACCGCTTCCTTCACCTTCGCCGGAGGATCCCAGAAATGGGCTGTTCTTTCCAATGCCCTCAACCTTGGGAAAGTCGCGGCCGGATCGGATCGATGTGTGGGGGCTATCGTCGGTGCCGACGTTGGTATCAGCGGATGGGTCCTTGGCGGTAGCTTTTTACAGGGCGTCTACGTCACGTTCGATCTGGGATCGAACCGCGTTGGATTCTCCACTTTGAAGAACTGAGGAACTTCACACACCCTTTGTCCTTTTCCCTGTAGCGACATTCTTCTTGGCCCCGCCTGCTCGCTCACGTTTAATCTCAGCGGCGATTGTATCTACTGTTCATCTTGCAACCCTGTAGCGTCTCTTAATCTGTACTGAAGTACATGATTTTTATCCAATCATCGTGCACTCATGGGTGCTACAGCAGCAGTACACCGTAACAGGAGTACACCGTATAATTGGAGCATGATATTACAAGGGAACGCCGTAGACTATGGCATCACTACTTCTTTTGTCGGCGCTTCTTGCCAATGATGGCCCCTATGCTCAGACCTGTGCGACCCTCCTTGGCCTCCGGCTCGCCCTCAGCTTCCTCCGCAGGCTTCTTGCCCTTCTTGGCCGGCTTAGAGTCGTCACCATCTTCTTGGCGTCTCCTCTTCTTGGGCGAAGACTTGCCACGATCCCTCGAGTCGTCTTCCCCGTCATCATCGGAGCCGTCTCGATCCTTGCTGCGCTTTGCGCGCTCTCGGGCACGAGCGACCTTCTCGGCACGTCGTTTGGTCTGTGCGAAGACATTCAAGATGTCAGTTTCGGAATCTGGTGGAGAAGAGATGGCAATACTGACAGTGACGGCGTTCTCGATCGAGAATTCGACAATAAGGCACCTCGTACTTCGGCCCCCTTCACCCGTCGTCTTACCCGCCGCTTCCCTCCTCGCCGCTTTCCCAGCCGCCAACTCCTCCTCTTCCACAAGCTCACTCATCTTCTCCCTCAGTCGCTTGAGTCGTTCTTCCTTCTCTTTGAGCGCAGCACCCTTGCCCACACTTCCTTCGCCTCTTTGCACCTTCTCGATCATGGCTTCCAAAGCGTCGCGCCACCACTTGCGAAGCAAAGCCCCGATGTCCTTGTTGGCATTGGCCCATCGAAGGACGCGTAGCGCATCGGCGTGAGAGCCCATTTCCAGGAAACCGTAACCCTTGCTACGACCCAACCCGGTCAACGGATCAACACGGTCCGATTGACGCAAGATCTTGGCCTGTCGCACGCGACTCGGAGGAACACCCTTGAAGCGCTCAACCTTGCTCGGTGCTGGCAACGATCCCGAAGCATCGACAACGCTGTCGTCCAGCTCGTCCGCTGTCAGAGGCTTTTGCAAGCCAGCCTTGACCTCCTTGTCGAACTCGCGAATGGCAAAGTTCGCCAGTCGCTTCATCATGCCGTCGGTGACGTAAAGAGGGACCTGACGGACCGAGAGTCGAGTGCGGGAGATGTAGAGCGAAGGATTGGAACGTAGTAGGCCTTTACGAGCGTCGAAGGACAATTGACGAGCCGCCATGTCGGAAGGATGCAGAGTCTGCGCGATCGCCCACGATGGGAAAATGACTGCGAAGTCCGAAGAAAACGGAAAACATTAGCTCTGATGTACCCGTGCATTGATCAAGATCTAGTCACTCACCACCTTCGCGCATCAGGTACAAGTTGCGACGATCCGACTTTGCACCACCCTTCTTATCACGATCCTCACGAAGCTTGTCAGCATCGTCCTTCGAGACGGCCGCCACAGCAGCGAGTACACGCCCATGCAGCGTCAGCTTGGAGGCCTCTGACGTTCCGGGATCCGCCATCAACAGCGATTGCGAAGCCCCCTTGTTGCGCTTGTGGGATGTTTCGCCAACGAAGAGGCCAGCATTGAGACTTTCCGAGGCTTCGAGCATCTTTTGCGCATCTTCCCCCTTCCAGAAGCACACGAAGGCTGTTCCGCGCGATCGTTTCGTAGTCGGATCATAGACAATGCGAGCATACCGGACGGGGCCAAACTCCTTGCAGAGATCGTACAGCTCTGGCTCGGTCGCTTCGAAGGACATGTTCCTGACAAAGAGCGTCGTCCCCTTTTCAGGCTCGGTTGACTGCGGCTCCTCGTCCACGTCCGAGTCGCCGTCAGAAAGTTCGAGTTCTTCACCCTCGTCTTCATCGTCGGACTCGTCCTCTTCGACGGGTGAAAGATCACTGTCATCGTCCTCCTCCTCCTGACTGTCGTCGTCGTCAGAGTCGCTGTGCTCTTCAGTGTCCTCGTCGGAGCCAGCTTCCGCTTCATCAACTTCGGCCTCCTGTGCCTTCTTCCAGTCATCTTTGCTCAGGGCCCAATCGACGGCAACAAGACGTCCCTTCTCACCTCCACCTCCACGACTTTCCTTGAGCGCAACCTTCTTCTTCTCACGAACCTCCTTCTTCTTGCCGAGCTTGCCTCCTTCCTCGGCGATACGATCCGCGGCCATACCAGCGTAGATGCGGGTGCCGTTCATCGCCTTCAGCGCTGCTTCGGCGCACGATTTGGTGACGTAGTACACAAACGCGAACCCACGAGGTTTGCCCGTCTTGGGGTCCTCGGGAAGAGTGATCGAATGGAGCGAGCCAAATCGAGCAAAAGCCGCTCGAATGTCGGCCAAGGTGATGTCGAAGCCCAAGTTGCGCACCACAAGACGTCCTCCACCTTTGGCACGACCTTGACGTTGGCACAAGTCCCAAGAACTCTTGACGGCAGCGGTCACGACAAGACCTCGGAAGACATGGTTGTGAAGCTTCTTCATCACATCGTGAGCATGTCGAGGCGAGTACATGACAATGATTGCTGCATACAAGAAATCGACGTTAGCCTTGCGAAAAATGATCTCATCACCTCTGGCGGACTCACCAGCGATATCGCCAGATGGCAAAACAACGGGCCACTTTACATCTTCGACATCGCCACTCTTCTTAGCCTTTTGCTTGAGCGCCTTCTTCCAGTCGACTGCTTTCCCCGACTCCTCAGCGTTGTGGCCGTCCTCGTCATCTGCTTCTGCGTCATCGACTTTGGTGGTAACTTCGTCGTTGTCGTCTCCATCTTGATCCGCACCGGCATCGGCTTCCACGTCGACATCCATCTCGCTGGCCTTCTTGGCTTTGGCAGCTCGTAGCTTTTCGAGATCCGCTTCTGTCGGTATGCCTTGGACGACAACCGATCGCGAGGCGGCGTGATCGAACACTCCTGGTCGCCATCTCGGGGCTTGCTCGAGTTCGGCTTCTTGCTCTTCGGACTTCTCGGCATCATCAGTAGCTGCCGGCTTGGCGACTTTCTCCTTCTTTTCCTTCTTGGCCTTGGGTCCCTCGGGTTCTTCTCCTTCCTTGAGCTTCTTTTTGGCCCAGCTCATCTTCATGCCCTCACGCCCACAAAGCTTGTCCCAGTCGACCTTTTCGAGCCCCTCGGCGCTCTCGAGCTCAGAGCAGGCGCTGCGGGGCATCCCCGATTTGCTGCCCCACTCCTCGAGACACTTGTCGGCATCGGTGCGCAGGACGAATCGCACGTATCCGAATCCACGCGACGTGGCTTTGCCTGTGCGATCCCTGCCTGCGCCGGTTGAGATGGCATTGGCCGACGAAGGGCCGGCCCCACCAGGTCCCGAAGCGTTCTTCGTCGCCGCCGAAACCACGAAGGCCGATCGCAGGGGTGCGTACGACGAGAAGATGAGCGACAATTCTGGCGAAGTGAGTGTCGGGGGTAGATTGGTGAGGTACAAAGTGGTCTGTGTAGTCGTCTTGTCCTTCCAGCCTTCGGAGATCTTGGCCTTTTGCTCCGAGTTTTGCTCGTCATTGTCCGGTGTTGTTTCAGCCGCATCAGCACTGTTGATCATAGGTCACATCTCATCAGCCATCTTCGTTCGCTCACGGCATTGTTCGGCGCTAAGATGCTCCCATGATATCGTGGAGGCGGTTTGCACAGCGGAGGCTCGAGCGAAGGTCTAAAATCGACTCGGTACGAGCACTCACTATGCCTTCAGTCCAGCCGCAATGAAGCCTTGCTTGGGTTGGAACGGTTCCGTCTTGGGTCGAGCCTCATGATGTGCTCCGTCGCCTCTTGCTTCGCCACGACTCGAGCCGGACGAAGCCCCTCCGCGACCTCGACTTCCCCGACTTCCCCTGGCGCCTCGTCCTCCGCCGCCGCCGCGACCTCGGTCACCGCTTCGGTGAGATCCACCATCGTGGTGCGGTCGAGATATGTCGTCTCCACCTTGATCGAAATAACGCTGGGGGCCCATGGTGCAGTACGGGCTCGGAGCGATAGCGGTCGAAACAGCTACGAGTGAGCGCGCGCCGTCGTCGTTGAGGCTGCGAAATGTCAACTCGCACGGACCACGTCGCTTCGAGCTTTGAGCACTGGCGCCGGCCTTTCCCGATTGGCCCTCTGAGCTCTGAGAACTGAGCGCTAGTACTGAGCTCTGAGACGCCAGATCGCCAGATCCGATCGCCAAGTTAAATCTGACGGACCTAGCTACCTACTACTAAGGCTACCTATCATTTTAGAGCACCTAGGTAGCTACGTCGTCTCATTTTCGAAACTAGGATTTGTTGTGTTTCAAGCGAGTCTCGGGCGTATTGAATTCCTCAATCGACGGTCCGAGCTCGAGGCGGTTGACATGATCGATGTCCTGGGGCCATCAACTTTAGCGGTGCGGCAAGCCCGTGCTGGCAAAGGTGCTTTCAACTCTCCAAAGCCGCTTGCACAATGATTTTTAGCGAGAGAGGTGATGTCATGTTGCAGCGGGGCCTCGAGAAACCGAAAGGGACCGTGTCGTGACTAACAACTCGGTCACTATTGGAATGTATCAAAGTAAGAAAGAGACATTAAAGTGTGAATAGGGAAGGTGGGCGGGAAGCTTAAAGGACCGAGAGATCGCTTTGCGAGGCGTAGCGATCGGGGATGATAAGTAACAGGGCAACTATGACTGAGGCACGGCGTAGCATACCTTTGCGAGGCGTAGCGCAGGCGTAGCGCAGGCGTTCAACACAATTGAACGAGCGTCCGCGGGAGGTAGCCTATGGGATGCTATGCGTTAGCTTGGTGCGCCCAACTAGGGCGATCCAGGAAAGGGTGGAGATCGTACAGAGAGGTCGCAGAGAACTACTGCAGGGCAAGTGAGCTATGAGTACGTCGTGCAACTAGCCGAGCGTATTCTGAACACTTACCTCGAGCGCGTGGCAGGCGTGCGTGCGTCGACGGTTTCTGGAGAGCAGCGGGCTGCTGTAAGGTCCTGATGAAGGAGACTGCTGAGTGAGCGACGGATCGCTTGGATGAGGATCCAATGTTGGAGGACCAACTGACCCTTGGCAGACGGTGGCAGTGCTGCAGCAGCGAGTTGGTCCCAGAACGTGTCGACGGTGCGGAACCGAGGAGAGGGTAAGCGGTGCGGACGCGAGGCACTCGCAGAGAGGCTGATGGCTCTGAGGAACTCACGGAGAGACCTAGGACGCTGAGCGCTCCGGAGAGACTAGGAAATACGCTGAGCGCTCCGGAGAGGCTAGGAAAATACGCTGAGCGCTCCTGAGAGGCGAGGATCGGCTGACGCTGAGTCAGGACTAGAATGCACGGATGCGCGCTTGAACAATGAGTGTGGAACTCTTACCGCGAAAGCTGAACAGATAAACGGGGTAGCAACAGCTACGCCTGATGCACAAACCCCGGACAACCTATCATCTGCTATTCCTGCAAGTTTTAAATGCTGCCTGCGACTTGCTCAACCCAACTGAGCATGCGCTTCGCGCGGATCTCACAAGTTGGCCGTGGCCATCGCTGTAAGGCTTGGCGGCTTGCTCCCGATTTGCTATAATTGGGGGCCGCCACCCATGTCCAGGGAGTTGCCGGCGAAGCGGAAAAATAAAAAAATAAAAAAGAGAACGAAGGGAAGGAAAAAAGAAAAGAAAAGAGAAAGAAAAAGGAAGGAAATAAAGAAACGAAGGGAAGAAGGGGGAAGAAGGAAAGTTGAACACATGATGTACATATAGTACTCTCTTGTTAATCTGCCCGAATTCGGTATCTTTACACCAACACCCAGTACACGCAAAGATGGTATGCCTAAGCTTGAGAAACATGCTTATAGTCCCGCTCGCAGCCGCCTCACTTCAAAGCATTTTCAAAGCTCGGACAGCAGTGTAAAGAGCAATGAAACAAACAAGCTTTGAACACGTGGATTACAAGATATATCCTTTGCTTTACCAGAAATTGTTTCCACAAAAACTGTGCGAACATCTCACCGTGTTGGAGTTCCAATGCTTAAAGTAAGGCACCGGTCGATTGAGATCGCGGGTTCGGCGAGGCCAATCCGAGCTACCAACGAGTCTCGATTCACCGTTCTTGAGGACCGTTTTGTTGCGCTGGTATCCGTTGGAGCACATCCTGAATAGTGGAATAATTCGTAAATTGAAGGCCGATGAAATATCAAGATACCGAGGATGCCCATGTGAGAAACGCAGGGAAGGATGCCGATCGATACTGATGCCGATAAGGATCAAGCCGAGGTCAGAAGATCTTGTCATATGGTCCGCCGAGCATGAACTCACGCCAGTCCTTCTTCTTGCGAGCTTCATACAAAGGCTGTTGGTAGTGCGAAGTGATGGCACGCTGGATGGCAGGTCGTGGAGCCAATCTGTATCCTCCTTGTGTTCCGATCTTAGTGGTTGCATCGAGTCACGATTTCGTCCCGCCGCAGTTCCAAATCCTCAATCGCCGAGGGAGCACAAGACCCGACATTCTTGCCGTCTGATGCTTGTAAAGTGTGTTCGATTCTTTTAGTAGTAACTAACTTTGTCCGGTGCTCTGCTCACTTGAGAGACGGCGTCCGTTCGGATCTTCGACCATACGGACCGGGTGGGCTCGGTAGAACTAAAGTCGAAGCGAAGAGTAGCTCAAAGTGACCATAGATGCGTTGAACGAGTCGGACTGGGTATCGGAACATGAACGGATTTCTTTCTAGTCACTCCTCTGGGAACGGGGAACACAAAAACGCCGACTTCAGTACATGAGATGGAGCGGCAGGGGGAAACGGGCTAATGGTCGGGGGACGACTCACGGTACCTCTTCTCGAACGGCTCTATTTCATGGCAGATGTTGTGACGATGGATGTAAGCTTAGCAACGGATATCACCGAGACGATCCTTAGTATTCGAGCTGTTACCATTGACCTGTACTTCTTGCGTAGTCCAATGATCATGGTCGACCAACGTTTCGCTCCGACCTGATCCTTATCGGCGACTCCTGAACTTGGCTTATCTGAAGGTATTGCTCAGCGGATATTCCAAGTTTTGCTACTTGCTTCTTTATCGGTCTGATCGTCTTCAAGAAAGCTTTGGGACGTTGGAGGCAGTTGACGACGATGGAACGCGGTGGACGGCGGACCTCGGGAGCCTGACGTCGGTGCGCTCGTGATGCTAGATTAAAGGCGGTCTTGCTCGATCGATGGCTCATGTAGGTTGATGAGCATTGGATTACAGCCCAACTCCGTGTCTTTGTCGACGTAATGTATAAAGCGTGCTTTCAGTGTCTCGCCCAGACGTGCTGTTCACGCCAAATCATTTCGATCGGCTTTGCTGAACGGCATCGGATGGGATCAACAATTGATGGCGAGTCTTGCGGTGACGTGGCAAAATACGTTGTGTTGGCTCGAGGGCCGAAGAAGTGCGGACGTTGGGCATAGATCAAGACACGTAGAGGGCTGAGAAAGAGCTCGATGCGATTGTCGCGCCGCGGGCGACACGTGACTTCTGCTAACTTCCCGTGGGCCAATGCCTTTCTGCCAACTTCCCCCGCGCCTCTGCTAACTTCGCCAAACTTCATGCCTAATCGGGCCGTAAGCGGGCCTCAAGCGCGCGCGCGCGCCTGAAGTTGGCGAAGTTGGCACTTCCTGGACACCGCCAACGCCCCATAATTTGCGGAAAGACGGCGATGAATGGCGCGGCATGCAGCCGGGTTGAGAACGTCGACTCGGAGCTGCCTCTCAGCTGCATCGCGGTTTCATCACTGTACGCATCACCGAGTCGCCTATGCTCGGTTCGAGAGGTAGTATAAGGTATGCGCCTCTGATGTGCATAAAATACAATCTGTCGTTGTTGACCGCTAGGCTAAAAGCAAGTCGTAACTAGAACCCGGCAGTTCTAGCTACTCGGAGGCTACTTATAGGGCTGTTCTGTAAGGCATCCCTTTACAGGTAGCTTTTGCCAATTTTCAGGCTCGTTAGTTCTGTCCGAAAGGTAAGGGAACAGGGGAGGTACCGAGGTAGCGGAGCTTCTCAGGACCGACTCATGATCAGTTTTAGCAGCTGGAATGATTTCGCCTCCCGGCAGCAGAAACAACAGCGTACCGAGCTCAGCAAGAACCTTCGCAAGGTCCTAGTCATCGCCCCTGCTCGGGCTGATATGCTGTTGCTAGTTGCAACTCTCGCTCATTGGGTTGGGGGGGGGGGGGGGTCGCCACCACTGTGGACTCGGAGGAGGGAAGCTCTGCGGATCAGCGGGCTCGGGATCCGACCCTGACGTAGAAACTTGAAGTAAAAATCTGACGTCGGTGCCGCCATCGTCGACGCCATCGACGGAGATCAATCACTCCGAACATCATTAAGCTCGACGCCCCTCCAGGAGGGAGTTGAGCTTAGATCATCATAGCAGTAGTCTGACCCGTCGAGTGCAGATCCATTGAAGCGCAGGTAAGTAAACGCACCAGTACTTGATCCTCCCAGATACCCTGCATTAATTAGAGGATCGCCGTCTCCTACCTCAACAGGAAACTCAGGAGGACTTTCTTTCCGGTCTTTGTACATGTGTCTTAGTCATGTAAAACGTCCTCGAGGCTCGGCCAGTAGTGCCTGCCCACTACTGTCCAGCATCCTGCACAGGTGGTCGAGATTCGAGTCGAATGAGAATCTGAATCTGAATTCCAGCTAGTCTACAAAGTGACTGGCTCAATTTCAAATGCTGCCTGGCGGCGCCGGTCACGCCTCCAGGCGTGCTGCCCCACTGCGCGCGCTCTCGTGGCTGGCGGAGCGTTCCTGAAAGCTTGGCTGTGGGCCTTCGACTCGCTGGCTCCAAAGTTTCCCATCCAAGAGTACCCGACGCCCGAAACTCGTTCGTCTCACTTGTGGTTGACTTTCTACCCCTACATCCCGTTTGCACCGCCCTGTGAAAAACGGGAAAGAAAGGAATCTGCCAAACGTTTGAGCCCGTGCTCACTCTGGCCCGCGCCTCACCACCACGATGCCTTACTTTCAGCTGCCGTGCAAGCAGGTTGAAATCTGGGTGGAGCTCATTTCTGCCTTTGTCGACGCAGCGCCGCTCGCTGCCTCCTGCTCGGGAAGCGGGAGCGGGAACGCCGTCCCCAGCGCCTTGACCTCGAGACCCACGGCGGTGGAGCACCAGCACCAGCGCCAATCGCAGTCAACCTCGAACGTTTCTCTGGGGTCTGACTCTGATCAAGCACCACCACTACCTCCCAAAGACCATCAACCCATCGCCTCAGGCTCGACCTCCTCGAGCCAGGTTGCGGCGGCGGCTCCTCGCCCAACCCACGGTTTCGACCTTACCAAGCCCGTCCTTGTCGTGATTTCGCCAATCATCTCCCTCTCGGCGAGCGCGATCCCGCAGATCCAGGACGAGCAGATTCGCTCGAGCTTCAATGTTGTTTCGATCGATCCGAGATCCCATGGACGATCCAGGGGTGCAATCAAGTCGACCTATGACAGGTGGACCGCCGCTGCAGATGTCGCCTGTGTCATGGAGGCTTTGCAGCTGCCGCGGTCCCACGTCTATGCCCCGAGCTCGCCGTGCTTCCAGATCGCGCTCAACCTCGCCATTTTGTTTCCCGAACTTGTGAGTTGTAACAGTGGATCGTCTATCGTCATGAGATTCTACTTGCTCATATCTTAGAATGTACCGCCCGCAGGTCTTGAGTCTCTCTTTCGCCGCCGTCACCGGGCTCTACGCCTTGCCGAAAAGCTTGCCTCAAACGCTCGACCTCGAGCAGAGCTGGCAATGCCCTCTGGATCCTGAAGAATTTGAAGAAGCCCTCGGAGGACTGGGTATGTCTTACTTCACACACGCCCCATAAATACGGTCTGGAGGCGATTGCTTCCGGTAGTCGGCGGAGCCAGCGTACTGACTTGCTCGTCTCCATCCCCCCCCCCCCCGTCCGTCCACAGAGCACATCCTCTTTTCTGCCTGCGATGGTCCAGAGATGGTCAAGATTGTCGACAAGACGATGGGTGTAATCTCGAGGGTGCGTCTCATCCGGGTGCACAGCCTGAACAGCTGGATGACCTCCTCTGACACCCGTGTTGCCATCTACCAGAGGTACAACCAGTACAAGGCGGCTCGCACTTTTGAGGTTTGTCGCGGAAACCAGTACACACCTCAACCCTCTGCTCTTGGTCCAGCTTCGGTGCGAGTACCTGTGCTCATCATGCACGGGACAAAGGACCTCACAAGCTCCATGGAGGAGGCCCACGAAGTGCAACAAGCGTTGACTCAGGCCAAAGTCGAGTTCCACGAGATCGAAGGTGGACCCAACATGCTCTATTTGACACACGCGGAAGAGGCCACCACACTGCTCCGATCGTTCTTGACGCGCCACACCTCTAGCGTCTATGGCACCGACTTTGTTGTGAGCGCCTCGTCCCCTCCTGCAGCGGTCAACTTCGACCGAGCACTGCTGCGCGCCGCAAAATTGTCCAGCAACTCGCGCGTCAAGCGTCGCGAACCGCGGATACCTGACTCGTTCTCACTCGTCTCAGCGACCGCCAAGGATGAATCGACGAGGCAGATCGATCGTCTACAGAAGCGAGCGCAGGCTTTACGATTTGTCATCCCCGGAACAGAGGATCCCGAGCCGTGGGATGCCAACTATACCCAGAAGCGGCCTTGGAAGTGAGCGTTCTTCCGGACTCAAATAAAGTCAGAGCTGAACTGAGTGCTCTCTTTGTCTTGTCACCTCAGATGGTCCCGGCGCCACGTTTACACTGATCCCGCCGGCGGTGTCCGAACGTCAGTCGCTTCGGAGATCGAGGTCCAGGTCGCTGTCCAACAGGCTCGAGAAGAACACCGAATAGGTGGATCGTCGAGCCATAGCTTTGATGAGCGGGAAAGCGATGATGGCAGAAAACCGTCGGACATGGTTCAAACCCCCGAGTCGCACAGCGCCTGTCCTCATTTCCAAGGCTGCTTTGTCCCCACGCGAGCGGGAGGAGATGGGGGATTGGATTGCTCGGCCAGGTAGCTCGTTTGTTGAAGTCCGAATTGGCCGAGTTGCCTCTTTGCTGTGCATTTGTATCATTTGCCGTACCTTGCCAGCATTGTTAGTTTTTGTCAGTCCCACATGTTGTGGTTTGTTTTGGTTTTGACAATCCTTACCATTTTTAGCTTTTGTCAGTCCCACATGTTGTGGTTTGTTTTGGTCTTGACAATCCTTACTACCCACTTTTGTAGTACTCGCTCGGTCGGCACGAGATGAAGTTTACAGAAAGAATTGCAATTTTTACTCTTTTTTCCTGACTCCAAATTAACGTACACTTCCAAGCGGTGGATGATTGATCGTGACTCCGAGTCGGCATTTGGGATGACCAGTGCCGCTCGGACCTCTTGTGCGCGAGTCACGGGTCAAGGTAGGCGCGACATCTGATGCTCGCCCTTGCTCTGTGCCCTATGCCTTGGCGCATGCCCTCCACCGCTCATGGCGCAGAAACGTCCCATCGAGCAGATCACCATCGACGATAGTGATGATGAAGGCGTCAACAACCAACAAGTCCTTAGCGCTGTGAACGTTGCTCGAGGAAGTGACGATGTGGAGCTCCAGGACGAGCTAGAGGAGACTGAGCAACAACAGCTGGCCCAAGCCATCGCTTTGTCCTTGCTAGATACGACAGTTGTGAATCCGCACACAGCTGCACCCGGTGAGTAGACCCTTACTGCGGGGGAAACTGGACACTTGAAGTTTTCTCCGGTTGACATACGCGACCCCCGCGCGTCGACGGTTCGTTAGCGAGCGCAAGCCAAAAGCCACCTTTGACCGATAGGCAGTTGGATGAAAAAGCTCGACTCGAACGACAAAGAGAGTGGGAGAAGAAACATAATGCATCAAATGGTCGCATTCGTGCTGCAGGGCCGTCACCTATCGCGGCTCCCGCGCCGCCTGCACCGAAGCGCTCGCGTCCCAATGTTGTCACCTTCTCCGATCTACCACGTAATAATGTCCCGAATATACCATCCAATGCTACAGCATCGACTTCGCGAACTTTTATACCGCCCGTCGAGACAACTAGGAAGCAGTCCAACCGATTTTGGGAAGGTGCGATCCGTCGCGTACACAATGTACTTGCGCAGCCCGACACCTTTGGCGAAAGCTTCACCTTTGCGCAACTGGTTGCCGCCGACCAAAAGCTCGAGATGGCGATCGTGGGGTCGTACTGCCTTGAACTCGAATGGGTCTGCTCGCACTTCAAAGCAGACACGCCAGTGATGCTCTTCAGAGCACGACATTCCGACGATCATCCTGCGCGCTATCAAAAGGTCGACGACTTGATCAAGCCCCAGACATTCCTCATCTTGCCGGAGGAGAGATCGCTTCCAGGCCCCTGGAAGGGAACGATGCATACCAAGTTGCTGATGTTTTACTACAAGTCTTTTTGTCGGATCGTCATCCCTACTGCGAATTGTGTCGAACATGATTGGAGTATTATCGACAATGCGTTTTATGTTCACGATTTCCCGGTACTCCAAGACACGCCTAATACGTCAAGGTCCCCGGAACACAACCCGACTCATACCCCGTTCTCTCGTGGGCTGTTGGAAGTTATGTTGAGTATGTTGGCCAGGGTGAAACGACACTTGCTGAGCGATTCAGCACCTGACAGTGGCAATTGGTGTTTTGCAGGCCTAGGCCTCACGAAGAAGTTCACGACCCCTTACCGACACTTCGACTTTTCCTCTTCCGCCGAAGTACGCTTGATAGCGACAACCCAAGGCGTGTGGAAGGGATTCGACAAGATGGAACAGGGAGGTGGCGGTCTTTGCGCGCTTGCAAAAGCGGTACAAGAGATCACGAGTCCGTCGCCAGGGTCGCGCTGGATGATCGAGTACCAGGGGTCCTCGATGAGTAAATGCTCGGACAACTGGCTCGCTCAGTTTTACGGCGCCGCGGCGGGTATCAGACCTCGCGCCTGGTTTCGACCCAATATCAAGAGGCCTGCTGCTCTTCCTGCCAACACTGCGGATTTGCCGGTCAAGATCGTGTATCCGACAATGGACGAGATCCGCAATTCTCACTTAGGCGAGCCCGGAGGAGGTACAATTTTTTGTCGACGCGACATGTGGCAGAGCGCTAGCAGGGGTTTCGCTAGCCTCTTCCACAGGGGTCAGAGCAAGAGGGATAGAGTCGCTGCTCACACCAAAACAAGTCAGTCGAGGCTATACTGGGCATCGTGACCCTCAGATCGTGACCATCTGATCCGACCCACCATGTTCTCGCACCAGTGGTCGCTCTGCGCAAACCGCCCCGAGGAGCCTCTGCTGCTCCTTGTCCGCCCTCTTACAAGCACGAAGGCTATATTTACGTCGGATCGCACAACTTGTAGGTTTACGAGCAATTTCAGCGATCGAAGGTGTGCCCTGATGCCCACACCCTAACCCTTGCCCAGCGGTCCATCAGCATGGGGTCAGCTCGAGCACAGTAGTGACACCAAGGAGCCGCAACTCAAGTGCAACAAGTAGGTGTAGAGTAATCATACATTATTTTTAGGCGACGATTCCTCACTGACGGTCGAACTTGCTTCATTGAAGCTACGAGCTTGGAGTCTTGGTTCCTAGTCAGTCCAATGAACAGACACCAGCGTTCGTCATCGTCGACGCCCTGACTAAGTCCTTTCCTTGAGTCTTTGCAGTCCGTGGCGACTCGGATGCTGAACTCGAAGCCAAAGCTTCAGAGATAGCCACGTATCGCAGGCCACTCATACCGGTGAGTTCGCTCTTTCTTGTAAAGTGGGGATGCACCGGGGGGGGGGGGGGGGCAATTCGGTACCTCTGCACGGGGGGGGGGGGAGGGGTGGGGGGGCAATTCGGTACCTCAAGATGGGCAACTTGTGCTGACAGGCTTCGTTTTGCACTACCCTTGGGATGACTATCCGTCACTTTGCATGCAGTATGGTCCGAGGGACGAGCCCTGGATACAAGTTCCGCTAGATTGATGATGTTTGTGTCATGGCATTCGCATTGATAGTTTTAGTCGCCGCCCATAGGCATTGCAAAGCTCGTCTGCTTTGTGATTATGTTGCGAGTGGGCTATCACGATACACTCACGATTGAGGGAAGGGCAAGGTCGAGATTCGCCTTTTTGAGGTGTAGACAATCATCAGGACAATTTTAGAGGTCCCGGGAGTTTAAAACCGCACAAAGAGGAGCCGGCACCGGCCGCCGAGCCCCAAGGGCGGGCCTCTGTCGACCAGCACGGATGCAAACCACCGACATCGAGCGCTTTCACGGCTGTTCGCCAGCTCGCTGTCTCATATTGGGGCCGATTTATTCTCATTTGAGTAGGCAGCACTCAGGAACCCAAGCAAATTAAGCTGCCCGGCCGGCGGAGAACGTATAAACTGGCCGATGACCGATCACGGCCGTGCCGACGCCTGTCTCGGCTGCCTTTTCGGCACGCGGCCAAACGTGATTCGTCAGGCCTGGATCAGGCGCCCACGACAGCGTGGGCCCAGCGCCTTCACGCGGCGAGTTGTCCGAACACACACTGCATTTGTCGGCTTTCGGCTTTCGTGGACGGGTCGGGCGCGTAAACGTCTGCCTTGAACCTTAACCCAATCTTGCAGCTCAGTGAACGCTCGTATCTGAACCGTCTTTGTCTGTCTTGTTGTTGGACCGCCCCTCTTTCCCGAGTTCCGCCTCGCTCCGACGCCGGCCCTTTGTCGTGCCTCATCGATCCTCATCCCCTATTTGATTTCCGCGAGCTCTCTCCTCTCGCGATCGGCGATCAAGGCCACCGAAATTGTGGAGATGGCCGCGGTCGCGCCGCCTTCGTCGATACCACTCGACGTCTCGACTCCACCATCATCCATGTCGACCGCATTTCAAGGGGATGCTACAACCGGAACCAACTCCCCCACACCGACGGTGACCCACATGATTACGGCCAGCTCGACCACGAAGCAGGACCTTTCGCAGCCCGCGGAGCCGGCAGCAAGTGAAGGTGGTAACGAAGGCGGAGCAAAAGCATGGAAGGACGCGGTGCACGTCGTGCCCAAGAACAATCTATGGATCGTATTTCCCGGGTATGTGGGATTACCGGACGTTTGCTCTCTTCGACGCCTCGACATTCGAGTTACTGATGCCTTTGGATCTGCCGACATTCTCAACTGTTTAGGCTGAGTACGTGGGCATGATCTCGCTCTGGTCCGGCCGACGACCCGCGGCGCCGCTACCAGCGCCAAGGTCGGGGCAAGCACGCAACGGCCTCTGCGTGGGAGAAGGGAGCTCAAGTATGGGCACTGACGCGTCTCGAGTGGCTTTCTTCGCACAGTGCTTACCGTATTCTTGGCTGCCCTCGACCAGACAATGTAAGTCGATAGCTGCCGACGCGGTAGTCTTCCGGTTCTCCGGGGTCTTTGGGAGATGCAACGGCTCGGCCAAGAAACGCTTCTGACCACTCCCTTATTTCAATCAACAGTGTGTCGACTGCGTTACCCACTATCTCGAGAGAGCTCGGAGGCTCATCCCGGGCCTATGCATGGGTCGGCACGGGTAGGTCTTGTCTTGAACCTCGGCCGCGGTCAAGATCTGTACTGACAAAGTTGCCCTCCACCTGCTCTCAGCCTACTTCCTGACCTCGACATCCTTGTCGCCATTCTATGCAAGTTGCGGCGGCTCTTTCTTAAACTAGATCTGATCCCATCAGCTCACACAAAGGGTCTCCCCTTTACAGGGCAAAGCGGCAGTAATCTTTGGACGAAAAATCGTGTTCTACACGGTCATAGTCATCTTCCTCTTTGGATCTGCGATGTGCGGGGCGGCACAAAACATGACATGGCTCTGCGTCTGTCGAGGCGTTCAGGGAGTGGGAGGAGGCGGTATCATCCAGCTTACGCAGATCTGCGTCGCCGATATCATCCCGCTCCGTGATCGGTCAAAATACTCGGGCTTCCTGGGCACAACGTGGGGGATTGCGGCCGTCCTCGGTCCGCTCGTCGGTGGAATTTTCACCGACACGGTGTCGTGGAGATGGGTGTTCTTCATCAACCTGCCAACAGGAGGCATCGCATTGCTTGTGCTCATCTTTTACCTGAACCTCAACCCTCACAAAACGGCACCTCTCGCCGACCTCGTGCGGACCTTTGATTTCCTCGGCCTGGGTCTCATCGTCGGCGGCCTCATCCTGTTGCTCGTTGGATTTTCGTCTGGCGAAGTGTCATGGAAGTCGGCACAGACGATCGCGCTGCTCCTTGTCGGTGGAGTCATGCTCTGTATCGCCGGATTCGTCGAAACCCACACCCAACGGTCGCCTATCATCCCCGCGCGACTGTTCCATACCCGCACTACGGCCGTCATCCTCATCTCGGCATTCGCACAAGCTTACGTCTTCTTGGCGATCAGCTTCTATCTTCCCGTCTATTTCCAAAGCCGAGGCTCGAATGCGCTCGAGAGTGGTCTGAGGCTGATGCCGTTCTCGGTCCTCGGCGCGATCATTTCAATCGGCAGCGGTTTCGTCATTAACAAGACCGGCCGCGTCAAAGAGTCAATCATATTCGGGTTTTTTATTTTCACCATCGGTACTGCCCTTCTTGCAACCCTGACAGAGACGTCAAATCTGTGAGTGGGCGTCAGGAGGTCAGAGTCTGAAACCGCGCCAGTCAACTCTCATTCACCAATTTTCCCTCCCGCTTTTGTAGAGGAAAGCAAATTGGATACCAACTCATTGCGGCTTGTGGAGTCGGGTTCTTATTTCAAAGCGCGTACACAGGTGGTCAGTTGAGCAGGTAAATGATTTAGAAGACGGTGGGTGCATCGCTGACGCTTATTCGTGCGGGTTCTTCTACTCTAGTGCAAGCGTCTGTAGCCATCGAGGACATGCCGACAGCAACCTCGACGGTCGGACTTATTCGGTCTCTTGGCGGCACGGTCGGGATCTCCGTTAGTGGTGCACTGTACGCCTCACAACTGCGATCACGATTGGCGGCGATTCCGAACTACACCGGCACCTCCGCAAGCCAAGGCGACCTTTCTTCGCTCGCCTTTATTGAGCCCCCAGAGTTGAAAGCTCAGGTGCTTCATGCTTACGCCAGGGCTATTAACAGTCCTTGGATCGTCGGTGCCCCTTTGCTTTTTGTGAGGCGCTTGCATTAGGCTTCGCGTGTGCTCTCATGATTTATTAGCTGACCCTCCTACTTTGAATATTGCGTCCCCTAGATATCTACCATTCTCGTCTGCTTCCAAAAGCACTATTCGCTTGAACGAAAGTCGGTCAGCGGAAATGGGAAAAAGACCAGAGTCGACGAGGACGCTGAGAAAGTGGAGAAGAATACGGCCACGAAGAGTGACGCGGTAGTTGACGGAGAGACACTGTCCGCCTCTCCGTTACCGTCGGAGGAAGAGGTCGGAGATGATTCTCGGAAGGACGAGGACGCAGCCGGGCCGCGGGGTGAGAAGAACGTATAAGGCTCCTTATGGGTGCAACAAGACGTGTAACCATGTAAAAAATCGTAATAAACCCCTCTATCCAGTAATTAGTGCCATCAAGAACTTTCGGTGTCTGTTCTCCGGGCCTTCGAGTGCATTGAACTTCTGCGCGGCAATCTAGGGAGTAGCAGGGGTCTAAAATCACTCTCTTGCCAGAGGGACGGCACGCCGTGCAGCTACTGCCAGTGTGACTCCGAGTCGTCCTTCGTAGACAGTCGATCCCAGCCTCACAATAAATATGCCCATTAGTGATGCAATCCGATTGTTTTCGGATTCCGATGCCAACGAGAACAATCTGGCAGAGACCGTGCAGTGACTTCTGCGACTTGCAATTGGTCGGCTTGGCGGGCACTGATAGCCCAGGCGACCAAGCGGGCCCTGGCTGACGCAGGCGCGTCGTCGATTGAGTGCAACAGAGTGCAACCACGTCCAACCGGTGACAAGCCTGAACATTCGCGCGGCTCTTTGCATTTACGCACGCGGCTCTGTTGCTCTACATCTCGCCTGCTGTCACGCAAGAACCACAGCCTTTTGGATTTAGATTGTATCATAACGCATCCCTGCATCGTCGCTGCAGCGCTTGGTCCTTGGATCGCCACCCGTTAGTCGCGTCGACACGCGTCCCGTCGATTGAGCTAGAGCCTCCGCAACCCGCATCCTGCAGGCTGACCCAAACACCGCTCTGTAGGCAGTTTCCCCGTTATGGTGACGCTTTCGTCAAACCGAATCGACACCAACAACCTCGATCGTCGCGGTCCAAGTGCGGATATTGCGCCTTCCTCGCCACGACAGCGCGGTCGATTCCTGGGCTCGAGCAGCCAGGGCCAGCAGGGTCATGTCGCCGTGAGCATTGGTGATGACGATCGCAAGACGCTTGTAGGGAAGGCAGCAGCAGCATCGGCTTATGGCTTGGGCCCAAGAGCGACCAACTCGCTGGCGGCGTCCGCCAAGAGTCGTGGCAGGGGGCGGTTAAGGATTGTACTGTTCGCTTCCGCCGTGTTGGGGGTGTGGTGGTGGACTCGCAGCGGGGGTACCGACAGCGATTCGAGGCCGAGTCTTGTCAACAATAACTCGCCATTGTCGAGACCAGACGGATCTCTTGCGAACGAGAAGGTTCTGATGGCGGACGAGGTGGTGCGGCTAAACGGCGACCCGGTGCCGTCAAATTCTGATCCCGAACAACCCAGAGTCTTCGGCCGGCCCAAGCCGAAACCGAAAACAAAGAAGCGGCCACCAAGGAAACCGCTGACCCCGACAAAACCAGGTTCGTCGGTCATCGACGTCGACGTTGCACCGCCACCACTCGCCGAGACCTTGATCGACCCGGCACCGCCCATCGATCGCTACCTCGCGTACTCGCCGCATTCCGGCTACCATAATCAGCGCATCTCCCTCGAGAACGCCTTGACTATCGCCTACATGCTCAAACGAACCTTGCTCGTCCCTCCGGCCTGTCTTGGTCTTGCAATTCCCTACATCTCTTTCGACAAACTCGATCGACGGTTGGCGATGGCGAGTAAGACCGGCCTGGACCATTGCAAAGACTTTGGAGACGGTGACTCCGAGGATCTGATACCCAAAGAGTGCATCGGGTACTTTAGCTGGACGCAGCTCGGGTGGGACTTTATCGTTGACTTGAACGGCGCCAGGAAACTTGTCCCTATGAAGGAGCGATGGGATGCGACCGACGCATGGCTGACAAAGGAGCTGAACCTGAGCGGCAAACCCGGCGTCGACCGATATGACCTCAAGGACGACATGCTGTACCAATTCCGCTACTACGACTCGTCGATTGACACGGAGCCGCTCGACAAGTTCGAAAACCGCGTTGATGTCTTGAAACTCGCTCGCGACACGCGCGATTACAAGCTCGTCAACCTCGGCACCTTGTTCGGCACGTCGCGCGTTCGAGCGACGACAGACGAAGCGTACGAGGCGCGTTCTGCTTTCCGGCAAGCAACCGTTTTCAAGAATGCATTGCTGGATGAGATTACCGAAACAGTGCGCGATCAACTGGGTGGACCGGGCAAGTACTATGGCTTGCACCTGCGCGTCGGCGACGGGATTTTCCAAAAGAGCGCGGCTGCCAACATGGCCGGGGTGTGGCAGAACTTGTGCGCGGTCAAGATGAAGCAGCCCCAGGAACTTTGCGATCAGATCGCAAAACGCTACCGAGATGGTGCGACATTGCGGGCTCGAGCTCAGATCCCGGACAAGCGCGACCCCAAGATCGCAACCTGGTTCAACTCGACCCCATCCAAGCCGCCCAACACGCCGCTGACGAAACGCAGGAACTCACACGCTCAGCGTCCGGGAGCCTACACGCACACTCCTCTACCCAAGATACCTGTAATCCGATCGCGAGAGGACTCACTCCTCGACCCGAGCTTGACATGTCGCGGGCCCTTCTACGTGGCCGAAGAGATGCTGCCGTTTAACGCCCCTCTCTTCATTGCGACGGACTCTAAGCAGCCTACGGAAGATGCAAACTTGGGCTTGTTCTTCGCTACTTTCCCGTGCACTTTCGTTCTGAACGACTTCTCCTCCGTTTCCGAGGTCAGCCGCAACCCTGTCGCGGCGTTCAACGAATTGTCGGGGCTGCGGAATCGGTACGACAAAGTCCCGTTGGCCCAATTCATGTATCCGCAGCTCGATGCCCAGATTGCGGCGTACGGTTGCAAGCTTGTTGGAACACCTCAGAGCACGTACAGTCGTTTTGCCGTCGACGTCATGCATCAAGTGTATCAGTAGGTTGATTTTCCCTCGAGTGATCTGAAGCGTCTGACTGAGAGCTGACCACTGTGACCTCATTTCGCTTTTTGCAGTGGGTGGCCGATCATCGAGCGAGGTTGATGACAGGGAATTATGCCGAGGAAGCCTTGGTAGAGTGAACTTTATTTTGCCGTGTAATTATCATGTGTGCGTGTCGAGCTTTCCTGGACAGTTCCTTGTGCGCGGAAGGGATGGCAACGGGTCGCTTCGCTTCGACGATCGATGATCGGCGATCTTGGCAACCCGATCGCGCCCGGGCCTCGAGCCGCTCGCCCGGCGGAGAGTTTTGCTTCGACTTCGATCTTCCTTGCACCATGACCTTGGCATTGACGGCGAGGTTCCTCCCAGCTCCTTGCTTCGTTACACGAAGATCATGCGTCAACACGCTTGTAAGTGGTTAGAGCCCACTCTCCTGTCCCTTGCTCTCTATTAGAGTCGCCTACGAGCTTGACCGACGAGACTTGCCGCTCACCAAAGACTCGATCGCATTGGTCTTACGCTTGTAGCTTTGACTCCTCCCCGACGCTCGGAGGAACCACCTCCTGGCTACTCTGTCTTTCCTCCCTTGGCCTCCCCATCTCGCTCGACCACTCGTGGGGCGCGACTGATGTCATCATCACGCTCGATGCTCAACCTCCGAGCGACTACGTCAGACGGTGACTCCTCGACTCATGCATTGCCTCAGTCGAGTGTTCCTCCCAGTCCTTGGCTGCCTGCAACATTCACGCCCAGCAGTTCTCCCGTGACTGGTTCGACGTCCAAGTCTCGTCCTCTTCTAAGTATACCGACCTTCTTCACTCGTGCGAAAGCGACCCATCGTCAAGAATCTCGACCTGCTCTGATGTCCCTCGGCCAGATCGTGGACCCCTACCCTGTCGTGCTCACTGGCGAATCGGTCACGGTCGCACGTCGACCTCGGTCGAGTAGCTTGTCACACACTCCCTCCCAACGTGCTCATGCCATGCCGACCTCAGCACTTCCATCGTCGCCGAGGGTACCGCAACGCTGGATCTCGACTCCCGAGCCACGCTTCTCGACAGCCCTGGTCGAAGCCGATCCATTCCGCTCGTCGCACGAGGAGACAAGGAGTTGCTCTATTTCGTCTCATTCGAACAAATACCGTCCAGTGAGACACCACAACGGTAGTTCACCAGCTGTGTCTGCTCCCGTGACCCCCTCCGTCTTGAGCTCGCCATCGCCTTCATCGATCGTGCACGCGCGTCGCGACAAACACAGATACCCTGCCAACCAAGAGCACAGCTCTCGTTCTTTTCTCAACAGCAACGTGTCCGAGCCCGTGATGCCTCGACCCCGATCTACGACCAAGCACGCTCGCATGCCCCTCGCTTGCCGTGCGGGGAGCCACACGTCCTCCAACTCGAGCTCGTCCAGCTCGCCAGTCCGTTCATCGACCGAGTCCACCACCAAGTCGACCAGGTCTGAATCGAGCATCTCATCTTGGAGCTCAAATAGTCCCTCGAAGCATCTCCAAGGCAGCTCTATCTCGAAAAGGCTCAAGCGAAGGGGTGTGGTGCTCGACGTGGAGGCGGGGGATGAACCCCTGTCATCACCCGAGCTGACGACAATCTCGCTCAGTTCAACTCCACGCGCGTCTCCCGATACACCTGGTTTTCAACGAGTTTTATCGGCCATGACCGGACAAGACGGTGTTCTTGCGAACGAAGACTTTTTTGCTTTCTCCTCGGCCACCCGTCAGCGCAGTTCGTCCGTTCCGGCCCCGTCAGGCTTGGCGGTCAACACGCAACCGGTACGCCCCATCCCATCTCCACGATCTGAACGCATACAGTAGCTAACAGAAGCTTCCCTTTTTCTGGGCAGATTGTCATCGTTCCGGAGCACAAGCAGCGTCTGGCTCCCCCATTTCCAATCGGCCGACCTTTGCTTGCGCAGCTCCAACCGCGCGACGTCACGGGCTCATTCGCGTCGACAATCAGTACGACGAGCACCGAGGCTGATCTCAAAACCGCTCGGGTGGTTCATGCCCGAGTCGAATCGACGGTGCGTGCCTCAATGGCGGTCATCTCGGGAACCTCACCGATCCGCGGACCGAAGAAGCCAATCGCCAGAATTGTGTTCGTTGACCAAAGTCCCTCATCCCTTGAGGACTGTACACCCGAGGAGCTGATGACCAAGATTTATCAGCTTGAGGAGCAGAAAAGAGCTTTGGAGGCCGCTCTGGAGGGTATGCGAGTCAATTGCCAGTGAGGCTGGACCGTTCACTGGAGCGCGCTGAAGGTACTAAATAGACTGGCAAAATGTGTGCATGTTGTCTGTTGTCTCTTATCACTCTTTCAATCTTATATCCAAGATCAAGCTGGTTTAGCTAGTGGGTTTGTCCTGAAGTGGTATGAATCTGTATCTGTCTGACGCTGCCCTCTTAAGGCAATGACGAAGTTAAGAATACCTCAGCTGCCGAAACCGCCGGCCAATTCGTTGCATCACGTGACAGTTCAACGTGAGGCCTGAGATTGCGAACCCCTGGCAGTGTCTTACCAACCTTCCTTTATCGCCTCCGACAGCAACACCGTTACTACATACTCTCAAGTCATCCAACACTTCATCACCTAACATTGGTCGTGAGGCCTTTACTCGTAACTCAAGTACCTACACTCCACATGGCGCAGGCTGGGTCTTCGCAGCCCACCTCGGCCACGACGACG
Organism: Microbotryum lychnidis-dioicae p1A1 Lamole; assembly: GCA_001244265.2. NCBI lineage: Eukaryota > Fungi > Basidiomycota > Microbotryomycetes > Microbotryales > Microbotryaceae > Microbotryum > Microbotryum lychnidis-dioicae. The sequence continues at coordinate 1,320,452 of CDLV01000009.1, read as the reverse complement.
ACGACGACGACGACGACGGAAACAGCCAGTGAACCGGCAAAGAAGCTTTCGAACACCGCGAGAGACAGGCTCAGTCACCGTCGTACACCATTTGGTAACTATCATCAGTACTGTACGTCTTGCACTTTGGGACACAGCTCCATTCCCCAGTGAACTCGCTTGAATTGGCTGTTCGCTCCGCGCCTTGGGCATGTCGTGCCAGTCATCGGTCCAGTAGAAAGAAGCCTGTGCAGTTTTTCTGTGAACTGATCGAGTTCTCGTGCTTTGACAGACTCCCATCGCGCTCAAGTAACGCCCGACGCTCGCCTTTCGCTCCTTCCTCGTTCGCTCTTCTCCAACCAACGGATCCTCGACCTTGGCTGCAATGCTGGAAAGCTCACTCTCGAAAGTCTGACTTATTTGGGTGCAACAAAAGCCATCGGAATCGACATAGACCCATTCCTCATCGAACAGGCCCGTAGTGCCGAAGCCGAGATACGTCGAGAAAATCCCACCGAACAGGGGCTCAACGTCGAATGGCGATGTCAGGACTTTATGGCCCCCGACTTCCAGTTCGAGAAGAGCGATGCCGATACGATCCTACTCCTCAGCATCACCAAATGGCTCCATCTCAACCACGGCGATGCCGCGCTACGCAGACTTTTCAAGGCACTTTACGAAGCACTACCTTCTGGAGCAGAGGAAAATGGTCACGGAGGCGTGTTGGTGGTCGAGCCTCAGGAGAAAAGTAATTATCAATCAGCGGCGAGGAAGAACAAAGTGGGTAGAGTGAGATTGACATGTCGACTTAGGGGACACACTGCGATCTCGCTATCTCGTTGACCTCTGCGGCTCGTGCAGGATCTGAAGCCGATGTTCAAGACGCTGGAGATGTGGCCGCCTTTCATTGCAGAGCTCGAGAGTGTAGGATTTCGACTGGAAGATACGATCGAGAGGAAAGAAGTATGTCTGCTTGAAGCTTCCAGCGTTTGATCATGTTCCCACGCTAACTCGCTAGGTCCATTTATTAGGGTGGTTTCTCGCGACCGCTAATGGTTTGGAGGAAGTGACGCGAGACGATAGTGGTATCTTGCCATTGATTTGAAATGTTGTAATGAATAGGTCAAGCTTGGATACGTCGCGCCTGGTCGATCATGTGGGGGCGAACCTGAGCGTTCGGAGGCATGCAGGGAGCTTGCTCAAGTCGCTCCCTCATCTTTGGTCGGGGCAGGAGCTGTTTCGTTCCCCGAAGGTTCTTCGCTTCCCTTCCTTCTTGTCCCGCCCATTGTGAGTACTGGAGTGACCCACTGCAACAATCCTTCTCGCGACTTTTTGAGCTCGACCTGCTCCATGACGAGCGCTGATTTGACCGTAAGCATGTTCGTCCGAAGTCTTTCTGCACGAGCATGCTGGTTGCTAAACGGTGCGTTTGGGGAAGGTGTTAGTGGAACAGCACCTGTCTTTCAGGAGGAGCAGATGCTCTCGGACTATAGCCAACTCACACCTTGAGCTCAATGACGTTTTGGATCAACTTGCCTGCGCGGACTGCCAGCTCTTTACCTTTCTCTCGCCATTGTTCATCTGTCATGGTGCGCTCATCCACTTCAACGTTCTGTTCTTCCATCGTGCGAACGCGAGTGCGCGCGCGATCGAGGTAAGGGCTGGCCCCCGGGAAGATTGAGGGGGTCGGACACAGGGGATCGAGTGTGACCGAGGACCAAGTCTGCCAGGAACGAGAGAAAACTTCAGAACAGCCAATCGGCGCGAGTCTTTGTACAGCCACCGCTTACCTCGTGTAGCTCCGTCCGAGGTCGCTTCAAATCACGCTCGTACTCTACCGACGAGCGTGAATCCATCTGCGATCCTGCGCCGGAGGATGCGTCAGGGTGCGCTTGACTTTCATCACCCGCTTCCTGAAGTACTGGGGAGAGCGAGTTCCTGAACAGTCCTTCGTCTTCACTGTATGTTCTTCCGTCATGGTCGCGCTCCTCGTGGTGGTGCTCCGTCACGAAGCCTTCTTGAGTGACAACAGGCTGTGACTGCGCAATATCGCTGAACTCTGCGTCGGACCCATAGGTGCCTGGCGGAGAACTGTTCAGCGACAATATCGCTTCACCATCGCCCGCTTCGGCTTCATCCCCATTATGTCGAAGATTGTTGGCATTTGCAGTAGTCGATTCTGAAGCTACGGCCTTGGTCGACGTCGTGACCCGCGCAGCCGAGTCGAACGATGGACCGGGGTCGTCGACTTCGGCTTGGCTCGAGGACACTTGTGAAGTGATGTTCTTGTATAAAAATACGCTTAAGTCTTGCTCGTCGACGTCTTGGCTGGAGCGAGTGCCCGGTGCATGGGTAGGGTGGCTCGCGGAGGCTCCTCCGGTACGAGAAGAGCGAACGGATCGAGCCGAACGTCGAACATTGGCTTTCGAGGGTGTTACAAAGGTCTCATTCAAAGCCGAGTCGGATCCGAATGCAGGAATTTTGCTATCCCCAGGTACGAATCTTCCCCTCACCCCTCCTGACGGTGTGGCGAAGCGAGGAGGTTCCGCCCTCGCCTTCGGAGAGGAGCTCTGAACAGGCGCGCATGGGGGCGTCGAGGTTAGCGACCTCTTGGATGTTGAGCCCGGTCCTTTCGTGTTTGTCTTGAAAGCGGTTTTCCTGGATGCTTGCTGGTGAGGTAACGCAAAGACTCCGTCCTGAGTGGTACGACGTGGTGCTGCAGGGGCGCTCTCGGCTGGTGTACCCTCGCGGTCGCAAACAAGCTCGAGCGCTCTTGACGTGTCCATGGCGTTGAACTAATCTAGTCTGTGCTACCTGGGTAAGCTGACTCGTCAGTAGCTATTTCGATCACGCTAGTGCGCGTCCGCGGCCATTGCTCAAGCGAACAACTGCGGAAATCCTCGTTGGAAGCCCTCGTCGGTATCCGCAGTAGGCCGCTTTGGTGCGACGTAGCGGTGGCGCTACACTCACTCTACAAGATGGGGTATGCTTGGTCCGTCAATGTGTACAGAAGTTGAATCGAGCTTGAGCGTCGTTTCGTGTTTTGGAGTCAGAGTATCAGGTGGTCGCACGAAGACGGAGCAAGCGACCGCCGGGGAGGAGCCAGGTCAGCGATTGCGATTGGCCTCCTCTCCATCGCAATGACCATATCGGCCGAAGCTTTGCTGCAGCGCGCGCATTTCACCCCACTGGCCAGAACAGGCAACACCCTCATATTCATTCCTTAACTGGTGCTACAGAATATTTAAAATGTCGTTAATCATAGTCGTTGAAACTCATTATTGTGATTTCGTGCTGTCCTTGGCCAAGCGTGCCTCCTCACGTTCCTCCTCGAGTAAAAGCTCCTCGACGTCCGGCGCAAGACTCGCGACCCCGACACCCCTCCGCATCCGCTTTCGCTCCACCTCGCGTTCCCACTCTAGCCTCTTCTTCTCTTCCGCATCGTTCATCTTCTCGGCCGCTGCATTCCTCGCCTTCAGTTTTTGCTTCAGCGTCTTCGCGAGGCCGAGTCGCAGAGCGATCGTCGGGATCAGAACGATCAGGATCCCATAGTAGCGCACGCTATGCCATACCGCGAACGAGCCATGGACCGTCAACAGCATGAATGGAGCGACGGCAAAGTTGAGGGAAAGCTGCGTCATGATGATGCCAGCGATGTCGTACATCCATTTGAGAGGTGTCTGTGGAGGAGCGGCGAGCTTAGGCGGAGCGGGCTTCTCGGGCTCAGTCACAGGCGGAGTCGTGGTGTCGACGGAAGCCGTTGAAGTATTCCTGGACGGAGCGGAAGAGCGGGAGAGCGTGACGGCACCCGGTGGGAGGAAGAAGGGTCGCACAAGCGATCGCATCGACCTGCCCGTTGATTGCAACAGCCCCCCGAGTACGAACGTCATCAGGTAGCACGGGTTCACCCCATGCCACAACGCCGATGTGATGAACGTGATTTGTGTCGATACGAAGCCCGGTTTGCGGCCCTTAGACGTCACTCGCTTGTAGATGCACTCGCGCAGCCAGACGTTGGTGTTCATGTTCCAAGAATCGAGCAGGATTTTGAAGTTTGGCGCAAACTCGATCGAGCGGATGCGAACGTTCCGAGAGGCGTCATAATGCTTGGTGCGAGGGTTGTAGCCGAGTCCCGAAATAATGAAGGCAGATTCAGCGATGCACCAAACGCCGTAGTACTTCGTCCGAGCGACGAAACCAGCGACCTGCATGAAACCGACCCTGCGCGGAAGACAAAACCGCCGAAGAGGAAGTCAATAGACGCACAAGGTGCCGTCGCATGACTTGCTCTCACCTCTTCCACAACGGCAAGACTCGTACTGTCGGCTCGAGCATACGCTGGTAGTCGTACGTATAGCTGTACTTGGAGAAGATACCCAAGTAGACGACTCCCGTGATGAACCGTTTTGCTGCCTTCCTTCGGCGACCATCCGCTATGAGATCGCGTGACCGAGTGGTCGAGGATGCAGCGCCTTCTCGTAGCCCTGTTTCCTTGAGATAAAGGGCGTGAGAAGTCCATGCTGTATACGAAGCGAACGTGAATGAAGGGCCAGCCAGAATCGAAGGAAAGAACAATCTGCGTGCGTACCGGGGGGAATCAATGAGTATCCGGCGCAGGCTCTCGCGGGCACACATTTACAACCTACGCATATCCCAAGAACGGTATCAGACCTGGTACCTCGACGATCCTCGAGGCGCGCTGGGTCGCATCGAGTTCCTCGATTGGTTGCTGGCCATCGTGGACGGACCAGGCGAACGAGATCAACTTCATGCACAAGACCATTTGCGACCCGGTGATCTCGATCGTCTCGGGTCCGGTCTTTTCAAAATGTCGTATCACATGACTGCATGCCGAAAATAAACCACAGATCGGGTCAGCCGCCGGGTACTGCGGCGGGTCAAGCAAAGTCGCTGGGCACTGGAGCGAGCACACGGATGACCTCATCCTCGCTTCCGGCGCGGTTTGGCCGAGTACAGCGAGGGGGTGTCGGCGGCAATAGCAGCGATATCGAGCCAGTTGAATGTAAACAGTAGCAGTCCTTTGTATGCTCCACAGCAAGTCTTGAGGTCGGCTGCAGGACCCTTCTCTCCTTCAATCGCTGCCGCCCACACGTTCGAGAAGCAGAGCACTCACTTGATCGCGAGGTGCCCCATCACGACCACAAAGACGAGCCAAGGGGCTAGTCGATCTTTCCTTTTTGTGGCGACAGCTACCTTGACGATCGTCCATGCCACTAACGAGCTGAGCACGAGCTCGAGAAAGCCGCGACGAAGGTGCAGCACGAAGCAGAGGTACACGACGCTCGGCAGCGCTGCATACAGGTGCGGCAACACCGAGACCGTCGACGAGGGCAGATGAGGGAACACGAGGGACAACGGCACGGCTGCCACAACCAGTGTGATAAGCTTGATTTGATCACCCTGTGTGAATGCATGCCCCATTTGACGCGAGTTTTGCCGAGTCAGTGGACGGCCGGCGCCGGGCTGTAGCAGCGCCGGGTCGTGAAACACTCACTGATACTCCCATCAAAGCTGCAAACTGATCGAACTGATCGTCTAGCCATTTCATGATTCACCGGTGCGAGGTGCGTAGCCGCGGTCGGTCGAGGGTAGGTACGTCGAGTTAGGCAGTTGGCAACCACGGCCAACCGAATCGCCCGGCGGCCGACGACGGCGGGCCATTCGCGGGCCTAGATCCCGCTTGCTTTTCGGGCGCGCTGCTTCATTGACTAAAAGTCGCCGACGAACGGCCGGGTATCATGCGATGTCCAGCATTTGCAGTGCCACAAGCGCAGATACGGGGTTCAGAAACGCGCTTCGAAAACTCTCAATCCCAGGTTTTCCACACGGGATCGAAGCGGGTGAGGCCGCGTATAGGGGCTTCGCGATTTCGGGCAGGCGTCATGCGAAATGTCGATTACATGGCGGGATTCGACGCGCATTCTTAGCGCGGGCGCCCGCCCGGGGCAGCGCAGCTTGTTCGGCCGTTCGCTTCGCTTCCTGGGTTTGTGTCCCCCTCTTCGACTGACGCCCCCCAGGACAACTCTACGGGGCTCTCTTTCAATCGAACCTACGCTTCCCTCGTTCTGCGTAGCTGCACAGGCACAGTTCGTTGTCGATATATACGCTCACAACGGATTGCTGCCTGCCGCCTCGAGTGCCGACTTTCGACTCTCGACGTTTCGACTGTCGACACTTTACGCTCTATCCGTTCTTCTGCCAGCTGCTGGTGACCACGCACTCTGCCGCCTTCTAGCTAGCTGGCTACGTGACTCTCGACCCTGAGCCATCTTTGTCGATTCGTATCTAACTGGGTACCTGCCCGAGCATATTGTTGGCCAGGTCGAGCAAGTCTACCTACACGCTTTGCCTTCGAGGAGGCTGTCGAGACCGATACATAACGCCGGTGCCCCAATAGATTGTGCAACGTTCCATTGCTCGGCGCGTTGCGAGCCACGAGAGAGTACGGCAGCACCCCCACTCCAGCCCAGGGCCCCCGCTCTCCGCCGCTGCGGACCTAGTTGCCCTGAATCAGGCCGTCGCGGCCGACGGAATACGCGCGCGCGACGCCAACCCGTCCGCCAACCTAGACCCGAAGCTCGCTTCAATCTTCGCGTATCGCCGACGTGCTCGCTTGCTAGCTACTCGCGTGGGCGCCCAACGGTCGGGCGAGCGGACCTAGCACGAGCTTCTTCGCAACAGACGGTTCATCCCGTCCAGCCCCAGGCCGGATTTCCGTTCGTCCTTCCTAGTTTGCGATCTTCGACACGCCCGACGCTCAGCGGTCGCACGGCCACGCCTCGTCGAAGCAGGCGATGTACCTGGGCTGTCAGTCACGCTCGGAGTCCGTCGCCACCACGGCCCTGGCCGACAACCTCGCCAGGATTCACGTCGGCTGGGACGAGGCTCACAATTTACGCAGCGCCCTGTTGCGGATCCTCGTCTTTGCCATCGACCAGCTCGAATCCACTGAACAGCGTCGGGCCCTCGCGAATTACTCCCTCGTCGCCAAATCTTGGACCGGCCCGGCTCAGAGCCTCTTGTTCGGCCATTTGGTCTTTATGGACGAGAGCGCAGTAGCGCGGTGGCTCGCTGTAAGTGATGCGTTTGATGCGCGGTCTTGCTTGAATGTGTACAATGGGTCTTGACTGATTAAGTTGTCTGATGTTATGCTCCAGTCACCCGCGATCGATCATCACAATGCAGAATCAGTCTATATCGATGGGCGAGGCGGTCAAGTTACGAACGTCGCGACCGATCACGTTTTGCGCCGCGTACGCGGTATCAAGCGGCTGCGCATCGACTTTGTCAACAATCTGTCGACATCTGTCTTCACTTATCCCCACCTCGACACCTTAACGTCGCTTACATTACATATAAAACTGTGAGTACAGATTTCGGTCACCTTGTCTGCCAATCTCCAAGCTCGCAGGCCCCTGACCTACTTTCATGGTGCGCGCAACAGGTGGGTCGACCCGATTCGAATAAATCTCCCCTTCTCGCTGCACCATTTCGTATTGGGAGGCAGCTATCACCCCCTGGCTTTCATTCATGCCGTTTTCAGCAACGCGATACGCACCCTCGAGTCCTTGACGACCACAATGCAAGCCATGCAGTCGCCTTCACAACGAGCGCTCATGAACGATTCCATCTCGCGCCTCGAAGCGCTGCGGTCCTTTGTCGATTTTCAGCGCTCGGCCGAGGACTTTGTTGGCCTGTTGGCGAGGCTGCCTTCGACCATCGAGGAAATAAGCACGTCTTTTGTGGATCGAAACAGGCTTCGACTGCTTACCGCCGCCCTGGGACAACCGCACTTGGGCCGACTCCGCTCGCTAAGGTAAGTCCTGCTCCCGACAGCGTCACATTGTGCAACATGCCAAACAAACGCTGATGACTGTCTTCCGACTATAGATTCATGTACATGCCGCGAGGAGAACTTCTCTCGACCGAAGCGGGACGCGACTTTATAGCGTTCTGTCGAGATCGTCGCATCAACATCGTCCACGGGCATGCCCTGGATTACTTGCGCGAAGAACACGCTTTGGCTTCAAACGAGCAACTTAAAGTCAGTCGGAAACCTCTTTGGGAGAGACTTCCGCGAAGTTGCGAAGTCTGACCTCTCGCCGAATATTCTTACAGTCGTTCGTATGACCCGCACGTCGAGCGCGCTCAGCATCTTCTTGGCCACTGTGCAGTCGTCGGTAATATATCCCACCACCCTTACACCGGCAGACCAATCATCAGTCAGCAATCCTTTTTTGGAAGAGCTTGCGCGCTCGCACGCCCCCCCCCCCCCCCCCCCTTCCCCCTTTCGTTTCTTCCTATACACAAATTTTATCTTATCCCTCTTTAATGACGCTGCCGTGAGCCTTGGACGTAATATATGCTGCGTCCGCGGCACGAGAAGAGCTACCTAGAAACAGTTTGTAATGTGTGGAGTAAACTTTCAACGTTCGCGGTCTGGCATGGGGGCACGCGCATGCAGAATGTTTTTGGATGGCTACAGCGATCATGATTACATGAGACGACTAAGAACACCCCCCTCAGACTCGGCCAAAAACAAATTGGCTCTTTTCTACAAGTGAACTTCGATCACCCACAGACTTCTAGTTAGTAACAACATCGCATTCGGGGTGAACGGATAGCATCGGGTCATCGTCGGTCCCTTGTTCACCGTCCTCGACGAGCCCCGACCCCGTCCCGGCCTTGAGCTCGAGCAAGTACTTCTCCTTGACGAGCTTGGTCAAGACCTTGGAGATGAGCGTCGTTTCGGCATCGAGTTCCTCGGTATTGCTGAACGTGTGCTCCATCTCGTCGAGATACCATTGCTCGACCTCGGAACGGGGCAGACCAGCTTGCGTTCGATTCTCGACGTCCGCGAGCATGTAGACGACCTTCTGCATAATTGACATGTACTTATCGTATGTGATGGAGATCTTGGCCTTCTTCGGTGCGGCAGGCGTCGTTGCGCGAGGCGTCGTTGCTTGCTCTCCGTCCTCGTCGCGAGGTGATCGACCCCGGGTCGGTGAAGAACCCCCTGGGCCGGTATGCGACGATTCGGGTCCTGCGGTGCCGTCCTCATCATCGTTCTCGTCATCATCCCCATCGTCATCCTCATCGTCATCGATCTCGACGTTATCCTTGAGCACTTGGATGATCGATTGACTGAGCAATGAGTGGGCCTCGTTGACGAACGCCGCGGTTATCACATCGGTACAGTTGGCGCGCGCGATCGCTTCGGACAAGCGCACCATGCTCTCGAGTTGACGCACGGTGACGCGGTACGAATTGCGACCATAGCCGTCCGAGTCCTCGCTACGCAGATCACGGTACTTCTCGACGAGCACTTTGGACGCTGCGGCGGTGAGCTTGGGGTTGAACGTGCGCGCGAAGCGGATGTAGCGTTGCAATTCTTCAGTCGAGAAAGGGGGCGCGATTGCGACGTTTTGGAAGCGGTGGAGCTTGACAATGTGGGTCGCGAGCTCAGTGTCGATTTCTTCGTTGCATTCGTCCAGAACGACGAAGAAGAGATCGAAACGCGACATGATCGGTGCGCTCATCGCGACGTTGGCTCGCAAGCTCATCTTGCGGTTGTAGCGACCACCAACGGGGTTCGCCGCAGCGAGGATCGAGGTACGCGCATTGAGCGTCGCTTGGATACCGGCTTTCGCGATCGAGATCGTCTGCTGTTCCATCGCTTCGTGGATGGCGACTTGGTCGGCAATGTCCATCTTGTCAAACTCGTCGATGGCACAGATGCCGTTGTCGGCGAGCATGAGCGCACCAGCTTCAATCGTGAACTCGCCCGTCTCCTCATCTTTGACGACGGCAGCGGTGAGACCGGCGGCAGAGGAAGCTTTGCCCGAGGTGTAGACAGCGCGAGGCAAGAAACCGCACACGTACCTGCAGCGAGTGACGAGTAAGAGGTCGATTTACAGCCGCCAAGGTTCAGGGAATTGCAGAGGTGTTTGGTACTCACTTGAGGAACTGCGACTTGCTCGTCGACGGGTCACCAACGATGCAAACGTTCAAGTCACCCCTAAGGTTCATGCCTTCGGGCGTTTGCTTGTGCACACCTCCCATCAACTGAAGCAGAACACCCTTCTTAACAATCTTGTGTCCAAACACCGTCGGCGCGATGCTCTCGACGAGCTTGTTGTAGATGTCCTTGGTCTGAATCATGCCACTGAGTTGGGCGAGTTCTTCGCGCGTCAACGAGCTGACAAAGTCTTTGCGAGATCGCTCGCCACCCGTTTCAGCATCAGCTCGAATGTTGGTGGACATGGTCTGCGAATTGACATTGACCGGTTCCCATAAGTGCTTTGACCGCGGGAGGCCGGGTTGCTTTGCTCACTCACCCTAGCATCGACACTCGTAGCCATGCAAGCGAGGAAAGCGGTTTTGTACGTCAAGTCCTTGACACCGAGCGCTTTTAGTCCAGTCACACCCATGTTACCACCGAAGGTACCAGTTGCGCCTCCTCGTCCACCGGAGCCTTCGCGAAGCATCTCGGCGTTCACTCCCGGCAAACCGAGCGCAGCCACGTCGGGAACGACGATGAACGTGCCCGTGAAAATGACCTTGTCACCGGCCTTGGCTCGCTCGACGACTTCAGCTCGAAGGATGACGTCAAGGCTGTAGCATGTCATGGGAGTCCGGTCAGTCATCGACTCTGAATTGGAAATGGATGGGGGATTTGCTTACGACCGGGGCATACTCCCAGTCGGGATCTCGTTCGAGTTTTCCTGAATGCGGACCTTTTGCCAATCCGAGAACTTGGACTGCTCAATGTCGAGCTTCCAATTGGATCGGTTCGAGCACGTCACGTTGGGGCACAGTGTCGGCTAAAGAGTTGGAGCGGAAAAAATGAACGCCGCGTCAGTCAAGAACCTATATGTTAATCCAATCAGGATGAGACCCACCTCGGTGTACTTGAACTGCTGCTCGACGTCTCGGATCACACCCTTGCACTCTTGACACGTAAAGGTGCCAAAGATCAACTCGGGTCGGACCTCGCTCGTGCGCGTGACCGTTCCCGAGATGCTCGACAGCTTGCCAATCTTCTCGGTGCGCATGTCGCGGATACCTTCGACCAAGGGCATATTGTAAAAGGCGATCGAGAAGGTGCGGACCTTGAGGCCGGCCTCGGTTGTGGCGTTGGTGTGCGAGTTGACGTACAGGTACGTGCGTGCGTACTTGCGCACAAGGTTCTGCAGGGCTCTCCGGAGATAGGGAAGGAAGCTGCGTGTAACATGTTGAATTGACGAGGTCAGTGGATGAACTTGCACATACAAGACCGGGGAAGAGTACGTACCGGTAGTACTGCTCGGTGATGGCCCTAGCCAAGATGTCTCTTGCGTTCATGAGATGCTGGTAGTCGACGTAGAGCGTCGACAGCTTGAACTCTTGCATGCCTTTAATTTGCTCGATCTGTGGACGGATGATCGAAGTTCGAGTCAGCTTTCGGTCTCGAGGCCGAGAACACGGGAGAGACCAGGACGCGTCGCGAGCGGCTCACGTAAAAGTGATGTGGACCGGGAGCATCCGAGGCGGGGTCTGCGTTCGACGACGATGGGAGGGGACCAGCATTGTCTTCGGAGAACCTGTCACGAAGAACAGGTAATCGGAAGGGGTATAAGTATCTTTTGCGCAGGGGGAGGGGGGGGGGCGTTTCGCGAACGCGAGTCTCATTTGACGCGACGACGCGTCTGGATGGACGGCCGCATGCAGCTCGCGGCGTGCCGGCACACAAGAGACCGCTACGATGTCATCGGAAACGCACTGTTCAAGAAACTGCTGGAAGAGTTCCGTGACCTTTTCTCCAGTGTCATCGCGCACAGGTGGGATGCCGTTCTGGTCCCTGCTGATTCGTACGCGGTTCGGATTGGCGCCGCGTCGACGCGTCCCGGCGGGTGCTCGCCCTTGCTCGTCAACCTCCTCCGCTTCGTCGGCCCCACGACGACTCTGATCATCGTTGTCAGTCATCATGCCTCCAGCGTTCGAAGAGGGTGCTTCCATTTTGGCGACTGTGGTGCTCGTGTGGGTGATAGGTAGCAGTGTAGAAATGCGGCAGGAGCACACGAGCTGAAATGCAATTTATCTCGGGAGATGCGCCGCGCGCTTGTCACCGCAGGCTACCGCAGGCAGAGGCGGGCGGACGAGGGGCACACGGCCTCTGTGGCAAGCTGCAGTGCCAGTGGCAGGAGTCCAAAGCGAAGAAAACTCAAAGCCCAGAATTCTACACCTGCTCAGCTCGTTTGATGGTGTCACATGCATAAAACTCACTCACACTTCCATTGAGGTATATCCTGGTGGCATCGAAGACCCCACTGCACCTGCTCACTGCTGCTGCCCGAGATGAGAATGAGAATTTGAATTCCAGCTAGTCTACAAAAAAGAGACGACCTTATCGGGCGCTGGACCACATTAACTAGGCGATCGCCTCTGGCTGTCTACGACTTCCGACTGCTCTTGAACGGCTTCACTCTATCCATCCCTTCCCATTGACTCCCATCATCTCCTCTTTCGGGTCTTCGCCCACGCTTTTGGCGATCACCCCATATTCGTGCTGTCCTTTTTATCAGTTCATGATGCCAGGTTTGCACTGATTTTGCCTTTAGGCGTTCTGGAATAGCCTCTACAGCTAGTCCGGGTGCCGGATTGAAGCTTACACCATACCACCATCCGTGTTGTGATACCGAATCTTGCGCGAACTGGATCAATTTATCCCTTTCTATTTCGCCCACTTCGTCGGTTGTAGCCTTGATGAATCGTATCGTGGCATTTTTCAGGTCTGTTTGGAGTTGTACCCGGATTTTCACCGATTTCGAGCATCTGAGAAAAACACGTCCCTCCGTTTCGGTGTCGGATCCGGTTGCACTGGTACACCCTCAAGCAAGTGAGGGATCAGTCCGATTCCGCTGCTCTTCTGTTCCTCGTCGCTTCATTATTTCTGCTAGTGGCAGTGATGAGCTTTGAAGTTGCCACTGCATCAGTGCAGCATACGATGATCTTGCCTTTCTGTAGGGGTATATTGCCGGTTTCATCCCTGCCAGCTGTAAAAGGCGAATCTTCTTCCATGTGATGTCGGCTAATCTTCCAAATTGAACTGTTTCAGCCTTTTCTCCACTATTTTCCCGACATTGTTCTCGATCCATTTGGTATCGTCCTTCATGACTCAACTCGAAAGTACATGTGTTGGTGGCCTCATCACAAAATGCATATCCTTCAAGTGGGCACGATTCGCTTCCGCGTCCGCCCTTCTGGTTAAAACTGACCGCTCATCCTGTCCCGTTCTACTATGGGCGATCACATGGTGTACGTTAAGCATTGACGTGGTCAACGCTAGGCTCCGAAGCCACGAGTGATACGAGTGACTGGGTACTTTCCTCGATATCTCCCGCTCTAAATTTGTTTGCCACTCTTCAATGAGTCGCGCCGTTCCCAGATGGTCCGTCATGATATTAGGAGAGCCCGGTGTCAAATTACTAACGTCGGCTAGAGCTGAATTTGTCATGCCGCCGTGGGCTGCTTCGGCCAACGTCCGCCTTGCGGCATGCGCTGCTGTTTCCGGTCTTTTCTCACCTCCTCACTCTCGCCCCGAACGCCTCTTCGCCTTTCCTCAACTCTCTCAAAATGGCCACCAACGCTCCTGCCCCTGTTAACCCTGAGCTTGTCGTAAGTACACCCATCTCAATCTTCCCATAAGTTCCTGACGTATCGATCGCCATCGCGCTTCCCTCATCTCCGATGACCGAGCGCACCATCGCACCAACGCACCATCGCTCCGACACCCCAAGCGGGCCAGCTTCCTAAAACAAGACGCTGACTCATCGGTAACGATTCCTCCACCATCAGATCCGCAAGCTCTCCGAGTCGACTACCATCTTCTCGTGCCCCTTTGCTCGAGGTGGCCTCGTTCCGTTCGGAGGTCGTTCAACCGCGATCAAGCTCCAAGATGGCAACGTCTGGCTTGTCGCCTCGCACCCTCTCGATCCCGAGTGAGTCTCATCGACAATCTGTACCGTTTCAAGTGCTTAGACATTCATCCAATTGCTCATACGTCCGTGGTCGACGTCGCAGTACCTTGACCACCTTGAATAACCTCGGCCCGACCAAGTTTATCATTAGCCCCGATAGGGAGCATAACATCTTTCTCAAGCAGTACATCGACGCCTACCCGGAAGCCCAAGTCTTCGTGCCGCTCGGAGTCAAGGAGAACTGGCAGAAGAAGGGCGAAAACTCGTTGATTAATCGCATCACGTTCACGTTTGGTCAAGGCAAGGGCGATCCGTTCCCGGCTTTGACAAATGGAGAGATTCTCAGTGCGGACTTTGGCAAGGCCCATGCGAACGAAGATGTGAGCCGGTTCGCATGGCTCAATCCAACCTCAGAAGAGTTACTAAACCTGTTCTGTTGTTCTTGAGGTATTTAGGTCGCTTTCTTGCACGTCCCCACCAAGACTTTGATCCAGGCCGATCTCCTTTTCAACTTGCCGCCTGATGAGCAGGTGAGTGCAAACCGACCCTTCGTCCTCAAGTAACCTTAACTCATGATCCAAAATGATTCATAGTACTCGAAATCGACCAAGAAGTCGACCGCTTTCCTTGCTACTAACTTGCTCAGGCCCGGAAGTGAGTGCTCTTTCCGGGAGGCTCGAGAGGGCTTCGTGTTGGAGGAGCGGAAAGTATCTTCACTTTCGAACTCGATCACTGACATCTCATTCTCATCTATCTTCCCTAGCGATTGGTCACAAGGTGCGCCTGTTCATTTTCACCCTCCGGGGTCTGCGTCTGAACGATACGCCTGACCTTTTGCCACTTGATTTCCGCAGCGATTGGTGTGGTACCTTATGGGCAAGGATAAGAAGGTTATGACCGAGCAAGCCAAGGTTGTTTCAGCTTGGGACTTCGACCGCATGATCCCTTGCCATGGGTAGGTTTCATTGGAGCCTCTCAGCAGAGCCTTGATCTACAAAGGCGACCCTCTCAGAAAGATTTGCCGCTAATAGCCGAGGCTGACTTACCTCACAGCAACGTTATGGAGTCGGGAGCCAAGGCGGCTTGGAACTCGACCTACAATTGGTACATTAACGGAAAGAAGTAAGGTTGGGTCTGATCCCCAGGTTGCTTCTTCGCATGCGCGATTCTTGCATTCGTCCCGATCAATCCTGTGGCTTGACTCTTTCCGCCTGAAGTCCGTAGACTACTCCTCCTGATAATTTTATACCAGTTCCTGTAATGGATGAACAGTGAGCATGATATCTCTCTTAATGTGATCTCGAACTTACGAAATTGAGATAGAGTTTCATCGTGCGCGCTTGGGCCAGCCTGATCGGAATGGCGCTCGGCGCCATATGACGTTATGCGGGCATGCCCTTTTCGAGCAGGTGTGAGACAAATAGGCGATCGCCCTATCCAGAGCAAATTCCGAAGCGTTGCTCGTCCAAGGCGGGGCGGCTCTCACGAGGGTTCAATCTGATCACCCACCACCTACACGTACCACCCATTTGGATCGTATTCTCCTTGTCATACCTTTCCAAAGACTAGCATCCTCTGCGCATCAGGTCAGTCACCATGTTTCAGGAAGCCCGAGTAGACCGCTCGACTCCCGCAGAAGTGACCTCGATTCCCGATCGGAGTCCGGCAGCGGCTAGGACAACTTTGGCCCAACTCGTGAAGCTCAACTCAGGCTAATCCCGTCATCCATGCCATCCTCTCACATCACCAACCACAGTCCTCTTACCTGTTACTCCTGCCAACATGGTCCGACTCAATTGTTGTGCTGGTTTTGGCATCTTACTCGCGGTTGCGTGAGTGCCACATCCCCCTTTTCAAAGGCCCCCAGTCTCGTCCAACAACAGCTTGCGCACGGGCGGGGCCGTCCCTCGCAAGCCACGCTGGGCCATCGAAGGCCCCCATCTTCGCCGCTTGCTTGCAGAAGGAGGCCTACCGAGTTGCTCAGCTCTTGGCATGACTTGGACGGAGCTGTACTCACAAATGGGACTGCCACTGACTCACCACTGCTGCTCTCCACAATCAAGCTCCGTGATCCTCTTAGTCTTCGCGAACGTAAGTGTCCCATCGGTGGCCAAGTCAGCACCTCGGCTGCTCCGGCTCGCTCTCCTAACCACTCCCCACGGTTCCCGGTGCTCACGATTGTCGCTGCCTCCGTTTTCACAGATCGCGCAATTGAACCCGTCGACCATTCCTCGACACTTGCGAATTGTGACCATCACCACCACTGGTCTCGCCGCTGCGCTCGGCAACGTCAACGATCTGTACGATACCGCGTCGGGTTACGTCGGCGGTCGCTCCGTGAATGGCAACAACCAGGGATTACGCCAGACGTACGAGTGGGGCATCTGGAGTATCTTCAATTGCACCTGAAAGTCTGGAGGACGAGTGTGTGATCTGATCAAATGGGACTTTTTGCTTCGCGGAACAGACTACTGCACGACCGGAGGCTCGATTGGTAGCCAACGCTCTTACTGCACCAAACGTTCGTTCGGTTTCGAGTTCCGCCCCGCTCTTGCGCTCCTCGGTGACGTGCCGACCCAGTACGAGCAAGCTTTGGATGCGGCGTTGCCAAACAACGTTTTCTCCGACGACAAGTACCTCGGTGGATTCACCAAGGTGGCGAACTACCTAGTCTTCATTGGCAGTGTCCTTGCCGCTCTTGCCATGGTCAGTCCCCTAGTGCTCCTCATACCGGAAAGAGAGCGATGAAGCTTACAATTCGTACGTTTGGTCCTGATAAGCTCGTCGGGTTCGGAGCCCACCGCTTTGCCTTCCTCTTCGGCGCCATCGTCTCCCTCTTGGCATTTTTGCTGCTTGCCGCCGGTGCCATCATCTACACCGTACTTTTAGCGCGCGTCAAGGCCGCCATCAACAATGCGACCATCAGTGGTGTCGCTCTTGGTGTCAAGGTCGCCTACGGCAACGCGCTCTGGCTCCTTTGGGGCGCCACTGCCGCGGCGTTCCTCGCCGTCATTCCTTGTAAGTCTACTTTCGCCCATTCGTTCGATACCTGAGCTACTTGCTGATATGTTGCATTCCACTCGATAGACCTTATTGCTTGCTGTAAGGCTCGAGAGATCTGACCTGCCTGGGCCAGTGCTCGAAGCAATTTCTGACTTCCCACTTTTACGTTTTCATAGGCACTGGTCGCAACGACTCGTCCAACGACTACTAATTAAGTGTCTCCCAACATTACCCCTCCATCCTAATCCTGGGTAACAACTCGATATCTTGCTACTCCTTGTGTTGTTCTTCATCTCACCTGGCCGATTTAGCCACTAAAAGCTCGAGCGCCTTTTCCGCAATGTTTCTCTCACTTTTCGATACCTCTTATATCTCTGTCGTACAGGCGGCCACCAGGCTGATCTCACAAAGCCGGCCTTAGAACGACGAAATATCTGAATAAAAACCAGACCTTAATAATCAAGGTCGAATTTCCAGCATACTGTTCGGCCCCAGTGAAGGTCATCCAGAAGTCAGATGACGTCCCTGGGGTATGACTTGGAGTGACTTGGTGTCCGGCGCCGGGGAGGTTGTTGCCGGGTTGGGAGCGCTTCCTCGGCTTGGGTTCGGTGCTGTCAGATGTGCGTGAAGGCGTTCAAAGAGTGCTTTCCGACGACGTGTAGCACCCACCGTCTCAAAATAGCTCCACAAGCTCGATCGAAGCCTGTTCACGTTCAACAACTAGTTACACCCCCTTGCAGCTCTCGTCCTGCCTGACTTCCCTTGCATCCGAGCCCGTGACGCCGTCCGGCCCGACCCTGCACGACTTCGAACGAGCCAACCCCAAGTCGAGGCGCTCGGATCAACTCAACCCCCTTCCTCACACCTTCATCACCTAGCCACTCACTATGCTAGCATCCTTCGCCTCCGGCACCTCAGACTTCTTTCAAAAGCGCCGTCGTGGTCTGACCTGGGTCGTCGGTACGATCGGTGGGGCTTACCTCGTCGGGCAGTGGGGGATGAAGAAGATGGGCGAGTTCGCGGAACGGCAGAGGAACGAAGGCATCGAGAAGGACAAGTTGAGCCATTCGTTTTTTCTGCATCATCAAGGGGCACGCGTATCCTGGTAGAAGGGACGACCTCGAGAGCTGACGCTGTTCGAGTCGGTCTACCGATCGGACAGTCTTTCCAAACGATTCAACCTCAACCTCCAAGATTCACAATTCACCGTACTAGCTTTATTACCAACCGTTGCACGACAGGTCCTGGACGAATACGATGTCGACGCGTGCTGGAAGGAACTGAGGATGATCGCCGACCGGGCCAAGCAAGACTCGGAACGACGGCAGCGGGAGGAGCAGGAACGGAACGAGACTGAGAAGAAGAAAGTGGAAGGTACTTGGGCTGAACTCGTCAAAGGGAATGAAGGCAAGGAACAGAGTACGACGGTGAGGGAGTCGGAGGAGCAGCACAAAGCGAATGGGACTTGGGCTGAAGTGGTCAAGGAAGCGAACAACGGAGAAGCAGCGGCTGTAGATGATATTCAGGCCAAGAAAGAATTCGTAGAAGTCGAAGACAAGGGATCGGAGACTTGGGCCGAAGCTGTCAAGGGACATGCAGCAGGGCAGCCGACTGCGGGTGGAAGTGGCACCGCCGCCGAGGCCTACACCGTCGGACAAACCCAACAGAACGCTTCAAGCTCTGGGGAACTGGCTCAAGAGCCTCAACCGGCCTCGGCTTCATCAGACACTGCCGCACCCACCGCCGAGACAGCGCACACAGACAACGGCATGGTCGAGTCTACCGCAGGATTGAGCAAAAGTTGGGCACAGGTTGTGGTCAATGGGGAGGGGCAGCTCGTTGAGAAGGATCAAGAGGTTCGTCATATGGTACTACTGTATCGTTGATTGTGTGGACTCACGTTGCCTTCGAGATGACTTGCACAGAATCCGACAACAGTCTCCGAAATTGTGGGTGTAGCAGAGGCGGAACCCAAACTTCCGCTGCGGACAAGAGCTGAGCTTTGGAACGACATCAAACTTCTTTGTGAGCTCTCACCCATTCGTGATCGTGTGCGATGTACTGATCTTGTCGTATGGATTTACAGCCTTCACTCGCACTATCACTTCAATCTACGTTCTCACTTTGATGACACTGCAAACGCACGTACAGCTCTCGCTGCTGGGTCGATCAGCTTACGTCGCCTCAGTCGTGTCGACACTCAATGCACCTTCTACCCTCGACAAAGCCGAAGATGACATTGTCGTCGACTTCAGCACCGATTGGGATCTGGAGATGGCCCTCTACGGCGAGAAGGCACAGACGTCGGATCAAGTCGGCGTTAGCAAAGACACGGAGCGCAAGTACCTGACCTTCAGCTGGTGGTTGCTGCACAAAGGGTGGAGATTGATTGGTGATCGAGTACAACGGGCTGTGAATAAGGTCGTGGGGCCTATGGGCCTCAAGTCGCCGATTGTGTATGGCGAGCTGTCGGCGCTGTTGGGCCAGATTCGGAATCAAATCGAGACTGATGAGGACGGGACGATGTTCGAGTAAGTCACTTGACAAGTCTATCTTGGTATTTGCCTCACAAAATGGGACTGATTCGACTTTGCTCCCCTGAATAGCTTCTCAGCCGTCTTATTCCCCAGTTCGCTCGAGGACGAGGTGAAGACCCTCACAGCCGGCGGGATCCCCACCATCTCAGCGACGATCAACCCCGAGTTGCGTCGACTGCTCTCTGAAACCCAGGACTGTCTCGACTCATCCGATGGTCAGCTCGTGCGACAACGACTGCTCGACGCGATGTTCACGCGCCTCGTCCTCGGGTTGGAAGCGCCCTTCCAATCGCCCGTCGCTTCGATGGGCCAAGGTAGTCGTTTCGAAGACGTCACTGAAAGGAGCACGATCTTGGCCAAGTTGTTGCCTGTTCTCGCTCAGCACAGTCACAATGTGCTGAGTGGAATGTCGAATGAATACGTCGAAGTCAGTTGGAGGTGTCTCACTGGCGACTCAGGCTGTTTGACTCACCATTCTTGTTCTTCGCTCTTCGCTCTTCCCTTGATAGGCTATGGAAGACGTGCGGGAACTCCGGGAGTTCTCGGCCATAATTTACGCCTCGTTCGATCGGGAGAACGTTCGAGAGACATGCTGAAGAGACTTTAGTCATGCTATGCAATGCGAAGGTTCGAGCAGACTAGCAGACTCGCAAGGGTGGACCTTCAACATCCGGCTCCTGAACCCCAGATTGGACTAGAGTGCTGACGACCATGAGAACGAGCATTGATATCTTGATCATGTTGATGTCCTTGTATTCCCAAGATTGCTCCTGATCGTCTTGTTCGGTCCAGAAAGCTTGGTGGGACGGTTGATTTCTGTTCTGCTTTGTGAGGTACTTGTTTGGGTGTGATTAGAGGTAGAAGCAATCATTTCGAGTTCGACACCGGATTGTGCGACGGCGCTTTTACAAAATCTGAACCTCCAGCCTTCCCGGACTTCGAGGACGTGCAGACATATTCAGTTCTTTACCTAGTGAATGTCATAATCATGTATATACAAACGAGATCCTCGTACCGGTCAAAGATGACCTACCACGATTTTAACGGAAGTACCACCCCAAAAGACCGCTACCGGACCCGGCCGTTGGCTCGGTTTCCCTTTGGCCCACGCGCTCGCGATAGGTGCACTGACGCCGAGCATTCGGGTGACGTGACGACGCGACGCGGGGATTGCTCCTCTTCTCCTGGAACATTGTCGGCACCCACTCGCCTTCGACCGCGTTCGTGTTTGACCTTGTCGCGCAGGATTTGACTAGACGACACCGTGCTAGACCGGACCCCAAGTCGAAGTCGAGGACGTGTTGAGTCCCGCGAGAGTGATGTTGGAGGGTGCATCATATTCATCGTTGTCCTCACGTGGAGCCAACGCCATCAACGTCGACGACGACGACGACGACCCAACAACGGCGGGACGTGCGCCCGCGTCGACGACCGCTTCGGTCTCGAGGTACAATGGCATCCGCCCCGGCATCACGACCACTGCAGGCCCTTCAAGTTTCTCCCCTCCTTCGAGTGCACCGCCCACAGGGCCACTGCCAGTGCCTTTCCCTTCGTCAGGCTCAGGCATGGCAACGCCCTCCCGAGCGCCTAATGGCCCCGGATCAGCGTTGAGACAGCGCGGCGAGTCGTCACCCGTCACCTCGAGACACACCGCGCGGCCATCGACTTCGACCACCGCAAGCAGCAGCAGTCATAGCCACGGCAACAACTCGCTCGGTGATGACCCTTTGCTGTCCAAGCCGTTCATGCGCAGAGGTAGCTCCACCGCCGCCGAGGGGCTGGGTTCGGCAACGGCTTCGTCGACGTCGCGTAGAGCCGAGCACCCTTTCATTCCCACCACCTCATCGGACCAGTGGGCGACATCGAGGGAGCAATATGACAGGGCCTACAGCAATGGGAAAGGTCCGGCTACGGAAGGTACGGCCGAGCGACGCGACGGAAGTTACGGCCGAGCGACGCGGCGGAAATTACGTTGGCGCTGACCACGTGACGCGAGCTAACGTTTCCCGTTTCCTACCGACCCGGTTATCCTTGTTTGAACCCACAGCTCGACCAGCTCGGCCGCAGCACTATGTCGAGCCATTCGGAAATCATGATCATAACTCAGCCGGCGCCCCCATCGCCTCGACCTCGGCTCCCTCAAATACAGGCGCCGTGGCCTCGTCATCCTCGTCTCGTTCTCAGTACCTCAATGCATCATCTGCCTCTTCCGCAGCTCCAAATTCATCAAAGTCGGTCTTGACCATCGCATTGCAACGCGCACAATCGGCGGTATTGTTGGATTCGGCCAACAACGTCCCCGCCGCGATCAGCGCCTACTCATCTTCCGTCCGACTGCTCAAGGAGGTCATGGCTCGAGTTGAGGACGGCGCGCGGCGCGACCGAGAGAAGCTGAACGAGCGAGGAGGCGATCGCTATGTCGTACGAACCGGGGAGACCGAGGAAGATGCGCAAAAACGAATCGCAAGAATAGAGAGGAAGGAGAGGGCCAAGATGGACGAGGCTCGGAGGCTCAAGGTCATCGTAAGCATTTTTGCGCTTGGCTCGTAGAACGGCTTCTATCAGAGGGTTCAACGACTTGACTGGGCTTCTCACTTTACCAACTACAGCACGACACGTATGAGGATCGCATCCGGATGCTGCAGTCGATCGAATTAGAGCAAGCCGGTGCGACGCCGAAGTCTGTCGTTGAAGAGTCAGGTTCGGCCCCTCGAGCACCGACAAGGACCGAGCAGAGTGCGACACCGTATATCACTGCGCCACCCATGGTATCTCGGCGGTCTCAGAATAGGTCCATCAGCAGTCTCGAGACCGTATCCATACCTCCAGCAACATTCGCAACGTCCAATCAGGCTAGCGCACCATCGGATGATGCCTTTTCTAGACAGCCGCTCACCTCGCTCGACGAGACTGACACGACCCCCAAACTTGCTTTGGAGCCATTCCAAAAACCATCGCCTGCGATAACTCACTCCAATGGCCCGACAGCTGGCGGGTCACGACGGCCCTCGCTCAGCCCAGAACGTCTGAGGAACCATCATATCACCACAGAGCGGCCCGTCCAGCTCGGTCGGTCTGCGAGCTCAGATAATCTCGGCGTTCAATCGCACCAACGGTTTTCATCGAACGGCTCGGACGACAGTGACGATCGCGTGCCTGTCACAGCGAGAGAGACCGCTTCCGGCTGGCCGACGCAGCCCGAGAACGGGACGGCGCGGGAGCGAGAGACGACTCTCGCCCCCGCGAGCTATGGTGCACAAAGCAGACATTCGCCGACCCCGGGCGCGATCAGAACGGGTGTATCACCACAGCCATCCCAATATGCTTTTCAACCGCACGAGCTTCGAAGAACGGCCTCAGACCAGGCAGCTCCTAGTGCCAGCCCAGACTTGTCCTCCTGGTCCAACGAGACGCGTGCCGCTCTATCCTCTGCCGCCGTGACCTCACCGCTCAACGAAGCAACAAAACGAATGACGGGCGTCCGCACCAGCTCTTTGTTGGCAGCCGGTTACCTGCCATTTAGTGAGGAAGTGCCACGACTGATTGATGCTCGACTTACCCTCGCTCGTGGCACGATCATGGCCAGTGGCGGCACAGGCATCGCTGTGAGCAACAGCGCCTCGGCGAAGCGACGAGAGAACGCTTCCCCATTAGTCAATGACTCGACGACGACGGGAGCCATCAGTCAACGCCGCCGTAGCTCGCAGGCTCCGAGCCCCGTGACTGGATCCGAGACCACCGCGACAAGTGCTGTCAAAGCCTCAGGAGCGCACCGTGGAACGGTGCGAGACGAGGACTCACAACGCGACGCCAAGAATGCGGCTGCATTCAGGGGACGTAGTGACGTCGGTCCCTCAGTTAGCTCCCCGAGCTTGCAATCGGCTAGCTCGGCCAGTACCTCTTTCATGAATGACCTTGGTCCGACGACGGCTTCGGATGAAGGGTATTCGAACGCTAGCCTTCCGACGCGGCTTCGTACCCACTCGCAACCTGGTCAACGACCGTCGCTATCCTCTTTCCAGAACCAACCGCCCGTTCCGTCAATTGTTACCGTTGGCGATCGCTCGATCTCAAGCAATGGTCCACCAAGGATGATGCGCAAGAGTTCTGTTCCGTCTCCCACCTCTTCAGCTGGACCTGGTCTCGGACACCCACCGAGTCTGGTGCGCACCAACTCGGTCTCCTCTCAGGGAAGTTATTCGGAGCGAGATGCGCCTCATCGCGGTGCGCCATCGCCTTTCTGGAACTACCTTGACACATTCGCAAGCTCGCGCGAGGTGCTCAACGGTGCATCAACGGGCCGTAGAAGTATAGCTGCTGTAGGGGAATTTGTCCCCTCGCCTGCAAACGCCTCCTCCCTTGAACCGTCTTCGCCAACAGTGCCGCTCGCTGCAGGCGGAAGCAGCTCTGAAGTTGGAGCTCCTGGGACCACGCCGGTTCGGAGGCCATTTTACCTCATGCGACAAATTCTGCAAACGATCGAGACGGATGGCGCCTATATCACACCGACGCTGTACATCCCGCATCAGGTCTGGTCCCAAGCTGGCGTCAAGCTCGTCGCGGTCGAGACCAAAGTGCGTATGCTCGACCTGCTGTTGACCGGTCTCGAAGCTGTCGACAAGCTTGGCAAGGCGTGCTGGCGTTCGGAAGGTGGTCGGAGTACGTGTGAGGCGGCGGCACGGTTAACGAAGGAGCTCGAGTCGTTCGAGGGTCTTACGGAGGGCATTCAGAGCACGCTGTCGAAGAAGCTCGGATATGCATCGACGGGCAAGAAGGTCGGGACAGTGAGCCGACAATTCCGCACGTGTACGGTTGATCTGGGGATTCCAGATACTGATGTTTTTCTTTCTTTCTTTTGTGATGTGACAGAACTCTTTCAGTGCCTGGTCTTCGAAGCTATCGCGGTCGCTCGACCGAGTGACGAACGGGCGCAGTCTCGACCATCCCGCGACCTATGTCGACAGTATTGCTCGTGTGCTTCAGCAAGCTCAATGCCTCGACGTGTACCTCGTGACGATAAACGAACGCTCGTTCCCCCTCTCCGAGATGGACGAACGTGATCGAGCGCAACTGGCGTTGCGACTGAAGCGTCTGAGCGAATTCTTTGGCGGTATGATCTGTCACTTCATCTTGCGCGACATTGGCATGCTTGTCGACAAATGTGAGTTCGGAGCCATCCCGAAGCGAATGCATAATGACTGTCTCGAAGCTGACGTTCTTTTCTTCTGCAGATGTCAAACGAGCCGGAGTCTGGTTCAGCGAAAATGGTAACTAGGCATATTCGGGTGCCAGAAGGTGTGATTTAGGAAGCCCGCGAGGATCATGTCTGTTTTGTGTACGGTCAGTTAGTGGGTGACGTTTCATGGGTATGCCGTTGTTGTAACGTGATTTTTCGGTCTCTCTGCTGGTATGTCGATGCTCCCGACTCTGGATCGTTCGTGGCGTGGTGATATGAGTTGCGTTACGTGCCTCCAGGGATCCAGGGGCCTCAAACCGCTCTGTCGGCCGATGTCCTGGACGCTGTAAGAGGTCGAGCAGCGTGGTCCACTGGCCTCAAGAACACTAAATTTCCGAAGTAGACAGACGCCAAGTGAAGTTTCGTGTACATCATTTTGCAAACGCTGACCTAAAGCTGTACCATCCTCGTGATCACCACGACATCATTCATCACATGCCTATGGCCCGCTCTGGCCCGCTGGCCCCCTCGCCCGCCTTCGCAACGGAGCGAGCGCTCTTGTGCTGCTCCACTGTGCTCGCTTCCGTGCGCTCGTCCGTCATGCCCGACGCCGAGGTGCAGCACAAGCAGTATCCCTTTTGGACTGGAGGTGGGTGCTTTCTTCTTTTCTCAGCTCTACTGAAGCCCTGTTGAAGTTGTGCTGATGTTGTCGTCGCCCTGTGCTGCTCCGGCTTGCCCGAATCGACCTACATATCTTGGGATCCACCTATCTTGGGATCCACAGGTGCCGCGGCTTCGTTCGCTGCAGTATGCACTCGTAAGTGCTGTCGACCAGGTCACGTGGGCTGAAGCATGCATATTCACCTGTTAAACTTCTGCTTTTGAGCCTTCTTCAGATCCACTGGACCTGGCCAAGGTGTAAGCAGCCTCGCGATCTTCCTCCTTTCCGGCATCTCGCACCAGACCAAACTCGGACCTCAATCACCCCTCCGATTCGAATTGCGGCTAAAACCGGCGTTGCTTCTATCAATTTACTTTACACAGTCGCATGCAAACGAGTGAAAGCAAAGGGCTGGGCAACACGTTGAAAACCTCGATCCAAAACGATGGTGCGTGCGACATTGTGCTCCCGGCCGAGGTAGCCCCTCCCCCCACACGGCCTTCCAACTTTGCTCGGTCATCTCGCTGACGTGATCTCTGATTTCTCCGCCCGAACGTCTCACGTGAACAGGAATTAGAAGAGGAGCCTACGCTGGACTATCGGCCTCAATCCTGCGTCAGATGACGTACTCGCTCACTCGCTTCGGCGTGTACGACGCTTTGAAGGAGGCTATGACGACTCCGGCCGAACTTACCTTGCCGGCATGGAAGATGGCGATCGCTGCATCCGTTGCAGGTGGTTTAGGGGGGGTCGCGGGAAATCCCGCGGATATCGTCTTGGTTAGAATGACGAGTGATGCGACACGACCCGCGGCCCAGAGGCTAGGTTATCGGAATTGGTTAGTCGGGGCGAAGACGAGCCCTGAAACGACCTCGGAGCTCTAGGACTAACGCTGTATCCTTCATCTTCGACAGCTTTGATGGTGTAGCCAGAATTATCAAGGAGGAAGGTTCAGCGGTTTTATTCCGAGGACTCGGCCCAAACGTGGCCAGGGCCGTGTTGATGAACGCTTCTCAGCTTGCGACGTGAGTCTTCAAAGCTTCACCGCCGAGGTGATCTCCTTCGTGGCGAGTATGAGCTCAAACTGTTGTGTTTGACGTGTGCTTCTGCAGTTACGACATGTTCAAGGGTGTGATTATGAGGGCCAAGTTAATGGACGATGGCTTGGGGTTACATTTTACCTCTTCTTTCCTCGCCGTGAGTTTGTACCCACTTCGAGGACACCGGGGCCTGGTCCGGTTTGTTCACGCTCCCTATCCTATCCACAGGGCACGGTCGCCACGACAATATGTGCGCCGTTCGACGTCATCAAATCGCGGATAATGAACGCTTCTGCACATGAGCCAGTCAGTCTGACGTATTCACAGCACAAGTGGGCGACTGTGGTGCTGACCAGCCGTGATCTCCCGATCACCTTCGCAGATTTCGACCATCATCTCGCGCTCGTTCAAGACCGAAGGCGTGCGGTGGATGTTCAAAGGCTGGACACCGGCATGGATTCGACTCAGTCCCAACACCATCATCATTTTGTAAGACACACACCTCTTCTTCCAACGAGCATTCTACTGGAGCTGACCTTGACTCCGTCGCGGCGTAGTATGTCCTTGGAGCAACTCAAGCGCTTGATCGACGTGATTAGAGGGCCGTGATCTTTATAGACTTTTCTACCTCAGGCTTGGAGTTATGTGTTCTTTTATGTGTTGGAATAGAGACGTGAAGTATTCGATCAGCGATCAACACCCTAGCGCAGTATCACGTGTTCGATGGAAAGTGTCATCGTGTACACTACATTGCAGGGGCGCTCTCAACTCCAGCATACGGAGCTTGGGGGATGGGAACTCGGGCGCGCTCGGACCTCTTTAGATTCTGACTTAGATTACCCGAGGCAGCGACTAGCGCGGCTCTCCCTCTCTTTTCCCTTAACGTTCCCTATCCTCATCTACTCGACATCTTCGTTTGCTCACTGCGCTGCTCCTCATAGGTTAGTGTAATACATTTCGAACGTTCCCTATCCTCTTCTACTCGGCATCTTCGTTTGCTCACTGCGCTGCTCCTCATAGAAAGATCGTCACCGGAGGGTGTCTCGGGCGCGCGGCGGGGCGCGCCGGGGCACGGGTCAAATGAACTGCGACGCGACCTCGCTCACCGTCACCCAACCCCACATCCGATTCAACAAAATTCTGGGGCACCGCTGCTTTCGTGTCCGGATCAAGATCGCTCAAGCTTGTCTCTCGACGGCGACCGCTTTTTGAACACGAGTAGATTGCTATTTGAAACGAATACTCGAGATGATTGTGCACCTAAAAGTCTTGGGACCACAACAGGAGCTAGAAAGAGCAGCGTGTCTCTCGGGGGAATAAGAAGCAAAGGGTCGATGCGGTGTTTTAAAAAACACGGGGTAAAGAATAAAGGTCGAGGACAATGTTGAATCGAAATGTTGCTGAGATGCTTGAGGTTATGAGTAACGGAATACATGGGTCGTCAAAGAGGTCGTAGACGTCGAGTGCGCGTGCGTACATGTTCCCCAACCGGTTGGAAAGGGCCGCCGTCGACGTCGTCTCGGGATCTTAAAAGGGAAGCGCAAATCATCGATTGGTAGGTGAGAGTACATTGGGTCTCAAACACGTCGTAGTTCATCGTTGGAGAGACCGAGTTCGATTGTGACGGATCCCATGCCGGCATACTTGGACCACTTGAACGAGTCGGCGCGCTTGCGAGCGAGATTCTTGCCCATGCTGGACGCCGAAGCGGATGAGGCTGCCCTGGCCGTCGCACTCGCCGAAGAAGTGCTTAGTCCATTGACCGTCAGCGCCGAGGAAGCGCGCGCGGTCGTCGCAGCGGGCAGGTAGTAGTTGGCTTGGATCGAAGGGGACAAAACGTCGTCATCGGACGAGTTGGACGAGTGCGAGAACGACTTGTGGTGGTGAGGTGGGGGCAAAGTCGTGGCCGAGGTGGAGACGCCGCTTGCGCCTGCGCTGCTTGCGCGGATCGCTTGTTGGGGCAAAGCGACCGCCGAATCGTCGCTGTCCACGTCGTCGTCTTCGTCCTCGGACTCTGAGCTCCTGGTCGATAACGAGTATTTGGACGATAGAGGCGATGTCCGCTTTGAAGTCGAGGTTTTGGACAGCGCTGAGCCGGTGCGAGTCGCGAATGGTGTTCGAACTGGCGAGCTCAACGACGAAGACGACGCCCCGAACTGAGAAGACCCCAAGCCCGAGGTGCTGACGTGCATCGACTTGGTGTACGGCAACTTAAGCGACGAGGTCGAGGCAACGGGGGTCATGCTGAATGTCTTCAATGAGTGGCTGAGTAGCGGAGGTATGATAGGGTGCGGGGCCGTGATCGGGGGGTGTAGTTGAAGGAGCAGAGCGAGGAGGTGAATGACGCTCAAATCGAGACAAGGACGTCGTTCGGCCCAGACATGCCAAGCGCCTCCAAGCGCCCTCTAGCGCCCTCAACGCGAGCTCACGCGCGCGCCGTTGCTCAAGCACACCTCGGCTAAATTGAGGCAGAGTGAGAGCTTGCTCTCGAACCTAAATTTTAAACACTGTGACCTCCTATTTATGGGCTTTGGCCGATTCTCTCGGCTGAAGTCGATCGATGAGACCCCTGTTGAACGACCAACGTTCTTCGTGTCATCAGGACTGCCAGGACCTTCTCCGCCCCCGAAAAATCGCAAACTCGGCTTCTGCGCAGTAAAACGAAGTTTGCTCGGTCACGTGCGCACGGACCGCGTCAAGGCTTGGCGCTTGGGCCCCAACCTAGCCTCCTGAAGAAGATCATCATTCTACATCATTCTACACCCGGCTGGGGAGCCAGTCCATCCCGTCCACCCCAACGCTCCGTTCACGGCCACAACAACAACAACAAAAGGAAGGAAATCCAAACTCGGGCTTACGTGGCATCAACTCGAACCCCCAACGATTTCACCTCGGCCAGGACATCGCGCGGTCAATGATCATGAGGTGGTCACGGGACCCGATCCCCGTCGGAAGCGGGTCCATTACGAGGGGCAAACTTACAAAACCGATTCGGGAGGTTGCTTGGAGGCCAGCCGCTGGGCGCGTGGCCCGTCGAAAGTCCGGGGTTGCACGGAACGGCCGCAGCGCGGGCGTGGACTGGCGACGCAGGTGTTCGTCCGAACCCCCATCGAACGAAGTGTCGGGGAAGAGGACCCGGGGGGAGTGTTCGATGGCTCGCGGGGCGCTCGGTGGCTTTGAGACCAAGTCGCACCGCTAGAAGTCATACAGGTTGCGGATGGGAGTAATTGCATCGCAGATGGCGAGAACACTGCATCAAGTTTGGTGCCGACTCGATACAAGACCGCTGTGGCGTGTTCGTAACCTTGGCTCCAAGTGGCGAGTTGAAAGACTGACGGATCCAACTTCTCGAGCTTGGCCGGACCGTAACCTTGAAGACCGGTGGGCAGGTAATCGCATCCCATCATCAATCCCGCAACGAACCTTCCTTCCGCACCGGGGAACTTTCCCTGACCCTCCAGGATTTTGAGGTCGATGACTCTAACCACCCGATGCTTTACCGATGGAATGATCCGGTATCTCGCACGCTCACTTCCGATCATCATAAAGTAGTCCGAATCCCTGCTGGCGAAGGCGGGCACGGTCGCCTTGAACACGTACGCTGCCGATGACGCCGACTCGGGTGCTTGCCGCAATCAGGGGGTCGGCTTCGTGCGCCGAGATGATGACGGTGACCTCCGAGGACATGTCAAAGACGTGTCCCGCTAATGTCGGCTCGGCTTGACCACCGAAATTGGTGAGCCATTCGGTCATGGGGTCGGTGTGCCGGCCGGAGCTTCTCCTTTGGAAATTGTCGGGAGAGACTTGGGGCGAGCGCCGGACGCCGTTCCCGTTGTCTCTCGACGTGTGGGTAGGACGGGCCTTCAAGGCCGGACGAGCCGAAGCGTGGTCGAAGACGATCACGAGGTGGATTCGTCCGGCCGTCGCCGCGACGATGTGATCCGCCTCTGCACGAACCGAGCCGACGAACCGTTGCGCTTGTTTGCGTGGCGAGGTGCCGCTCCGAGCGGCCGAGAACCACTCGGAGAACAGCGTCGAGCCGTCGAGAATCACGACTAGTAGAGAGCCGGATTTGTGTGTGTGTGTATATGGGGGGGGGAGAGAGAGAGAGAGACAGAGAGAGAGAGAGAGAGAGAGAGAGGGTGTTCATCGATGGGTGGAGCATTGAACCAGCAGCGACGGTGGGTTCGGACTCACCATCGACGGTGCCTACCAGCGAAACCAACGCCTGTCGCACGTCTTGATGCTGACCCAAAAGGGCTTCCGGAACGGTGAGGAGTTCCTGATCGAGCAGTTTGTGTGCGTGTGCGATCGTCATGGTTGGTGAGAGATCGAAAGATGAGGGAGTGAGAGGGTAGTACCCGAGGTGTTCGTCGCGTCAGACGTGAACAGGTTGCGCGTGACGGGGACCGGCGCGCTCCTAGCTCATCAGCTCGATCTTCTGACCCCTCAAAATGACTCCGAGCCATGGACGAGCCATGGACGAGCAACAGAAGTAATGGATCGTTCGGACTCAGAGAAGTACGAGCAGATGCGTTAAAAGGCGAGTGTCATTTCTCAACCATCAAGAACACTGCTTTGTTCATTGTTGCTGCTACAAATCAGGTCGACTTGGTGACCTCGGGTGACGGAGGGGTCTCCTTTGGGAAGACCGCAGCGCCGAGGGAGCTGCGATGCCGAGCAGCGGCGGCGTGGGCTAGCGTCATTGGCACGGATGAAGTAAGATCTTGACCTCGAGTCGCTTGGTAAGCGCCAAGCCTGGCCTCAGAGCGAGTATAAAAGCCGCCCCCCCCCCCTCTCACCTCTCTCTCTCTCCTTCCTTCTTCTTCGTTGATGAGTACCTCTCACATGGCTCCTCCACCACTGGGCCGAAACCGACTAGCGCATCGACGCAGCACCGAGGCGGTAGGTGGTGGAAGTCGGCAGTAGTGTACCATCAGCCACCGTGAGTTCACCTCCCCCACTCGTTGCAAGTATGTACCACCGTCGCTGACTTGGGCACTGCCCTCCTCTGGTCTTGACTCGGATCGTCACCAACCTCCGATCACGCTCTTGATCGAAGAGGGGTCCACGGCAGTCCTGGTCGTCTTGCGAGGTAAAAAGTTTGGGAGAGGTTTTTGGTTATCATTGTATCGAGTCAGTCCCGCTTGTGGCCGCCTCCGAGCATGCACTGCCACCGCCAGCGCAGCTGCGGCATCATCGGCCGGACCCGACCTCGTACGACGGACTTGGGCTGACCCTGCTCTCACCTTCACCTTCACATGCCCATTCATCTTCATCTACGTTCACATCACACCATTCCCTCCACATCTTACCATCTTCACCGTCACCATCTTCACCTCTACATCGATTCTCGTCTTCACCTTCACCCTTCACCCTTCCCCATCACGTTCGCTTCCACCTCGATTCACCTCCACCTCACCACCTTCATCCCTTGATCTCTTGCCTTCACCTCTATGTCTGTTCCTCCCCATTGCACCTCCGCCTTTAACTTACCCTCATTTCATGCTGCTCTTTTTTTGACCTTGATCTTGATCATCAACCTCCCCTTCACCGCATCGTCAACCTCTTGCTTACGTCATCCACCTTCACCTCCACCTTTGCCTCCACCTCGGGATTTGGCGTTACAGGGGGTTTCCTTGTCCGCCCATCCACCTCCCCCTCCACCTTTGCCTCCACCTCGGGATTTGGTGTTACACGGGGTTTCCTTGTCCGCCAATTCGCAGTGCAAGACGTCATGACCGGTATCAATCATGAATCAACAACATTGTCCACAAAAAATGAGTTTTATGCACACCAAGTGTGACTGCCTACTAGTAATTCCGTCTGCTCGAACGTAAAGTTGCGAGCTGCTGCTAACGTGGTCACCCGCTGTCAACAGCTGCTTCAACTGGCAATGCGGCGGGATAGGTCAGACTCGAGGATGGGGATGATGGAGAGGAAGTGGGGATGTGTGGCGATTCGCTGTGTCTGCTTTCTTGGTTTTTTTCTCACGTGCACGTATCAGGCCGCGTTGCACAGCGACTCCGACGATCGTCCTCTTCTTTGTTTTCTCATTGTTTGGGTCCGAGGATTAATCGTACTGGAATGTCGATCCGGAAGAGAGCGTTTCCCTATTGGACCACGATGGCTCAAGGTTTTCGAGCTCTATGAATTGCATTGGGAGGTGAGGAGTCAGAGGTTCAGGGACTCGTCGCCCCCCACGCGGGCGCGTTAATCTGTTATCTAGGTCGTCTAAAGTCCTACCCCATCACACCCATGTCGGGAAGCCGATCGAGGCTACTCCTTGAAGACCATTGTCCTGCACCACCAGTCGTGAATCCTCGTATCCGGAGTCAACTCGGGATGGAAGCTCGTCATGAGGATGTCACCCTGTCTTAGCATCACGACGTCGGCATCGGGCCCGAGTTCCGAGGCGCCGCCGACCGCGATCGCAGCTTTGGTCGGACTCGGGAGTACCGATCGAGGGACACGCACAAGAACTTCGACTTGGGGTGACGAGGCATCACGAGGAGGGATTAGGGAGTGGATCACGGGTGCCCGGATAAAGATGGCGTTGTATGGTATGGACGACGATGTCAGCGAGCTGATCTCGAGCGGGTGAGCGAAGGATTCGACCTGGCGAAAAGTCGGATTTGCAAGTACCTCAGCTCCAAGCACTTCACGTGTTCACCACTCGTTGAGAAATAGAGTCACCTGTCGACCGTATTGGTTCCGTACTATCCTGCAATCGACGCCTTGCAGCCCCTCGTAACCTTCCTTGGCCCCTATGACCTCCTTGGCCAGCAAAATCATCCCAGCGCAAGTGCCATACACAGCCTTGCCTCTAGAGTGCCTCGCATCCTCGACAAATCGCTTCAAAGGTTCGAGCATCCCCCCACGTTGAGCGACGAGCGACATGGTCGTACTTTCGCCGCCGGGAATGATGAGCGCGCGGCATCGCTCCAACTCCGAAGGCGTGCGAACGCAAATGACCGATGCGCCCGGCGGCAACGACAGCGAGCGCAGGATCTCGACGTGTTCGGCGAAGGAGCCTTGGAGTGCTCTGTGCCAGTGTAGGGAATCCGGGGGACGTTCATAAGTGACTTGATTTCGGGGAGCGTCGACATGAGGCTGGTGGAGATCGCGGGGGTGGTAGAGTGGAGCCGTTACACTTACAAAACACCGATTGTCAACGAGTGAGACGGCTGGACCATGGCGCGCTGCGGGGTTTTTGGGGCAGCAGGCGGTTGGCAAGAGGGAAAGAACGCGTGGACTTGCCCCCGTAAGCTATTGTTTTGTGTTCGCAAGAGGTGATGCGTTGCGCTGCAAGGTCTCAAGATGGCCCAGCGGTCGGACGAGCGAACATCATGGCGAGCCGACGGCGCCGAGCGTTCGCTAAAATCCGGGCGTTAAACGGACTATCGCCGTCTTGCGCCGCGCCGCGCTTAGTGCAATGCAACGCTTCGCGATCTTGAGGACCTACCTGCCTGTCCCTTGACTCTTTCCCTTTCCTCCCCTCACCCGTCGCACACTTTTCAAGTTCTTCTTACGACGTACTGCACCGCATCTTTTCCACACCATTCCTCTCTCTTATCTGAATCCTGCCATGTCCCCTCAAGCCCTTGACCCCACAACGCCGAGCTTCAACGCTCCGTCACACGCCAACGGTGCGAACGTCAACGGCGCCGGCTACCATGCCTCGTTCGGCAACGGCACGTTCGGCCTCAAAGTCAGTTGAGCTGCTTGCGCTGTTGATCCAACCCTTGCACTGACTTCTAGGTGAATTTCCAATCTAGTCTGGTCTCGCACAAATGCTCAAAGGCGGCGTCATCAGCAAGTCCGGCTTTCTCCTTCGTTTTGCCACCACAAAAAAAAGAGGGGCGGAACATCTGAGCTCATTCCAGCTGACCGTCTCCTCCTCTCTTTCCAACTGCAGTGGATGTCGTAAACGCAGATGAGGCACGCATCGCTGAAGCCGCCGGGGCCTGTGCTGTGATGGTACGTCGCTGCCCCCTCGATCGATCGCCGAGAGACCGACCGCTTTTTTTCCCTCATCGTGGCGTCCCTGTCTCCTCTCGCAGGCTTTGGAGCGTGTTCCTTCCGATATCCGACGAGATGGCGGAGTCGCTCGCATGTCGGATCCCAAGATGATTAAAGAGATCATGGAGGCTGTCTCTATCCCCGTACGGACCGTGGCGGGCTCTCCTGACTCAGTTTTCTCACTTCCGAAGCTGACCGACACGGAGACGCACCCATGTTTCACAGGTCATGGCCAAGTCGCGGATCGGTCACATTGTCGAGGCTCAGATCTTGCAAGCCATTGGAGTTGACTACATTGACGAGTAAGTCGCGTGTGCCCCGTGCCCGCTTCGTGGCCTCTCCTTCCCCTCGCCCTCCACCGAATCGGGCCCCTGACGTCGCCTCCACTTTCACCTTTGTGCAGATCCGAGGTCTTGACCCCTGCCGATCCCTCCCTACACGTCGACAAGCATGTGAGTGCCAGCACGAGTCTTTCTGAGATCGTTTTTGGGCTCGTATACTGATAGATTATCCCGTCCACGCCTCGCAATAGGCTTTCAAAGTGCCATGTGAGTTTTAGCCCGGCACTTGGCCGTCTCTGGCGACGCGGAGCTCTGCGCCGTCGCGCCAGTAAATCATACCGTTGGAAGGATTATGAACCGTTTTGGCATACGGTAACTGACCTGAAATTGTGTTTGCACAGTCGTCTGCGGGTGTAAGGATCTTGGAGAGGCCCTGCGACGTATCTCGGAGGGTGCGGCTATGATCCGAACAAAGGGTGAGTCCGCAATTTTCACACACACCCGTAATGTTTGAGACCTGACCGCGTTTAACATGGCCCCTCATTTGCGTCGGTACTCTCCAGGTGAAGCAGGAACGGGTAATGTCATCGAGGCCGTGCGCCACGCCCGCGAAGTCAACGCCGCGATTAAGCGCGCAACGACCGCGTCCGAGATCGAGCTGTACAACATGGCCAAGGAGCTCTCGGCGCCGATCGAGTTGTTGCGCGAGGTGCGAGCGATCGGGCGTCTCCCTGTTGTTATGTTCTCTGCTGGTGGGATCGCGACTCCCGCTGATGCGGCGTTGATGATGCAACTTGGGTGTGATGGTGTTTTTGTGTACGTACTTAACGTTAAGATTTACCTTGAAGGCACACTACAGCATGGACTGACTTCTTGACCTTACTTGATTTCCCCTTCCTCAGTGGTTCCGGCATCTTCAAAGCGGAAAACCCTGCTCTGCTCGCCAAAGCGATCGTCCAAGCGACGACGCACTACAACGACCCTCTCATCCTCGCTCAAGTATCGGAAGGCCTTGGAGCCGGTATGAAGGGTGAGGGCAACTTGCGACGACCTGGGCAAGCGATGACCGCCGATCGCGGGTACTGAGCACGGCGAGGTCGGAGGCATTTGTGCGCTTCCGAGACGTCGAAAAAAGACTTTTCTGCGATCGATCCAACTTCGTGTCCATATAAAAGTCTGATACAGTCATTTACAATCATAAAGACCAGTTTCAGGACGTCCACCCACGGGTCTGGTTTGTAAAGCTGCAAGCGTGGGCCATTCGCGGGCTTATACTTGGGCAATGGTTGCATTGCGCGATACAGATGGACAGCGAAGTATAACTCAAAATGTAGAGACTTTCAATGCGATCGGTTGGGATGTCGCGTGATTAATCCCGTTCCTCCCCTTTATAGCGCCTTGGTCGCCTTGACGTTCTCGTCCTTGGCCTTCTGGTCGCCACCCGCCGTACTCGGTCGATCATGCGGATCGGCGTTCAACCCTGCGGCTTCCCTCGCTCCAGGCGTCTTGGGGTGCGTCGCCTCTTGCATCCCCTTAACGGCAGGTGTGGCGGGTGTGCCCTTTGTTCCAAGCGTGTAGCCTAGTCCGAGGACGATGACGGCACCGGCGATATAGAAAGGGGTCTTGGACTGGCCGCGTTGGACGTTGGTAGGTTCTTGAGTTGCGTAGGAGCGGGTCTGGGGAAAAGAAAGTGGAAAGGTCAGGGTTTCGTAGTCCACTTTGGCCGGGTGTATGCACAGGTTGCAACTACGCGGGATCCGCGATAACGAAGGCTCCCGCTCGATCGTGAAGCGAGCATCCTGGAGAGCGAGTTTCTACATGTGGGGGGCGGGGCGGGGTCCTTGCGAGAGCTGAGGGCTTACAGAAGGTCGACTAAGACGCAAGGCTTGACGAGCGGCGAACATGGAGGGCAGCAAAAGTGTTTTCAAATTGAGAGCTTCGAGGAAAAAGGTTGAAGGCAAGAAGGGAGAGGCGATCACGGATGGGCTGGGCTCAAGCAGTAGTAACGGCGCTGGCTTGAGGCATGGATGACGTCGTGGTCCCGTGGATCTCGATCTGACCAGCTAGCTGCTCTTTTCGCTCTTCCGATTCGTGATTGGTCAAAGAGCGCGTAGAACACATGCCGGTGATGAACATGAATGATTCTTTCTATTCATAGGACCAAGTAACTGAGGTTGACCTACACATAATTTGTACGTTTCGTGCAACACCTCGAAAACATTGTATTGGTTCCGATTTTCCCGGGAGCCCGCGATCACGAAAGCGGTCACGTGATACATCTCTCCCAGTTTATCCGATCTGTTGAGGTCTTCCTTTGAGGGCCTTGCCGCTCACATGCTGAAAGAAGGTCGTTTTCTGATGCAGCAATGTCTCAGCTGGAAGATATGGGGGGACATGTTCCGGGAGACATCGGATTCTTATTGTTCAACTATCCTGTGGGGTTCACGTGGTCGCGGGCAAGCTTCGTGTCCACCATTTGCTGAGTCCTCCACCGCATGTGGGCACCATCAAAATATTCGTTACAACATCTGCGCTTATTTTTGATTCGTACAACATTGCATATAGATAGATTGACTCCGCTCCATTCCTTCTGGGACCACGCGTGTTGATGAGGTCTCAGCTCGACGTGTCCATGGCAGCTTGGTCTGGGCTCGTCGTAGCTTGGGGTGTCGGGATGACGTCCCGGAGCGCCTTCACTTGATCTCTAATCGCTCCAAAGAACGACCAGACGTGTTCAGTATCCTGGTCAGTGCCTGCGATTATGGAAAGAGACCAGGGGCCATAGGGCTCATCTCTTATGGAAGCGCACCTCTTTTGATCCAGCTTGAATTGCAGCTCTTTAATAATCCAGGATTGGTCTTGGATGCTCAGATCCCCCATCTCGAGGTGTTGGGCTTGGGTTTGGAGTGTAGCGAGGGCGTTGCGAAGTTGAGTTGCCTGAGGAAGGAGATGGTGGAGCACGATCAGTGGGGGGCGGGGGATGGAGACTGAGTTTGCGGAAGGTCACGGGACACGGGGATACATATGACTCGCCTGTCGGCCTAGATCTGATTTGGCTGCGTTCAGAGCTGCTTCTTTGCTCGCTGCGGTCGAAGTAGGGCCCGAGGTTGTGGTCGACGGCCCGTGAAGCAAGGCAGCTGACTGGGAGAGCGCGATGATGGAGGGCAGTAAGGAATGGGCCAGGTCGGTGTCAAATGAAGTGCGCTCCACGGTGTTGGGACTTGTTGTGATGGAGGTCATGGTGTTGAGGTGGACCGGCGGGGGTGGGCGGAGGAGATTAAGAGCGAGAGCTGCTGGTGAGCACACATAAAACAGGGGCGCGTGCGAATTGCGGAGCTGGAGCGCTTGAGCTTGGACCGCGTCCCGACTGCGAGTCGAAAGCGAAGCAAGCGCTTCGTCGCCGCTGGCCTTCCTCCCGGCACCCTGTCAAACGGTGCGAGTCACCTCTCAGGAACCAAGCTCACTCTCAGCATGTCGCAGATCGCCCCCCGCCATGTGCCGTACAACCAAAAAGGACGAGCGGCGTCTATCGCGCGTGCGAAGGCGACCGCCTCGGGCAAGCGTGCGAGACGACAGGACGAACAGGCCCTGGATGCAATCGACGATAGCAATGCTCTCATCATTGACCCGGTCGAGCAGAAGAAGAGGAGGGAGGAACAGCGTAAATTGGTGCGTACTTGCTCTTTGCTGCTGATTGAGCCCAGAGTGGAGCGAGCTCCCTTCGCAGCTACGCTCTCCAGTTCACGTGGCCGGGGCAGCTACTGCTCACAGAGTATCTTTCGCAGCGTCTCATCTTAATTCATTGTCATAATTATGATTTTTATGACTTGGCATGGTGCATCAGGTCTGACGTCCCCCCCCCCCCCCCCCCACTCCTCTCTCCTTTCTCCTCGGGCTCGTTCCCTTCCGCAGGCCGAA
This sequence comes from Microbotryum lychnidis-dioicae p1A1 Lamole, assembly GCA_001244265.2. Classification (NCBI taxonomy): domain Eukaryota; kingdom Fungi; phylum Basidiomycota; class Microbotryomycetes; order Microbotryales; family Microbotryaceae; genus Microbotryum; species Microbotryum lychnidis-dioicae. The sequence continues at coordinate 1,281,856 of CDLV01000009.1, read as the reverse complement.
GAGACGATCGAAACCCCGACTCATATGTCATCCAAGAAGAGGAAGCGCTTCGAAGCGTTTGTCACTCGCAAACTCAAAAAGGAGCAACGAGCCGAGCTCATCTCTTCCATCGCGTGAGTTTCTTTCAGCTGGAAGATTCAATCATCTCGGGACGTTCGAGGCTTCTGAACTGACTCTTGCTGGGTCACCTATTCAGCAAAACTCAAACGCAGAATCTGTCATTACAAAGCTCCTCCAGTTTGGGATCCAAGCAGTTCAAGACCCAAGCCGATCGACTGAATCATGCAAACCATCTCGAGGAATCGAGACGAGTCAGGGCCAAAGCCATCATCGAACGAGTCAAGGGCAAAGCTGGAGCGCGCAACTTGTCCGATGAGGACGTCGATATTGATGGGGATGACGAAGAGAATGACTCGGATCAGCAGGAGGATGTCGAGATGGAGGAGGCGTTGATTCGGAGGGAGTTGATCCCTACCGCGCCGGAACCGACAACGACCTTCTCTCGAGCGAACGCCACGACATTGAACACGCGCCAACCACCGCCTGTCAACGTCTCGGGTACACTCGAGATCATCGATGTACCGAGGGCTTCTACCTCGTCGCTACTCGCTGCACCTGCTCCTCCCGCGACAGTCGGCTCTGGTCTGGTCGCCGGCGCCCAAGTCACCGTCGTCAAGAGGGCCAAGAAGGAGAAGGGGCGCATGAGAGCTTTGGTCGAGCACACAAAATACGGCAAAGGGAAGGGAAAAGTTGTCGAAAATGAAGAAGGGAGTGAAGAAGAGAGCGATTTCGACTCGAGTGAGGAGAGTGGGTCCGGGGAGGATGAGGAGGTCAGCGATGCCGAGAGCTGGTATGGCATCGGGGAGGAACAGCATGAGCAAGATGCCGATGGAGCCGAGCAAGATGAAGGAGATGAAGAGGAGAAGACGCTAGAACAGTGGGCAGAGGGCAAGGCTTCAAGCGGAGCCGCGGATGAAGAGGCAGCACCGAGTGCTCGTGCGACACACCAAAAGGGGTCGTTCACGGCCTGGGCCGACAAGCAAATCCTGTCGGCATCGGGGCAGCTAGACGCTGTGGAAGCATCGGTCCAGCCGACTTCGATCAATGGCGTATACGAGCCCCTACTTCCGGCTGGTTCAGGCGTCAAAGCGTCTACTCTGCCTGAGGGCATCACTGGACCCTTAGGAGCCCCTCTGCCCAAGAACGAGTTGCCGTCGATGCCACCACAGCGCACGACCCATATCCCGATCACCCGAACGGAGGAGATGGACAAGCAACGCGCCGAGCTACCCATCGTCAAGGAGGAGGACCGGATCATGGATGCGATCCGAGGTCACCCCGTCGTTGTCATTTGTGGTGAGACGGGTAGTGGTAAGACAACACAGATCGGCCAGTTCTTGTGGGAAGCGGGCTTTGGTGACAAATCGAGTGGTGAGCCCGCCTAATCCGCAACGAGGATGTCCTTGATAAGACACTGAACCTGACGGTAAACCCAACCTCACAGACAATCCCGGGATGGTCGCGATCACACAACCGCGGCGAGTCGCAGCCCTATCGACTTCGGCGCGCGTCCGAGCTGAACTATGTCTCCCCTCCGGCTCGACCCAAGTCGCCCATCGCATTCGCTACTCTTCAACATCAGGTGCCGACACCAAATTGGTCTTCATGACCGATGGTGTGCTTCTCCGAGAACTGGCGGCTGATTTCTTGTTGGGCAAGTACTCAGTCGTTGTGATTGATGAAGCTCACGAACGAGGTGTCAACACGGACGTATTGATTGGTGTCCTGAGTCGGGTGGCGAGATTGCGGGAGAAGATGTGGCGCCACGGCAAGGATGAAGTCAAGGTGAGCTTAGGGTTCAGGACTCACCCTAGATTCTCGAGCTACCTTCTGACAAAGACCCCCGTCTATAGCCTCTCCGACTGATCATCATGTCCGCGACTCTCCGCGTGGCGGATTTCGCCGAAAACTCGACGCTCTTCCCTACGCCACCTCCCGTCCTCCGCGTCGACGCGCGTCAACATCCCGTCACTCTCCACTTTGCCCGGAAAACGCATCACAACTACCTCGAACAAGCGTACAAAAAGGTTGCTCGGATCCATGCCCGCTTACCCCAAGGTGGGGTCTTGGTCTTTTGCACCGGTCAGAACGAGATCGTCAGTCTGTGCAAAAAGCTCGAGGCCAAGTTTGGCAAGGCGGCGATCGAGACGAGGAAACACAAGGCCGAGGAGATGAAGGCCCAGAGTCAGAAGAGACTGGACGCCAAGGAGGAGAGGAAATCTGAACGCGAGGCCAGGGAGGAACGAGAACAGGATGCGATTGACATTAAGGGAGGTCGGGTTGAGATGGGAGATGATGTCGAGGTTGAGGAGTTGGAACTTGGGGAGGATAACATTGATTTGGCAGCCGATGTTGATGATGGGATATATGATGAGGATCCAGAAGGACTCGAGTCGGATGAGGAGGAGGAGAAATTTGGAGGGATGGACTTCGAAGATGACACCGACGGTGAGTCGCCGCGATGGGCATCACGTACCCCCTAAGTCTAGGTTTTGAGCTGACCGAACTTCTTCACTCCAGAACCGATGCATATTCTTCCGTTGTATTCACTCCTACCGACGGAGAAGCAAATGCGTGTCTTCCAACCTCCACCCGAAGGAACGCGTCTCGTTGTTGTCGCAACAAACGTCGCCGAAACGGCCATCACCATCCCAAACGTCAAATACGTCATCGACGCCGGTCGAGCCAAGGAGCGTCAATTCGACCCAGCGAATGGAATCCAATCGTTCGAGGTTACCTGGATCTCCAAAGCCTCTGCTCAACAACGAGCAGGTCGAGCAGGTCGTACCGGACCTGGACATTGCTATCGACTGTACTCTTCGGCCGTATTCGAGAATTTTTTCGAGGCGCACACCAAACCTGAGATCTTGCGCATGCCGATCGAAGGGATTGTGTTGCAGATGAAGTCGATGAATATCGACTCGGTCGCCAACTTTCCCTTCCCAACCCCTCCCGATCGTCACGCCCTTCGAGAGGCCGAAAAGACGTTGATCAACCTCGGCGCGTTGGAAGCTAAGGAAGGCGCCAAAGGCGCGAGTAGCCACAAGATCACCGAGCTCGGTCGATCCATGTCCCTTTTCCCCCTGTCCCCGAGGTTCTCCAAGATGATTGTCGCTGGTCGATCAAATGGATGCTTGCCGTATGTCATCGCGATCGTGTGCGCTTTGTCGGTCGGCGATCCTTTCATTCGCGAAGCCAACCTTGGTGACGATGAGGACGAATTGCCTGATAGCGAGGAGCGCAAAGCGCTGAGTGCTGCCGAGATTCGACACATCCGGGATCCTGAACTGAGGAGGAAGGAGGAACTCAAGGTCGCCCGCAAAGCCTTCTTTGAATCACAAAAGGTGATTTACGTCGTGCATGCCTGAGAGTGCAATCTAATGCTGACCGAAACTTTGCCTAGATTCACTCCGCCCTCGGTCAAGGCGCAAGCGACGTCTTCAAGATGCTCTCCGTCGTCGGCGCCTACGAGTATGACGGTGCTAAAGCGTCGTTCTGCAACTCCAGCTTCGTCCGCGTCAAGGCCATGGAAGAGATTCACAAGCTTCGCGCGCAGATCTCCCGCATCGTATCGACGTCCTACCACGGACTCGATGCCGGCTTCCACCCTCAACTTCCTCCACCTTCGACAACGCAGTTGAAGGTTCTGCGTCAATTGCTCACTTCGGCATTCATCGATCAAGTGGCGATTCGAAAGGACTTGGCCGACAAGGCCTCGCCTTTGTCTTATGCGAAGACGGTCTCGACGCGTGGCGTTCCCTATCGCGCTTTCGGCATAGACGAGGACATTTTCATTCATCCTTCGAGCACATTGTTCCATCAAGCCCCGCCGGAATTCGTGGTGTTTCAAGAAGTGATGAGGACCAACAAGGTCTGGATGAAGAGTGAGTTGTTCTCATTCGAACATCTCGTGCACGGCAGTGCATTCACTGACCCGCCCTCCTCTCGCCTTACAGCCGTCACCAAGATCAACCCCGCCTGGCTACCGACTCTCGGACGACCGATGTGCACCTTCTCCAAACCCGTCGAAACAGCGTCCACGTCCTTGGCTACCAAAGCCGATCCTACAATGGACGGTTCGACGCGCAAGACGATCGTCACCCCTCGTTTCGGTCCTGGAGTCGGAATCGAATTGAAGCCTATCCTTATGGAGCAACGTTTGGTCAAAGGTCGTTGGGTGTTTGTCTAGTTTTTTCACCGGAATGGCATCAATGCGAACATATGTATATAATTCTCACTAAACTTGATTTTGTTCGTAGTCTTCGTTGTATGCTAAATGGAAGATCTTTCCCTTCCGCAAAGTAACACCCTACCCCTACGCAGCCTTGAGTTCCTCATCTCCCACCGCTCGACCCGTCTCCTCGTCCATGGGGATCCCAATCCTCCCCGGCACAGGCCGACCACCTTGCAAAGTCTTCGGATCGAACACCCGTTCCTCATCATCACTCGGGATATCAGGGATATCCTCATCCCTAGGCGTCTCGACCTCGTCCTCCTTCTCAGCTTGTGTATCCTCTACCGTCTCTTTCGGCGTGTCTTTCCTCTCTTTCACTTTTTTTGTTCCCCTGGGTGAAGGATTCGCACCTGCCGGTGCTCCGGCCAGACCGATTCTCCCGCTCGAAGCCATCTTGACGTTCCCAACCCTCGTCGGGACCTTCTCCCCCTCCGATAACGTCTTGGAAATCGGCGCATTACTACCTCTCGACGAGAATTTGCTTGGAGTACTCGAACCCAATGACGTAGAAGCCGAAGGTGTTCTAGGGGTGTTCCTCGCTGGCGTGTTCAACGTTGATGAAGTACTAGTCGTCGTCGTCCCCAAGCCAGTTGCTTTTTTCGTCATCGGCGGTGATCGACTAGGTGTCGAAGGTGTAGTCGCACGACTGGACCTACTCCTCGTCGTGCCTTCCAAAGCCGACGATCGACTAGCTGTCGAAGGTGTAGGACTAGGGGCACCGCTCCTCGAGATTAAAGAAGCACTCGAACTTGATCGTGGTGCACCGACACTAGCCATCGTCGTGGTCGTTTTGTGTAGGGTAGTGTTCGTTCTTTTAGGTGAGGTCTTGGGGGATAAAGGCGGGGGCTTATCGGTTGGGAGACGGGATTTGGCGAGGGAAGAAGCGGTGGGTGAAGTGAGGGAAGGTCGGGATTTAGGAACGGTGGGGACGGTGGGTGAGACGGTCCGACGGATGGGTGGGGAGGTCGACTTGGCTCGAGCGTTCGAGGTTGAAGATGATGTGGACTTGACCTTGAGGCGTCCTTTGATCGGCGCCGAACCAGTCTTTGCTGGTGATTCGGCAGCGACCTCCTTTTCTTTACTTTCGACGGCCGGGAAAGTAAACTTTTCTTCCTGTGGCGAATCCTCTGAATCGCATGGAGGTGGGGAAGCCTCCCCACGAAGAGGGGGAGCACTCAAGCGTTGCTCGTCGACGCGAGGCGAAGTTGGTCGACTCAGACCTTCGTGCGAGACTCTTGAAGAGGCCGAATCGACTGAGGACGATTTCGAATGATGTTTCGAACCTCCGGCGACGAGGTCCGCCAAGCTTGTGGGGTTAGGCGGTGATGAGGCTAGCAGACCATTGGCGGATCCGAGGACCGCACTGACGGGTGGGGCGTCGACATCGAGGGAGGATTGGGTAATGATCGGCGGAGGAAAATTTCTCATGGGTGTCGTCGGAGAAGGGCCGGAGATGAGGATGGTTGTCGACTCGACGGGTGCTTGGGATGTCGGTGAAGGTGAGGTCTTGGCTCCAAGCGACGAAGCAAACCCTGCTTCCTGCGTTGATGCAAAAGTTAGCTCCGGCTCCACATCCGGCGTCGCTTCATCGGATGCCGTCGGTGGCTCCGGTAAAGGCTTCGAGGTGTCGATAGAAGTAGGAGGCTTCGTATCGACCGCAAGGGAAGGCGCCACCGCGCTCGCAGCAGGCGCCGTGGTTGCACTTGAGTTGGACCAAATCCTCTTTGGCGCTCCGCCCGACACGGATCGGTTCATCGCAGACGCCGAGGATGAGTCTTGGGATGCGCTGATGGCCTCAAAGCGCTTGATGAGCGACGATGCCGAGGGTCTTGAAGATTCATCGGGGAGAGGCATGTTTGATGGAGAAGTTAGAAACCGGGGCCGCTGAGATTCTGAGACCGACGGGAAGAAGGCCTAGGCTGGTGTTGGCGAATGAGGCAAGGCGTCAGTAAAAATTGACCAGAGGACAGAGGTGTGAGATGTGTGAGTGATCGAAAAGATGATTCCTCCCGTGTTCTTCCCTGTGAGTCTCCAAGGAACAGAACATGCATTCTATGAAGTGGAGAGTTGCCCAGGAGAGCATGCCGGCGGTGCGATGACTGCAGTCGCGACGAGTCGCGTCACCGTGCACGTTCAACGTCGCCGCCGCCTCCGTCGCTGTCTGTCACCCGAAACCAAAACGATAGCAGCAGCGCATACGTGGGGCCCAAGCCAGTAGCTGGAGCCACGTCTGGACTCGCACGTATCGCATGCGCCGCAAGTCCATGTCCCTTCCCGAGCTCAGAGCGGAGGAGGTTGCAGAAGGTCGCTACGTCGCTAGTCGTCACGTGGTCGGCGGAGTCAGGGGCGGCGGTGCATGTTGTGTCGTATATAATGTACAAGACGACTCGAAGTCGCAAGAGCGAGAAAAAAAAACGACTGACCTTCTGTTCACCCACGCCGATGAATGCCCACACACCTCGACGATGTAATGGCTGGCGAAACGAAGGCGAGGGGAGGAAAGGGGCACGTCCTGCCCACGGAAGGAATGCAGCATTAGATTTACGGCGGCTGTGATTTGTAATGTGGAGCTGTTAGGTATACGCCTATATACGCCGGCGCCGCTGCCCTCACGGCCTCGCGCGCGCGCGCTCACACTCACGCCCTCGCCACATCCCGATCAGGCAAAACGGCAGGGAGACACCCTCGCCCACTCTCGCTCACTGGGCGGGAGTAGTGCGGGAGTCGAGTCTGTAGGACCCCCGAAAGCTCAGCCAGAGGCGCGTAGGTAAAGAGTGGACAAATTTTTGGCCCTAGAAAAGCCAAAATCGCAATTTTTGGAGAGGTTGTAGAGCATCTGAAGCAACTCTAGAGCTATCGTTGGACGGCTGTAGATGGACTGGACATTTTAAGGACATTTTTGGGCGAATACACCAAAAAAGGGTGGACAAATGAGGTCCAAATTCCGGGATTTTGGCGGATTTTACCTACGCGCCTCAGGCTAGGCTTTCAGAGGTCCTAGTCTGTTGTCCGCCCCCTCCTCCTGCCCTCCTGCCCTCTTCCCTTCTTCCCCCCACTCACCGACCGCTCTCCGTCCCTACTCAGCCCACATCGACGTACCAAGATGCGAGTGATCGTCAACACACCTCTCCTGAGGTCGCTTGCTCGACCCGCCGTCTCTGTCACGATCGCGCATGCCCGCCTCGTTCGTTCGAGCGTGTCGTCGTCATTGTTGACTGCCAGTTCGACCGCCTCGACGCGCTTCCCCTGTCTCCGCCTCGCGCGCCCTTTCTCCTCGTCGAGAGTCATCGCGGACAAAGTCGACGCAGCAGCCCAGGCACCAGCAGCAGCAGCAGCACCCGCAGCATCAGCCACGGAGCAACCATCGGACGTCGTCGTCAAAAAGCCCCGAAAGGCCTCGACGAGCCAAGCGGACAAGGACAAGCTCAAGGCGCAAAAGTTGAAACTCAAGGAGAAGGAGAAGGCGCACAGGGAGAAGCAGAAGACCATCGAGAAAATGAAGAAGGAGCAGGCCAAGTTGCAGGCCGCGGAGAAGAAGAAGAAGGAGCAGCTCAAGGCAAAGGCAAAGGTGACGCGTACGTGGTCCAGGCTTCGGAGCCCGTTGGGGCAGAAACTTGTACTGATCAGCCCGTGTTTCTGCGCCCCACAGCTAAGCCGAGAATGACCAGTCGCTTGAACCCGCCCAAGCAACCCATGAACACCTGGTCCATCTTCTTGACCCAGTACACCGCCGTGAGTCATCTATCGCGAGTGTCTCGACAGTGGCGCGCCCGCCTCCTAGCACCCGACTCGTAACACCATTACCGTTCTCGCACTGACGTATCCTGAACTCCCAACTCCCATAACGCGAGCAGAAACGTAAAGCGGCCCACAACCCCGCCGACGGCAAGTTCCCCACGGTCGCCGAGATCGCGCGCGATGCCGCCCCGGCCTACCGCGCTCTGTCCCCTTCCGACAAGGCCGAACTCTTGCGCACCGCCGAGGAACAAAAGGCCGCTTTCGCCCAAGTCCTGGCCGAATGGACCGCGTCTTTGACGCCCGAGATGATACGTGAGGAGAATGCGATCCGGGCGCGGCGCAAGAAGATGGGCAAGTCGCGCAAGGGCCCGATGAAGCTCGAGGGGCAACCCAAGCGACCCCCTTCGGCCTACATCTTGTCAGTCATAGAAGCTCGCGTACGAAGGGCTCGGATTTGTTTTTAATGCGTCGCTTGTCCTTTTTTGCAGGTGGACGAGCAAGATCCGAAACGAGCAAGGCGTCGCTGGTGAGGTGTTGAAGGGCGAGACCAACATCCTCGAGCAGAGCAGGTTGCTCGCCACCGCATGGAAGAGCTTGTCGAGTGAAGAGAAGGCCGTAGGTTGATTTTTACAATTCAGGCGAATGGGGCGGGCTTCGGGAGGTTTGGTACTGACCCCGGCGTTGTGATCTCGTTCATAGGCTCTGGAGGTTGAGCAAAAGGAGGCGCTGGCGGCGTATCAAGAAGCCAAGGCGGCGTTCCAGGCCAAGCTCAAGCAGAGTGCTTCGGCTTGAATAACTTCACACGCGTGATCAATGGGAAAAGGAAAGGGTCAAGAAGGAGAATGTTGTCTCAGGAGAAGCAGGGACGCGAAGGAATCTTTGAATGTTGGCGCGAGTGGTGGCAGGCTATTTTAAGGTCAAACTCGGTGTGACAACGACATTGGGTATGAGGATGAATTTTTCATTCGAATCCGAGTGTGTATGTAGTACGAATACAACCACCGTTCCCGAGACACGCGACGTGCCCTCAGAAGTCTAATCATGAGAGAGTTGCTCGCTCGATGACCTCACCCCACACGTGCCCCAGAAGCTCGCTTGGGTGTACTAGCTCTTCACCGCCTCACCCACTCTACAATAGACTGGATCAGTCTCTGCTTATCCTCCTGTTGCCTCCAAAAATGATCCGCCCCCTCCACCTGAACCCCTTCCGTAAGCCGATCCAAATCCGCCTCCTCGATGCGCTTGAACCAGGCTTCGTACTTGCTCACAGCCGTGAATTGATCCCTCGTACCCCAGATGACCAAGGTAGGTCTTTTATGTTTTCGGATCGATTCGAACAAGGTTTGGGTGTATTGAGAGGATTTGAAGAACGTAAGAAAGGAGAGGACCGAACAAGGGTACGAAATGAGGATCGCGCGGGTACGGAGGGTGAGACCTTGCGGGATCTCTGTAAGCGGGGGTGCGGAGGAAGCTGCTAGCGATCCGTAAGAATAGCCGATGAGGAGGAGGTCGACAGGGATGGAGGAGGGGTGATAGGGGGGTAGGAGGGGTAGGAGAACGGTCTGGACGAGGTGCGAAAAATCAGCGATTTCGGCTAGTCCGCTGTTGGAGGGAGGGAAAGAGGGGGGTTGTCAGCCCGTAGATACGTTGTTTGGATCCCATAGTGATTTCCGTTGACCGGATGCACTCACGTCCAAGTAGCGCTCACGCCCACACTGCCTCCGACGCCTCTCGCATCATACCGACAGACCGCATACCCTTCCTTGACCAGAGCGTTCATCACCCCAACGACGACGTGATCATCCTTGCTCCCTCCCAATCGACCCCATGGATGAGCGAGGAGAGCTAAACGGGTGGGTGGATCCGAGGTGGGATGTATGAGTGCGTAGCTTAGAAGTGAAGACGGCTGTGATGATGTGGGGCTGCTGTCGGTAGAAGGGCTGGACCGGGGGAGGGTCGCGTACGCTTCCTCCGTGTAAGGGTAGGTCCTAGAGGTGCTCATCGGAGCCGGATGGTCCTGTGGATACTGTTGCGAGTCATGAGTCGCGATGAGAAGGGTACGCAGTGATTGGTCGCTGCGGCGGTGGTGCAAGGGAGAAGGGAACCCCAACTCAGATCGAGTTCGCCGTCGCGCCGAGTCGAGCGCTGATTTCCGATTTAGCAATCTCGCGCTTTGAATAAGAAACCGGAATCACTGAGCTCAATCAACATTTTAACTCGCATCTTGCTGCTCTCCTCCTGCACCTCCACTTCCACACACCGCTAGACGTCAAGTAGGACTGCCACATGGGAAAACTCTGGTTTGTTCTTCCAGTGTCTACTACTCGTCACGTTGATTACCACGCGTCTCAGTAGACCCGCAGCACTCTCGAAACCCCCAAGTCACGGAGGCCGAGTCTCCATCGGGTCCATAGTGACGACAGCTCTCAGGCGCAGCAGCCGGATAGCGAACGCGGTGCCGGGAGTCACACGGTATGCTATATCCGACCGTGCACCGTCTCGTAGGACCGCAAGCTGATGCTGTCTCAGATCGCGTTGCCCAGATGACATCTCGCCTCGTGAAGCTCGTCGCGATCGGACTCGTGCTCCTCGGAGGTGCCAGTCTGTCTGTCGCGGCCGCAACTCCTCGACTTCTCGTCTTCTATCTGACACTCGATTATTACCACGAGTCGTACGTTCATGCTTGACGAGTCAAGGCTCTGCTCTTGAATATATGGCTGATTAACTCCTGATGTTCGCGGCACTAATTTTTCCGACCTACTGGACCTCTCGTCAACACTAGTATCCCGACGGCCATCTCCGTCATCACCAACCTCTCCACCTCGAACCCAACCCTCTTCACCCCCACCTTCTCCAAAGACCAAAACCTGTTTACCCAAGCCGGACTAGCCCCTTTTTCGGCCATCGCCTTCCTCAGTAATTCCGAAGGACTAGGAACCGGCGATCCCGAGGTTTTGACGGATAGTGGCAAAGTCGCGTTTGTGCAATGGTTGCAAGGTGGGGGGAACTTGTTGGCCTTTCATGCGGGGACGGCATGCCTTTTCAGGATGCCCGAGTTTGGAGTGGCCATCGGTAGTTGGTCAGTCGACAAACGAGCATGCTCTTTGGAGATGCTGCGGTAGCATCAGATGGCTTGGGGATGCTGACATGGCATTCATCCAACTTCCTGGTTCAGGTTCGACTATCATCCCGACATTAGTAACGCTGTGAGCTTTCTCTAACTGCTCCCCCAGAACGATACAAAGCTGACTTCTGAGGAGACTTCTGCTCCTGTCGCCAGACCTTCACAAAACTCGTCTCGCACCCAACAATCAACATGCTTCCCAATCGACTCAACGTAGGTTGATTTGCGTCAATACTATAAGGTGATGGAGCAAAGCTAACGTGGCGCGGATATCCACAGCTATACGAAGAAGTCTATTCTTTCACGACCGACCCGCGCTCCGTCAACGCAACCGTCCTCCTTACTGTCGACAACTCGACCTACTCAGACCCCAAAGCCGGTACGCGACCCAACTACCAAGGTACACCCCACCCGATCGTATGGTATCGAGACACCCCTGTGGATCTGGAAAATGGTACGGCTTCGAACAACGTCAAGACGATGATGGGGAGGATGTGGATGACCAGCTTGGGGCATGAGAGCTCGACGTGGGAAAGGCAAGATTTCCAGAGCCATATTCTCGAAGGGATAAGGTGGTCTCTGGCGAATGTCGCAAGCTCGAATACGACCATGAGTGCGACGTCGGGATTGAGTCCTACGGCGACCTTGACTTCGACGCCCGCGGGAACATCAACGGGCGCGAGCTCGACGTCGAGATCAATGACGGAGAGTAGTAGGGCTGCGTCCTCTCTTGCAGCTACTACAACAAGCGCTGCCTCGAGTGGTGTGCGCACCATAATTGATGGGGTTGGGATGTTCTTCGCGCCAACTTTGTTACTCGTCGGAGCTGGACTGTTAGGGATGACCGTATGAAAATATTGAAAGTGCGATTCACAAATTGCTCAGCTGTATATTGCCGTTATTTTGGCAACTGCAAGTTTCGTGTGTCGAGAGTGCGCAATACCTACACTAGAGAATGTCCGAAGAGCCAAGGTTTCCCTAGGCCACCAAGCCTTGGAGGCTGGGGCTCCGATTCCAAGAGCTCCGCAGGCGCGGGTTACGCGGTCACGTCCAACGCGCGCAGTGCCGCGCACGCGCCTCTACGCGTTCACGATCCACGCGTCGTCGGAGTAATTGCGAGCACTTTCCTGGACCGGTCCTCAGCTCTCTCTCTCATCTCTTCCCTCTTTTCCATCCTCGCGTCCATTCGCACGAACCGGTTTCGTTGGTCACTCTCCCCTCCTTCCTATTCTTTGCACCCTAAGTTCTTCAGCAAAGAGGTCAGTGCGCAAGTTCTCTCGGTCTCGACTGCGCAACGCCAAGCCCAATGCAAGATCGTGCTCCCGCGCGTGTGTGCATCACAGGAGGTCCCGTCGCGACGCGCGAAGTCCTGATCCGGGATCCGTATCGATCCCACATCGTGTCCAGACGCGATATTCGGGACAGGGTACTGATCGATTCTTTTCTGTGTTGTTTGGAATTGTACAGCCGTGCTCTTCCGCTTTTGTGTCCACCCCATCCCAGTCATCAAGCCCAAGTCGAGCCGCGCTCAAACTTTCGCACGCCCCACCATCCTCCTTCCAACCTTTTCGAGCGGCTCTACTATGCCTTCCCTCCAGTCCCTCGCGGCCTTCACTCTCACTCTCTCCCTCCTCCTCCAACCCCCCCTCCTCTCCGCCCACCCCTCCCCCTCCTCCGACTTCATCGACCCCCGCATCATCAACCGCGATCTCGGAACTTACGGATCCACTTCAGGCTCGGCCTCTCGAACCCGCCCTCGTTCTTTGCACAAGATGAATCGCCGTAATCGAGCTCCAAAGAGTGGTCCCAAGAGGTTGAATCGCGCTACCGAAGCGACGTTGAAATGCTTGACGGCTTACTCGTTCGCACTTTGCGATGGGGATTCGTGTACGGATATGGGGTCGGTTGCGGGTCAGTACAATTCGTAGTTGAGCCTTCTATTTTCAGGGTCAGCTTACTGATCTGAGTTTGATCTTCGTTCAGCTGGTACGAAATGTGTTGAAAACGCCATCACATGGGACGATGCCACGGCCGCTGCGACTTCCTCTGCTGCAAAGGCTAGGACCTCGCCCGAGCCGACGCCGACGATCGCCCCTGTCCATCTGGCGGTCAAGCAGCCGACGACTCCTGCTCCAGCTGCCCCGACGCCCGGATCGTCGTCCGATGATGACGATGACGATGCTTGCGACTCGGAAGATGATTCTGATGACGATCAAGAAATCACTACGACCGCCGCTTCCAAACCCACGACCGCCGCCGCCGCCTCTAAAACTGGAGCAAGCAGTGTCAACCTCAACGCCATCACAAGCACCTACACCACAGGCGGCAAAGGCACCTTCTTCTACCAATACGGTGCCTACGGTGCATGCGGCAAGATACATGCCGATTCGGAGCCTATCGTCGCTTTGGCGTTGGCGAGGTATGGGACGGGCTCGAATGATGCACCGGATTGTGGGAGAAAGGTGCAGGTCGTTAATGTGGCGAATGGCAAGAGTGTGGTTGCTACGGTTGCGGATGTGAGTTTGAAGTGGACGAGATTTGAACATTCAAGGCGATGACTGATGTTCCTTCGATTGCTATCACAGGCGTGCCCCGGTTGCGCCAACTACAACAGTCTCGACTTGAGCACCGGCGCGTTTGACCAAATCGCCGAACAAGCTACGGGTGTCATCGAGTAAGTCATCGACCTCTACCTCCACAGTCGGGCTTTGATGACAACCGCACTCACCTCTCTTGTCATCTTGTCCGCTCAGCATCAAATGGAAGTACCTCGATTAATTCCAGTCAATCGACTAGGAATTCCTTCGGGAAGGCGCTGTGCGCTTTCTCTCCCCTTCTTTCCTTAGTTACCCTCTCACAACGACCCCTGTTCCATATCAATGAGTTCCTAACGACCCTCTCTCACCGCCTTGTAGCCCTTCCACTCTTTTCATTTGCGTCTTGTCCCTACCCTCATTTGATTCTTCATATGCAGTTCAGTTGCCCTTGATGGGTCGCTTCTTCGCTCTCTTCTTCTTCTTCTTCTTCTTCTTCTTCTTCTTCTTCTTTCTTCTTCTTCTTCTTCTTCTTCTTATTCTTCTTCTTCTTCTTCTTCTTCTAACGATTGATTTTGTCGTAAGGCTCGTTATTTCGTTACGTCCCTCACGAAATGACCATGATCCTATTCATTTGGATCTTGAGTCGGGTGATTCGGCGAGTGCATCGCGCCGGAACATGTTCTGACGACTCGCCCGAATCGCTGGCTAGAGTTTCGAGATGATACACTTTTTGATTTCAAGGGTGACGAGCGACCGACACTCGTCGTTTCCCCAACCTCTCTGCTCCACTGCCTTCATCAGCTCGGTCCCTTCCCGCAATCCTCGCCTCAGTGCGCTTCCTCCAAGCTGAACGAGAGCGACCGGAAAGATCATGCCGCTCCGGCCTTTTTTCGTTGCAGGTCCTTCAGGTCCTTTTCCGTAGGTCTGCATCATAACAAAGACCCAGCAGTCAGTTCGCTATCACCGCCCGTATTGCTCCCCGGCGGCCGGCGCCGGCTCGGGGTTCCCAACTCACACAAACCCTTGCGCCAACATCCTCTGCAACCTCCTGATCTCATCGACGCTCTCGGCGCGCTCGATCGCCGTCCTGACTCGATCCTTCTCTTCCTTCGTCAACAACCTGCCCGCGTTCTTAGTGTTCGTCACGACCAAGGCTTCGACTCCGGGTTCGAACGTCTTGGCCGCTCCTTCTGTTGTGGTGCCGTTGGTGCGCACGAGCGAAGGCGCCGAAGCGGCCGAGTTGGATGCGGCGGCGTCGAGGAAGGTAGATTGCAGGGGTGTGGGTTGACCCGAAGCGGTTTGGAACAGGGATAAAGCTCGAGTCCGATCCTGTGCTCGACAGATGATCACGATGAGCTATTGAATAGGATTCGGCGCGGGGAAGCAAGCTTGCGAATGGAATGCGGAAACGGAAACGGACCTGTTGCTTGACTCTTTCGAAATCGAGGGACCGCAAGCCCTTGCACGAGAATACGATCCACTCCTTGTAGTACTGCGCTTGTTCGAGCGGGTTCCCTTTGAGTACGAGCATCTCCAACTTTCGACACCGCGCCAGTACGCTCCCGACGCTGGCCAAGGCCTCGGTCGGCAAGCCACCGTTCCTGATGACGAGTGAGCGGAGGTTGGGCAGGGAGGTGGTGATGGAGGGGGAGAGGGTGCGGATCGGATTGTTGGAGATGTGGACGTGTTGGAGACGACGGAGCAGGGGAAAGTTGGACAGGGACGTGATCGAGTTGTCGGTGAGGTCGAGCGAGTCGATGCCGTCTTTGGTCACACCAAGGTTCTCGATCGCGGCAATGTTGTGACCTGTTGCGGGGCGTTGTTGTGTGAGGGGGAGGATGGGCAAACGAGTGTGGGAGGGAGAGCGAACGGATCAATCAGCGTGCAGCTCGTCCAGGAGATGGAACTCGACTGGGTTCAGTACTGAACTGACCTCGCAAGTCGAGTTCCCGGTCCTTGAGCGGGTTCAGATAGGTCGGTGTCCGTTGTATCAGCTCCGCATCGAGACTGAGCAGCAGCGTGCGACCGGATTACCCGGCGGCACGTTGGCGAATGCGAGGCGTGGGATGGAGGGGTTGATCTAGCTTTGTCAGTGTGTGGGGGGAATAGGTATACTGTGATGTTTCTTCTGGCTACTCACCGCATCGTAGCAGGATCACACCTTGGTGAGCAGCAGTGGGGTTTTTGTGCGACAGAGAGAGGCGGAGGGGGACTACTCGACAATTGGCACCAGACCCGGGCCTCTATCCCGGCTTATATCCCTGCCAAGCGGGGGGGGGGTTGTAATGAGGCAATTATTACAGTTACCGCGCGCGCGCTTTGACCGCGCGTTGATGCGCGTGATGTGTGCCACCCAAGTGCCTTGGTCTGCCTAGTTATAAGTGCCTAGTGTCTGCCTTGGTGGGCCTCACTCAGTTGCAGTGGGCACGCTGCACCAGGACCCACCTCCTCACCCACCCTCGCCGTGCGCACCACTCGTCCGACCTCCCTACAGCCGGACCTCCCACTCTTCTAGAAAGGACTACGCCTCTCCCCCTCCCCCTCCCGCTCACCCGCCTGTCTCTGCGCGACCTCCCGGTGTGACCACTGCTCGACTACGCGCTCCTCTTGCCTCTGAGCCCGGGCCAGATGTCTGACGAGTACCACCAAGGTCAGTCCGCACAGTGATCGCGAGTCTTGTACAGGCACACCAGGCTGAGGATACTCACTCTGCTCATCTTTTGCACCACACCTCAACTCGGCCACCGCCGTCTCGGCTTTACACGTGCACACGACCCGACTCCCCTTGCGTCACCCTCAATCACCGCCGCTACGACGACCACCACCACACAGCTGCCACAGCGGCCACCAATGTCGTCAAGAAGAAGCTCGCAGGATACGTCGGATGTCAGTCCCAGGAGCCACTACTACTCTTAGGCAATGTCACCCCGTCGTCCCTTGCCCCCCCCCCCCCGCCCCCCCCATCGCCCCCTCGTCACCCTCAGTCGCCCCCCACCCCCCCCCCCCCCCGCAGCTGAGCTGACACGACGCGACTCGCGCTGGGACCTTTCCTGATCTCTAATCTCTTCACTCTCACACAATCCGTTGCCATGGATACCTTACACCGCTCGCAGTCGCCAACTTGCCGAATCAGGTACACCGCAAATCCGTACGAAAAGGTAGTGTACCCCTCCCCGTCGCTAGTGGTCTGGCCCCTTTGTTCCCGACTGACACCTCGGACCCGAACCCCCCATCCCATCGCATCCCATCGCTTCAATCTCCGAAACCGACCCCGTGCAGGCTTCCACTTTACGACCATGGTAGTTGGTGAGTGCGCACCCCTTCGGCCCCGTCCTCGAAAGCGCGCCTAGTTCTCGGGCCGAAAACCCAGCAAACAATTCATTTTGAGCACTGACCCCTTCTCCACCTTGTCCCCCCTCTTCAGGTGAATCCGGCTTGGGCAAGTCGACCCTGATCAACACCTTGTTCGGTACCTCGCTCTACGCCAAAAAATCCGTGCCCGCACCCCACCACGAACGACCAAAGACCGTGGCCATCGAGAGCATCACCGCCGGTACGAGATTGCCTTCTGATCAGGGCAGGACACCAAGCTGATCAAACACTGCTCTGACTGCAGACATTGAGGAAAATGGCGTTCGATTGAGGCTGACGGTCGTCGATACCCCCGGCTACGGTGACTTTATCAACAACGAGGACGGGTTAGTCCTCAAGCCAGCCGATGGGATCCGAGCGCGTGATCGCGTTAAAGCTGACGATCCCATGTCCGACCCCCAAGGTGGAAACCCATCCTCGACAACATCGAGGCTCGCTTCGACGCCTACCTCGAACAGGAGAACCGCGTCAACCGCAACAAGCTCGTCGACAACCGTATCCACGCGTGCCTCTACTTTATCGAGTCGACCGGGCATTCGCTCAAGGGGGTCGACGTCGAGTTCATGCGAAGACTGCACACCAAGGTCAACCTCATCCCCATCATCGCCAAGGCCGACACCATGACCGACGACGAGGTGATGCAGTTCAAGGCGCGCATCCTGTCCGACATTGCGCACCACCGCATTGAAATTTACCAAGCACCGCAGTACGACGGCGAGGACGAAGAGACCATCGCCGAGAACGAGGAGATCGTGCGCAAGATCCCCTTCGCCGTTGTCGGGTCCGATGTGGTCGTCGCGACTCAAGATGGCCGCAGCGTGCGCGGACGAGCCTACCCCTGGGGGACAATCGAGGTCGACAACGAGGACCACTGCGACTTTGTCAAGCTGCGCCAGATGCTCATCCGCACCCACATGGAAGAACTCAAAGAGCACACCAACACGCACTTGTACGAAAAGTACCGGTCCGACAAGTTGCTCGGGATGGGCGTTACGCAAGACTCGACCGTCTTCAAGGAAGTCAAGTGAGTTGGTGCACACATCAGAATCTCTCGTTGTGTGGAACAATGGATCTGATCATTGGTTGGTGTTTCTCTCACAGCCCCGCGGCGAAAATGGCCGAGGAACGCGCGCTGCACGAGTCCAAGCTGGCCAAGATGGAGGCCGAGATGAAGATGGTGTTCCAGCAAAAAGTGAACGAGAAGGAGGCCAAGCTGAAGCAATCCGAGGAGGAGCTGTACGCGCGCCACCGCGAGATGAAGGAGGCGCTCGAGAAGCAACGCCTCGAGTTGGAGGAGAAGAAGCGACGACTCGAAAGTGGACGACCGCTCACGCCCGAGAAGGTAGGCTCGTAGTACAGGCTGCGGTAGTTGGGGAAATTTATGTACTGACGTGCCCTTCCTTTCGGCCCACAGACGAAGAAGAAGGGCTTTTTGCGGGCTTAGCCGGGGTGGACCACATCCCCCGCTCGGATTGGGATCGAGGGCCGTCCGTGCCCTGCGTCAAGCCAACCATCATATCACGACAGTCTCTCTTTGCCTCATTTTATGCCTCTTCCACCCCCAGTCCTTGCTCGTCTCTTTTGCTCTTGCCTCTCTGATACCTTTTTCTTTACGTTCTCTCCACGCTCTCGTTTGTCTTTTCTTCCTTTGTTTCTTGTGTTTTTCCGCCCCTTTCGATTCTCTCATCTCGAACGACGAAACTCGCTACTACTCATCCAAGCATTCCCCCTCTCTTCTTCCCTTTTTTTTTTTTTCTGGTTCCCCTTCTTGGAAACGAAAGAAAAAAAGCTACTCCTCACCTTGGCGTGCCTACCGGGAGAAAACCGGAGCGAGAGAACCCTATCGGAATATTTTGATTACATGGTTCGCGATAGTATGAACCGAGGCTTCCAGATAAAAGCCTAAGATAAGCAAGAAGAGCGAACGATCGAGTTACATAAAGATTCGTTCCTATCACGATTTGATTCAGGTGAGCTTGATTGTGTTTGTTTTGTGGCCTTGTCACCGAAACGAAGGCGTCGTCGAGAGGGGTCGTAGGATGCTTTCACCGGCGATGGCGGCGGCGGCGGAGGCTTGTTGCCCGTTGACTGGTACTTGGGCTTCGCGAGTGTTTCTCGGTGGTGGCGGCGAGGAAATTTCCGAAGGTGTTGTAGCACCCGAGACTGCGGCAGCTTCCATCGAGTCGACGGTCTCCACTCCGATCGGCGATTTTTGTTCCTGCCCGTCCACTACCGAACTCTGATTCGCTTCCCCTCTCCCCTCCAGCATCATCTCCCCCGCTCCGGTCCACTCCCAAACGGGCGCAAAAGGTCTCGGTAACGTGCCTCCGACGACGACGACCAAGCCTTCGCCGAAAGCTTTCCAAACCCTCTCCGCCTCTTCCCTAGCCACGAAAGCACACACCACAGCGCCTTCCAAAACGCCCTTGACGGGACCCCTAACCTCTTTAGCGGCTTGCGCACTGACGCGTTCAACGTCTCTCCATTGACCGGCGGCGAGTTTGACGTCGTTAGGGGAGAGAAGGGGTGGTTGCCATTCGGTGATGGCGAGGGAATGGAGGAAGGTCGAGACGTGGGAGAAGGCGAGGGTGAGGGCGTTGTGCGAAGAGGCGAGAGAAGTCGTTTCGAGGGAGAGGGGGGAGGTCGGGACTGGGATATCAAAACGATCGTGTCAGAAGTGAGGTGGTTGCGAAGATGCTCTTTGAGGGGAAGCTGAGGTTCCTGACTCACCCCAGTGATCCGGATCCATCGCCTCTTCGAACAACTGCGAACCAGCGAATTGCGTTAGTTAGGCTTTGCCAAAATCTGACCAGCCCTTCCAACCTACCATCGTCGCATTACTCAACGTTTCCCCAAACACCTCGTTCGCTCTCGTCAGTGCCGCCCATTGGGTATGCAATAATCTCAGTTCGTCAATCACCGGTTTCAGATCCTGCACGTGGTTGAAGTCCGTCAAGCCGTGCGTTTCGCGGATACAGGTCGCGATGAAGTGGAGGATTTGACGCGAGGCTATGGCCATAGAGGAGAGGTACTTGGAGAGGTAGGTCGCGTTCGTGGTGAATCTGTTGAGACGAAGAAGTGGGTGAGTGGGATTGATGAGAGGTGAGACAATTGTGGACTGGTGACCTACTGCTCGATGATGAGTTTCATCCGACCCCTAACGGCTCGTTGAGGGACCGTCCAACTTTCAGAGCCCAGCCGAGAAATGACCGCATCCGTCAACAAAAGAACACTCAAAGAGCCCCAGTAGATAGCGGCGCATCTCACCTCCTACTGATCTTGGTCTGAATCGCCCGTAAGGCCAAGGCTTGTTTCTGAAACTCGAGTAGGACGTTCCCGAGGCGCAACTGCAATTCGTCGCAGTTGATCTTTTGCAACTCTTGTCTCGAGATGGATTGAGCGACCTGTGAATGGGTCAAGATGATATTCTAGTTCATTTGTCGAGGGGAAACAAGGGCGTGGAAAGTGGGAGGCCAACTCAACTAGTAAAGGTGGACGTAGCGGCGGTGAGCCCGAATTCTGTTTCATAAGCAACGATCGCAAGCCAGGCGCTCATCCACAGGTCAGCGACATGTTTACCGCACTTTTCCGTTTCTGGGTGCAGAGTTGAAAGTGTGATACTTACCGGACTGGATGGCCGTTGTGGCGAGGCCGGCGAAATCCACCCCGCTGGAACGGACGAACCTCGATAATGTGGGAGCGGGACGAAACTCTGCGCCAGTGAAGAGACGTAGTCAGATATCGTGAGAACAAAACAGGCTTTACCAATACGATACGAGGTGTCAGAATCAAACACGCCAAGCGAGGTGGAACACCCTCGAGCAGTACACGCCCCCCGACCCTTGGATCGAGGAGTACGAGCGCGTATATAGTGCCGGCGTGTATGACGCAAGCAAGCCGACCGACCGGACCTCTGAAACACGGGCAACGCGGACGCTGCAACACGGGTGCTGCAACACCGAAGGGGATGTAGAGGACTGACCCCGTCAGCGTGGAGAATGAGACTGGCTTGACCTAGTGGTGAAGGAGCACGTAAAGGTGGCGAACGGGGCCGTCGAGGTGACAGCGAGTAGGGTGAGGAGGGGATCATCACGCCGGTGGGGCAGATGGAATGATGCGGTCCAAGAGAGTTTGATGAGCGGTCAGCGATTGCGTGAGACGAAAGGATATCGCAACGACGTCTTCAGCAAGTATGGACTATGGACTACACCGACGCGCTGGCCCTTGCGGGATTGTTCTTGTACGCGTCGCCCGTCCGTCCTGGCGCCGTGGCCCCTTTTTGACATCTTGGGACAGGAGACGGTTTTTGTCTCAAAAGCAGACCCAAGAAGGAACACAACGATCCTTGGACATCGGACAAGAGTTTATAGAACAAACTGATGTAGTTATAGCAGTGGGCTCATAATACATCTTGTTCGACATGTAGCACCCTTGAGAAGATGATCGCGCTTTGTGCGCCTCGCAGGACAATGAGGACGTCGCCGCCGAATCCGGGGGTGACTTATCCGGTGGGGCAAGCCTTCGCTTACTAGTGAGTCAAGTAGCCTCACCAAGTTGCTCGATGGATGCCGACATTTCCGGAAGTGTTTGCTCCTCATGCGATTGCGCTTGGCTTTGTGTTACATGCTGCACTTGCATGATCAATCGAGTTGTACATAAACCTTGGGGAATATTCCCGTCTGCCCATTCAATTCGCCCCTTATCCATTCGTCCGAGACTGCGCGCAAACAAAACAAGCAGGAAAAGATTAGTTTTCCATGCCGTGATGCTGCTATGTAATCACGTAGGGGTGGACTACTGACTATGTTCGAGAATGGTAATCTGTTGGCCCTCTTTGAAGCCCAAGTCCTCGGCCTCGCCCGCATCGAAATCGAACAAGGCGGTCGCTGTGCCCAATCCTTTCGGTGCCGGTGTCGCTCTCGGAGGCGGTTTCGGTGGTGCGGCTCCCCTCGAAGGTGGTGCTGGTGTGGGTGCACTTTTCAACGCATTGTGGTGTCCCGCGATGGCAGCGGCGGCAAGTGGGGTGGCGGCCTGGTTGTTGAACAGCGCCTTGTACTGTGGTCGAGCGGCAAAGTACTCGTCGAGCAGGGAGAAGAAGGCACTCTTGTCCGTATCGTTTATCCCTACAAAGACTGGACACGACGAAGTTGCACCGCGTTGTGGATAGTGGGGTGAGGCCGAACTCGAAGCGCGAGATCGACTGGGTGGGGTCGGAGGTGGGGAGTCGATGGAGCCTGCACCCGTACCTGCACCGGACGCCGAACCTCGGGCCGGTGAGGGGGGCTTGTGGCGTTGTTGATCCATCTTGTTTAGTGCTGCAACTCGGCCCTGTTCGGCCTTTGCCTTGGCTGTGGAAATGAGACGGTGCGAATGCGTTATTAGTTACGTCAGTCGTGCTGAGCGGAGCAAGCGCGGAGATGGTTGAGCCCGCGCAGACAGGGTCACAGGGAAGCCGTACCTTGGGACGCGAACGAGTTGCTGTAGGGAGTGCTCAGGCGGTCAGTTGGGCACACAGCAAGACCGACTCCTCTATCCGGAATGCTTACAACTTGTCCATGTTGCCAAGGATGCTTTGCGAAAGCGAGGACGGCTCGCAAGAAGCATTTCGAATTCGGCCCGAACGGTCGAATCGCACGCGCGTCGGCGGCGTAGACTTTACCCTAACTAGTAAAAAAAAAAAGTGTGAGTTAAGGAATGTACCTAAAATCGCTGTTTTTAACTAGGTTGCGGCCCTCCGGGCCGCCTGTGGTGGCTGTGTTGTACCAGCATACTGCTGTGTCTGCCGCACCTGCCTGTGGTGTCCATGTTCCGATCAGAAGTCATGTACAAGCGCTGTGGTGACTTTTGTATTTTCCGCGCCGTTCCAACGAAGCTACAGCGCTCCCAGTATTTTCTTTCGTTTTTTAGTTGACGTCAAACAATGCTTACACTTATATTGCATTTAATGGACGGCAAGCGCGTGGCTTTGCATGACATTGCTTCTACATCACAGCTCCGCCTGGCGCCTGGCGGCTGACGCGCGGGGCGAGGGCTAACATTTGTCACGTGATGCGGCGCGCCCGCCGTGTCATTGCCCGTCCGGTAGTCGACCACCGGCATTGGGGGCTAAACAACAAACAAACCACGTAAATAATCCTGTGCCACTCCCTCGAACCTTTCCTTTCTCCCTCCCGCTCTCATCCCATTTTAGTGACACTCATTCAAGAACAAACCTTTGCTACTGTGTAATGCCCCGGTCCCAAGGTCGCCAGGGAGGGCCATCGCAACCTCGCCAAGTCTTGGGCGCGAGGGTAGCGCCGTACCATGGGCTGCCATGGGCCTGCTCGAGCGCCCGCTGCTGGGCGCCCCGCGGCTCGACCCTCCTCTTCGTCCCGCACCGATCAACAGAATCAGCCCCCCGGCGCGTCATGACAACAATGCAGCCGATCTTGGCATTGCGACACGTATACGAGCTCGCCGTGCAGCTGTGCAGAACGGACCGCGTGGTCAGCGCGATGGCCAACTCGACGCTGGGCTCGCCCCACCACCACCTCCGCAAAGGCGAGTGCGCCGGGCTCGAATCGCGCTCAAACCCCTCAAGCCCCACGTTTTCGCAGGGCAAGGTGCAGCTACCTCCCCCTCCCCAGCCCAATCTCGAGTATCGGCAGCTTCTTCAAGGCTCGGATAGCGGTCAGTTGCTCCGTCCAACAACATCTCTCTGCAGTATGGCCCACATGCTGAACTGTGCGATGCACCTACACAGACGCTAAAGCATTTCGCGAGGATGCCCGGTCTTACAATAACGCACTGTCCTTTACTTCGCTCGCTGCCCACTGCTGGGACCAAACTCAAGTGGACACTCTAGGACCTCCCGTGTTTCGCGTGTTCGGTCGACTCTATCATCGACTCGGTGCCCTGATCCTTGCCGTGAATCAACGCCCAGCCTTTGCCCAAACATCGCTGATCGACCCGGCCGAGGCCACCAACACACGACTTCAAGGACCCGACAGCGCAGAGACTCGCATACAAAGATCAACGCTGACCAAGCTCGAGTCCATGTTGCGCACCGGCAATTGCTTTGTGAGGGAGTTCGCTTCGGCCAAAGGCCGTTCGGGTTGGATACGGCCAAAGAGTGGGTCTTGCGCCTCTGCCTACCACCAGGCCGAGACCGACGCACCCACAACCTTCCTACGTCAAGCACGGAAAGGGCGATGCTTATCTGCGATTCCGACACCAACACGGGAGATCGTGGACCGCAAGACCTTATTCTCCAGGTGCACGGTGATCGATGTCCCGATGGTCGGCCCAAGTACCAAATCGTTAGCTCGCTCCATCCGTCTGCGATGCCTCTCCGGTACCCACTACTTTTTCCTGCAGGGGAAGATGGCTTCCACCCCAACATTCCTCTTTGCGGTTTCAACCAAGCTGGGCCGCCAGTCGCCAGAAACCGAGAGCAGATCGACAATGGTGTCCAATTGCGCGAGGTACTTGCCGGTCTTGGTCTGGATGACGAAGACGAACAGGAGGACGAAGACAGCGACAATGAGGATGAAGACGGCGAGGAAGGGGACGAAGAGGATGGTGATGGCGAACGTACGCGTCTTCGGCTCTTTCTCTGAGGCTCCATTCTGTCTAAGGCGCAAGCACAGACTGACATTGAACTTTTGAACACCTAGGACGAAGGTCAAGTAAAGGGGTCGAGGTGGTGAGTCTCGCGTTCACAATTCTTTGCGCACTACTTGCCGAACGCGACGAGTACTTCTCAATCCCGCATTGCAACCAACGTCCTTTCCTGGAGTTTGTGATTTACGGATGTACTCCCAAGTCAAGACCGACTGACTCAGGCTTGACCCCGAACCAAATTGCGACATCACGCAGCGATACCAGGATGCGATGGCGTGCGTTGTCAAACATGGAAAGCCTCCGCTGCTCATCACGATGACATACGACCCCGACTCACCGGAATTCAAGGCTGCACTGGGGCTGAAGGACAAAGCATGCACCCGTCCGGATCTCATTGCACAAGTGTTTGAAGCCAAATCCGGCAACAAGCGACATGCAGGCTGTTTCGGCGATGAATGTAGGATGAATGGATTTGCTTCTTTGCTGTACTTCGTAGGGTGTTTTCTTAACCTCTGCGCTGAGATCATGTAGACTGTTCGATTACCCTGCTATTTTTTGAATTTCATCCTCCCGTTAATTTAACGGGTTCTCACTGGTTATTAGTTACTATTATTACTACTGGCGTACAGCTCCATACAGCTTGCCCGGAGACGTCTCCGAGTCCAGTCTCGGCCTCGGCTCTCGTTCTGACTCCCTACAATCCAGCGCAGACCCCATCACCCACCCCACCCAACACCATGGCCGCCCAGCTCACCTCGCACTTGGTCAAACGCTTGACCAGCCACCACCACCACCACCACCCGACTCGCCTCCCTTCGTTGGCGCTCGCTCTGCCTGCCCTCGCTCCATTTGCCCCACTTGGCCTCCGTTGCGCCTCCTCTTCCTCGTCCTCCTCTCCCTCCGCAGATCCCCACCCTTACCTCTCCCAACTAGGTGGACGAGGCTCCAACCCCACCACCTATGGCTCCGGATCGACCGCCGGACCCCACCTAGGGCCTTTCCCCCTCCCTCACGACAGCCGCGAAGCCCAAATGCGAGCCGCGAAAGCCAAGTGGGCCGAGCTAGGCACCGGAGAAAAGATCGGCGTCGTTTCCGTATGGACTGGATCGGGAGTGGTCGTGCTCGTCGGCGGCGTGTTGGCAGTTGTGGTGTTGTGGTCAACGGGGAGCGAGTTGTGGTCCGAAGCGAGTCCGACGAGGATCTTTGAGGATGCGACCGAGAGGGTCAAGCAGTCCTCCGAGGTACGTCTGGGCCGCTTCCCAGTTCGAACGGGTCCGATTGAAAAGATTCTAACTCTATCGCATCCAAAACCCACTAGCTGCAAAGCGTCCTGATCGAACCTTTTTCGTTCCACGGCGCCAACTCGTCGAACCGACTCCGGCGTAACCGGCGGATATCCCATCAACTCTCGACCGACCCTCAAACGGGCCAAGACCTCATGCGTATCCGATTCTGGGTCCAGGCCCACGACCCGATAATGGATCAAGAGGCGTGGTGGCCTTGGATCAAGCGCTTCGTTTCGGTCGCAATTTGGCAGGATTCGATTCGGCCCGAGGCGTTCGTCACTCGGGATGAGAAGAGGGCCGAATTGGAGGAGATGAAGAACTTGCAAGTGGAGAAGGAGAACAAACCTGTTGGATGGGGGCAATGGGCCGTTGGGGGCATATCGAGCGCTCTCAAGGGTTTGGTCCCGAGGACATCAACCGCTCTCAACACAGCTCAGAATGGCACGAGTGGGGCCGCCTTGTTCAAAAGAGCGAGGAAACCCGACTTGGGCGAATGGAGTACGGCTGAAGTCGTGGCCGAGTTGAAAAAGGTGACATCTCCCCGGACACATGCAACTTGAGGAGGGAAACTGATACTAGGGTCAATCCGGCCGATCTACAGGATCCGACCACGGGTGCTTTCGTCTACCATTCGCTGACTGCCTTCGTCCCAGGTTCGTTTCGGTATGATTACCTGACACTCTCATGGACGTAACTACTTTCCCGCCTCTCATGGCCGTAACTAATCTCTCTCGCTTGTTCAATTGATTCGCAGACACTCGGCATCCGAACAAGTACCGCATAGACGTCCCCACGGCCGACTTAAGCGAACCGACGAGAGGGCTCAACCGGCTACGATTCTGGCATCGGACAAAGACAGTAGCCGCCTGATGGAGTGCAATCACAATGCAGATTATCAACCATGCGCCGCAGGTGGAAAGGCCGGAACGTGGTCAGAAATCCGTTGGCCAAGCCGGACAAGGCGAATTTCCGCATGAAAATCGCTTCCGCCGCATTTCTCAAGAACGCTTGTTCTCGTGCCGCACATTTCTAAAATCAGTACTTCATTACCTAGGTAGGGCCACCAAGGGTGGGTAGCACCGAGTTCACGCACCTACGCAGCGTGTTTGACATCCTAGGGAGTTCGAGCTCGCCAAGCTTACGGGCGGGCGGGTGAAAGGCACGCTGTCCCGGACAACAGAGCCTCACTGGTGACCAAAGCTGACAGGTGCAAGTAGCACGGATTACAACCCGCTTCAGCTTGATGGTACGAGAGTGATGAAGTATGAAACACCAGTACTCACCTAGCTTCTGGTGTCAGCTCGATGTGGAGAGAGCTGAAGAAGCTATTATGCCTGTGGCCCAGGCCAAGAGTAGGCCAGGTAAGGCCAGGGTAAGGCCTCGCCTGACAGCGGGACGCGGGCGAAATCGACTCGGTCGCGCTCTTGACGCTCGATCACGAATTGCGGCCTCCGACGAATTATCGCCCAACATCTCCGACCCGCAATAAAGTGCTATCGGTCACAAAGCGGGGATGCCCCGGCCCAACTTTCTCCTCGACTCTTCTTCAGCTTCTCTCCTCACTCGACAACATCGAACTTCTCGGTAGGACGAAACATGCCGTCCCGGATCCAACTCGTCATCTCGACGCTCGCGTGTGCCTCGTTGAATGACCCCCACTTGCTCCCGGCCTCGGCCTCGGAAGTAGCCTCGGAGTCCACGCCGCCCCAGCTAGAGCTCCTACCACCGCTTCAGCTTCTACGCCCCAGGCCTCAGAGGCCGCTCAAGCCTTTCAATCGGGTCAATTGTTGCAAGACGTTGTTCCGACATCACTCTTGGCAACGGGGGATGGGATGACGTACGGGAACGTTTCGGTCCAGACCGCAGGAGACACGGCGTCGAGAGTCTTGCGATGGCAGGCTTCGGGGGTGCTTACCCGGGATGGGTGTCCGGCCGGAGTCAATATTACTGTGAGTCCAATAAGACCCATGGCTTCATCTGCGAGCAAGTGAAAAGTGCGTCACGCTTGCCCCTCTCGTTGTTTGAGACAGGATTGCTACTTCCTACGCCTCGACGGAGCCGGCAACCTTCCATCCGCTTCCGCCTCATCAAGAAGGAGAAGAAGGTCAAATCTCGACGGGACCAACTTCGCGATCGAACAAGATCCCAATGTTGACTTTGATGCGGAGGAAGAATTCTTCGTCGAAATCGCATTGAGACAGCCGAATCTTCGAGTCGCTTGCTCCGCGGTGGATGGGGGTCGACTCCGCTCGCTAGTCCGACGATGGCGCTTTTAACGGCGATGGTTACTACTGCTGCATCGGCGACTACGACCCCTCGTATATCATCTTTAGGAAGGCAACGTATCGAGTGAGTCTGCGGCCCGGGTCAAGGTTAAAGGCGTCCCCAAAGAGAAGGGCTGACGGTTTCGACATGTTCGAGCCAGATTCCTCACAAGGCCACGTAAGCTTGTGCCTTCGGAGCATATAGCGGCTGCCCATTTCGGCTAACGATGAACCCATTATTCACAGCGTACGATGCAGGGTCGAACATCTTGTCCTCATGGCGCACGTACCAGTCCGTGGCCACAAAGACATCAACTCGCTTCTTCCACGCGTGGCAGTAAGTTCCTTCTGAAAAGACGGAGGAGCTGCAGTGATGGGACGTGCTGACTCAGCCGTCAAACTCACTGGATTAGAATCCTTCGACGAGATGGATGTGGAGGCCCGGTCGTCACCCTCGACTACTCGAGTCAGTCATCTGCAGACTTTGCGCAGAGGAAGGCAGCTGTACTGACGAGGATGCCTACAGACGACGAAGCTCGCATCACCGATTTGGTCCGCGACTGTAACCCTTGCGTCTCCGTCCCAATATCCACCTTCTTCGGAAAGACGGTTCAACACAACCTCTTCGTCACGTTCGGAGAACAGGGCCGTCTCGCTTAATCAGCCATCGACATCGCCACAAATACGGCTTTACTCGAATATAGCGCCGAAGGCGATATGAGAGACCAAACCTCACTCAAATACGGGGCCTATCGTGTCTTGACGCAGGATATTGGCGTTTCGGAGAGTTGGGTGGGCGATTATACGGCGACTGAGTTGCAATGAGGAGGATGGACTTTTTGGGTTTGGAAAAGTTGGGAGATGGTTTAGACTGCTGCGACCTTGCACAGAGCGATGTTTGACACATGTTTGGGAACGCGTATTGGCTCGAAAAAAACGTATAGGAGGATTTTCCTTCATATTGTTCGGCGGCTGAAATTGGTCTCAAGAGCTGGTCTGAGTGGTCTGCAGATTTGGCACCCGTTTCTGGCTGAGGTTGAGGCGGGAGGACAGGCTTAGAAAGGAGGTAGTGTCGGCCGCTCGTAAGCATTCGGGATCAACGCGAGACACGTGTCTTCCCCTCCTTCTCATCACTTGCCCTGCCAAAAAAAGTCACCAAATCTTCTGTTGCCTCCACTCTTATGCCGCCCCCTCGCCACTGGATCCGTTCTCGCCACGGAGTCCAAACTCTGGATGACCGCACCTGCACAATCGGGCCGATGAGGTGTTATGAGGTGTTAGAGACCAAACTGCCCCGAAGATCCTCGCGGAAGGTGAGTTCGCCGCGCGAATCTATCTTCACCTTCTACAGAGTAGGTTATTAGATCGCGTCTTACACTGGAAGGGGAACGGTGAGCGGGAAACATTGACGAATAGATTCACTGGCAGGCGAGCGGCATCTTGCTTAGGAACGTTTGGCCATCGCTCGGGGGAACCATGACGACCAAGGTGGAGACTGGGCTTACCGACAAGGTAGTTTTACTAGCACAACGTTCTTTGAAACAGCCCTGCTATAGGATATTCGTCGGCGGCTCGGAAACCATGCTCACTTCGGCGGAAAAGAAACCAAACGGTATTGTGTCAACGCCACCTTCCGCGCCGAAGCCTCAAACAAGCCTACGTGATCTCAACTCGAGACAAGCTTCGGACATCCGTAAACATCCTAGTCGGAAGCAAAAGCACAGGCCAACTCTCGACCGCCATCGAATGGTTTATCGCCCGTACCTCGACTCGTTTGACCCGATAGATTTCTCACTGCTCGAGAGATAGGACATTCCAGCGTCTAAAATTCATACAACCGAAGGAACAAATTAAACTACCGGAAAGCTACGTAGAAAGATCGCACTGCTTGATCGAACATGGAAGACTCGTGTCACATTCGAAGCGATGAAAGGAGCGAAAGGCGACCGGCGTCGTCGAGTTCGTAGTGGGGACCTCTTGGGACCCCGCTCAACCCGAAATCTTGGTTGCCGCGAATTCACCATACCAGGACGTCGCTGCCCTCAGTTGCGAGTTGACGGCGCGGTATATGCCGAATTTGAAACTGGCCGAACTGCCCATGTCGCCCTTGGCGACAGCGTACTTGAGCAATGGTACCTTGCGGTTGTTGGTATCAACGGCTTGATAGGTGATCGATCCCGACAGGCCGTACTTGACCTTCATGGTGTGAATGATGGTCTTTCCAACCCAGTTCCTGATGGCAGTGAGGTGCGAATGATGTCAGTCCGAAGGCACTTGGGCATTGTTCGGTGCGCGGAGCCCAAGACCTACTTGAGAGGCATGGACGTGCAGCCCTTGCAACCGCGAACAATGTCGTTGATCTGGACTTTGTCGCCGACATAGTCTTGCGTGATGACGGGTCCACCGCAACCATCACGACGCAAGATTTCTGCGAGTTGGTAAGGCACACGAGGCGGTCAGCTCGAAAGGCTCCAACTTTCTCAAAAAGATAACATAGACAAGCGGGACACGGTGACGATGACTTACGCCAAGCATGGAAGAAGTTGTTGGTGCTCTTAGTATCCGCGGACTGGTAACTCTTCC
The DNA here is from genome assembly GCA_001244265.2 of Microbotryum lychnidis-dioicae p1A1 Lamole. Classification (NCBI taxonomy): domain Eukaryota; kingdom Fungi; phylum Basidiomycota; class Microbotryomycetes; order Microbotryales; family Microbotryaceae; genus Microbotryum; species Microbotryum lychnidis-dioicae. Next base: position 1,251,056 of record CDLV01000009.1, on the reverse strand, counting down.
AAGTGTAAGACCACACTTGGTTGGGCGTCGTTCCGGGCCAGGTCAGGAATTCGACGCGCTGCCGAGGCGAAACAGTCGGCGTCTGGGTCGGCCCACCGGGCGTCGTCGTGGTAGTATTGTCGACGGGGCAAGCAGGAGCTTGTCGTCGGTACAGACCTCCGACCATGACCATGGGGCTGGCTATCCATCGGTACTTGGCTTGCTCGGGGAAGACGCGGTAGTAAAGGTCCAACTTTGTATCATCCGCAGCAGCTTGGTCCTCGAGACTGGCTCCGAGTCGGCGTAACAATCGATTGGAGGTCGAAGAGCTTTGAGTTGTCGATTGAAGCATACCGCGTCGTTCGAGAAACAGTTGGTAGCAATTCTGAATGAGGCGGCGACGCGATGGGGATCGTGGATTTGGTTAGTCTGATTATTATCACCCAACTGGAGAGTTTAGGTCGGGCGGCGATCGCCTCGCGGCCGCGCGTCGTCGGCGCGCCAGGGCCAAGAGTCGATGGACGGATCAAAAGCTCCAAATCTCACCCTGATGGTCATGGTCCCTCCAAGAGATGGGCACGAGCCAGCGTTCAATTCGCCAGAGCTTTGCCAGCGGAGGTTTGAGTTGATGTTGCCGGACTGCATGTACTGCCCCCTTGAAAGCTGGGTCAACGCCGCCCGCCTCTGGTGCACCTCGAAGGCTTGCTCGGAATCCTCGGAGACCGTTCGGGAAGGACCGCCTTGTGCCAAACCGAGCGGCAGGACCAAGGCACACAACACAGCATACATCCATCGCGTCATGATCATATGGGTGTGGAAAAACGAGTGGCTGTTGACGCGTGAAGAACTGTGGGTGAGAGAAGATGTAGGGGGAGAAGAGGGAAGGCTGAAATTTTGCAATCCGGATGATGTGCAACGCTTCGTGGACCTGATTTCAATTAACGTGGGCCGACCCCACAACTGCCATATCTCGCTCACGCGGGCGCGGGAAGGGGCGAAAGGGCTTGGCCAGCCCGAAGCATTGCGGAGGCCGGCGCATCTCCAACGGCTTTGGCAAGGGTATCTTTAGATCGGCCCGTTGTTATTGAAGGTAATGTCACTTGGGAGAACGCGAACATAAGCTCGCCTTCCTGCGATATCAATCCTAATCGTGGGTCAACGGACAAGAGGCACCAAATGCAGACGTTTTCGCTCCACCCGTCAAAACGATGACACCACGAATGCCCTTCAAGATGTCGGAGGAAGCTCCCCTCTCCCCGGCGCCGGCTCCAAGTCTCGGTCGGTCCTGTCCAGCAAATATTCTTGCTGCGCGTTCTTTCGCCGATCCAGAGTCAGGCTCGTACCTGGTTCTAAGGCACATGCTCTTTTTTGCCGGTTGAGGAAAATGTGTAGTTGAAAGCCTGGGTAGATGTCGTATGAAGCCTGGGGCATGTGACCCTGTCGGTAATGAGGTGCCAATCGTCGTCGAGTCCAGAGCGACGGGCGCGTAGGTGACAGCGCGACCGAGGGCCCGACCTTTCGCCCAACTACGGCCATACCGGCAGGGACTTGAAAGAGTCAGACTCGAAGAGGCAACAACCTATCGAGTCACCCACTCCCAACTTGACTTGGCAGTAGTGCTTGCGCAATTGCCGCGGTAACTCGCGGGGTGAGACGCATAGGTCCTTTTATTTTAGCCAAGCGTATGTTAGGGAAGGGTACTGCTACCTGTAGTCGTCCAGGATAGGGGCTTCGGATTCTAAGGAGCCGTGGACCCGCCCCAGGGGGAGTGGTCATAACGAAGAGGGACGAACGTCTGCATCGTTTTGTTCAAGTTACAGTGGCAGGTGATACAGCGATTTCAGAGGTCCACCGTCTGCATTACAGCCGAAAATTTGGCCCACCCAGAGCCAAAAAGAAATGGCGATGGGATGGCAGGGGCAGGGGCTTGCGCACGTCCCTGGATGCTGCCGCGATGATGCACGATCATACCGGAGCTATCCCTGCACAAGGCGCGCGGATTCTGAATTGGTTCCAGGACGATCCCATAACGGTCTCAGAATCGCGGGGGGTTCATGGGAGGGTTGTGATGTGACCGTGGATCATCGCGGCAACATCCCCGGACTCGCACCCAATTTCCAAAAACCGGGAGCTTTTTGCTGGCACTGTGAGCCGCCTCCTTTTCTTAGTAGTGGCTACGAATTGCTTCTATCGCGCTGGTGTGAGCTGTAGCGTCCTTCATGCCCCTGAAATCGTCATAAATCTAGATGCCAGCTTTGCGGAGTGGCGCAACGGCTCCCATGTCCTCTTTGGCGGAACTGTTCAAATTGAGAGCATAATATAGCTCAAGGTCATCCAAGTAATCGAACGGAAGATTTGCATCACGGTATTTTGCGCAGAGAGAAACTACTCCGCGAGGTTACGATACAGGGCGACGATTGGTGCTCGTAAGGAGCCCAAGTTCGCGGCGTTGAGAGGAGGCTGAGACAAATTATGCATCTGCAAATTTGCGAACGAAGGCGTCAGTCAATTGCAATGAGGAAGCATTTTGTCACAACTGATAACTCACAATACGAGGAACCAGTCAACAGGTCGTGTAGGTCGATCAGCTGGTCTTCAGTAAACTGTTTTTGGTCCTCAGTCCACTGCGTAAAGTCAGATCGTCAGCTGTGATCCTCACAAATGGATCATCTCCAGCTTGTAGCTCACCGAGTCAGTGTGACTTCGTTTGAAATCGGCGAGGGTTTGTCGGACGGTGGTAGAGATAGGGACGGGCGAAGACGCGTGCTTTGTGGCCATCTCGATCAAAAGAGCGGGTACAAAGGTGGGAACCTCGTAAGGGAATGCGTTGATGAGCGAGGAGACACCCAGAACGGCCGAGTCTATGGGTTGAACGAAGGGAGAATCAGTCTACCGCGTTCCACGGCTGATAGCTCGAGCCCCCACTCACGAGCGATCGTCAATGCCTCTTGGTAGGTTGCAACTTCGACACCCGCCGCATCACGTCTTTTGGGGACTTTGGTCGCTCGAAGAACCGTCAAGAACCTCGTCGAGAGCGACATGATCGCCGACCTTTGTGAGCACCTGACGATACCGGACAACGTCTTGGCTGCGGCTTCGCGCACTTCGATCTTGGGGTCTCGTAAGAGGTCGCACAGCGCCTCCAGCAATTCGGCGACAAGCTCGTGGTCGAGGTTGAAGATGTTGTGGAAGTAGTAAACCTGGAGCGGGCCGAGCACGTCGAGGCGCGTACGCCAACTGGGGCTGTTCCGGAGCAGATCCAGGAACTGAGTCATGAGAGGGCGAGTCATCTCGATGGGATACGGCAGACAGGCAGCCGCAATGAGCACGCGGCCCGCGGTTCCTTTGAGCTCCTGTGTTGGGCGCACTCCACAAGCGTCAATAAAGCGTACAAGGTCAAAGAGCCGGACAGAAGTGACTCACGTCGTTGTCAAGGATCTCCTGCATGTGGAAGATCTCGGGCAAGAGCTTGGTGATGAAAGGGTACGCTGTGGCGATGCGGAAGTCGCTCATGCTCGTCCAGAGCCAGGACAAAACTGCAGTCAAGCACAGGGTACGCAGTCAGGCACAGGTTACAGTCAGCACGCTTTTACGGTAACCTTCAAGTCGACAAGACTTCGACTTACTCGTCAAAGCGGCTTTGTCATACGTCTGCGTCCCCTGCGCGGTAGGTTGCCTCGACTCGCGCCACTTCTTCAGTCTCGCGCCAAAGTCATCGACGCGCGCTTCATACGAAGCATCGACATGCATGAGCGCCTTCGCTCCTTCCGGCGTCTCGCATTCACGCAAGAACACTTCTACCGAAGGGTACGAGGGATGAAGGCGCAGCTCGGATAGACTTCGTAGATTATCGGCCACGGCTCCACGGACTTCTTGATACGGGTGGTCGAGGTGCTGGCTGTAAATCTCGATGTACTTGTCGGCCCACGGGGTGAAGTGCCAACCGAGCGCCTTCATGGCCGTTCCGACGAGATCTTGCTGCTTGGACGTGTTGAAAGCTTCGGAAGACTCGGCGTCGATCGTGAGCGAGGTCAAGTAATCGACGAGAGGCTGATTCCTACGGGGATCGCGGGATGTTAAGATGTACTCGGCACACATCTCCCAAGCGAGCTGCGTCTCGGGCGTGATACCCTGGAAGATACCGGGGAGACGTTGACCAAGCCATTCCCACAGCTTGCGTTGCTTCTGCAGCGGCCAGTGCTTGCTCCCGCGGACCATACCACCGATGAGCTCTCCCGCAGCGCGTTGCTTGTGCCGATCCGCTCGGTCCGCGATGAAGCCATCGATGATCGGCTGAATCAGCTCGCAGGGCGCATCTTCGAAGATCTGGAAGATCGATTTGACGAGTGTGATGGCGTCGGCGGCGAGGTAGTCAATCGTCTTCTCCATCGCGAGGTGGCTTGAAAACGTCTCCCACCACGACGGCTGAACGATGATGTCGCGCAACCGATCAATTGTCTCGGCCGAAGTCGGATCCCACAGAATCGCCGACGCCTCCTCGGGCGGGACCTCGTAAAACTCGACGCTGTCACCCCACACCAGCCACCCAGTCGCGTTCTTGTCCATCAACAGCGTGTCGGGGCCCAAAGGCTTGGAGAACGATTCAATGAACTTCTCCGTGAAATCCTCCGGCAAGGGGTGTTCGAGCTTGACCTGTTTGCGCAATGGGTTGCTCGTCTGCTGCAACAACAGCTTCTCGCTCGACCCACCGCATGCCGTGCGAAGTTTGACAAAGTGAAGAATCTTGGTGAGCGCGAGCATCGAGTGAGCGCGCTGGTTGGGCAGGTCCGAAATGAGCTGTTCGGCCATGTAGCCCGCCAAATCGGGTCGCATCGGTTGATCCCGACGGACGAGAGCACGCAAGAGTCGAGTCGAGGTCAACGAATAGCGCCAATGCGTAGTCGAAGCTTGAGCGATCCCGAGCAGAATGGGCAGAAGTTGATTGTACGCTTCGTTCTTTTGATCTATACGGCCCGTCGCTTTGCCAGCAACGCGAGCCACTAAATCTAAATCCTCCGGATAGGTGATCAGACGCTCAAGGTCATCGGCCGCCGACTTGAGCGATTCCGAGTCGACGGCGGCCTTAAGTGTCGAAGGCTCGGCCAAGCGAATGACGAAGTCGTGTGTGATCTGCTTGACCAGATTCTGGACCGACGGACGCTCCTGATGCGAGCAAGCGAGCATCGTCTCGAGGTACTTGCCCGTGAAGCGCCAGTCGAGGATTGCCATGTTCTGAGTCGCCTTGCTGCCCAACACGAACAGGGCGCCTTTCATGACGTCGTGGTCCGTTCCCGGTTGAAGCGCCTCAAACAGTCGAGGGTAGATGAGCGTGCGCGTCCCATCAAAGTACGAGATCATCGAGTCAAGTCCCTTTTGAGCCGCCTTTCGGATCTGGACGTAGGAGCTGAGCGAGAGTTCGCACAGGTCGGCGATGAGTAGATCGTCGAGTGGCGTCCGTTTGCGGTAGAACGAATTGAGGCGCATGCGAGAGGCATGATAAAGGGCCGCGCGACGAACCCACACAAATCTGCATCGATGATCGTTTCAGTTAATCGGCATATTCAATACCACGCTCCGGCTCTAGAAACTCACCTAGGGAACAGCTTCTGATTCCTCATCGTCCTCGAGATCGTCAACGCGAAATCGTACGTCTTCTTGATATCACCGTAATGCGTATGTATGCAAGGATACTCCAACTCGAGAACGCGGATCGAGGAAATGAGCATCTTGACGCAGTCGATCGAATCGTCTTGAGCACTGCTTTTCAGCATTGCGACGGCTTCGTGAAAGAGATAACCTGCTCGCTCACGAAGGTTGACGACATAGGAGTGCCGGGGATCCAAAGGGTCGGTCAGGCACATTCCCGAAAGACAGTGCGGCATGTGGTCGATGAACTCGGGGACTTCGTCGCCCGCGTCCGAAGCGACCGCTCCTCGCTCAGTCGGTGTAGGTAGCCACGCCAATGCTGGGATGCCAGACAAGGCTGACCGAACGACGTTGCAGTATCGACAGAAGTCGTTCGTCCAAACAGTCGAGCGATTGAAGCCCTCTTGCGTCGACTCGCGCTGCAGCGCCTCGAGTGCGTTCATGGCCGGTTCAACAACATCCCGCAATAGCTCGAGAGCGAAACTGATCTCGTCATCCGATGGAACGTGCCACTCGATCTTGACATCCTTGACTTCGTACAACCGCCCCCATCGTTGGTGGTGATGGGCCTTCCAGCTTTCGCTATTCCATTCCTCGGCGTTGACGGACCGATAGTCCTTGACCCACACGTTCGTCAACGAGACGAGTAGCAGGGCCAAGATTCTCGAAGACGTCGTGTATCCCCGCTCGCTTTTGCAATTCTCGATCATGTACTTGAGCAACGCCATCAGTTGATCCTTGTGTTGCAGCAATGCCGCCCCTCCGTTCGTGATTGCGCCTGTGAGGAGGCCGATCCACCAATGCAGCGACACGTCCGACTCGATGACGTTGCTGGTTGAGGTCGTGCGCGTCGACGAGGCGCCTCCTTCGAGTTCGAGACGGATATGATCGTCACATAACGGAAGGAAGAGCTTGAGCGTCTGTGCCGAGTTGGCGCGAGCAAAGCACGACACGAGTTGCGAGACGACTCGGGCCGAATTAGATCTCACGGTCGACGTCACTTCTTTGAAGACGATGCCCAAAGCAAGCTCAAACAAGGGCGGTGACAGCTGCGAGCAAACAAAGTCGCAGGCCGCAATCATCGTCTGCGTCATCTGGTCTTCCATCTTGCCACCGTTGCGCTGGTTCTTGCCCGGCTCGGGAAGTGAGTCGAAGACGACCAAGACGGCGCGGAAGAAGCTCGAAACCCATTCCGGGAAACCTGCCGTCGAAATGCGAACGACCTCGTCCTCTTCATGCTTCGTCAGCTTGGGCTCTTCGCCTTCGAGCACGATGGCTGGCGGATCCGACTCTGTCTGTCCGTCAGGCTCCGACTCGTAAGCGGACTGAAGCTCGGGCCGCGTCAAGTCGTCGACCATGACCGAAGTGACCGCTTGAATGACGAACATCGCCGTTGACATCGTCTTGATTGGGTCGTTGACGTCGAGGCCGGGCAAGCACAGCTCGAGCAGCGGGACCAAGTTCTTGGCTCCGGCGGGGTAGACGGAGCGAGAGATGAGCGGCGGCGAGACGGTCGACAAGGCGGTGATACAAGCCGTCGTACGATGTGTCTCGAGCAAGGTCTCGAGTGCAGGATACGCTCGTTCCAGCAATGCGGGGAAGATGAGGTCGGGTTCGAGGTACCCCATCAACTTGAGCGCCGCTTGAGCATTCGCGATCGTCATGGGATCCCGGGAGAACATGGACAGCAAGGCAACGGTGCGCATCGTTTTGACAAACTCGAGTCGAATCATCGGGGTCAGACGCCACTCCATCGGTGTCTTGCAGTCCGCGCGTTCCTCCTCTTTCGTGCGCTTGTGGAACTCCCACGTCACGTTTTGCAAGAAGCGGCCCAGATTCGGGGCCCATGCTCCATAGTTGGAAGGGTGAAAGAAACCCTCGGTGGCCTGGACAAGTTTGGCCAGTGCATCAAGCGCTTTCGATCCGGCGAGGTAGTTCTTCTGTTGCTTCTTGGCCGTCGTGACGGGACTTGTGGGTCGACTCGACATCGGCGTCGTCCCGGAAGCAAGGGCATCTACGGCCATCGAATGCACGATGATAGCAGCAAAAGAAGCGAACCGGTCCGCAGGTCGTTTCATCGTCAAGGAAGAACCACTGGCCGATGCGTCGGACGTGGCAAAATCCGTCGCGGCGACCCCTTCGGCACCGACTCGACTCCCACCCCCGACGGGCACGCCCGTAGCGCGCAGAAATTTGGTCATGATCAACGAGAACTGCTCGTCGGTGAAGATTCCGACGTCTTTACGTATCCCTTTCCATTCGGACGAGCTCGGGGCCTGTGCTGTGGTCGAAACATCCTCCATGGCCACGTCCTCCTCACTCGGTGGTCTCGATGCCAACGGGGGTAAAAAATCCTCGAAACGCGTCTTTTCCTCGACGTACTCTCCCCGTGATCGAGCGGCCTTGCGCAACTCGTCTACGATTTCGGGATCGCTGACGGCGGGGTCGAGATGGCGGATAGCGAGTCGTTCCATCATGTCGAGCCACTGCTCGTCCCAGATCGACGAGTTGAAAGCGCCCCAGAGTTTGAATACGGCTTGGAGGTAGTATTGGGGATGGGAGAGAGGGAGGAAGTGAGAGCAAAAGGCCTGGGTTGCTAGGATCGAGTTGAGGGATGATGAAAGGCGAGGCAGAAACGTTTCGAGCATGGCGGGGATCTCGTGAGGCGGGAAGAACCGCTGAGAGAACTCGGTCAGGGAGAGTAAGGTCGCCGAGACATTTCTGACCGAATGAGAATTGTGTAAGTTAAGCATGATATCCGCATCGGCCCATCTCAACATCAGAGCCACGACTCACGTAAGCCCCGTCTTTCTCTGCTTGGGAAACAACTCCTTTTCGAGGATCGCGTATATGGGCCTCCAGGGTAATTGTATATCAGTAATGTCGATTCGCTTCTTGTTCTCGAGCAAGGACATGGTCATGTTGGCCGCGATGTCGACAAGCCGAGCGTCCATGCCAGGGAGGACCGAGAGCTCAAAGTAGAGTTTGGTGAGCTTGGCACGAATGTCTCGCCGCATCGGGTACTTGAGCGAGGTCCAACATTCTAGCCGATGATTCCATTCTAGAAAGAGCAAGGAGAGGGGCCAATTCAGTTTTCAACGTAGCGAAAGTTCTGCTGCGCAGTCGACCCAAGTGGTCCTTGGCAAGCTTACGAACGAATCCAACGTCACTGTGAGTGATGTGCCAACGATCAGACTTGAATCACAGAGATAAGATACCCGAGCGGCAACGTACTAGTCCTTGGCCCTGACACACTCGATCAATCGCCTGACGATCAGTTCCAACTTGTGGTCCATCTCCTGCAACGACTCGACCGGGTACGGCAACGCATGCTGATACTGCAGTTGCTGATGCCTCGGTTTCTCGACCAGATTCCGTAATTTGCTCTGCGTGTTCGTCGGTGACGAGGTTGTGGCTGTTGCTGCATCGGCGAGACCTCTCTTGTGGGACGGGGACGAGGGGATGTGCAGGTCGTCGGCTTCTTCATCCTCGATCAAGTCGATCGGCTCGGCCTCGGGGCTGTCGAGTTCCAAGATGTCATCTTCTTCGGCAGCGCTCACTATTTCCACCAGAAGCAGAAGAGGTCAGCATCTGGCCGAGAGGGGCGCGAGGAGACCGAATGAGTGTGTAGGGGGTGCCACGCAAGCCGACTGACGACGACTCGCGCCTCGTGCAAGCTCGTAGCAGACAGCCTGGTAGGTGTGACTTACTGTCGAGCGATGAAGGGGAGGTGGAGAGGGAGGAGTGCCTTCGATCTGTGCCTCGGTGAGTGCGAGTGATACGCTGTGAGCGCATATTGAAGTGAAGGTCGTCGGTCGACCCGATGACAAAGAGGAAAGAGCAGCGGTCAAATCGCACGTCAGGGGGAGAAGAATGAGAAGCGGGGGTGGGATTGCCGGTCAGCTGCTCAGCGCTTACGTGGACGAAGAGTGGGGTGATGTTGGAGCTTACGTGGCCTCGCGACGGGCTTTCGAGGGCAGCGTCGAAAGCAAGACCGGACGGCTCAGCGGAGCGGGAGCGGGGGAGGAGCGGATCGCGGATCGCGCGACACGAAAGAGCGAGATAATTGCGATTAGCTCCACTTGTAATCACAAATGAAGCCTCCCCGAGTGACGTCGACTCGGACTGAGGAGCTCGACCTGTCACACGCCTTCTCACCGTCCCCCACCACCGTATGGGCCACACATGACCATACCCAAACTCGGACCCGACGTACCCATCACCACGCTGGCCAAGACCTCGCTCAAGGTCACGTCCGATCAAGGTCAAGACGACGCGTCGCTGAGCTTGGTCGCGCCCGTCGCAGCTCGCCGCAGTGGCATCGCGTCGATCGCAGCAGCAGCGGAAGTGCAAGCCGAAGCGGCCGACGGCGCGTCCATCCACCCGACCACGACCACCACGACCACCACGACCACCACGACCACCACGACCCTACCCAACGACAACCTCAACTCTCGACCACTGAAACGCTCGTTCCAAGTCGATCAATTCACCAAGGAGGAACAGGTCGCAGCATCCATCTCGACAAGCAGTCCTCCGAGCTCAAAGCCAAGAATCACGACGACCATGACCAGCATAAAGAGTCAGTCACCCCGTCGTATGCGAACCACTCGTGAATGCGAAGAAGGCTGAACCAGCTCCTCCCTTTGCAGTCTTCCCGCTCTTCGGGGGCCCCACCTCTCGAGCCTCCCCCACCTCCTCCCCCTCGACCCTACGCTGGCACCCATCCTTCACCGCCCAAGTACCCTGCCTCTACGCCTCCTACCTCCCCTCCAAGACGGCCCTCTTCCCTCGTTCGACCAAAGTCGCCGCGTACGATGTCGACGGCTGCCTCATCAAGACCCACGGCTCAAAGTTCCCAACCAGCGCGACAGATTGGCAGTACTGGCATCCGAACGTACCTGACCAGCTCAGGGAGATCCATCGTCAAGGGTACGTCCCGGCAAACACTCTCTCTTTTTCTCTCGAGACGTCACATGACGTGGTTTACTCCTCGTCCTGTAGCTTCTCGATCCTGCTCTTTTCGAACCAAAACTACAAGGGCAAACGACTCGACTGGTTCAAGACCAAGATGACCACCATCGTCGCGTCCAAACTCAAGGACATACCCATCAGGATATTCGCCGCGACGGAGAAGGACCATCATCGTAAAGGGGTTGGTATAGGCATGTGGCAGAGGTTCTTGAAAGAGGCCGAGATGAAGCATGACGAGATTGGTGAGTGCGATGCTTGGGACGAACAGCGCGTACCACGCGGGAGATCTGATGTCTTCATCCCTGATGATCTGCACAGATTGGCAAAGCTCCTTCTTTGTGGGTGATGCAGCTGGCAGAGCAGCCGGTCTGGGTCGTCCCAAAGATCACTCCGACGTCGACCTAGGTGAGAAATCTACTGGACTCGTCTGCCATCAGCCTCATGGGAAACCATACTGACCACGGATTCTTCTTTTCAGTGTTTGCCAAAAGCGTCGGCTTACGCTTCATGACGCCCGAACAGCACTTCCTGGGTCAAGCCGCATGAGCATGAGCACGAGCTCCTCAAGTTGATAGTGCCCCTGGACCTCGTCGCGCCCGAAGCAACAAACTTACACCCAACTATTCTCCTCTTTTCTTTTGGTACATTTTTATGCTCTCGTGTTCGAATCGCAGTGATGTTGTAAATACGAGAGACTTGATGACGCACACGCTTAAAGGTGGTTTTGGGCGTGAATGACTGCTGCGCGATTTCGGGCTTGACCCTCATGTGGTTCGGAGACGACAGGAGACGAGTTGCGCATCAGTGTTGCCACGATCCAGTCCTTCCCAGAATTGAGAAATGCATCCGTTCGAGGCCTTTGGTATGTGGGGAGGGCGCACCGTGGTGTCAGTGGCGCTTGGGATTGGAGCGCTTCCGTGCGAGAAACTTGTTGCCCGCGAAGGTACTGTCCCCAGTCCAACCGTCGAGTCGATTCGACCAATATGTCATTTCATTCCTTTCTCGCAGTGCTGGTGCATGCCACCCACTTCCGATCCAGATCGAGTACTAAGCTCTTCTCGTCAGGTATATATGACCTCCTCCGAGTCTCGTCTCGGCGGTGCGACGTCGGCAAGGGAGCAACATGCCCATGACTTATATGAGCCTGTGCAAGTTGGGATGGAGTCGTGTACCTATTCTAGGGGACAAGTGAAACGCTCAGGACGCCGGGGTAAAACACACTAGACGTGTCAAGAAGTAAAATCCCTAGATTTGGATGGGTGGATTTGTCGCTGGACAGCGCGGGCTTAGGTACTCAGGGAACGAGGTTAAAGCGAGATTGCTTTACCGAACAAACAGAAACAGGTGTGTTTCGCGTGCCTTCGGCGCAAGGAAGCAGTTGGTAGAGGTTTCCAAAAACGAGTGTAGCTATGAACACACCCTCATGAAACGCCCCACTCAATACTGCAACTCCATCAAGCTCTGCACCAACTTGTCCCCTCTCCCCTCGGGCTCTTGCCTACACATCTCAGCGATACCCAACAACTTTTTGACTCCCAAACTCAGGCCTTCGACTTTGGTGTCTTCGCCGAAACCGGCCTGGACCAAGAGTTGCATTGCTCGTTGGCCTTCTTCCTTGCTAGGGAAGAGTTGGACGTCGCGGAGGATGTAGTCGATTTGACGCAGGGTCGAGAGGGCGGGTACGCGGAGTTCTGAAGCGAAAGCGTCGAGCGCATCCATCTCTTGCAGCATGCGACGGTTGGATGTCGTCGAGATGATGAGGAGACGACGGCCCTGGTCACGCGTTAAGACAGACCATTCGGTGAGCTCAAAGCCCCCTCCGAAAAGTGAGGAAGGCTGCCTCGCGCTCTTACCTTGGGCGGTCGCTTGGCGAGCAAGACAATCAAAGCCTGCAAAACACCGTTCGAGAATCGGGGCCCGATGGGAACATATTCTGTGCAGTTCCCGGGAAAGCCGTTAGCACCAGCGCGATCACCCGTCCAGAAAGGGTACGCAACGCACCCAAGATCCTCTCGATCCCATCCACGACGATCACACTCAAAGGACTCTTGTAACTGTCCGTAAATACCTTGTTGAGGTACTGGATCTTAGCACCTTCGTTGAAGCCGATCATATTCTCGGCCGAAATAAGTTTAATGAAAGGGAAGCCTGAAGCCATGGCAATCGTGGCCGCGAGCGCCGTCTTGCCCGATCCACTCGGGCCGTGCAATAGGAGCGACACGAGCGGTGTTCGAGTCGAGGAACGCACTTGCTCAACGAAGAGTTTACCGTCTTGAAGAATATTCTGCGGTGCATGAGTATGAACTCAGATAAGCTCTTGTTCGTAGGCCAAAAGCGAACTGGGCAGATAGAGGACTCACAGAAACGTGATCAGCAAAGTGAATGATACCGTTCTGGACGACCTGCTGCAGCTCCTCCTCGTTGACACCGAACGCGGGTTGCACCTCGTCCAGAGCATGCATAAAGTCTTCTCGCCCGACTTGGATCTGATCGATGTCATCACTGATACCAGCCAACGTCCCGACCTGTTGCAAATTTTGAGGAACTCGTCAGCGACGGAAGACCAGTCGCTCGCCGACATCGAGTACGCTCTCGTTCGTGACTTACCTTGACATGTCGATTGAAAGCGAAACTTGTCGCACTCTTGACCAAACCCCCAATCTCGGCACCAGAGAAGTTTTTGGTCAAAGTCGCCAACTCGTGTAAGTCGACGTCTTTGCCCATCACGCCATTGGTTCTCATCTTGGCGGTATGGATCGTCAGAATTTGTACTCGCCCATTCTCGTCGGGCAGCGAGATCTCAATGTGTACTTCAAGTCGACCTGGTCGAGTGAGCGCTTCGTCGATCATGTCGATTCGATTTGTCATACCGATGATAAGGATGTTGTTAAGTTGGTCAACACCATCCATCTGTAATTCATGGGCCCGTCAGCGTCGCGAGCCCTCCCTTCATCATCTGGCGGGGAGGTCCGAACCTACCTTGGACAGCAACTGATTGACGACCGAATCTCCCACACCCGTTCCGTTATTGGTCGAGCCACGTTGTTTGCAGATAGCATCCAGCTCATCAAAGATGATGATGTGTAACCCCGACTCGTCACCTTTCTCCTTGTACTAAGATCGCGCATCACAACATTCCATGGTGTCAGCTAAGTCCTCGTCTCCTCTAGAGCGAAAAGCATATCGCCGAAAACTGACCTCCTTCTCCGCGTCAGCGAAGAGCTTGCGGATGTTCTCTTCGGATTGACCGACAAATTTGTTGAGGATCTCGGGACCGTTGACGACCTTGGGTTCGCGAGCGTTGAGCATCTTTCCGATCTGTCGAGCCATCAGGGTCTTACCCGTTCCGGGGGGACCGTACAGTAGGATACCTAGTTACGCCAAACGTCAGCACGATTTTGCATGTTTTCTGCGCTCTGTATTCACTCACCCTTGACATGCTGAATTCCAAGTTTCTCTACCAGGCCTGGCGGGAAAATACGCGACGCGAAAGCTCGACGGAAGATGGCCGAGAACTCGGTATCGAGGCCACCTATGCCCATGTCTTCGAACTTGAAGTTGGGTGCCAGGATCGCATTGGGTGGGGCTCTGTTGCAAGCGATTTGATCAATACATCCTCTCTCTCGAGGTACCGAAGTGTGCGATGATGCTACTCACTTTTTAGCACTCGACTTGATCTTGATCGCACTGGCCGGATCCTTGATAAAGTTGACCTCGGTCTCGGAGGTGATGATGCCCGATTGACGGGCACTCCCTTCCTTCGTTCCAAGCGAGAGGTGGTACAGACCTTTGACGGTGACCTTGAGGTTGCGCCCTCTGAACTCGAACGCCATCGGTTGGCCGATGGAGACCATCAAGCCGTCGTAAGCGCTGAGGAAGATTTGTTGCAGCTGGTCCGTGTCGTACGGCTCATCGGGTTCGGCATTGCGTTGCAAATAGGCGACCTGTGGCGGAGCAATGGGGAACTTGAGACATTTGTTTCTCGTATAGGATCTGAGGTCAAATCAGACGTACCTCCAGGTCGAGACTGGCGAGGTAAGTATCGGGTCCGAGCGAGTCGAGGGTGGAGAGCACGGCGGTGTCTCCGAGCTTGGAGAAGCCGAGATGGGTGCGAATCAAGAGGCCGGCGGCGATCGTTCCAGATTGGATTCGGGGATGGGGTCTGAGTGGTGCTAAGGTGATGTTCAGTCAGCATCAGGTTCGCACATGCCACCCCATACGCAAGCGCACGCACAGGATGGAATACGGAGTCGAGCTCGGTCGCATGTGCTGCCGCACGTTGACGTAGTTGACGCCCTGCCAGTCGCGTTCGCTAACGACGATCTTGTTGGTGTGGGCCAGGTCCTCGAGACCGGGTGGGATGGGTACGACGTTGTACTGGCCCGGTGTACCGTGCGCTTGCCCCTGCTGGCCATGAATCTGGGCCCCGCCACGCGACGGGGTCTGCTGCTGCTGGTACGTGTTCCTCGCCAAGGGTGGTGCTGGGCCCGAGCCCGAGTCGTACTGCGGCCCGGGTCGACGTTGCTGGTCCGCGGCGGCGGGTACTCTCTGGTACGAGGCCGGTGACGTTCGCGCGGGCTGGGGCGGCGGGGCGGTGTAATAGGGTGCTGGTACTGGTGCTGGCTGGCGACCAGACCCGGTCGGTGGGGGCGGCGGTTGCGAGTTGGCACTGCCACTGAACCAGGACCTGGACGGGGTCGGGTGGGTTCTATCTACTTCAGTCAGGCTGTTGCTAAATATTCGGCGGGGTACTCACATGATGGCTGGTGAGGAACGATGGGGAGGGGGATGAGAGGTGAGAAGAGAAAGACTCGCCCGAACGCGGCCCGAACGCGGGGAAAAAGTCGGAGTGATCGAGGCGGCAGTCGAGGCTAGTCGAGGCAGGTCGAGGCGCGTCAGGGAGCGTCGTCATCAACTCGGGCGATTACTCGGGCGATTTCCTCGCTTTCATTATCGCATTGCGCATTACAAACTGCCTATCAGATTCCATAATATATTCGCCCCTCTTCCTCCCCACCTCGCTTCACCCCCTCTGCTCTCCTGTCCTCTCGCTGTGCTCTGCGACGCGGCTCTTCCCTCTCTTGGCCTCTCCCACCTCACTGTAGTCACTCTACCTCTACACATGGACCCTCTGTCCAAGATTGTCACTACGGGGCTGTCGTCGTCGCCTGCCTCGCCGTCTGCGTCGCACTCGGCCGCCTCGCCGCTGTCATCATCGTCCTTCTCGTCTCGGCCGAGCGGTCAATCCGCAACACCGGTCAGGTCCATCAGTCCCATGGCACCTCGCTCCCCTCTTCCCGGCCAAGAAAGGGGTTATCGACCGTTGCACATCCAGCAGCAGAACCCTTTGCCGCCGACCCCGCCCCCATCGTACGGTCACATGCCTATGCCACTGCCCCAGGATGACGCCTGGGGGCCGACCTCGCCGATCCACCCCACTCATTCGGCAGCAGCGAGTGGCAATGATGCTGCATCCTCCGCACCAGGCTCGGATCAACAGTGGTCCTCTTCGTCGACATCCACTGGCTCGGGAGGAATGGTCGCTCGGCCACCGCAGACCTGGGCCGAGTCGAGAAGAGCGAGCGCACACCCACACCCACACCCGGATCGAGACGTCGACGATGACGACCGCAACGACAGGTCCCTCGCCCAATCCACCTCTTCGCAGGCACCATCTCAACCGCCATCCGCTCAAACCTTCGTCAGGATCAAGGTCCTCGGCCTCGACAAGAACAGGAGGGACATTTACGTCAAGTTCAACGCCGAGGTGAGCGAAGTCGTTCTCGGGCTGTGGTGGGGGTTTGCACTCTGGCCCGGCTAAACAGATCAATCCCGCATTGCCACCTTCTCAGTCCAACTTGCCGAGCTATCGTAGTTCAAACTGTGAGTACTTTGCGCACTCCAGACTGTGGTCCGACGACACGCACTGAACCCTCATCCTCTCCACCCTTAGACAGATCGGTTTCGCGGTCCTACTCGGAACTGAGCAAATTATCGGAAGCGCTCGCCGTCACCTGCCCGCAATCGATCCTCCCTGCGCTTCCCTTGGCCCAGACGAGTGCTCTGACCAATGACGAAGACGACCGCTTGGTCAAGCAGAGCTTTCAAAAGTGGTTCACCAGGCTGTCCAACGACCCGGGCGTCATCAGGGACGACGAGATGCGCAGCTTCATCGAGAGTGACTATGGCGTGAGTCGCCAAAAGTCGTGTCCAGCCGGCCCTTTCCTGTCTCTGACGATCTTTGGATTGAACATATTTAACAGTACACGCCCAAATCAACCTCGAAACGACGATCAGTGACCTCGGCCGGTGGATTCCTCGCTTCGCGAAGTTCCAAACTGCCCGGAGAGAACGACGACGACCTCACCATCGCCAAAGCCGGTCTCGCCAAGATCGAGCACCATCTGCAAGAGACGTCGAAATCGATCGATGGACTGTCGCGAGCGCGTCGACAACTCGCGATCGCGACGAACGACGTTGGCGATCAACTGACGACGTTCTCGACCGTCGAAACGTACGGACCCCTCGCGGGCGGTTTCAAGAGATTGGCAAGGACACACAAGAGTCTCTCGGATGTGTTGGTTGGGGAGAGTGGGGCGGAGATGGTCTCGTTGGGGGACTCCTTCGCTTACCAGGCCATGAATGCTCGATCGGCCAAGGTGCGTCGTGCTCGCTGCTGCCGGTAAGACTTTCCTCGAGTGAGTTAGCTGACCTTGCGAGTGAGGATACACAGGAGACTCTATCTTCACGCGATTCGATCGTCGACGAGCATCGCCAAGCTGTCAAAACGACCATCACCAAACGGCGCAACATCGAGAAACTGAAATCGTCCTCATCGATCCGATCCGAACGCGTCGACGAGGCGCTCGACGACCTCGACGATTCGGTCAAACACGAACAATTGTTATCTCAACGTCTGTCGGCGATCTCGTCGCACCTCGCTCCCTCCTTGACTCTGCACGCGAAGAATACGCACGAGGATCTGTTGATGGCTTTGATGGGCCACGCGAGGATCATGACCATGTACGAGAAGCAGATCCTCAAGGAGTTGGAGATGGTCAGGCCCGAGTTGAAGGCCATCAAGGAAGGGAGGAGTGGGGTGATTTATCAAGGCCAAGTCGGACCTAGAGGGATGGGCTCCGCTCGGACGGCCTCGTCGGCTTTCGAAGGCAGTCCGACGATGCAGAGGAACTTCTCGAACAATTCCAATGTCAGCGCCACGACCCAGGCAATGAACGGCACGACGGCATCTCAGCCCATTCTGACAAAATCGATATCGCAGCAGCAACAACCGCAACAACAAGAGGTACAAGCTAGAGATCCTCTATCCTCTCATGCACTGACGACCGCAGCCCCCGTGCAGAAACGGTCGGTCAGGAGCATGGCGAGTTCGGTCGTGGTTGAGAACGACACGAGGCAACGCGTCGACGCGAGGATGGCCGCTTCCATGTTAGCGAATGGTTTTTAATTCTTCGTCAGCGATAATTGGCGCGGCGCATGGATGTATCGATTCAGTTTGCAATTGGGAACATGGTTTTCGTGCACTCGACAGACACCCCAGCCTGGGGAAGGTCACGTTCTGTCGTGCTCTTGGCGCCGCATCAACCGATTCCATCTGTTTGAATATCACTTCTTGGTCGATAATCGACAATCCCAGGGTCTTGATCACGTGACTCCTGAGAACTTTTGCTATTGGCGAAGCATATCGCTTGAACCCGACAATCCAGCCACCATGTTTGGCAGCTAGCACGTGCGCAAAAGCGAAGAACGAGTGCGGATCAGTTGACAGGGGACCCACAGTAATACTCGTCATCACTGTGCATATGACAAAACTCTTGACCAACATCTTGTTCCTTATTTTCCGTTGCCATATGATGTGGTTCGCTGCGCGTTCGAGCAGCAGTCTTGGGAGCGATTCCGCAGTCACTGAGAAAAGACAAGCGATACTCAACCTTTGCACTAGTTCAGGGTAAACTTCATATTTCATATCTCGAGTGGGCAAACCGAGAGACGCTCGAAGGGCACTTGGAATGTCGTATTTAAGGTGACGTAGGATGAAAAAAGGTGAGATGAGGAGAGCAGAGGAATTTGTGGAAGGGGGAGGGGATAGCTACAGCAAAAAGAAAGGTTGAAGGACGTACATCCCTGTATGCCTTGGGAGGGATAACAGAGCGAGCCAGATCTCAGACAGTCGAATACCCAATCTCAGCAGCCCCTTCTCTTCTTATCGAGCTCCAGCAGCAGCTCCGGCGGCAGCTGCGGGTGCTGGTCGAGCAGCGGCTCCTGCAGCGGCGGGTCGTGCACCTGCTGCACCCGCGGCTCCAGGTTGTTGAGCTCCCGCTTGGCCACCGACTTGAAGAACGGACTCGGAGTATCGAATGATCTACAAGGGAAGTGCAAACATGAGGCAATCAGCACTTGGTCATGATGAGGCTATTTGCTACGTGTTGGGGAGACCCACCAGATCCCTCGCGATCGTCACTCCCTTCTTGACGGGTGCAGGGCAGCTCGGGTGGTTGATTCCATGGTCGATTTGAGTCGAAACCCAGGCAAACGCTTGGCGCGTCGGGGGCGAGAGGTAGTACCTCAGTCGGAGGAAGTGGGCGAAGAAGAGCGGCGCGAGGAGCGAGTTGCGGAAGGTGAGGGCACCGAGCAGAACTCGGCCAAAGACGAGAACGACCTCGACGAACGCGACGAAGAGCATCGCTTTTTCATAGTTGGCCTTGACCCATGTCTGACGACCAAGTCCGATTCCGAAAGGTCAGCCTCGCGTCGCCAAGATTCAGAGGGTGGGGATGTGGGGCGAGCTACTACTGACCTGGATCTGCTTCGAGAGCTTGGCCTGCCCCGTCGCAGGCGGTGCAGCCGTCTTTGATGCTCCAGCGGGGGTCAAAGGGGGTTTGGGCAAGACACTCGTGCGCACAAAGGTCACTATTGGGGGTAGCGAGTCGTGATTGGACCAAGGAAAATTGGATCAGCATGTTGTTTTCGGGAACCGTCAATAGAAAACCCACGAGCGATGCGTGGACTGACAAGTGTGGAACAAGGAAAAGGTGGCGAAGGGGATCAGGGTGATGTAGATGGGTTTCTAACGAGTACGACCGAATAAACGACCGTCAGCACAAGATTCGGTCTGCGAGTCGGGCCGCTCAGGTTGATGACAGTCAAGACTGACTTGAAGGAACCAGTACACGGCGAGGATGAGGTACTATAATAAGACGAGAGATGCAAAACCAACTTGAGTAAGGTGTACTTGGCAATGTTCCGGGAGTCAGTTGGGGGTCACTGACCTGAACGTTCTCGTCGAGCAAGGCACGCTGGATGTAGGCCTTGTTGGGTTGAGGGATGCCCAACGATTTGTACTAATACCGATGACGTCCAGAGTAGGCGCAGACCAGTTCAATTCCATGGAAGGGAGGAAGGAAGGAGTGGTCACAGACAAGCAACGTCGTCAGCGCATGCGATCGAGCAGAGGGAATCGCAAAGGCTCAGTTCGGACTCACGACGACGATCCCCCACGAGACGATCGCGCCGAGGTACGAGAGGTAGTACGACTTGGGCCTAGATTGGAACGTGACGAGGCCGATCAAAGTGTAGACTGTACCGGCGAGCACGAGGGCGTGACCACCTGGAAGAAGGAGCGCCGGGGATATTCCAGTGGTGTCAGCCACGACGCGGCTACGCAGGAGAGACGGTGAAGGCCGTGGGACGACTGACCTGCCCAGGCATAATGGGGGATAGACACCGATCGAGCAGCAGCCATGTGTGCAGCAGCGGTGAGGCACTGGAGTGTGGGGAGGGTAGTCGGAGGGTAGTCGGAGGCGAGTCGCTGCGGGCTAGTCTCGAGTCATTGCGGGATACGTCATTGGTGACCATGTCAAAGTGAAGCGTGCAGGGGGAAAGATGAGATCAACAGCTGGGCGTGATGGTGTAGCTTCAGTTCGTACAGCTGGGACTTACGAGATGGGCGCGAGATGGGTCGTACAAGCCGATAGCAAAGAGGAGGCGAGGAAGAGAGAGAGGCGCAGAACTGCAGCGCCGAGGGGAGGCAGCAGTATAGCAGTAGCATCCAGCCAGCCAGCGGAGGCCAGCGGCGGCCAGCGGCGAAGGCCAGCGGCGAAGGCCAGCGCAAGAGAGCGCAAGAGAGCGCAAGAGCACAGTCAAGCGGCCAAGCGGCCGCGGCCAGCCTCGGAATAAAACGACAAAAGGCGGGCCCATAGATAGAGAGTAACGTGTGATGTGAAGCGCGTCACGATCGCAGTCACTCGGGGATCTGGGGGTCTGCCAGCTAGCTCCTCGGCCCGTCTAGCGCCTGGTTCACGCGACCAGATCACCGTCTCTCTGCTTTCCTCTATCACCCTCCCTCTGCCGGAATAGAGCCTCTCGCTTGCTCGCTCGGCGCTCGATCGAAACTCGACAGAGATGCCCCCACAAGGTGGACGTTGCGGAGCAGGCGGCGGCTCATCGAATGGCAAACGATCTCGTGCAGACGATGAACCCGTCGGACCCTCCAAAGTGCAACTCAAAGGTACGCTCCTCTCACCTGCTTTTCGTCAACGGCTCTCGTCTTGCTTCACTGAGGTGTCCCTCGTTCACCCCCGCCAAGCAGGTCTCTCATGGAACACGGCCAATGCCCAACCTGCCTTTCTACGCAACGCCTATGCCGCATTATCAGGCACCTCCTCCAAAGCTCAGGACCCGAATCGGCCGGCGATCCCGACTCGCCCTGATGGTCAACAGGACGACGGACAGGACAGCCCGGACGAGTTTGACGGGGATGAGGCTCCTACTGTCGTTGTGTTGAACGAGGAAAAACATGTTGGTCAGAAAGAGATGGAGAGGATGAGAGAACTTGGTCAGGACTAGACCTCTGGGAGCTATGCAATGCGCGCCACATCATCTGACCACCTCGATGTGCGTTGACTCCTGACAGCCAAAGCCAACTCGGCCCCAGATCCTTTCGCTGCCTCGAGAGCGTTGGGCGGCGACGACACCGCGATCGTCAAGAATGGGGGTAGTCTGAGGTTAGCCTCCGGCGACCCCAAGGACAAGTCCGGTGCGACCGGTCAAGTTAAGGACGGCGAGTCGTGGCAAGACGTGATCCAGCGTTCAAAGTTCGCCGC
Source organism: Microbotryum lychnidis-dioicae p1A1 Lamole (assembly GCA_001244265.2). Lineage (NCBI taxonomy): Eukaryota > Fungi > Basidiomycota > Microbotryomycetes > Microbotryales > Microbotryaceae > Microbotryum > Microbotryum lychnidis-dioicae. The sequence continues at coordinate 1,229,334 of CDLV01000009.1, read as the reverse complement.
CGGGGTCAAGAAGCAGGCCGAAGAGAAGAAACAACAGGAAGCGATCAAGGACAAGGAGAAGAAAATCAAGGACGCTAAGAAGGAGAAGAAGAAGCAGCAGAAGCAGAAAGGCTTGTTGAGCTTCGATGATGAGTGATTTAGTTCGAGGTGCGACGGGATGAACGCCCCATTCGTCGCATTACAGCGTATGGGTTAGGGAATCAACTGGACCCATGACTACGGGTTCGGGTCCGCGAGGATGGGATCAAAATACCCTCTTTCTACTCGGTTCCAGAACAACTCGTCGTATCCTTCCTCACGTCGCCTATTCTCTCTCACCACGACGACTGTGATCTTGACCTTGGCCCATACCCTCAACAAATTGTCTCGAGCATCGTCTTGCACCGATTCCTGGATTCTCAAGGACAGATACCTCAACTTGTTTGGCGGAGGATTGTCTTGGGCCCATAAGACGAACGTATTGAAGCGGTAGCCTGTCATTTCGATGCGAAGGAACTCGATCGTCGACCGAATCGCACACTCGAACGGAGATGGGCCAGAATGGCTGCGACGGGTAACCCGACGGCGTTGGGGGTGAAGAGGTCCAACACCTTGATCTGTCTCATCGCCCGGATGATGGGTAGATCCGAGTGCCACCCCGATCCGACCAAGGTCAGAGCGCACGACGTTAACTGTGGAGCGAACTCGGCCAGCCATGCATCACGTGTGAACGAGGCTGCGGAGCGGCCATTGACGTTGATCTGCGCGAGATGGGTCAGTTCGGGCAGAAGTGCGGCGGGGATGGTGGTGGGGAGCAAGGTGGAATCGAGCACGAGACGTCGTATCCGCAGCGGAGTACTGGGGTGCTCGAACCGAGGGTTTTCGATGATGAAGCAATCGATGCAGTAGAGCTCATCAAGATTGACTGCAATAGTAGCGAATTGGATGCGTCAAGACTCATATGGCAGAGGAATGTAGGATGAGCCTGATTCTGACTTGCCCTGGAGATTGCCGATTTGAACAAAGTCGAGCTGGAGGCACCGGAAAAAGACGATCCTTCGCAAGCGGGGAAGCCGCGACAAGAGGGGTAGCATGGTAGAAAATTTAGGGCGGTTGTCAAACGCTAGAACGAAGAGACTGGTGACGCAATGCGTCGGGAACGCCCTTTGACCCAGCGGCTCTTCGCCGAGCTCGCCCGCCGAGGCTGAGCCCCACACGGAATCCGAGCTCGTGTCGAATTCGCCATCATGGAGGTGGGGTCGAGCTTGATCGAGCTGCTGCTGCTGCTGCTGCTGTGGTGACACCTCTTGATCTCGATCGAATGTCCTGATCAAGCTCGAGATGGTCGATTGCCCCCATCAATGACCAAATGACGCATGCGCTCCTCTGCAGCGGCTGAATGCCAGGTCGAGTTGACGAGCGAGTAGTGGCGCTCGAGGTCGATCGAGTGGGATCGCCATGCCTGAACGTCCCCCGTCGAGCTCGGACGGGTGTGATCGAGTATTCTCGAGACGAGCTCGAGTGGTAGGTATGACGAGGGTCGCATAAACGAGGCAATACCGCGCACGGAGGAAGAGGGAAAGAAGAAAACCGGGGAGCTCGGTTGTACGAGGTAAAGTAGTGGCAAAACTTTCGACGTTGACGTGGCTGGCTGGCGGCTGGCGCTCATCGAGGCTGAAGCTCTGAAGCGCTGACGGGCGCGCTTGCATGCGGCGGGCGCTCTATCTGACATCTACTCTCTCTCCCTTTCACGACTTCGCCTCGCCTCTTTCCTGCACGAGTCACCACCCTCCTAGTTTGCCCATCATGGTCAGTCATTGCTGGGTGCGCTTGCTCAAGCTGCACGGTTCACTGATCTACTCTTTGTTGATGTCTGGTACGACAGAGCGGAGAAGGTGAGAGCGGATCGCCGGCAGCATTCGTCGCACCGAGACGAAGACGACGCCGGATCGTGGAGACCGGTCTCATGCTCGGAGACAAGCTATCTCGAGTTGACCGTGTACTCATTTTGCCGTTTTCTTTTTCCCTCACGCCGAACCGTGCTCGCTACTGCGCTGCTACTGCGCTGCTGCTCATGATCGCCTGCTCGACGCGTCACAAACTGAACTTCCGACGACGACGATGAATCGAATCACAATGTGCGACCACGATACCTTCTGATGCTCGTTCGCGCCATCCCCCGCGCCCACCATCTTCCCATGGGATCAGCATGGCTGTTCCTCACCAGCGTCATCATCTCGGCGATCCTGCTCTTCACCAGTGTCTTCTTTGTATGTCAACTTGACCTCTCCTCGGTCGCAACCCCGCCCGCGTTGTATGCGTCGAGTCTGCAGCGGCGTACTAACGTTCGCTTTCCCTACACATGGCAGATCATCATGTTCTCTGATCTCGGTTCGTCGTCAAAGCAACCTCGCTTCCAACACTGTGGACGGAACGGCGGCCGTGACCCGGTCACAATACTGACTCGCTCTTCTCCGTCACAATCTCCTCGCCCCCCCCCCCCCAACAGAATGCGACTATCTCAACCCCATTGACCTCTGCAACAAGCTCAACCAAGTAATAAGAAAGAGAACCGATCAAATTGCGTGAAGACGAGCTGATCTGATCCCCTTCTACATCGGTGCTCCCATCAATCCACAGTTTGTCCTCCCCGAAATGATCCTCCACGGCCTCATGACCATCACGTTCCTCGTCACGTTCCAAGTCATCGCCTTCCTACTCAATGTACCGTTACTGGCCTTCAACGTCAACAAGTACGTCACTTTGCCATGCAGGAGCCGGCTCTCCTGGCCGGAGGCATGCGCGAGAGCTGCAGTCGAGAAGCTGACCCGCACCGAGACCCCACACAGAGTCATCAATCGCAATCACATGTTTGATGCGACGGAGATCTTTAGGACTTTAGGAGCGCACAAGAAGGGTCAGTTCAACTCGATCCGTCGGATAGTTGCGCGAGCAGATCGACTGACTTTCTTCTTGTGTATTCCGTAACACAGAATCATTCTTTAAGCTTGGCTTCTAGTCAGTCCTGACCGCTACCGTGATGCAGTTGTATCGTAATTTACGTGTCCGGAACGAGCTTCTGACCCTCCCGCATTCCGTTCCGTCTCTGAATAGTTTGGTCTTCTTCTTCTACGCGCTCTATCGAATGATCGTGAGTACCCGCGACGTCGGAACTAGAGCTCGCCTCCGAGTGCTGATAAGTATTTACTATCGTAACGCCAGCTGGCTCTTGTCGCCGAGGATTAAGCATTTCGTGGAAAACGTAAAGACGCGGGGGAACTCTTGGCTCTCATCACGCAGGTTGACATGCGTATAACGGAGGATGTCGAGGACGAAGGTTTAGAAAGGATACGGAAACGAGCGAAAAGAAGAAGAACGAAGGGGAAAAGGTGGTAGTAGTGCGGTGAATCTGTCCTCTCCTCTTTACGACCATTTTTTCGTTTGTTTTAGCCCCTGCTGCTATTGTCGATGAATGAACCCGGTCCTGGTGACACGATGGATAAAAAGCGAGAGCAGCAGCCGGTTCTCTCTACAGAAACCAAAGCAAATCTTGACCATCCCAAAGGATGAAAAGCGTCTGAAGAGCCGAGAATCGTATGTCCAAAAAAAACCCCCGCACCCTTCATCAGCCTCATCTAACAGTCTATACCACCTCCTCTCCCTCTCTTCTCCCTGACCTTGCACAGGCAGACGACCGAACGTTCCCTCTTTCAACCCCGAAAGCGATCAAAGTTTCTTGAGGATCTCGTTGGTGTACTCCGACGTCGAGGCTTTACCTCCCAAATCGCGCGTGATGTATCGGCCTTCGGCGATGGTCTAAGTCCAGGAAAGGATGGCGGTTTTGTCAGAACTAATTAAAGCGGGTGGGAGAGAGGGCAGGAGTGCCTTACATTCAAAGCGGCGGATTCGATCTTGGCGGCTTGTTCCATCAAACCCACTGTTGAAGGAGCGCGGGGAACGTCATCGAGTCATATCAGTATATGGATTAGGAAAGACTCTACTCGGGTGCGTGGGCTCGTGCACTTACTGTGACGCAACATCATGATCGACGACAAGAGCAACGCTGTCGGGTTGGCGAAACCCTTACTGTGAACGGTGAAGCAATATCATTGGAGATGGTTTAGCAACCGAGCAAAAAACGAGCCTCAACTCGGGGGACTTTTTCCTGGTCACTCACCCGGCGATATCAGGTGCGGAACCGTGGACAGCTTCGAAGATGCTTGCGTCTTTCCCGATGTTGCCTGACGGGGTCAAGCCGAGCCCACCGATCAGACCGGCGCACATGTCGGACAAGATGTCACCGTACAACTGCATCGGAAAAAATATTCTCGATTAGTACAAAGGAGCGAGCGATTGTCAACTGACACGGTGGAAGGTTTTGCTCACGTTGGGCATGACCATGACTCGGTCCGCGTAAGGAGCGGGGTTCTGCACGACCCTGAGGCACACTCGGTCGAGCAAGTCTTCCTCGTACTTGACGTTGGGGTACTGAGCCGCGACGTCTCGGCATGCTCGCAAGAACATCCCGTCAGACATTTTCCTGTGTGAGCGAGCGCATGGACGTCAAAAAGCCGGACCTGAGTTTTCGGCGTACCTAAGCTTGCTGAGAGATGGGGGACACTCACATGATGGGGGCCTTGTGAACGGCGGTGACGTTGGGTCGGCCGTTGTTGGCGGCGTACTCGAACGCGTAACGGGCGACTCGCTCCGAAGCCTCGTAAGTGATCAACTTTATGGATTGAACGACACCGTCGACGATCTGAATTAGGAGTAGACCATTCAGGATCAGCCGTCTGACTTAGCTCGTCCAGATTGAATTCGGGTGCTACTTACCTCGTGCTCGATACCCGAGTATTCACCCTCGGTGTTTTCACGGATGATGACACTGTCGACGTTGTCGTACGGGGTCTTGTAACCCTCAATCGAGCGGCAAGGTCGGACGTTGGCGTAGAGGGAGAAGGTGCGACGGAGCGTCAAGTTCAACGAGACGTGACCTTTGCCGACTGATAGTTGGCGAGAGTGAGGTCAAAGTGTGTTAGCGTCGATGATGGAACGCGAGGGAGGGGAACTTGGTCGATAGGACGTACTAGGCGTGGCAAGGGGACCCTTGAGTGCGACGGTGTTCTTCTTGATCGAGGCGATCGCATTGGCGGGGATGGTCGAGACACCATCGACGATGACGGGGGCGACCGAGACTTCCTCCCATGCGATGGGCACCTGTGAGTGGAGCAGGGCGCAAGGCGGGCGAGAATGGCCAATTGCGTAGAAAAGGGGTCAGCTCGGAGGCCCAAGTCGTGGTCAGGGCAGGACTTGAGTGAACGGGTGTCGTACGTTGGCCTTGTCAAAGATCTGCTTGATCGATTCGGAGATCTCGGGACCGATACCTGTGGTGATGTTGCGGCGAGGGGAAGGCGAGCGAGAGGCAAAGAGTAAAGAAGAACGTGATCCAACGTCGGCGCGCGGGAGGCGCACAAAGAAGAGGGAGCGAGCAGAGCAGAGCAGGATCAGCGAACAGTTCGAGGACGAGGCCAGGTACGCACGAGAAGGGTGAATGCCAACTGACCATCACCGGGGATGAGGGTTACGTTGAAGGTGTTCTGTGAAGGGCACAAGGCGGCGGTTGAGCTGAGAGTGCGGTGACCGAGCGCGAGTGTGCAAGTGAGTGCTACTGACGCCGGTCTTGTTGCCCACGAATCCAGACTCGACGGCCGAAGCAGCCCTGGCCGAGGTCTATGTCAAAACAAAACAAAAAAAGGCGTGAGAAGCTCAGTTTTTATGTGGACCGGAGTTTGGTGGATGCGGTTGATCGTGTTCGCGGGCGTCGTCGTCGTCGATAAGGCCGCGAGCTCTCCGGCGGAACGGTCATTTGAGGAACACGTCGATGATCTACGTACGGCAAAAGTTCTGGCTTGAGCTCGGAGGGATTGACGCAGAGCAAACATGTTGAGCAGGAAGGGTGGTGCAGGGAGGAGGCTAGGGGGGAACACTGCTGAGCGCCGAACGGGCTGAATTTGGGGCGTAGAATTATACTGGAGATATACTGGAGACTACTGGCGTACTAATAGTTGGTCGGCTGGCTGCGAGGCCGCCATCTTGGCTCGGCCTTTGGCCTGCGAGCGCGCGGTTTGTTGTACGGTGCGGAGCGCTAATTGCGCACACGGCGGCGGCGCCCCTCTTCTGTTCGTCCACCCGACCTTCCACCTCTCACACACCTATTCCACAATGCAGTCGCTCCTCCCCAGGGCCAAGGTCCTCGTACCTTCTTCGCGCGTGGTCAGTCGTCTCCTCATTCACTGCTCAGCCTCGGCCGAACGCGCGCTGCTGCCTGCCTGTCGCTCGCCCGATTGTCGCTCCAATCCACACCGTTTGCCAGCCTCAACCGATGCGGGATACACTCACAGACACTGCGATTCGTTTCGATTCCTATCTCTATCTGCAGATCGGCCAAACCCGTTCCGCCACCAGTCTTGGTTTGAGCATCCAGCGACCCACCCCCAGAGTAGGCTCTTCATCCGTTCGCCTCGGCGCCTTCTCTCAACTAACTTGCCCCCCTTCCCTCACTCCCGCTCATCAGTTGCCGACCAAGTACGGCGGTGTCTACTCGGTTACCCTGATCCCCGGTGATGGTATCGGAACGGAAATTACCCAATCCGTCGAGGAGATCTTCGAGGTCAGTCGTCGATCCAATCAATCGATCAGATCAGTCGTCGCCTCTTCGCGAAAGCGGTTCTGCATCAAGCAGTTCTGCATCAAGCAGTTCTGCATCAAGCAGTTCTGCATCAAGCAGTTCTGCATCAAGCAGTTCTGCATCAAGCAGTTCTGCATCAAGCAGTTCTGCATCAAGCAGTTCTGCATCAAGCAGTTCTGCATCAAGCAGTTCTGCATCCCTTTCGATTCACCTGTGCTGATACGCCGTCGACGCACGATCCATCCCTGCAGCACCTCAACGTCCCCGTCGAGTTTGAGCGATTCGATATCTCGGGCGCCACCTCGCAGGATGCCGCCCTCTTCAAGAGGTCCATGGACTCGCTCAGGAGGAACAAGGTCGGACTCAAGGGTGAGCTGCGCGGCGATGCGGATCAGGATCCCCGCGACGGATGCTCATACACAAACCACTGCATTCAAAAGGCATCCTCTACACCCCTGTTGAGCGCTCCGGCCACACCTCATGGAATGTCGCCATGCGTCAACAACTCGACATTTACGCCTCCGTCGTCTTGTGCAAATCCGTCCCCGGTTTCCCCACCCGCCACAGGGATGTCGACTTCGCCATCATCCGTGAAAACACCGAGGGCGAATACTCGGGTCTCGAGCACCAGGTGAGTGGAGCGTGGCGCAATGGCGCATCAAAATGTCTCCAGACCGATTGACGTCCTCTTCTCTACAGTCCTCGCCCGGTGTTGTCGAGAGTCTGAAGATCATGACCCGAGCCAAGTCGGAGCGCATCGCACGATTCGCCTTTGACTTTGCCATCAAGAACAACCGCAAGGTCAGTCTTTTCTGCTATACACGGACGGCCCTCCTCATAAGATGCGCGTGCTCAAGCGATCTTTGACCGCGCCTCTAGACCGTCACGTGTGTGCACAAGGCCAACATCATGAAGCTCGGCGATGGCTTGTTCCTCAACACATGTCGCCAGGTTGCCGAGGAGTACAAGGATTCGGGCATCAAGTTTAACGACATGATCGTCGACAACGCTTCGATGCAAGCTTGCTCGCGACCCCAAGTAAGTCCATGCGCGATGACGTCGTTGGACAATCTTCAGTTCCTGATAACCTGTTTCACGCTTTGTCAGCAATTCGATGTCATGGTCTTGCCTAACCTCTACGGTTCCATCTTGGGCAACATCGGTGCGGCTACCGTCGGTGGACCCGGTATCGTCCCCGGTGCCAACATTGGACGAGTCAGTTCGGTGAAACTGCGGGTGCTTCACAGGGTGCTGATTTGGTTTTCGGTCGCTCCTCCAGGACTACGCTCTCTTCGAACCCGGATGCAGGCACGTTGCCAAGGTAAGTCAAGACAAGAGTCACCTTGTCTAGTGCGCGTGAGCGAAGTGCTGATCAGATGTTCTCGCCCATGGCTTGCCTCCCATCAGGACATCGAGGGCCAAGACGTCGCCAACCCTTCCGCCATGATTCTTTCCGCCACCATGATGCTTCGTCACCTCGGGTCAGTACTCATAAGCCCCGCGAGAGTATACTGGATGCTCCTCGAGACTGATACATGCTCTTGTCTTTGGTCGGTCTACAGTCTCGACCATCACGCCAACCAGATCGCCGCTGCTGTGTACAAGGTCATCGCTGACGGAACGGTCAAGACCCCCGACATGGGAGGCGAGGGGTAAGAAGACACTTCGCACGGAGTGTGGTGAAAGTACAGCGTACTGATACTCGTCTCGACCACTCTCCAGCAAAACCACCGAATTCACCGCCGCCGTCCTCAAGGCCGTCGCCTAAGTACCCCCGTTTTGGGTTTGTGTGTAGGAACAGCACAAAGGCGCGCGCACACCAACGCTCTCCCGGTCGTCTATGTTTGCTCTTTCTTTTACTTTTTAGATGTGATATTTTGAGTCGGGTTTGCTCTTTCAACACCTGTCGAGGAGAGATGTGAGCTGGACACCGAGAGGGGGCCCGCCCCCGTTGCTCGAGACGCGTCGCGCCGCACGACCCTGCTCAAAGGAGCGCGCCGAGCGTCGACTAAATTCGACGTCGGTCACGATGCCGGTCACACCTGACACAAGGCATTTACATCAGGAGAGGAAATAGTAGAGTTGTGGAGTGAGCCACTGGGGTTGCAATCTGGTCCAAACATAGCAGCATTGTTCAGCCTGCGTGAACCGTTGAAATTCGTCACCCGTGTGACTGTGACCTTCGAAGAAACAAGTTTTGGCTCGGACGTGACGGTCAGCGCAGTGCGCGGAGTCCGTTAACGGCGCGGCCTCACCCCCACAAGCACACCGAGCTGAAGAGTTGAAGCGCACCGTATGCTCGACCCTTTTCCTTCCCTCAGATCACCCTGATCGACTGTATCGCTCTCGTGACTTGCGTCATTATTTGCCAGGAGCAAGCCTTTCGCCCTTTCGCTACATCACTCCCGTACGACGCTGGATCGTCGACCCCCGCTCTCCACTCGATCCTCGGCACTACCCAGCTCGCGAGATCGGACCAGCGCGCCCGATCGCCCTTTGTCGCGTCGCACTCTCACCCGCTCGGACGCGTCTCGTGCGAGCAGGGACCCGCACGAACTCCTAGGATCTCAGTGGACGCACTTGGGCAGCTTGCGAAGTAAAGGTGAGTTATGACACGTGATTTGACATGGTTGAGGGATGTGGATATTTGCTGATGCTCATGATCGACTTCATGTGTAGTTTACTAGGCCTGCAGTGTCGTTGCAAGTCGGCACCCGTCGTCGTCGTAGTCGTCGTCCGATTGAACGGTGCGGCACTCCGTTGCGTGAGTTTCGCAGCATCGCCACACCAGGCACCCACCCCTCGGCTTAAGGCGATCACTCATGACGTGGGAGCCTTCTCTCATCTGTACTCTAGTAAGAACCAGCGAAGCTCTCTCTCCCTAGTCACCACTCGCCACAGCACTTGGCATTCGGGTTTCGGACTGCGACGCACGCTGCCTCACGCGCGACGCGTGAGAGCACCCCTTTGAAACCGCGCGTGTGCGCCGCGCAGTCATCATCGGCCCGACCTAACGCCTTCCACGATGTCGAAGCCCATTTCAATACCTATCCTCGGGGACAACAGACGAATACGCTCCCCGAACACCTTCTCGATGACCGCGATCGGGATCGTCACCTTCATTGCCGTGCTCTCTTCCTTCCTCGACTCCGTCCTCGCCGCTCCTTCGGCACCGCAGCTCGTCTACCCTCTGCAAGCTCAACGACCTCCCGTCGCTCGAGTCGGCGTGGCCTACTCATGGACAATTTTGCCGGGGACGTTCAACGCTTCATCGGGGTCGACTTTGACGTTGACGTCAAGGTCACTGCCGAGTTGGATCGACTTCGATTCCGCTTCGGCGACGTTTTCAGGGAATCCGAGAACGAGGGACGTGGGCTCGCACGCCGTAACGATTGTGGCCAATGTCACGGGTGTCGCCAGTGGAGCGACGGACGCTTTCACACTACTCGTCGTCACGGATCCTGGCCCGGACGTCTTCTTGCCCTTCTCGAAACAACTGTCCTCGGCGGCTTATGCCGGAGGAGGAGGAGCCAGTCTTCTCCCCGACGGCACACTCAAGGTGCCACCGAGTTGGTCCTTTTCGCTCGGGTTCCAGCAATACACGTTCCAGGACCAGACGAACCAATACGCTCAGATCTACTACACCTCTTATGCGGCGGGGACGACCCAGTTGCCGAGCTGGTTGAAGTTCGACAACCGAACCGTCACTTTCGGTGGCGTGGCGCCACCGACACCGGGTGATTACTCTATCGTCACGTATGGATCGAACTATTTCGGATATGGAGATGTACAGCAGACGCTCGTTTTCCGCGTAGGAGCGCACATCCTGACAATGGCGGAGAATCTGGCGCCTATCCGAACCACGCCTTCGAGCACGGTCTCGTACCACTTCGAATTCGACGATCTGCGCATCGACAACGCCTCTGTAACGACCGCCAATCTGTCGATCAACGTCAACCTCACCAACACATCATTCTTGACTTACGACGCGTCGACGCAGACCATCTCGGGAATGGTGCCTTCGACCCTAATAGCCCCGCAGAACTTCACGATCCCCGTCCTCCTCACCGATCAGGACAACGGCACGCTGGCCACGAATGTGTCGATGGCGATCTATGCGTCCCTGTTCGCGAAATCAACGCCCTCGTCGATCCAACTCGTCGCGGGTCAGACGTTCTCGCAGAACCTCTCCAGTATCGCGACAAGTACGACCGCGACCTACTCGGCCATCATCAGTCCCTCGTCAGCTCAGCAATGGGCGCAATTCGACCCCCGGACCTTGATCCTGAGTGGGACCGCGCCGACGACCGTTCAGAATGTCTCGGTCGTGTTCACGGCCGTGGAAAAGACGATCAATCTGACGAGTCAGGACAGCCTCATCATCGCTGTCGTGTCTCCATCATCGACGAGCACGGGTGCAGCTACCTCCGCCGCAGCGGCAACGGGGATTCATTCGGGATCCCCCTCGGGACTATCAAGAGCCGCTCGCTTGGGACTTGCATTGGGTTTAGGACTGGGCCTGGGCTTTCTGCTACTGGTATTCATCGCGGCTTGCCTGTGGCGTCGCAAGAACAAGAAACGACCTTATTCGGACATGTATCGACGCTCGTTCGGCGTGGCGACACCCACGACGTTCAAGTCCACTCGGACGGGAAGGTCGTCGACCATCGTTGGAACAACGTACGAAGGGAGGACCTCGTTCGAGAAGCGACAGGATGAAAAGGTTGGAACGCAAGGACCGCAGTACGAGGAGCAACAACGCGTTTGGGCGGCTCCCGTCGTTCTGCCTGGCGGGATGGAGGAGTTGTCGCCAAGGACGGTGCAATCGGCCTCGCCGACGCAGATAGGTGGATTCGCGGGCGCAGCGGCCATAATCAAGTCCTCCTCGTCCAACGTGATGAAACGCTTTGATCTGATGGGGATGTTCAGGAGTGCGACAGGGATGCTTAGGCCCTCGTCTTCGCAGCCGGCGACGAACAAGGCCGACATCTCGTTGCCGATCGTGGCACAGCAAAACTCGTTGCGGGGGTTGGGGCTCAGCGCCTCGTCATCCTCGTTGGCATTGGATGAGGATGGACGGCGACAGTACTACGGAACTCGGCCTAACGACCATGACATTGTCGACATGCGACACCACGATCCGTTCGCCGCTCCTGTTGTGGCTGGACGGCACGCTGACGATTCGGGCTCTGATCCGAGTCAAACGAGCCGAAACGACGGGCTGTCATCGGACCTGTCCGAGCAATCGAGGGACGAGTCCCACCTCGAGCGATCGTCGACATGGGCCTCGGGAGCATCATCCTCGCTGTTTTACTCGGAATCGGATCGTGATTCGAGGCACCACCGAGCGGGTCCAGAGCGCGCGAACAAGCCGCGCGTTTCAGTTCCGCAGCAACGCAAGGATTTCCAAGCCCTTGTCATCAGTGTTCCGCCGCGGACATCGAGCGCGGTACATGCTGCAAACGATTCGGTCTCCTGGATGGGATCCTCTTCGCCGTCGCAAAGTCGTCAGCTTTACGGATCTTCCGATGAGAGCCAGTCCACGTCGGCGACAGGAATTCGTCTCGTGGCTTCGCATACGAACTCGTCAGGGGGGTCGGCTTTCCCTCCTTCCAGTGGCTCGAGTGGTCACCCAGTACCGAGAGACACAACCGATGCCTCGCTAGGCGACGCCTCGTTCGCTTCTTCGCAAAATCTTCCTCCGCCTCATGTTCGACCCTTCACTCAAGAACGCCGTGTTTCGTCGTCTTCACAAGCCGGCAGTTCCTACTCGTCACAAACGGCGTTACGAGGGACAGCAGGAAACCGCAACTCGGCGATCGAGGATGCCGATGAATCGGCCGCTGTCTACACCACGGCAGGGGGTACTCGGATGTCAGCTCGACCCGTGAGTGCGGTGTATGAACCGCCGTCCAACGATTCGAGAACAATCAGTGCGGTCATCTACCCTTACCTTGATGAGAGGGACTCGATGGCAACCACACATCAAGGTCGACCGTCAATCACGGCTTCGACGTATTCGGAGTACACCGAACGAGGACGTGTCAAAAGTGTACGACTGATCCCAGGAACTGTCGCAAACTCGCCCTTCGCCCTCTCTCCTACAACACCGGGGACAGGCAGTACATGGCGGTACCCTTCTTCTCTATCGGGGACAAGTACTATCTACTCCGTCTCGACGTCCCGAACGGACCTAGGGATGTTCGACGAAGATGGCGTACCCCCTCTTCCCGTCGATCCCATCAGAGTCCAAGTCAACATCAACGAACCTTTCAGATTCCACGTTCCGTTGCCATTGCAGCATTCGAGCTCGTCGACCGAGTTTGAGGCGTACCTTGACCCGCCTGGGAATACGAACGGGAACCGTCAAGGCTTACCCGGATGGATCACATTCGATGAGACGGGGACCAAAGAAGTTAGTGGGTGCGCGAGGAGAGCAAATGCCGGAGTCTTGCCGATCGTGAGTCACGTTTCTCTGTGAGGCACTGGCTTGAGCATAAAGTATAGTGCTGATTGCGACGAACATTGTTGCACCACGTGCAGTTGATCGTCGAGCGCTCGCAACCGAGGGACAGTCGTCATTCAGACGAGCTCGTCGAGGAGCAGGAACGAGTCGTCGCGCGGTACGAGATTGAAGGTCAGTTGTTTGTCTCACCTTTCTTTTGATATTCTGTAAGACCCTCGATCCTGACCCTGTCTGTCACCTCTATCTTCACTCAAACCAGTCGCTGAGCGAGAACCAGAATCATTGACGTACCCCGAGGGCAAGGAACCTCAGGGTGAATTACGGATCATCAGTTATTGAGCGGAGGCAGCGGTTGGAACGTTGGACACCCCTCTTGAACCGGACCGGACACTTTAACTTATTTTAAGAGGCTTCTTCTTTAATGTGACTCGATTTTTGCGGAACATTCTCTCGTAGTAGTACCCATTCTTGCCCGAGTGCATTGTAGTCTAGTTTCTCAGATCACCTTGTTAAGTTGTCTCGCCGCGGCCGCAGTGCGCGCAGTGGCCGAGGGGCCACGAAGTGAATGAACAAGCTTGATGTCAACTCAACTCTTCTTGAAGACTTCGATTTCTTTCCGCGATGCATCTATTCGAAGAGTAGACCGCAAGCAAAACATCGAGGGCAAGATCGTTTGACCGGGCGCTCTCGTTTGCGCATCACGCGTCACGGGCGAGGCGGGCGAGGGCGAGCCAGGCGAGTCGAGGAACGCGGGTATTTCGCCAAAAGCTGCGTTTCTCGCTCGCCCTAGAAATCAAGAAACAGTCGCGAGTCCAGGGGGGCGGCTCTCCAAGCTTGGCGGCTGAGATTTTGAGCTGAGTGAGAGGTCGAGGGCAAAGAATAGACATAGCCCAGCGGCAACCCATTACATTTGCTGCGCTGCGGGGTAACTGATCATCGAGTTGAAGAGGTTGTAAAAGCAACATTCCAACGGGCAAGAGAGAGCAGAGCAGAAAAAGGGTGATAAACAAACGAAGAATCGAAAGCGCGACAGAAAAAAGGGAGGCTCGTCATAATACTCTACAACCACGGACTGTTCTTCGGGGCGGCTACAAAGGGGGAGATCGCGTTATGTCCAAGCTTGGGTCGTTTGTTGCCGTGACCGTTGTTACCTTTCTTCTTGCCATTCTTGGCCGAGACCGATGAAGGTCCCATGACGGGCGACGTCAACATTCGTTTCTCGACGCTTCGTTTGGTGGAATAGTTCGGGACGCCGGGGGAAGACAAGGTCGTTCGAGCCGTGCCGCCGGGGACCAGATCAAACTCGTCGTAATTGAAGGCGACTTGGTGGGGCGTCGTCCGTGAACGGAAGGCACCAATGGGAACGCGAGACCATCGCGCGAAGTCGGAGAGACCTTTCGAGGTCGACTTGACTTTTTCGCCTGTGGTAGGAAGGGTAGAGATGGACGTCGCGGAGGAAGGGGAGAGAGATTCGAGCAGGTCGTCGTTGAGCAGCTCGTCGAGGTCGAATTCTACCTCGATTTCCACCTCGGCCTCGACTGTTTCACCCGAGATCGAGCCAGTCGACGTCGACGCCTTGGAGTCTGCTCGCGCAGTACGCGTGAGTCGATCGAGCTGTGATTACGAATGCGACCTCGTCAGCATCAGAACAGATAAGGATAAATATGCTTGCAGGCAGTACGTACCTGAGACTTCCTCGCTCTTGAGAACGGGCTGGGAACAAGTGCCGTCGACGCATCGATAACAACGACCTTGACCGCCTTCTTCGTAGATCGGTTCTTTCGCTTGGCGACAAAAACGCCCATCGCTGGCGCCTGCGGTGTGGTGGCGTCTTGCGGGACGGCGCGCGGAGAAAGTTTGGCGGGATCCTTGCCCCTTCCATCGCTCGTTTCCTTCCCTTTGGCGTCGCCTTGCGTAGTCAGAACAACTGAAGAGGTGGAAGCGACCGCATTCGACGACTTGAATACCTCTGGATCGCTGTCGGTCGAATCGCCTGAGTCGTCATCAAAGTCCGCAGCGACCTTTCGAGACGGCGCGCCAAATCGAGTGACAAGCGCATCCGAAGCCATCGAGTCGGTCGTCTCGCCACCGTCATCGTCGAGCTCCAAGAGGTCGATGTCGTCGTCGTCGTCATCGTCGTCCTCTTCGCCGTCTTCATCTTCGTCATCGTCGGTCTCGGCTTCGTCGTCGTGGGATTCAAAGCCCGATTCGGCACGCCGTCGCAAAGCAGCCATGGCGCCAGCAGCAGTCGTCCATCCTTCGATACCGTCGACGAACAGCAGCGTCTCGCCGCCTTCAACCGACTCGTCTTCATCGTCATCCGAGCCGTCATCGTCACTATCGCCCTCATTTTCAACGTCAGCCGTGGCTCCTCCATCAGCCTCGACGTCGCTGACGGCTTCGAACCACATGTCCCCCGACTCGAGCTCGTCATGCCGTATCGGCCCCACGACGGACTCTGAGATGGCCAGCAACTCCTCGAGCTCCTCTTCGAGATCCATGGCGAGCAACTTTTCTTGTTCTTCCGGGATTTCGATGTGTTCTTCTTCGCGGGGAATAACGATGTTAGCGTCCTCTTCGTCGGTGGTGTCGATCGTTTCGAATTCGTCCAGATCCTCATAGTCGGACCACGTGACGACTCCTGACCCTCCAACAATAGGTAGGTCTGTGACGCCGAGCTCGTCATCCTCGTCAATTTCTATGCTCGCGTCAGCCGCGACGACTCCGCCTTTCGCTTCGCCCAGCGTTCTCGCGCGTACTCGATTCAATGCTTCGACGTTCGCCTCCCAAGCGGCTGCGACATCCTCCTCGGTTTCCTCGACGACCTTGGTCGGCTTTGGGTTCTTATTCCGCTCACTTCTTGCCTCCGATCTTGCCTCTGATCTAGCATCCGAGTCCGAGCCAAACCTTCGTTTCTTCTCTTCAATCTCTTTCCTCAGTGCCTTTTCTTCGGACTTCTCCATTCTCGTATCGATTTCGTCCATGACCACGTCCTCTGGCCCATCGTCATCATCGTCATCGCCAGAGAGGTCGGACGAATCGGGGTCCTGACTTTTCATCAAAGTTCGAGCATCCGCGATCTTGCGATACCGTTCGTCGTCCAAAGCATCGCCATCGACGGACGACTGAGCGGACGCAGAAGCGGACTCGGCCTCTTTCGCCGAGAGCGCAAGAACCTGCCGAAGCGTCAGGCGTTGAGGGGTCGTCGTTCCAAAGCAAATACGGGTGGATGTCCCGCTGGTAGAGACCAAAGATGGCGAAGATGTCGGCTTTGGAGACGTCGCCATTGAAGAGGGTGAAGCGGCCTTGTTGGTGAATAGGGTGGGTAGGGTGGGTAGAGGGGGCAAGGTCGCGGGCAAGGCGGCGATATGGGAGTTGTGGATCTTTTGTAGTTCCAAGCGTGGGCGACCGATATCGTCGTCGTCGTCGTCCCCTTCTTCTTCGCTCTCGTCAACTGCATCCTCGCGTTGTCGGTTCGGAATTTCGCCGAGTTCAGGGGACGCCCTGGCCGAAGCGGGTGCCGGACTGCCCGTCAAGGTCTTGCCACTGAATCTCGGATGACCCTTGCTATTCGAAGTCGGACTCGATCCGCGGCTACTGCTACCATCGTTCCCGAGAGGCGAGACGAAAACGGGATTGCCTCTGGCTCCTCCGCATTGACATTCGCCGCGACATGCGAGGCACACATCTTCGACGCCGTCGTTGGTCGAGCCATTCCCGTCGCGCCTCGGAGCGGGAATTTCAGCATCACCAACCGAGGTGACGATCACGGCATCGTCGTCGCCCGAGTCGCCATCGTCCGATGAGAGCAAGGATGTGTTTGAAGAGTCGTCAAGAATGAGAATGTGGGAAGACTTGCGGGATGCGGAGGGAGATGATGAGAAGGCAAGCTTGTTGGTGGTGGGGGGATGCGAGGACGACGAAGCGTGCAAGGACCCTGGGAGTGCTGCAGTGTCACACAGACGGGGTCGGAACGTCAGTGACTTGAAAGATCATGAGTCTGGTGCAAGCGGGTCGCGCCGCATGCATCGAGCAGAGCTAGTTGAGCGCCGAGTCCATTGTCTCGGGTTGGGCGGCTAGCGGTGCGAAGGACGAGCGTGATCGTCGTTTCGCAAGATGGCGACTGGGCCTCGGAGCTCGTGCGGTGGACCGCGCCACGAGGCGTATCCATGGCATCGAGTGGAGCGAGCGCACTGCCCAGAGAGTACGTTCAGGGTCACAAGAGGTCGCACTCACTCGTCTTGGTTCCCATGGCGAGTGAGCGCTCGGGTGGGCAGTGGGTGGTGGCGCAATGCGAGGTGGTTCGCAGCGGTGGTTCGCCGATGCGTTTGATGGTTGGGTAGTGTTGTGATACGACAAATTACTTGCGTTGAAAGCGTATCGTAGGGTGAACGGGATGAGACCTGCCCGGTGCGAGGTGCGAGGTGCGAGTGGGAAGCGGTGGGTGGTTTATATCGAGTTCGTGGCGGTGGTGGTGCCGAGGCCCACGGGATCTCGGAAGGTGTGAGAGAAGCCGGAGCTAGCCAAGTGCGGTCGGCGAGCCACTTGATGTTCAGTTGTTCAGTTCAATATCCGAAAGTCAAGGTTGAGTTTGAGGATGGTGTATGAAAAAGGCATCGAGCGGTGTAGGGTGAGAGGTACGCAGTGGGGGATAATTGAGGCCAACTCCGAAGCACGAATTGGCTGGCGGGAGGAGGGGGCAAGGTCACGGTGCGACTGGTGCGGCTGGGTGCGACCGATGCGGGAGCCGCCAGCAAGAGTGCGAACGAGGTCGAGTGGTGAGTACTTGTTACACTTTTCCACGTGAGGTGTAGTGGGTAGTTGGGGGGTGCAGGGAGAACTTGTTGTATGCGGGTGGCAAGCGCCAGAGAGAGAGGGAGGGTGGGGTTGGCAAGGGAGACAGGAGCAGGTAGTCGGTGCCTTGGCCTGCCTTGGCCTGCCTTGGCCTCTTCGCAGCGATCACGATCGCACGGGCCACGGCCCTCCTGAGCGCGCGCTACCGTGATCGACGGGAGTGAGTCCCAGTCCCCCCCTTTTAATCTTGGCCATCGTCAAGTTTTGAACCGCGCTCGCTACAAAAGCGTGTTGGATTTGACGTCGATTTGGTCAGAGGTGACATTTTTTGGGCTTTTCGTGTACTACATGGCGACCCAAATGGACTCAGTGGCACGAGCCGCGACGACCAAAACCGAAGACTGTTCGGGTATGCGACGAAAATTCAGCTCCTGAGATGGGTTATCGGGTTATCGGGTTATCGGGAACAAGGCCCAGAATACACCCCGAGCTGTTCAATTTCAAGTCCGAAGCCGCCCATGACCTGCTGTTTCTTACCGAGTCATGGCGTTGGAGTCGGACCGTGCTGTTCAGACTTTCACGGCTCAGCGGGCCTGACTCGGTCGATTTGGGAAAACTCACGTGCTCGCGATCCGGCGCCGTCGTCCTCTTCACCCCCACCCACGTGGCTCGGCACACACTTCGCACCGTATTCTGGGATGAGCTCGGCGCCAGAGGCGTTGCTCGCCTCGTTACAGGATGTTCTCACCCTACAGCGGTCCTGCAGCCCCTCCATGACGTTCGATACCGCGCTCGCGCTCGCTCAGTCCGCCTCGACGTCATTCACCTCGAGTCGATCCAACGGCGCGACCCATAACGCGACAGCGAAGGTAGAACCACAAATTCCTTCGTTGCAGGAGTTGGATCATGATCCTTGGTCAGAGATTCATGCTCTCGAATTGATCCATCTCTCAACATCTAATGGTGAACACGCTCAGTCCGCCTCGACCTCCATTTCCTCGTCGTCCGGCGCTGAAGCTGGAGCTCGTTCATTGGACTGGCTGCGCGCCTCTTTACCGACTCAGCAAGACTACGTGAGCGCATTGGACATACTACTTAGCCCGAGTGGGGACCAAGATGTCGCGACTTCATTGCTCGAGATCTACGGCTTTGAGGGCATCGACTCGGTCGGACAGGCGATCGAAAATCGGAAGACGATCCAACAACAAGCCAACATTTTTGCAGTGAACGACTCCGGCATACCCGCTTGCTCCGTAACAACAATACCTGCCCATCATCATCAACCTCCCTTCCCCACCCAGTCGCAATTTAGCGTCCCCAAAGAACGAACCCCACAAGCTCAGATCACGTTTCAATCCAAATCCGACCTCGAACAGGCCAAGCGGGAACGTAAATTACGACACAAGCTGGCACGAGGACAGCATGGTCCTGATGGTGGGGAACCGAACGGTGGAATCGATTTGGAAAAGTGGGAGAGACTCAGACAGGAGACTCTGGCCAGGGGTCCAGGTCCTCTGGCTTCGAGCGATCGGGTGAGTTCTCGGAGGTCTTGCTTGGTGGAAGAAATGGGGCTGAAGCTGATGATGTCATGAACTTAACAGGAATGGGAAGAACCGATACGATACCCGAATGTATACCTTGCTCCCGGGGCTCAGGCGGCCGCACATGGCCTCGGAGGTCAAAAATTAATTTTGCCGGTTGGGACAACGAGGAACGATCGAGGAGTACGTCTGTGCTGAATGCCCAGGCTTCCTCACAGAGTGCTCAAGATCACTGATGTGGAACTGTTCATTATTGTAGGAATACGAGGAGATCATGATACCCGCGCCAGATCCGGTGCCCTTTCGCTTCAACGAGAACCCGGTACCCATCTCAGCCATGGACGCCTGGGGAAAGCGGACATTCCACGTCAGTCTTGCAAGAGAAGTTGCTTTGAGTGATCACGGATGGTAGCTGACCATGTATCTCATTCGTGCCCTAGGCATATGCCTCACTCAACCGCCTGCAAAGCATTGTATTTCCGGTGGCCTACGGTACGAACGAAAACATGCTCGTGTGTGCGCCGACCGGAGCGGTGAGTTCATTAGAGCAGCCTGGGTAAATCTACCGACGTGACGTTCATTCCTCCTCGTCTAAACGCAGGGTAAGACCGACGTAGCTTTGCTTGCAATCTTACGCTGTCTCAGTGGACTCGCACACACCCCTTTGGTCGGCAATGCAAAGCCAACTCTGCCTCCGGCCTCGTCGTACAAGATCATCTACGTCGCCCCTCTCAAAGCCTTGGCTGCTGAGATCACGCTCAAGTTCGCGAAACGACTCGGCTGGGCCGGAGTCAAAGTCCGCGAGTTGACGGGTGACATGAAGTTGACCAAGAAGGAAGTCGACGAAACAGGGGTGATTGTCACAACACCCGAGAAATGGGATGTCGTGACGCGAAAAGGCGCGGGAGCAGGAGACGGCGATGTGGCGGATAAAGTCAAGTTGCTTATTATCGATGAGGTCCATCTGCTACATGAAGATCGAGGAGCGGTCGTCGAAAGTATCGTGGCGAGGACGTTAAGGCAAGTCGAATCGAGTCAGAGTTTGATTCGTATCGTTGGGTTATCGGCCACATTGCCCAATTACGTCGATGTCGCCGACTTTCTACGCGTCAACCGGCATACGGGGTTGTTCTACTTTGATGCTTCGTTCCGGCCGGTCCCGCTCGAACAACATTTCTTGGGTGTCAGGGGGAAAGCAGGAACCCCGGCCTCCCGTGCAGGGCTCGACAACGCCGCATTCGAGAAAGTCGCCGAACTCCTCAAACAAGGCCATCAAGTCATGGTCTTTGTCCACGCCCGAAAGGACACGGTCAAGACCGCGCAAACGTTCCAGGAGAAAGCACAAGGCGAAGGCATCAGGGATCTTTTGGATCCGAATGAGAATGAGAAGTGGCCGGGTTTCAAGAGGGATTTGGCGGCGTCGAGGAATAGGGAGATGAAGGAGTTGGCTGCGCAGGGATTTGGCATTCATCATGCTGGCATGTTGAGGTCGGATCGAAACATCGCAGAGCGGATGTTTGAAGCGAACGTCACCAAGGTCAGTTATTGTCTCATTCAGGTTATTGTAGCCTGTGTGGCTAATTCCCTCAAAACTACGATGCAGGTGTTGTGCTGTACGGCGACGCTCGCGTGGGGTGTCAACTTGCCCGCGTACGCTGTCGTCATCAAGGGAACCCAAATCTACGATGCCGGGAAAGGTTCGTTCGTCGATCTGGGGATCCTCGACGTGTTGCAGATCTTCGGTCGTGCTGGACGACCTCAATACGAGAGCCAAGGTGTAGGCTACATCTGCACCAGTTATGACAAGCTCGATCACTATGTCTCGGCCATCACACAGCAACACCCGATCGAGTCCAAATTTGTGGAAGGCCTCGTCGATTCGCTCAACGCCGAAATTAGTCTTGGAACCGTCACCAATATGGATGAAGGTGTGCGATGGCTCGGGTACAGTTACCTCTTTGTTCGCATGCGCAAGAATCCACTGGTCTACGGCATGCTGGCCACCGAGGTTGCGGACGACCCTCTCTTGGGGAACAAGCGCTTGACCCTGATCTCGAACTCGGCCAAACGACTCGTCGAAACACAGATGGTGCGATGGGACAAGGATCTCGGCCAATTAGAGCCAACAGATCTAGGACGCATTGCCTCAAAGTACTACATTCGAAACGCCAGTATTGAGATCTTCAACACGCTATTCCGACCCAAGATGAGTGAAGCCGACGTGCTGGCGCTCATCGCTTCTTCGGTCGAGTTCAACCAGATCCAAGTTCGCGAGAACGAGATTGAGGAGCTGACGAGGCTCATGGAGACGGTCGCGCCGTGTCAAGTCAAGGGTGGAACGCAGTCCAGTTCGGGCAAGGTCAACATCCTCTTGCAAGCCTACGTCTCGCGTGCATTCATCGAGGACTTTGCTCTCGTCTCCGATTCGGGCTACGTCTCCCAGAACGCCGGGCGTATCGTCCGGGCACTCCTCGAAATTGCCATGGCGAAGCGTTGGGCACCCGTTACGCTCGTCCTCATGTCCATGAGCAAAGCGATCGAAAAGCGATTATGGCCCTTCAGTCACCCGCTCGCGCAATTCGACCTGCCTTCGGATCTATTGTACAACATTGAGCGGTGGGCCGACGACGTCTTGCTTTCCGAAGTGGCTTCAATGTCCGATGCCGACTTTGGAACGCTGATCCACCAGAATGAGCGATTGGGAGGGCTTGCCACAAAGGCGGCAAAACAATTCCCTTCGCTCGGCATTTCGTATTCGCTACGTCCAGTCGCCCACGACTTGCTTCGGGTGCGCTTGGAGCTCAGGCGATCTTTCGAGTGGTCAGACAAGCATCACGGAACCGTTGAAGCCTTTTGGGTCTGGATCGAGGATGAAGAAGGGCTTTCGATCCTCGGTTTGGCACGCGTCGTGGTCCGTCCGACGACCAATGTTTTGGTACAAGAGTTTGTCGTCCCCGTTAGCTCGGTGCCGAAAGCTCTGCATGCTCGTGTCGTTTCGGATCGATGGATCGGGTCCGAGGAGGTGCAGACGATCGCGCTCGAGCATCTCTCAATGCCACCTTCGCCTCCTCCTCATTTGCCTCTACTCGACCTACCGCTGCTTTCGTGCCGTGATGCGTTTGGCAAGGACGACAAAGCATCGCAAGCCTACGCCAATGACACGCCCGTGTTCGACCCCGTGCAAACACAGTCGTTTCATTCGTTCCACCACTCGGCGAGCAATGCCCTCTTGTGCGCTCCCTCGGCGCATTCACGTGGCGTAGTTCTTGAGATGGCCATCTGGTGGGTCTGTTTACTGTCAAATATTTCACTCTGCAGGGCTAACTCACATTCCACAGGCGCGCTTTTCGAGTGAACCCCCAAGCTCGGATCATTTTCCTCACCCCTCGGAAAGCCCTAGCGCGTCAGGTGTCGATTCGCATTCGCCACCTCTTTTCGCATCTATCCGATGTCTCGACTGTTCTGCTCATGCATTCCAAGGATTTCGGCACCTTACCGCAAGCTGGCGGTCTGATCGCCATTACCTCGCCCACGCCACTGCTCAGTCACCTCACCAACGACAAGAGCCTGTTCCAGAGTCTTGATCTCGTCGTCGCACACGATCTAAACGCCCTCGACGGCCCATACGAGCTCGTGCTTACTCGACTGCGATGGGCAAATTCTACCACCCGTGTTGTCGGATCAACTTCCTCTCTTGCCGACGCGACCTCCTTAGCGCATTGGCTGGGCGTGCCCGAGCATGCGATCTACAACTTCTCTCCGAGCACGCGCACCTCGTCACTGACGACGTCTTTCCAATCGTTCACCACTCCTCACTCCATCGGTCTCATTCGGTCGATGGTCCGTCCTACCTACGCAGCGATGCGCACAAGCACGGGCTCCACAATCTGCTTCGTCCCATCCCGTGCGATGTGTCGCTCCGTTGCCGCGGATCTTATCACCCAAACGGCCTCGGATATCGAGCAAACCTTCGTTCGCCACGACGCGATGGAGACGATCGAAGCCTACGCTTCTTCCTTCGCGGATCCGACGCTCCACGAAGCATTGAACCACGGAATAGCGGTGTATCACCCCGGTCTCACGATTGATGAGCAACGCCTTGCGCTGATGCTGTTCAGTCAAGGAGCCGTCAAAGTCTTGATCTCGCCCCACGACGCCTGTTGGACCCTTCCCCTTCAAGCGAATCTAGTCCTCGTTTTAGGCGCGCAATACGCCGTACCTCGTCCTTCCGAGCCGACCGAGCGGGATATTCGTGACTACCCGCTGGAGGAGATCGTTCAAATGCAATCCCTCGCCGTAGCGAATCGATCAACGACCTCGGCCCAGTTCATCATTCTGTGCCAAGCCGAGCAAGCGAAGCTCTACGGTCGGTACCTGGACCAGGGGTTGCCCCTCGAAAGCGCTCTGCTCGATCAGGACGATACCAAAGGGAATTCGTTGATCCAAATGATGTGGTCGGATCTGGCGCAACGACAACTCATTTCGAATCGGCAAGACGTCGTCGATGCTTTGTCGTGGACGTTCATGGCTCGAAGGATAGAGGACAACCCCTCTTACTACAATGATCGAGGACAAGAGGCCGAAAGTCTCCTTTCCAGGATCGCGGACCAGCAGATCGTGGATCGATTGGAAAGGGCGGGCTTGGTTTATGCGAAGGGGAAGAGTGAAATTGGGATCACGGAGATGGGCAAGTTATTGGCGGGAGCACTGGTTGCTCAGGTTGAGTCGCTGCAGCAGATCGAGCTGGATCGGTTGGTCGACATAGCGATGGCGATGAAGCACTTGAGTGGGGATATCTCGAAAGACGCCGAAGCGGTCCGGACGTTCCAACAACGACTCGCTCGGCCCATTCGAGATATGATTGGCCCCGAGCCCAGCGACGCGGAAACCCAAGATACCTCAGACGCAATGCTCCACTATCGACGAAGAGTTTTATTGGCTGCTTTCATAGCCGGCAAAGCCCCTCGCTATGATGATACCCTCGTCTCGGAACAGGCTCGTCTCGTTCAGTCCTTGCTAGGGGCACACAAGAGACACGCCCGTTAGTTACCCGATACCTTTTAGCATGTTACAATTGAAATATACAGCATTCTTCCCGTCCATCCTTGACTAAGCGTCTCTGATAAAGGGCTTCAATTTAAGCAACCTCTCCCCGGCTTCCTTCAGCGTCGCCTCATCCTTACAGAACGCGACCCTGATCCAGTTCTCTCCCAATCCAGCATGTTCCTCACTGAAAAAGTCCGTGACGGGGATCAAGACGACCTTGGCCGTTTGCGCGACGAACCAAGCCGCCTTCCAATCTCTCGCTCGATCTTTGATCATATCCAAGACCTTGAAGTCATCGGGTATTTGCAAACATTCCGTATTGAGCAAAACGAAGTAAGCGCCATGAGGGATTGTGTAGGGTAAGCCGAGCTTGTCCAATGCTTCCAGTAGGACTTTTCGTCGAGCATCGTATTCTGTGATTTGGGTGGGGAAGAACTTGTTCTCCTGAGCGAGGTGGAGGCCTTTGGCTGCTGCTTCTTGCGCAGGCGAGTTGACGGCAAAGACGATACGTGTATGGGCAGCTACAAGCGGGGTAATGAGTTCGGCAGGACCGATGCACCATCCCACGCGCCATCCCGTCGCAGCGAACGATTTGCCCGCCGATCCAACGGTCACGGTCCTCTTCCAGAAATCGCCTAACGAAGCTATCCTAACGTGTTTCATCTTGTCGAACGTCAAGACGTCGTACACCTCGTCGCTCAAGATCATGAGATCATGCTTCTCTGCGACTTTGCCGATCGCGGTCAACTCGGCCTCGTCAAAGACTTTGCCGATGGGGTTGTGAGGGGTGTTGATCCATATCATCTTGGTGCGTGGGGTGATGGCCTTTTTGAGCTCGTCGAGATTGATCTTCCAATCGTTCGCCGAGACGTTGGACGTCGAAGCAGCTTTGGGTGCACGGATAGGTACAAAGACGGGCGTGCCGCCGTTGAACTTGATTTGCGCGATGTATTGGTCAAAGACTGAGAGATCGGAGCGGCAGGCGTGTATAAGCCATGGATTGAGCACTCGGCTGTCGAAACCGTAGGCAACTACCCACAAGGTTCGAACAAGATGACTTCGTCCCCTTCCCTCAGGAACGCAGTCGCAAAGGCAAACATGCCTGCGCACGCAGAGAGGATGCATACAGTCAGCTCCTCCGATCACGTCATTTAGTCCGTAGCCTCGGGGGTGGGGTGGGGTTAAATTGACCTTCGTTCGCTCCGGCGGTGACGGTGATTTCGGTGTTGGGGTTGAGTTCTCGTCCGTACGACTCGGACAAGGTCTTGCTCAGAGCATTCCTAAGGTTGATGCGTCCGCGGGGCAACGAATAGTGGTTCGAAGGGACTTCTTGGAGCGCTTGCGAGTACGACTCGCGAACAAAGTCGGGTGGGTTCCAGTTCATGAAGCCTGCGGTGGGTGATGCGAGGATGTCAGCTCAGTTGACCGCCAGTGCAGAGACTCTCAAAGGTGGAGCTGACTGACCCTGGCCGAGGTTGAGGGCATCGTTGGGCACGTAGCCGGCCAACGGACTGAACACGGTCCACACGTCGGCGGCTTTGGCCATCTCGGGGATGACCTTGTCCGAGACAGCGAAACCGCCCGAGGTACGAAGTGTCGCACTGGACATGGTTTGAGTTTTTTTCAAGTACGGGATGGATGTGTTGGAAAGGTCGCGACGGTGAAGGGGAACGCGGGGTCGATCGAGGGCGAGGGATGGAGGAAGCAATGTCCTAGTCAAAGTCCGAGGCAAACTCGCCGCCAAAGCTGGGGGGACACTCGAGCGCAGACAAGTTCTAAGAACGACGACGACGGACAGCGGGGTGGAGCAAGCTGGGGCAAGAATGGTGTCGAGTAGTAGGAGAGGAAGCGGTGGTCGGGTGATGAGGGGAGAAGGAAGGAGGGGGGAGCGAGGAGCGTCGGCTCGCCGCGAAGGTCAACTCTTTGTGGGGCGCGGCGCGAGAGGCAACGTTTACATACAGCCCAAAGTGGGACATCGGCAACAATAGCCGCGCAAGGCGGTGTCCCGAATTGGTCAGGCGCGCGAAGATCCTGATGAGGGAATTGGCCATGGCTGCACGCGAAGCCGCCGCACGGACCCATGGAATGTCTTGGCCGCCAACCTTGAACGGCGGTGAATTTGTAATGCAGACTAAGCGAGTGCGCTTCGGCCGGCCCCCTTCGCGCCTGAGTGGTGGTTGGCTGCAGCCCACTCTCAGCTTTGGACTCACACTCGCGACTGAGTACTGAGTACTGAGTACTGACCACCGGCTTGCTTCGGCTCCTCCTCGCCCTCGCCACTCGCACCGACCTCGCAGCAGTGCTCCAAAAACACACAACTGCAATGGCAGCCCCCAACCCTTCGTCCAACTCGTCGACCTCGAAGGCGGCGGTTTCGCTGCCACCGCGGACCAAAGCTGCGAACGCCTCGGCGAGCGCCAACTCGGGTTCTGCAGCGCCTACGTCGGCCGCACCCGTATGGAGTCTCCAGGCCGGTCCTGAAACCAGTCTCAACGGCAATGCCAACGCCGAAGTACCTCTCGGTCAGTCTGCTGTGCTCCTGTGCTCTGTTGCTCTGTATCCGTTCGCCAGCAGGCGTGGTACGAGGCATCTCGAGCTCGATCTCTCTCTCTCCTGTCTCGCCGCCGACGAATCAGCAGCGAGCTAATCATATCAGGTCCTATTTTCGGCTCACTCGGCGCACTCCCACAGCGTCAAAGTGCGATCAGCACAACAGGGAACGTACCATCTGCTGCCGTGAACTCAAGGGTGAGCACCCGGTCTTGTCGGTCGACATCTACTTCACCCGAGGCTGACTCTTTCACCGTCGTCATTCCTCGTGACCGGCTCCCTTCGCAACGCCTTCGTCGTCCACCGCAACGTGCACCTGTCCTACTCGGCTGCCCCTGATCGTTCCAGGCGATGATGAGCGCTCCTTGGTCGATCCCGACGTCGTGCGCGACATTATGTGAGTGTGCTACCTGTGCTGGCCGTACACGGGCCACTTGCGCGCGAAAAGCGCTCAAATATCGCGACCGACGTGACTCGCTGCTGACCCCCAGCTGCTGCCCTCCTCACTGCCGTCCAGTATTGGTCTTGCCGATGGTAAGTGGTATTTAGCTATCGTACGAAGCGAAGGGATGATCGGGTACGACCCCGGGGTGCAGCGGTCCTCCCTTGATGGAGCATCTCGGACCAAATCGCCGCCTGTCGATCTCGCTGCCGTTCACTTATCGCATTTTCGCCGACGATCATCCGGACGTTCACTTGGCTGACTCAACATACTCTGTGTCCAGGTCTCACCGTTCCCTTCGGTCTCTGCGCCGGTCTGTCATCGCTCGGATCGTCGCGACTTGTTTACATTGCTGGTATCGCCGAGCTCGTCTCGGGTAGTTTGTCGATGGGCGTCGGCGGTTACCTCTCCGCCCAGGCCGAACGAGATCATTACCGGTACCTCAAGAAGAACACCCGCGTCAGTTCAGGTGACCTGAATGTAGAAAATTCATAAACCGGAAGCTGAATGCTCCTTTGCTCGAATTTCAGGACCGCGTCAAGCGTTCGTGCGCCGGCGAAATGGAACGAGAAGTCTCGGCCATCCTATCCCCGCTCGGCATCGACGACTCCATCTCACGCCGCGTTGCAGGATCCCTCTTAAAAGTCGAAGCCACCCTCCCCGCACCCCAAGCCCCGCCTTCGATCATGTCGCAATGCCTCAAAGCGATCGCCCGGAAACCTCGCTTCTCCTCCTCTCGCGACGAGGAACGACAAGCTTTGCTTGCCCAATCGAACGACAAGGACGAGGACGAAAAAGGTCTTACAGCGTTCCTGCTCAAATTTGGCGAAGGACTCGAGGAAACGACCGACTTGCGACTCGTCATGTCGGCTCTCACAATTGGCTTCTCCTACTTCCTCGGAGGTCTCATCCCTCTTCTACCTTACTTCTTTGTCGAAACCGCTCAACAGGGTTTGGTTATCTCCGTCATTATTACCGGCATTGTACTGATCTTGTTCGGTGGTTTCAAGACGTACTATACGGGAGCGGCTATTGGTGCTTCGGGGTACGCTTGGGGTGCGTTGAGCACGTTGGCTGTCGGTGGTGCGGCAGCAGCAGCCAGTTTCGCGATCGTCAAGGCCTTGCCGGAGGAGAACCGCTAAATTCTGAATAGGTGGGGACGAAAATTATATGTGTACCATTTGGGATGTCTTCGTTCTGATCCCTGTCTTCGCGGCCACTGTTTCTAAGGTCAATCTCGCTCGGTTTTCAATTCCCCTTTCATTCCTCGTTGAATGTCTTCTGTAGACTCTTCTAATTTAGTGACTGTCTTTCGCTCTCGCAATTCAAATAACTTCCATACCTTACACATGATTTATGGGCAATGGCTCACTGTATGCCACCGCTCGACCTACGCAAGCCTGCGAACGGCCGATGCCCCTGGCAGTGCTCAGCCTGCCTTGTCCGTCTTTTCTGCATCTGCTACACCAAAAAGATCAAAAGAAGATTGTGAAGGCCGAGAGCGAAACACCGCATAAAGAGGAGAACATAAAAAAGTTTTTGAAAAAATGTGAAGATTCGAAATAGACGTCGGCCAAACCAGACCCAGATCGATCGACCACACTCCTTCTCTGTCCCCGTCATCGATCGACGGCGACTTGACGAGAAGCTGGCGCGACCAAAAAGCCGACATCGAGCGGAGGCTAACCCTAGGCTTGTCAGGAAACAAATCGAGGTAGAGGGGAGGGGGGCGAGGTCTAACCCTAGGTCGTCAGGAAACAGATGGAAGTAGAAGGGGGCGGCTCAGGATTGCGGGAGGGGGGGTTCAAGGGACGGGTAGGTTTCAGGG